>OU342739.1:491457494-492105534 GCA_910589765.1 Avena atlantica | reverse complement strand
AGCTCCGTCAGTGAGCATGTGCTTAAGATGTCTGGGCACGCAAACAAACTTCAAAGCTTGGGTATAGTGATTCCTAATGCTTTGGGGATTTACCGTTGTCTCCAATCACTACCACCAAGTTACAAGAACTTGTGATGAAATACAACATGCAAAACATGAACAAGACGTTGCCAGAAACTCTTTGCCATGTTGAAATCTTGCAGAAGTGGAGATCAAGAAAGAGCACCAAGTGTTGTTGGTCAAATAAGACCACCAAATTTCAAGAAAGGCAAGTCTAAGCAGGGAGGGACACTTCAAGGAAGGGTGGTAATAAAGTTACCACGCCAACGAAGAAGACCAAGGCTGGACTAAGCCTGATATGAGTGCTTTTTACTGCAAGGGAGAAGGTCACTGGAAGCGGAATTGCCCAAAGTACTTGGCGGATTTGAAAGAACGGCAACATCAAGAAGAAAGGTATATCTGATATACATGTTATTTATGTGTATCTCACTAGTACTCGTAGTAGTGCCTGGGTATTTGATACTGGTTCGGTTACTCATATTTGTAACTCGAAACAGGTGCTGCAGAATAAACGGAAGCTAGCGAAGACAAGGTGACGATGCGCGTGGGAAACGGATCAAAGGTTGATGTGATCGCGGTCGGCACGCTACCCCTTCATCTACCATCGGGATTAGTTTTATACTTAAATAATTGTTATTTGGTGCCTGCGTTAAGCATGAACATTATATCGGGATCTTGTTTATTGCGAGACGGTTACTTGTTTAAGTCCGAGAATAATGGTTGTTCGATTTATATGAGTATATGTTTTATGCACATGCACCTTTGATAGATGGTCTATTCTTATTGAATCTCGATAGTGGAATACACATATTAATAACATTGAGGCTAAACATTTGAAATCGAGCGATAACTCGACCTATATGTGGCACTGTCGTCTTGGTCACATTGGAGTGAAGCGTATGAAGAAACTCCATTCCGATGGACTTCTTGAATCACTTGATTTCGAATCACTTGAAGATGCGAAGCATGTCTGATGGGTAAAATGACTAAGACTCCATTTTTCTGGTATGATGGAGCGAGCTACGGACTTATTGGAAATCATACATACCGATGTGTGTGGTCCAATGAGTGTAGCATCGCGCGGGTGGTTATCGTTATGTTCTTACCTTCACGGATGACCTGAGTAGATATGGGTATATCTATTTCATGAAACATAAGTCCGAAACTTTCGAGAAGTTTAAGGAATTTCAAAGTGAGGTAGAGAATCAACGTAACAAGAAGATTAAATTTCTACGTTCTGATCGTGGAGGTGAATATCTAAGTTACGAGTTTGGCGAGCATTTAAAAAATGCGGAATACTTTCACAATTGACACCGCCGGGGAACACCACAACGTAATGTGTGTGTGTCCGAACGTCGTAATCGAACTCTCTTAGATATGGTTCGTTCTATGATGTCACTTACAGATTTACCGCTATCATTTTGGGGTTATGCATTAGAAACAACCACATTCACTTTAAATAGGGCACCCATCTAATCCGTTGAAACGACACCGTATGAATTATGGTTTGGAAGAAACTAGATTGTCGTTCCTTAAAGTTTGGGGTTGCGAAGCCTATGTAAAGAAGTTACAACCGGACAAGCTTGAACCCAAAGCGGAAAAAAATGCGTCTTCATAGGATACCGAAGGAACTATTGGGTATGCCTTCTATCATAGATCCGAAGGCAAAATCTTCGTTGCCAAGAATGGATCCTTTCTAGAGAAGAAAATTCTCTCGGAAGAAGTGACTGGAAGGAAAGTAGAACTCGACGAGGTTGTCGAACTTCTCTCGAAATTGCGAGTAGCGCAGCACCAGAAGAAGTTCCTGTGGTGCCTGCACCAATTAGAGAGGAAGCTAATGATGATGATCATGAAACTTCGGTTGTAGTTGCTACAGAGCCTCGCAGGTCAACGAGAACTCTACCACTCCAGATTGTATGATCCCATTATGAGTGTCATGTTGGTGGACAACACCGATGACCCTGAGACATATGAGGAAGCGATGATGAGCCCAGATTCCAATAAATGGCAAGAAGCCATGAAATCCGAGATTGGATCCATGTACGAAAACCAAGTATGGACTTTGGTGGACTTACCGGATGGCCGGAAGGCTGTCGAGAACAAATGGATTTTCAAGAAGAAAACATATGCTAATGGTAATGTTACTGTCTATAAAGCTCGACTTGCCGCAAAGGGGTTTCGACAAATTCAAGGAGTTGACTACGATGAGACTTTCTCACCAGTAGCGAAGCTAAAGTCTGTGAGGATTATGTTAGCAATCACTGCATATTATGATTATGAGATATGGCAGATGGATGTCAAAAGAGCATTCCTCAATGGAGACATTGATGAAGAGTTGTATATGATGCAACCCAAGGTTTTGTCGATCCTAAATATGCTAACAAGGTATGCACACTTCAACGGTCCATCTATGGATTGAAGCAAGCATCCCGAAGTTGGAATCAACGTTTTGAAAAGGTGATCAAAAGTTTGGTTTTATACAAACTTATGGAGAAGCTTGTATTTACAAGAAAGTGAGTGGGAGCTCTGTAGCATTCTTAATACTATATGTAGATGACATATTGTTGATTGGGAATGATGTAGACCTTCTTAATAGTGTTAAGGAATATTTGAATAATAGTTTTTCAATGAAAGATCTTGACGAAGCAGCTTACATATTAGGCATAAAGATTTATAGAGATAGATCAAGACGCCAAATATCATTGTCACAAAGTACATATTTGGACAAAGTTCTAAAGAGGTTTGGAATGGAAGATAGCAAGAAAGGGTTCTTGCCCATGTTGCCCAATATGACCTTGAGTAAAACTCAAAGTCCGACATCGGCATAAGATAGAGAAAGGATGAGTAAAACTCCCTATGCCTCAGCCATAGGATCTCTAATGTATGCCATGCTATGTACTAGACCCGACATTGCATATGCTGTTAGTTTCACTAGCAGATATCAAAGTGATCCAGGAGTGGATCATTGGACAGCGGTCAAAAACATCCTTAAGTACTTGAGAAGAACTAAGGATATGGTTCTTTCTTATGGAGGTGATGAACAGCTCGTTGTTAATGGTTACACCGATGCTAGTTGGAACACCGATCCGGATGATTCTAAATCACAATCTGGATACGTATTTATTTTGAATGTGTGCAGTAGTTAGCTGGAGGAGTGCAAAGCAAAGCGTTGTGGCGAGATCTTCAACTGAATCGGAATACATGGCTGCTTCAGAGGCTTCACAAGAAGCGATATGGATGAAAGAGTTCATTACAGAGCTGGGTGTGGTTCCTAGTGCGCTGGACCCAATGTCTATCTACTGTGATAACATGGGTGCCATAGCCAATGCGCAAGAACCAAGGTCACACACGAAGCTGAAGTATATCAAGCTATGTTTTCACGCTATTCGAGAACATGTCCAAGATGGGGACATAAAGATTTGCAAAGTACACACAGATCTGAATGTGGCGGATCCGTTGACTAAACCTCTCCCGAGGGCAAAACATGACCAGCACCAAACTGCCATGGGTGTTCGGTATATTACCATGTAATCTAGATTAGATGACTCTAGTGCAAGTGGGAGACTGTTGGAGATATGCCTTAGAGGCAATAATAAATGTAGTTATTATTATATCTTTGTGTTTATGATAAATGTTTACATTCATGCTATAATAGTATTAACAAGGGAAACATTAATACTTGTGTGATTTGTAAACTTAAATTGAAGTCCCTAGTAAAGCCTCTATACATCACTAGCTGTTGGTTAATAAATGATTGTGGTTTCCCTATCATGAAAATTGAGATGTTATTAACAACAAGATCATATCGTTAGGAGAATGATATGATGGACATACTCCTATAGATAAGCATAGCATAAAGATCAAGTCATTTTAATGGTTCAATTTCTATATGCTTTCTGATACATAGTAACCTAATTCCTTCGACCATGAGATCATGCATATCACCTTTACCGGATGGATGCTTTGATGACATCAAACACCACATCGTAACTGGGTGGCTATAAAGGTGGCATTGAGTGTTCGGAAAGTATTGGTTGCAACACATGGATCAAGAGTGGGATTTGTCCATCCATATGACGGATAGATATACTCTAGGCCCTCTCGGTGAAATGTCATCCAATTAGCTTGCAAGCATGTGACTGGCTCACAAGGGATCACATATCACGGGAACGAGAAAAGAGTACTTATCGGTAACGAGGTTGAACTAGGTATGCAAAAGATACCGACGATCATAACTTCGGATAAGTAAACTATCGTGAGACAAAGGGAAATTGGTATCGTATGTAAGTGGTTCATTCGATCACAAAGTAATCGTAGAAATATGTGGGAGCCATATGAATTTCCAGATTCCTTTATGGTTATTGTTTGGAGAAGTTTCTCGATCATGTCCGCATAATTCACGAACCGTAGGGAGACACACTTAAGGATTCGACGTTGTTTGAGTAGTTATGGAATGATGAGAAAGAGACCGAATATTGTTCGGAGTCTCGAATGGGATTCGGGATATCACGAGGAGATCCGGAATGGTCCGGAGAATAAGATTCATATAAGGAAAGTCATGTTTCGGAGTTAGAGAATGGTTCCGGTGTTTTCATCGGGAATGTTCTAGAAGGTTTCGGAATGTCCGGCACTCCGGAGGGGAAGGGTACATGAATGTTTATATCAAGTTGATATGATTGCATCATGTACTAGGTGTCATCGCTGAACAAAATAGAGGGTTTATTCAAATCCTAGTTTGAAAAGTCAAACGCCAAGTTGAAAGTCAAACGGCTAATTTTGGGAAGTGGAGAGGGAGGTGGAAACCGACTTGGGGAGGAGTTCCTCCTCCCACCGCCGGCGCACCACCAAGCCGATTTGGGGAGGGAATCCCCTCCCCTTGGCCGGCCCCCCTCCACCTATATAAGGAGGGGCAGGGCTCCTCTCCTAGACACACAAGATCCCCACTCCAAACCCTAAGCCGCCGGCGCCGCCACCTGCTGCCGTCGCCACCGCCCTAGGGCAAACCGCCGCCGTCGCCTAGCAACCCTAGCCACCGGCCTTGCTCCCTCCTCGGCGTGTCTAAACCCTAGATCGTCGAGGGCTCTCTCATAGTCCACCATACTCGCTCCGGACTTAAGGAGAAGCCCTGTGAGATCTCCCCTCTACTTCCGGTACCACGCCGTTGTGCTGCCGGAATCGCGAGGAGAGTGCTACAACCTCCGCTGCCTGCTGGAACAAGGGAGAGGAAGGTCTTCGTCGAGTACCGAACGTGTGACCGACTGCGGGAGCGCTGCCGGAACGCAGCGCCGGAAGGATCGTCTACGCGATCTTGAGATCGGGAAGAGTACGACTACATCACCCACGAGAATCCGCTCTCGTTAAACACTTTGAAATCTCGAGGGTGAGTTATTCCATCGACTCGTTGTTACAATCTAGTAGATAGATCTTGGCTTGTTTGTTTGTATGCGATAGAATTTTTTTGTTTCCATGCTACGAAACCTTCACCCTGTACCATCCACTTCTATATCGACAAGCATGATGGCAAGAAGAAAGCCAGCTACATGCTCAAAGATTGCAGGGAGTTCCAAAAGCTCCATGAAGGATACACCCAGATGAGGTGCGAGGCGGTGAATCCAAGATTCTGCCCTGCCCCAGGAGCCATCGCATACGACAACCTGGCCCCGCCACCTGGAGCAACCGCACAACCTGCGGTTGTGCCGGCCCCAAACAACGGAGTAGAGCCATACCCACGAAGGCTATGATGATACAAAAGGGACGTCCATCCAATAGTTGCAAAAATATGATCACCTGTCAGGTCAATCTGGCGGTCACCTCTCCGCCTGCCATACCTGAGTACCTCAGCGGCTCGGAATCGTGCATCACCTTCGACCGCTTGGATCACCCACGGTAAATACCTCGCCCGGGTCACTCTGCCCTGGTGGTCGAGGACAAGATTGGAGGATTCAAAATGAGTCGCGTCTTCATGGATGGCGGGCAGTGGCATCAATGTGATGTTGGCCAGCACACTTGCGGCTATGCAGATCCCGCTATGAAGCCTGGAGGCATCAGACACGACCTTCCATGGCATTGTCCTAGGGAAAGGAATATATCCCCTGGGCAAAATATGGCTCGAACTCATCTTCGGCACCCCCAACTTCAGGCGTGAGGGGCTCGAGTTCGAGGTGGTGGACTGTCCCTCATAGTACCCACGCCATCCTCGGGTGCGTGGAATTCGCGAGATTCATGATAGTGCCACACTACGCGTACTTTATGCTGAAGATGCCACGGCCTAACGGTTTCATCACCGTTCCAAGTAGCTTTACCAAGTCCGATAGCTGTGACAGAGAATTCAATAGAATATCCCAGTCATTTGGCATGCAGGAGGAGCTCGCAAGGCTAAAGGAGTCAACAAATAATAGCCTACCCCTGTCACCATGAAAAACACACCTGACATGTCGTTCGAATCCACAGTCAACACCAAGGCGGTGCAGGTCCACCCAACGGACCCCACCAAGATGGATCTGATTGCCAACAACTGGAGTTACGCATAGGAACTCGCACACGTCGCATTCCTCCATGAGCGCTGGGAAATTTTCGCCTGGTGTCCTGTGGACATGCCATGAGTTCCTAGGGAATTCGCCAAGCATGCACTCAACGTGTTTCCGGATGCAAGGTCGGTCAAGCAGACGATGCATCGATTGTCCAAGAGCAGAGCTGAAGTAATAGGCACCAAAGTCAACAAACTACTCGACACCAACTTCATAAGGGAGATAAAGGAAAGCACCTGGGTAGCTAACCCTGTGTTGGTCCCTAAGAAGGACACGAACATCCTGCGGATGTGTGTGGACTTCACAGCGCTTAACAAGCATTGTCCTAAGGACCACTCCCCTTGCCGCGAAGCAATCAAATCATCAACTTGACTGCAGGATGCGAGAGACTCTCCTTTCTCGATGCCTACTCAGGCTACCATCATATTCGATTGAAAGTTGAAGATCAAGAGAATACGACATTCATCACACCATTCGGGGTGTTCTACTACAAAACAATGACATTCGGGCTCAAGAACGCAGGCGCAACCTACCAACGGTGCATGCAAGCATGCCTGAAGAACCAAATTGGTCGCAACATCCAAGTCTATGTCGACGACATAGTAGTCAAGACCAAGGAAAGACCAACACTGGTCGACAATTCTCCGCGAGACGTTCGACAACCTAGATCGCTACGGGATCAAGATAAACCTGGAAAAGTGTGCCTTCAGTGTCCCACCCGGGAAATTACTCGGGTACTTTATATCCCAAAGAGGCATCAAGGCCAACCCAAAGAATATCAATGCTATAATAGCCATGGAGAAGCCGAAGAACGTCACAGGAGTCTATCAGCTAGCTGGGTGAATCGTGGCACTTAGCAGGTTCATCAGCCGCATGAGTGAAAAGTGTCTCCCCTTCTACCAACTGCTCCGCAGGGCCGACAAGTTTGAGTGGATGGATGAAGCCGATGAGGCATTCGAAGACCTGAAGCGCTTACTCTCTACATATCCAATACTAGTAATGCCAAAGGAGAGATATCCCATGCCGCTCTACATCGCCGCCACGCACCAAGTGGTCAGCACCGCCCTCGTGGTCAAACGACCCGAAGACGGCAAAACCCACGGGGTACAGCGGCCAGTATACTACCTCAGCGAGGTACTGACGCCTACAAAGCAAAGGTATCCCCACTACCAAAAGTTCGCCTACGACATATTCATGACTGCGCGTCAACTGCACCACTACTTCCAGGAGCATGAGATCATGGTCGTCAACTACGCACCACTATCACAAATCCTCAACAACCCCAAAGCTACAGGGTGGGTAGCCTTATGGGGCATCGAGTTGAACCCTCGGGACACCATCTACGAACGTCACACCACTATCAAGTCATAGGTGCTTCGAGACTTCTTCGTCCACTGGATGGAGCTCCAGCTACCGGACACTCCAGACTTGTCCCATCTCTGGACGATGCACGTCGACGGATCCAAGCGCGACGCCAGAGCAGGATCTAGAGTAATCTTGACATCCCCTCAAGGTTACAAGATGAGATATGTGTTGTGAATGACATTCCGCGCATCAAACAATGAGGCTGAGTATGAGGCACTCCTGCATGGAATGATGATGGCAAAGTATGCAGAGCCATACGCCTAGTCATCTATGGGGACTCTAACCTCGTCATACAGCAGAAGATGAATGAGTGCGACACACACAATAGCAATATGATCGCATATTGTGATCTCTACAATTCACTCTAAGGAGACTTCAACGGCTGTGAACTCCGACACGTTCATAAGGAAAGCAATGAAGAGGCCGAAAAGCTCGCCAGCATTGGATCCACATGCGCCCTGGTGCCACCGGGTGTGTTCCTCGAGCAAATCTGTGTGCCCTCCATCAAGCAAAAAACTCCGAAGTGTACAACCGATGATGCAGGACACTCAGGGCTATGTCACCCGAAAAGGCGGAGGCACCCAAAGAGATGGACACGAAATTCGAGCTAGTTATCCACATGTAGTTCCTCGCGGTCGAGCAAACATGGACCCAACCATACCTCCGCTACCTGCTAAGCAAGGAGCTACCCGAGGACCCGACATATGCCAGGCACATTGCTCACCGATCAAAAGCCTTCACCATCATCAACGACAAGCGATACAAGCGCAACATCACAGGAGTGCTCCAGCGGTGAGTCACCAACAGTGACGGGAAGAGCATCCTCCTCGACATCCATGAAGGCATCTGCGGCCACCACGCAGGAAGTCGTGCCCTTGTCGCTAAGGCTCTATGAGTTGGATTCTACTGGCCAACCATGATGCGCGATGCCAAGGACATCACCGAGAAGTGCAATGTCTGCCAAAGGTTTGTAGACTAGCCTCACCTTATGACTTCATCGACTGCCTCAATAATGCATCACCCTGAGTAGCTGACCACGTCAGGCTAACGAAAAGGACATGCACAACTTAAAACCAACAACACACTATGTGCAAATACATACTTACAAACTTTGCAAGGGCACAAAAGCCCACTCAATATTATACAGATTTTACATTACTATGTTTAAAACTCACAGGACTCAACTATGTTGGAGCAGGATGTTCATCCGCTCGTCGAAGAAGTCAATGATGTCTTCAGGATGGCGAGCCACCGCAACATAGTGCGGACACATGTTCCATGCCAAACCATCGAGGAACAGGTGTCCCGACACTATTTCCGCCAGGTCAACATCACCATGATGCAACCAAACAAGCGCTAGCACCGCCTTCACGCCTACCACAAGTTGGTGACGTACAAGTTCTTGCACGGCGTCCACACTTCGAAACTTGCCTAGCAGCCCCAAGAAGCTGGACGGGGTTGCATCCAGGGGGAACATCACAACCCAGATAGATGTGAGTGAAGACCTCACGCGCTTTAGCACCTGAAGCACCTGGTGGACACGATCCCGAATCATTGCAACAACAGTTGCCCGGTCATGGTCCATCCAAAAGAAGCCTCCAACTCCTGTTGGGTGAGGCAATTGAGTCGAATAGCAAATCGCTCCTTCTCTTCCCACGGAAAAAATTGACAACTACAAACAAGAGCAGCAGCTCAAAAGCTGCAGAGATCGGTCCCAGTTGAAAAAAAAGACACGAACACCCATGGTGACTTACATTGGAGTTGTTCGCCGATCTGCCGAAATTCCTTAAGGAGAAATTCCTCTCTCGCAACGTCCCGTTCCGTCTTGGATTTCCAAACCTCCGGATGGACACGGATGATGAGAACATCTTTCTCTAGGCTTCGGATGTGATCACGTAGCAAAGGAAACTGTGATGCCTCACTCGATGGTGGACGGGCAACAGTCAAGGCGGATGACGTACCGCTGGATCAGCATTTGAAGGGCCCTAAGAGGCGCACATGTGACAGAGTGTAAAGACAAAGGCAAGCGATAGCAGTCAAAGGAAATGCGTATATTTACATCAAAATAATCATTGCATGGTAGAGTTAGATTCATCCAGTACAGGGAATTACATGCACACTAGAAAAACAAACTCAAAAAACTACAAAAGAAACTACGGTGCAAGGATGATACATCGGAAACGTATCTATAATTTTCGATGTTCCATGCTTGTTTAGTATCTACATTGATTTGCTTTGTCCACACTTTGAGGTGATTTTTATATTATTTCTGGTACTAACCTATTAACAAGTTTCCATGGTGCCAGTTGCCTGTTTTCTGCTATTTTTGGTTCTAGAAAAGCTAGTAAGGAAATATTCTTGGAATTGGATGGGACAAAAGCTAAATTCAATATTTCACCGAGGAGAACACGGAGTCCAGAGGAGAGACAGAGGGGCGCCACAGGGCGGCCGCACCCCCTAGGCGCGGGCCCACCCTAGGCCGCGCCTAGGCGCGGTGTGGGACCCCTGGCCGCCTCCCAGTCTCGCCTCTTCGCCTATAAGAAGCCCCCGATGCCTAAACCCTAAGCACCCGATCAATATTACACAAAACCGTCTGTAGCTGCTGCCACCATCGTCCCTAGATCGGGGGGATCTGAAGCTCTTCTCGGCACCCTGCCGGAGGGGAGATCGTCCCCAAGGCCTTCTTCTTCATCATGCCAGCCTCCGGTATGAAGCGTGAGTAGTTCCACCTTGGATTACAGGTCCATGTAGTAGCAAGATGGTTGTATCTCCTCCTTTGTGTGTTCATGTCTAGATCTTGTAAGCTCTGTTTATGATCAAGATCTCATATATTTGTAATCATGCATGTTGTGTTTGCAGGGATCCGATGGATATTGAGATTACTATGTCAGATTGATTAATGGTTTGGTCTTATTGACTCTATCATGTCTGTGTTGTTTGTGATCTTGCATGCTCTTCGTTGTTAGTAGTTATCTTGGCCAAGTAGTTGCTAGTGACTCCAAGAGGGGGAATTTATGCTCGATAGTGGGTCCATGCCTCTATTTAATCAAGGGAAGTGACAGAAATCTCTAAGGTTGTAGATGTGTTGTTGCCACTAGGGAGAAAACAACGGTCTCTTGTTCATGGAACAACTGGATTTTTTACCTTACACACTTTGCTTAAAGAAGTTGTCTATTGCTTGCAACTTAATACTGGAGGGGGTTCAGATGATAACCCAAAGGTGGACTTC
This sequence comes from Avena atlantica, assembly GCA_910589765.1. NCBI lineage: Eukaryota > Viridiplantae > Streptophyta > Magnoliopsida > Poales > Poaceae > Avena > Avena atlantica. The sequence goes on along the minus strand of OU342739.1, from coordinate 492,094,353 downwards.
TATTCATAGATGCAGTTGGATGGCGTTCTATGTATCTTGTTGTATTGCCCAATCGAATCTCATAGGATCTTTATGCCTAGTATTGCATTGTTATGCCTTGCTCAGTCTTGTCAATTGCCCTGCTGTAATTTGTTTACCAGCATGCCATGTTTGTTTATCTAAGGAGAACACCTCTAGTGAACTATGGAACCAGGTCCAATCTTTACCATTGATACATCTTCCACCGTTAATATTTACTTGCTGCAAACCACTTTCACCTTCCACACCATAAGTTAACCCTTTGTTACAGCAACCGGTGAGATTGACAACCTCACTATTAGTTGGGTCAAAGTCTTGAGTTTGTGTTGTGAAGGTTGCCACGTTGCTTGCAACACCTTTGAGATGTTTCCTTCCTCCTACTGGTTCGATAACCTTGGTTTCTTACTGAGGTAAAACTTGCTGTTGTGGTGCATCATACCTTTCTCTTGGGGTTTCCCGACGAAGCGCTCCACGTTGACGCAGCGCCATCAAAGGACCCTAAGGAGCAGTCGCATCCGGAGCAACTTCAGACTACGAGGCCTTCGCCTTGGCTGCCCGCTGCTGCTCCAGCGCATATGTGGCTAGCAAGTCAATGAGGCGCGGGCCAAAATGCTTGCAGCGGGAGGCGAAGGTATCAAAGGCTACCTTAGTGCCATCCACTGCCACCAGCATCCTGGAGGTGACCTGGCTCAGGCTCAACTGCGTACCAGCCGCCATCGCCAGGCCTAGGGTAGCTCCCACACCCTTCTGGGTCTTCTTGTAGTTCGCAGGGGCATCACCCGCCAAGGCCTTCGCCAGGGAGACGACGTCGTTGAGGGCGATGCCCCTTCGAGAAGATCTCCCGGTAAAAGTGGGCGAGGACCTCCTTGGCCTTGCCTAGTTTCTCGACAGTAGAGCTGCAACGGTCTTCGACCGTCGCAACAACATCCTCCATGGGCTTCCCATGAAGGGTTTCGCGGCATAGTAAATCAAAATTTTCTACGGAGCGAACAAAGGGAAAGCCAAGATCTAATCTAGGAGATGCAAACAACGAGAGAGATTGGATTAGATCTTCATACCCTTGAAGATTCGCACAGCGGAACGTTCGTCGGAACGTGGGTGATGTAGTCGTACTCGCTTCTCCTCCTCGCGATCCGATCCGATCTAGCACCACAAGTGGCGGTGCCTCCGTGAGATGCACACGTGCAGCACCTCGACGTCTCCTCCTTCCTCGGACCAGCGAGTATGGTGGAGAGATAGATTGGATCTACAGCACGACGGCGTGGTGTATATGGTGGAGAATTTCTACTGCAGGGCTTCGCCTACAAACAGTCGGGAGGGAGAGAGGAAGGTAGCAAGGCTGCTAGGGCTTGGAGGAAGGTGTGTGGGGGGGGAGGGGGCGCACCACCCCTCTATATATAGAGGGGGGCGGCCAGCCCTTGCCCCTCCTCCAAGCCTATCTCTAGTTTAAACAATTTAAACTCTCCCTTATCTAGAAATCCTATCTCTAGTTTAAACGATTTAAACTCTCCCTTATCTAGAAATTCTATCCCGAGATTTAAACGAGTCAAATCTCTCTAGAATCGGCTGGGCCCTATGGGGCCTTGTGCCCCTGGCCCAAAGCGGCCATAACACTCCCTCATAGGCCCATGCCCCCTCCCGGAAGGTGGGGCCACGTTGGTCCCCTTCCGGAAGGTTCTAGAAGCTTCCGGTACAATACCGATTAACCCGGAACAATTCCGAACTCCAAAAACTGCACTGCCTTATATGAATCTTATTCTCCGGACCATTCCGGAACCTCTCGTGATATCCCGGATCCCATCCGAGACTCCGAACAAAAATTCATAAACCATTTATCCAATCTATCCTAGCGTCGAGATACGTTAAGTGTGTGACCCTGCGGGTTCGAGAATATGCAGACATGATCTTCTATCAATAATCAACAGCGGGGTCTGGGCACCCATATTGACTCCCACACATTCATCGATGATCATATCGGATGAACCACGATGCTAGGATTCAATCAATCCCATATATATATTCCCTTCGTATCGCGATATTTTACTTGCCCGAGATTCGATCGTCGGTACCGTCATACCTAGTTCAATCTCGTTCACAGCAAGTACTTTACTCGTTCCGTAATCCGATATAACTATGTGATTAACTCCTTAACCACATGCTTGCAAGCGGTGTTGATATCGATTATCGAGTGGGCCCGAAGTATATCTCTCCGACTTGGGAGGGACAAATTCCATCTCGATACATACAACCCAACAGATACTTTCCGATCACCTGAGAGACACCTTTATGATCACCCTCTCATAGGATGACGTTTGATGACCTCAAAGCTTTCTTCCGATACCAGGGAGTTGCATTATCTCATGGTCTAAGGAATACAATATTTGACATAGGAAAAGCTTCGCAAAGACGAACACGATGACACGATCTAATTGCTCTGCTTTGTTTGGGTCTATCCACCATATCATTCTCCCAATGATATGATCTCATTATCAATTGACAACTCATGTCTATGGTTAGGAAACCTTAACCATCATTGATCAATGAGCTTGTCCATAGAGGCGTACTAGGGACACGGTGTTGTTTACAAACCACACAAGTATTAAAGTTTCCTCTTAATACAATTCTAGCATGGAATATAAACTTTATCATGAACAAGAATTATAATAATAACATCTTTATTATTGCCTCTAGGGCATAATTCCAACAGTCTCCCACTTTCACTAGAGTCAATAATCTAGTTTACATCTGGCAACAATCTCACACCCATGGCACTGAGGTGTTGATCATGTTTTACACGTGGAAGAGGTTTAGTCAATGGATCTGCGACATTCAGATCCGTATGTACTTTGCTAATCTTCAGATCTCCATCTGCTATATAATCTCGGATTATATGAAACTTGCGGTTGATATGCTTGGTCTTTGGATGATATCTTGGTTCCTTAGCGAGTGCTATGGCGCCAGTGTTGTCACACAATATCTCCAGTGGGTCCAATGCACTTGGAACCACGCCAAGCTCAGTGATGAAGTTTCTGATCCAAACTCCTTCACTTGACGCTTCTGCAGCAGCCATGTATTCCGCTTCTACTGTAGATCACGCGATCACGCTTTACTTGCAGCTTCTCCAGCTCACAGCTCCTCCATTCAAAATATAAACGTATCCTGTCTGAGATTTAGAATCATCCTTGTCGGTGTCGAAACTAGCATCGACGTAACCTTTTACGACAAGCTGTTCATCACCCCCATAGACTAAGAACATTTCTTTAGTTCTATTTAGGTACTTTAGGATGTTCTTCACGGTTGTCCAGTGTTCCACTCCTGGATCACTTTGATATCTGCTCGTCAAACTAAGAGCATTGGACACATCCGGTCTAGTACACAGCATGGCATACATGATGGAACCTATGGCCGAGGCATAAGGCACTTTGCTCATAGCTTCCCTATCATTTACCGTAGCTGGACACTGAGATTTGCTCAATATCTTACCTGACAACATAGGCACTGAACATTTCTTTGCCTTATCCATTCTGAACCTTTTCAGAACTTTGTCTAGGTATGTACTCTGGCTTAAAGCTATCAGGCGTCTTTGTCTATCTCTATAGATCTTGATGCCCAATATATAAGCAGCTTCACCTAGGTCTTTCATTGAAAAACACTTGTTCAAATAACTCTTCACATCGTTAAGCATGTTGATGTCATTCCCGATAATCAATATGTCATCCACATACAGTACCAGAAACGTCACCGAGCTCCCACTCACTTTCTTGTAGATGCAAGCTTCGTAGCAATTTGGAACAAATCCAAAGCTCTTGATCACTTGATCAAAACGAAGGTTCCAACTCCGAGATGCTTGCTTCAGTCCATAAATGGAACGCTGAAGTTTGCATACTTTACTAGCATCCTTAGGATCGACAAAACCCTCGGGTTGCATCATATACAACTCTTCATCAATGTTGCCATTGAGGAAAGCAGTCTTGACATCCATCTGCCATATTTCATAATCATGAAACGCAGCAATTGCTAATAAAATCCGAATGGACTTAAACATCGCTACGAGAGAGAAAGTCTCATCGTAGTCAACACCTTGAACTTGTCGAAAACCTTTTGCGACAAGCCGTGCTTTATAGACGGTAACATTACCATCCGCGTCCGTTTTCTTTTTGAAAATCCATTTGCACTCAATGGCCTTTCGGTCGCTAGGAGGATCCACCAAAGTCCATACTTGGTTTTCGCTCATGGATCCCAATTCGGATTTCATGGCTTCCAGCCATTTCTCAGAGTCTGGGCTCATCATCGCTTCCTCATAGTTCGTAGGTTCACTGTCTTCTACCAACAAGACAGTCAAGACAGGGTTGCCGTACCACTCAGGAGGGGCACGCGACCTTGTCGACCTGCGACGTTCAGTAGCAGCATCGTCCGAAGCTTCATGATCCTTGTCATTAGCTTCCTCTATTGTTGGTGCAGGCGGCACTGGAACAATTTCAGGTGCTGCGCTACTCTCCAATTCAAGAGAAGGTTCAATAACCTCGTCTAGCTCTACTTTCCTCCCACTTACTTCTTTCGAGAGAAACTCCTTCTCAAGAAAGGAACCGTTCTTTGCGACAAACACTTTGCCTTCGGTTCTGTGATAGAAGGTATACCCAATAGTTTCCTCAGGGTATCCTATGAAGACGCATTTCTCCGCTTTGGGTTCGAGCTTGTCTGGCATCAACTTCTTGACGTAAGCTTCGCATACCCAAACTTTAAGAAACGACAACTTAGGTTTAGCACCAAACCACAGTTCATACGGTGTCGTCTCAACGGATTTAGATGGAGCCCTATTTAAAGTGAATGCAGCGGTTTCTAATGCATAACCCCAAAATGATAACGACAAATCAGTAAGAGACATCATTGATCGGACCATATCTAATAGGGTTTGATTCCGGCGTTCAGACACACCATTGCGCTGTGGTGTTCCGGGTGGCGTGAGTTGCGAAACAATTCCGCTTGCTTTAAGATGCGTGAGAAAATCATAACTCAAATATTCGCCCCCACGATCGGATCGTAGAAACTTAATCTTTCTGTTACGATGGTTCTCCACTTCATTCTGAAATTCTTTGAACTTTTCAAACGTTTCAGATTTATGTTTCATTCAATAGATATACCCATATCTACTTAAGTCATCGGTAAAAGTGAGAAAATAGCGATATCCACCGCGCGTCGAAACACTCATCGGTCCGCATACATCGGTATGTATGATTTCCAACAAGTCCGTTGCTCGCTCCATCATACCGGAGAACGGGGTTTTGATCATCTTGCCCATGAGGCATGGTTCGCATGTGTCAAATGATTCAAAATCAAGAGACTCCAAAAGTCCATCAGAATGGAGTTTCTTCATGCGCTTTACTCCAATATGACCTAGACGACAGTGCCACAAATAAGTAGTATTATCACTATCTACTTTGCATCTCTTAGCCTCAATGTTATGGATGTGTGTTTCATCCCTTTCGAGATTTAGAAGAAATAAACCATTCACAAGAGGTGCATGACCATAAAAGATGTTACTCATATAAATAGAACAACCATTATTCTCCGATTTAAATGAATAACCGTCTTGCAATAAACACGATCCGGAAATGATGTTCATGCTCAACGCAGGCACATAATAACATTTATTAAGGTTTAAAACTAATCCCGAAGGTAAAACTAAGGAGAGCGTGCCGACGGCCATCACATCAACTCTTGATCCGTTGCCAACGCGCATCGTCACCTCATCCCTCGCAAGCCGTCGTCTATTCCGTAGCTCCTGTTTCGAGTTACAAATATTAGCAACTGAACCGGTATCAAATACCCAGGCACTACAACGAGGGCTAGTAAGGAAAACATCAATAACATGTATATCAAATATACCTTTGATGGTGCCAGCCTTCTTGTCCGCTAAGTACTTCGGACAGTTGCGCTTCCAGTGACCCTTGTCCTTGCAATAGAAGCACTCGGTGTCCGGCTTTGGACCAGACCTGAGCTTCTTCTCAGCAGGGGCATTGCGCTTGCCGCCGCCCTTCTTGAAGGGCTTCTTTGCTCCCTTACCTTTCTTAAAGGAGGGCTTGTTGACCATCAACACATGATTATCCTTCTTGATGTCCACTTTCGCAGCCTTCAGCTTTGCGAAGAGCTCGGTGATCGTATCAGTGGAACCAATCTGATTATGAGTCACTACAAAACTTTTGTAGCTGGGAGGGAGTGATTGCAGAACCCTGTCAATCTTGAGATCCTCTAGAATCGTGCATTCCAGTTGCTCAAGGCGTTGAGTGTAGCCCGACATCTTTATGGCGTGCTCACTAACGGAACTCCCTTCCTCCATCTTGCAGTTAAAGAACTTCTCAGAGATCTCATATCTCTCAGAACGGGCTTGAGTCTGAAACATGGTTTTCAGCTCCTCGAGAATCTCAAAGGGCCCGGGATAGGTTTCAAAACGATTTTGAAGCTCCGGTTCCATAGAAAACAACATGGTGCTCTTAATCATACCATAATCATCTTTGCGCGACTGATAGACAGCTTTCTCATCAGCCGGCGCAGTTGCAGCAGGGGGGTCACCTAACGCTTTACTAAGGACATAGTCCTTTTGTCCGCCAGACAGAATGATTCTTAGATTGCGGAACCAATTGGTGAAGTTAGACCCATTGTTTCTAAGCTTTTCCTTCTCAGCAAAAACGTTGAAGTTGAAGTTGGATTTGGCCATGTGATCTACAGTATTTGCAAGTACAACTTAGACTATGTTCATGATAAATAGTTCAACTTAATCAAATTACTAGATGAACTCCCACTAAATTCAACATCCCTCAAGTTGTTTAGTGAACACGATCCAAATTCACCACACCTAATCCGATCATCACGAGAAGAGATGTGGTTTCAATGGTGGACAACAAAGTGTCGACCATATCATTCATATGACTCATGCTTAACCTTTCGGTTCTTGTGTTCCGAGGCCATGTCTGTACATGCTAGGCTCATCAAGTTAGACCCAAGTATTTCCGCGTGTGCAAAAACTGGCTTGCACCCGTTGTATGTGAGCGTAGAGTCTATAGCACCCGATCATCACGTGATGCTTGGACACGACGAACTTTCGCAACGGTGCATACTTGGGGAGAACACAGTTTTTATCTTGATCTTTAAGTGAGGAATCATCTTATAATGCTACCGTCGCGATCTAAGCATGATAAGATACATAAAAGGATAAACATCACATGCATATAACTTTATGTGACATGGTATAGCCAATCTTCGCGCAATGATCTCCATCTTGTGCGTTCCGGCATGATCTCCATCACTCCACCATGATTGCCTCCACCACGAATAGCAACTACAACTATTGCTAACTACTTAGCGATAAAGTAAAGCTATTACATGGCGTATAAGAAGTTGACTCGCAGGTCATACACAATTATAAAGACAACCATATGGCTCCTGCCGGTTGTGTACTCATCGACATGCAAGTCGTGAAACATTACAAAACATGATCATCGCATACAATATACACATCACATCTTGGGCCATACCATATCACAGAAAACACTCCCTGCAAAAAACAAGTTAGACGCCTCTACTTTGTTGTTGCATGTTTTACGTGGCTTTATGGGAGTAGATGCTAAGGACGATTCTTACCTACGGAAAGCCACAACGGTGATATTATGGTTGCCAAACTCCGGTGTTAATCCCATGACAACTATAGTGAGAGAAACTGACATCCACCAGCCGCATGTGTGGAACAAGCCACACGTCAAGTGCGGAGCCGGTCTCGCGAACGACGTCGCGTAAGGTTGGCCTGGACCGCTTCAATCTCACTATCCCGCATCATAAGAAGAACACAAACAAGAGGCTTGCAACAGAAAACATCAACGCCCGCAACAACCATGTTGCGTTCTACTCGTGAAACACATCTACGCATAGATCTAGCTCTGATACCACTGATGGGTTTCGCGGCATAGTAAATCAAAATTTTCTACGGAGCGAACAGAGGGAAAGCCAAGATCTAATCTAGGAGATGCAAACAACGAGAGAGATTGGATTAGATCTTCATACCCTTGAAGATTCGCACAGCGGAACGTTCGTCGGAACGTGGGTGATGTAGTCGTACTCGCTTCTCCTCCTCGCGATCCGATCCGATCTAGCACCACAAGTGGCGGTGCCTCCGTGAGATGCACACGTGCAGCACCTCGACGTCTCCTCCTTCCTCGGACCAGCGAGTATGGTGGAGAGATAGATTGGATCTACAGCACGATGGCGTGGTGTATATGGTGGAGAATTTCTACTGCAGGGCTTCGCCTACAAACAGTCGGGAGGGAGAGAGGAAGGTAGCAAGGCTGCTAGGGCTTGGAGGAAGGTGTGTGGGGGGGAGGGGGCGCACCACCCCTCTATATATAGAGGGGGGGGCGGCCATCCCTTGCCCCTCCTCCAAGCCTATCTCTAGTTTAAACAATTTAAACTCTCCCTTATCTAGAAATCCTATCTCTAGTTTAAACGATTTAAACTCTCCCTTATCTAGAAATTCTATCCCGAGATTTAAACGAGTCAAATATCTCTAGAATCGGCTGGGCCCTATGGGGCCTTGTGCCCCTGGCCCAAAGCGGCCAGAACACTCCCTCATAGGCCCATGCCCCCTCCCGGAAGGTGGGGCCACGTTGGTCCCCTTCCGGAAGGTTCTAGAAGCTTCCGGTACAATACCGATTAACCCGGAACAATTCCGAACTCCAAAAACTGCACTGTCTTATATGAATCTTATTCTCTGGACCATTCCGGAACCTCTCGTGATATCCCGGATCCCATCCGAGACTCCGAACAAAAATTCATAAACCATTTATCCAATCTATCCTAGCGTCGAGATACGTTAAGTGTGTGACCCTGCGGGTTCGAGAATATGCAGACATGATCTTCTATCAATAATCAACAGCGGGGTCTGGGCACCCATATTGACTCCCACACATTCATCGATGATCATATCGGATGAACCACGATGCCAGGATTCAATCAATCCCATATATATATTCCCTTCGTCTCGCGATATTTTACTTGCCCGAGATTCGATCGTCGGTACCGTCATACCTAGTTCAATCTCGTTCACAGCAAGTACTTTACTCGTTCCGTAATCCGATATCACTTTGTGATTAACTCCTTAACCACATGCTTGAAAGCGGTGTTGATATCGATTACCGAGTGGGCCCGAAGTATATCTCTCCGACTTGGGAGGGACAAATTCCATCTCGATACATACAACCCAACAGATACTTTCCGATCACCTGAGAGACACCTTTATGATCACCCTCTCATAGGATGACGTTTGATACCTCAAAGCTTTCTTCCGATACCAGGGAGTTGCATTATCTCATGGTCTAAGGAATACAATATTTGACATAGGAAAAGCTTCGCAAAGACGAACACGATGACACGATCTAATTGCTCTGCTTTGTTTGGGTCTATCCACCATATCATTCTCCCAATGATATGATCTCATTATCAATTGACAACTCATGTCTATGGTTAGGAAACCTTAACCATCATTGATCAGTGAGCTAGTCCATAGAGGCGTACTAGGGACACGGTGTTGTTTACAAACCACACAAGTATTAAAGTTTCCGCTTAATACAATTCTAGCATGGAATATAAACTTTATCATGAACAAGAATTATAATAATAACATCTTTATTATTGCCTCTAGGGCATAATTCCAACATCCCATGCTCCAAGGCACCATGATCAAACGCGATGCCGGTGGCATCTATAGATTGTGGTAAAAAAATCTCGGATGAGGCAAAGGAAACGAACCAGAAAAACTCAGGCAGAGGAGCGTATGGTAACTTACCGGACATCACTTTGGTAGTAGTCATAAGTTGTTCTGCCATCGCCTTCTCCCGAGACGCCGCGGCAGCTGCAAGCTGCTCCTCGCGCTCTTGGGCCTCATGCTGGCAACATTCAAGGTCCTCCACGACATCTTTCACCTTGGTATCCGCCTGGCTGTGCCTCTTCTCGATTGCGTTCAGCTTGCGGAGAGCTTCATTGTTCTCATCTACGAAAATCAACAGGAAAAGGATAAAAAAAGAAACATTCATCACCACCCGAGGAAAAAGAGTAGAAGTATACACACCTTGGAGTTGTCGAAAACTGTCCTCCAAGGCGAGATATTGTTGTCCGAGGCGGTTGACATCGTGGATGAAGGGCTACAGTAAAGAAACAACAAATCAGATAAACAAAGGACTCGAGGGCTTGCCCGCGACAAAATACTTACATGGCCACCCAAAGACTCTGAAGAAGTAGCTTGCGTCTTCCGGCTAACAACCGCACGAGTCCTCGGCTTCTAGGAGCTCGACGCGACATCACCGGAGTTGGCCGATATCTTCGTAGAGGCGGTCGCATGCTCCGCATGGACCATCTTCGATTCCATAGCAACTTGTTCAGTCTCATCCTTTATGGATTCGGCTGAGGAAGGCCTCCTGATGCAGCAAGAACAAGTAAACTCACTCAAAACATCCAACAGATGAAGCATGATCGAAAACATAAAAACGATCGATACTTATGAGGGGATTTCGGAGAGGTTGAATACCGACGTCACTTTCTTCTTCTTGGCCGACGGCTGAGGATCCACGGACCGAAGGGGTATAACAGGAATGGGGGAGGTAGCACATTCATCCCCAGAGTGTCGCTTGAGGAAGGCGGGCCCTTTTAGCGATGGCAGCATCGCCCCATCCGAACTTTCGCTTCGGGTCCTCTTGCGAGAGATCCCTTCGCTATGCTCCGGGGATTCCGTAGTTAGCGACTGCGCGGGAGGGAGCCTGGAATGAGATTCCGCATCCCCACTATCTGGCGCAGCCGTGTATTTTTAGGAAGGGGAGGCATCATGCTCTCCACCTTAAGCTCCCGCGGATCAACAAATACGCATGTCCAAGTCAATAATAGAAGACACAAACAATAAATTGCACCACGTGCAAGAACAAGACTTACCTGAGGAACTTCCTTCATGGCAGTGAAGGGGGCGGTCAAAGAATTCCTCGTCAACTCCTCGCCAGCCATTTTAGCAGGGGTCGAAGCGCTTGGTCGAGGTCGGCTGAGGACATCTCCTCATTTGACACTCTCGTCGGGTCGGTGGCGCCAGAATACAAAAACATCGGGTATGCCCTCGCTTGGAAGGGCTGCACCCGATGCTTGAAGAACGTCAGGATGATGTTGACGCCGCAGACCTCCTTGCCCCGCACCAGCTAGAGCGCCTCCACTCGCTGGTATAGCTTCTCCACCACCTCGGTCTCACCCTCCATAACATCATTGGAACACAAGCATTTTTGGGTGACCACCTTGCTCGCATCGAAGGGAGCTAATCCATAGTGCTGGCCGTCGAGCTTGGAGTCACGAAGGTAGAACCACTTGATCCTCCATACTTGGATGGATTCACAGAGGTGGAAGGTGAAATACTGAACAATGGGGCGGATCGATATCCCGCACCTACCCAGCGTGTAAACGCCGCCAGTACCAGATTGCCTCTTCAGGGAATATATTTTCCTGAAGAGGCTAAAGTGCGGTTCGATTTCGAGCCAGCACTCGCATAACGTGACGAAGCACACGATATGAAAAAGGGAATTAGGCGACAACTGGTGAAGTTGTACTCCGTAAATAAAGATAAGCCCATGAATAAATTCGTGGGCAGGGAGAGAAAGCCCACGGATGACAAAAGCATAAAACATAACCCAGAAACCTTCGGGTGGGTCCAGGGTTACCTCTTTGCTAGGAAGAATGGCGTCGCCCGTCTCCTTCGAGATCAGGCCAGACTCACGCAGGCGGCGCAAGCCCACCTCCCTGATTGAAGACCGCCGCCAACCACCATCGGTGACACGACTGGCAATAGAGGCCTTCTTGGCGGCACCGACGACGCTCATCCTCGCAGCAGCAGAAGCAGACTTCTTCGATTTTCCCATCTTGCCTGCACGGCACATGGTGCAATGGGCATGAAGGAGAGAAGAAGAAAACACAAAGGGAGTCTAGTGTACAGTGTGTGCGAGCTCTGGGAATGGAGGAGGAAAAAATAATAGAATGATGAAAGAAATGGCAAGTGGAAGAATTACCATAGCTCCATGTAGTATAAAACGACGAGGACGATGAACCAGGGTCGTTGATCCAATTACACTAACACATGTCCTGCATCGCGACATACACGTGGCAAGCACCACCCGAACCGTCGCGAGCATGTCGTCTACTACGCGCGGAAATTAAGGAGACGCATTAACTATCACGTAAACCACACGTGACTAGTCAAATACAAGTTAGATAGTGGGACCCACGATTGTCTCGTCGCATTGTTTCTGCTACCGCAGACGATTGAGCTCACCAAGCGTCCACAATGACGTCAGCAAAGCAAAGGCCAGCAACGGCTACAAACTTTCGGCTACAAATAAAAGTATTTACTCAAGTCTACAACTCAACCAACTACTCGGAGGCTACTCCTATCAGGAGCGCTGGTCACGCACCTGAGAATTCGACATGGTTCATGTGTCAGTCGAAACACTTCCTAAAGATTCAAGTCCTTCGAGTCTGCGACTCCACTATGGACTCGGGGGCTACTCCCATAGGGAGCACTGGCTATGCATTCGAGAAGGTTTCGGCGCTCATCCGAAGAACTTTCGGATCGTCATAATGAACAACTGATAATTATAATTCTCTGATCGAGTCTGCGACTCGAACAGACACTCGGGGGCTACTCTCATAGGGAGCGCTGGTCGCACACTCTATGAACTATGGGAATAAAATCCTACGGATCCTTCGTGTTTAAGCATGCATCTTATTCAGCAACGCTTCTCAAAATAGCACTAAGAGAGGCGACGTTTCCTTGGTCACCCGAAATGCCTTCCGCGCCAGTAAACTTTCGGATGTTGCGTTTGCGACGCAAAGGTAAGACCTACAGGTACTTCTGATGGACTGGCAACGCACCTGACTGTGCTCTGCTAGTAATATTCCGTGTCAACAGGTATGATGAAAAATTCTGACGGACGCGTTGGGTACATAACTTGAATCAATGGAATTCGACTCCTGTAAGACCTCCGCGGCCTGAGTCGAATTACGCCAGCAATTTTCTAAATTCGAGTGTGGGAATCGAGTCTGAAGTAGATCGTGTTGTTTTGTCCGAAGAAATTTAACTGACCCTGATCCATCAGGTGAGTCGGGTACACGTAGCAACAATCCCTATGAATCAACATATTGACTCGAAACTTGTTCGGATGAAAGCACCTGAAAGACTTGAGAGTCTCTAGTTGAATCTATGATTCGATTGAACACTCGGGGGCTACTGACATGGGTATGCCCTATGGGTGCCTAATGTTAGCCTACCCGGTACCGGCCTGGCAGGGGCCCACATGATTACCCCATGCGGATAATGAAGCTCAGGAAGGATTCGGGTAACCAAGGCCCATACGGGTCGGACTTCTTGGAGAAGACGGCTATCTATAGATAGAATTTCAAAGGGTTCAACCCTAATCTGTAATCGACTCGACCTACCATGAGGCCTGGCCTCCCTATATAAAAGCCAAGAGGGCACAACGAGGAGGCTCTCTTACCTCATACCTAGAACACATCTCACACCAGATTGCATCTGCACCCTTGTAATCATCGGCACCGCCATCAATCAAGACCAGACAAGAAGGAGTAGGATTTTCCCTCTGAGGGCCTGAACCTGGGTAAACCTCGTGTCCCTGTGTTACGAATCTGTTAGCCGTTTCGTGATCTCCATGTTCCCCTCCTCCAAAACCCAAGTCCATAACAATGGGCATTGACGAGTCGAAACCTCATCAGACCCATTGTCGGAGCTATCATTTGGAACATCATCCGGTTCTTGGCTATCTTGACGTGCTTGTTGTTGCTATTGGGGGACATGGATTTTCTTCTGGCCTTGGTGGTGGAGGAGGATCTTCATGTCTTGGTTGCCATTCTTGAGACTGACATTGTGGTTGTGGTTCTTGAGCTTTACATCGTGGTGAAGGAGTACGTGCTTCACACCTTGGGTAAGGTGCACATGGTTGGCACCTCGGTGAGTGCGCATGACTATCACGACTTGGTGATTAAGAACGAGGTTCGCGACGTGGACGCTAATTTTCTTGTACACATTGTTTCCCTTTACTTTATTGGACGAGGATTATGTTCTTCATGTCGATGACGATGCTCATAATTTCCTCATGGTTGTTTCTCTTCATCATCATCATTATCATCATCATAGTTTCATCATTGACGTTGAAAGGATACATATGCCGTCTAGAGGGGGGTGAATAGGAGGTTTAAAAACTTTTCCAAGAGTTGCTGAACAAAGGCAGAATTAAACTAGCGTTTACTTTGTCAAGCACAAAACCTAGAACAACTAGGGTTCACCTATGTGCACCAATAACTTATGCTAAGCAATACAAGAAACAATGTGATAGCAATATATAGATTACTTCAAGCACGAAGGCTATCACAATGTAAAGTGCATAAGGAAAGAGTTCGGGTATAGAGATAACCGAGGCACGCGGGGACGACGAAATTTTACCGAGTTCCTCCCAACATGGAGTACGTCTCGTTTGGAGAGGGGGTGGTATCAAACCACCAATGCCACAACATGCCTCCCTTATTCTCTTGTGAATCTCACCCCAACGGGATCGATCCATGCTTCCACTATCGGTACACTTGTCGGTGGCAATCCGGAACCTCTCACAAGGTTGGGGCACTTCTCCACAACTCAATTGGAGGCTCCCAACAAACAATATTGGGGAAAGCTCCACAACTTAATTGGAGGCCCCAAGTAATCCAAGAACCTGCAGAACCACCAAACTGTCTAGGGTTTCAAGAACCCAAGAGTAAAAAGCTTCTCACCTTTTACTCAATCGAATCCTCACCGAGAACTCAAACCGATGCACCAAATGCAATGGCAAGAACACAAGTAGTGCTCAGATCCTTCTCTCCCAAATTCCACCAAAGCTATAAAAGCTTGTGGGGGAATAAGAGAGGAAGAACAATGGAGGAAATCCACAAAAGACTCCAAGATCTAGATCCCAAGATGTCCCCCTCACTTAGAGGAAGATTGATTGGTGGGATTGTAGATCTAGATCTCCTCTTTCAAACCCCTAATGTATATGCAAGAATCAAGGGCGGGATGAAGGGGAGCAAGCTCAAGAGGGTCAAGAATGGAGGAGAAAGGTTGTCAAACTCGAGCCAGGTCATTGGGGAAGAAGGGACCCTTTTTATAGGCCCACAGATTTCTGACCGTTTTCTGCCTGTTGGGGAAAAGTCAGACCGAAGAAACCGGTGTGTAGACCGGAGACTTCGGTCTACACCAGAGATTCTGGCCAACCTCCGGACCAGTCTTCTGGCTGTCCTAGGTTGATTTCTGTGGCCTCCTCCGGGTATTCCTGGGGAAACTCCAGACCACACCGGAGACTCCGGTCCAGCCAGACCGAAGACTCCAGTCTGGACCAAATAAGAGTCAAACTTCAAATGGCGATATCTAGAGTTTGGAAACTCCGATTGACCCGAAACCAATTTTGTTGGAAAGACGACAACAAGAGCTATCCAACAAAAACCTCAAATATAAAAAAATGCAAGATACCTCTCTTGTTAAGAAACCGGAAAACCTCAAAGAGGACAACCAGAGCTATCCAACCAGTTTTGTTGAAAATATTGGATAACACCAAGAGAGAACATTTCATGTATTATAATGTGAGATACCTCTCTTGGTGAGAAACAGGAAAACCTCAGAGATCAAAAACGCAATATGATATAAAAGGAAATCCGTTTTTGATGAACTAGAGCTTGTTATGAATATTACCATAAGATCTAGAACCTCACATGGATAAGATCCAAATAACAACCAAGAAAGGATGATGCTAAGTATGCAAAGGTTCGAGCTCTCTCTGAAAGATATGATCGAGTTACTCACTTGAGAGCCCCTCTTGATAGTACGGTTATCTATCCTATAAACTGGTCTCCCCAACTAACACCACGAGACCGGTAAGAAGGAAACCCTATCAATATCATACCTTTGCCATTCTCATATTCCACTTGATCTTGATGTAGACGATCTTGTCCTTCTCAAGATGGAACACCTTTCTTGATTGATCTTGCACGCACTTGCTTGATGAAGAATTGCAAGTTGCTCTCTCATACGACATGGGGAACCTTTACATTGACCTTGTCTTCATCAATCCATGATCACCGAGGATGGAAAGCTTCAAGCATGACATCTTCTAGAAATGGCACATCTTTAGCTTGAACAACATTACTTCTAACACCATTTGGATTATGTCTTGAAGATATATATGATGAACTCTATCTTCTTCTTCAAGACACCTTTGCAAAAGGCTCAACTCTCACATGACCAATCTATGGATCACTCTTTGAACAAATTGGTCACCACTTGATCCTCTTCACTTTCTTCTTCTCCAAACCTTGAAGCCAACATATGGTTCAAGCATTGCCTATGGATAATTCCTACAAGTACAACTTGATACAAGCATTAGTCCATAGAGACTGTCATTAATTACCAAAACCACACATGGGGGCCCACATGTTCTTTCAGACGTTCATGGCGATGATTGTTTCTTGGATTGTTTCCCAAATATTCATGGCTACGATGTGCTTGTTCTTCCAAATTGGACTCATTGCTAGAATTCGAATGAAGTTCTTAAGCATGATAGTCTTGTCGATCTCGATCGTGATGTTGCGATTGTGTTTCTTCATAAGGAAGTTCATATTGATGAAGGACGAGTCTTCTTGCATGGCGATGTGATTCACCACGTCTAGAGTTGGACCTTGATGAAGAAAACTCCCCTTCGTAGATTGAAGTTGTCGCTTGTCTTGGAGACAATAATTATTGTGAACAGCTTTATTGGCCTTCTTGGGGAATTTCATGTCTGCTTGAAGCGCTTGCATGGTCCTCTTGGTGAGGCAGGATATGGTGTGAACAACTTGAAGCACTTGAGTTATGACGAGTCGATTGCCAAAATTGGAAATAGCTTCTTGGATAGCCATCATTTTGCCTCCCAAATTCTATATCGCGCCTCGACTTTGCACATTTTCTCGTCGAAACTCTTTGAAAGTTTCATCTAGACGTGCCTCAAATCTTGTGAATTAATGACGCATCTCTTGGCGTTGAACCCATATGTTCTGTCTTGTTGCGGCTTTGTCATCATTGCGGAAATGGTCGGGTGTTCCCATTTCTTCATCTTCCCTATTCATGATCAACAAAAAGAAGTGTTGTATATGAAAAACGAATTGGAGTTAGGGATCCCTCAGGGGCTTCACTTTAAATTGGAAGATATGTTGAACAAATGTCCACACTTGAAAGCAAAGAAACCAATCAAAGTGAAGTGATAAACATACCTCACATACAAAGAACTACAAACACTCGAGGCTTTTAACTTGGTGGATGGGTTAGAAAGGTGAAAAGCAAATGGAACAACCAAACGGCAAGGATATGTCAAAAGTGGACAAAATCTATCAAGAAACAAATATATAAAAGGCAAAGGTCAACAAGGGGTGAAGAAAACCTACGACTAGGCGCACACATGGATTAATGGGGTCAACACGACTATAGGAATGAGCCATGAAAAATGAAAAGTAATGAATAATAAAGCTCGTTTCCGTGCCAACACAAGGAGCTCTCGTCGTTCTTAATTAACCGTGATATTATATGGGTTTTGACCAAGTTTTTGAATAAACCTAGGGGTGTAAATGGATCTGACCGGATTCGATTTTGTCTCTACCATATACTTCACAATATTTTCTACTCAGATTCGGAGCGTATTCGATAACGACTGGTAGCGATCGAATTTGAATGTGGATATATAAGATTTAGCCTTTCAACCTTGCAAGAATCAATTACTTAAGAACATAGAGACAAGGCTTAAACTAAAAGTTAAAGCATTGATGAGATGGTGTAAGTATAAATTGAATATCTAAGCCATCCGTCCACTGGTTGTAGAATTCAGAGCTAGACATGCTCGCCAAATGAACTCGGTAACTCAATAGCTGCCAAGTCCACAAATTAGTTTTGACAAATTTGGTCTAAAATATCACATAATTTTAATTGATTCTCTTATAATCTATATCCACATGCTATTTACCGTATCCTACATCACGGAAGTGTCTAGATCTTAGGCGCGTCTAAATCGCTAATATCATCCTGCTATTTATGCTAATTTCAGTTGCAATCTAGTTGCAACTTATATATTTTGTACTAATTGTTCGTTGCAACTCATTAAATTTCAATTATAATCTAGTTGCAGCTCATGTATAAATTCCATGTTGCACAAAGCGAGGTAAAACTAATGGCGAGAGAGATGACTAAGAAATAATAAGTTCTCACGCATGAGAACTAGCAAATCCGTTCCTTATATTCACTCAATAAAACGAATCAATATTTTTAAGTAATGTTTAATGCCTGGAATCTGTGTTCCTTTCAACCAGGTTCGTCCTAAAACTGTACATACCAGCTTGCTGTGGTGGTCTTCTGAATACCGGTATACCAGCATCAAAACAGGAGGCGTGTGCTTAATAAATACCATGGACTATATTTCTTTCTGGTGCCTTTAAGAAATGGAGTGTGGGGCTCCCTGAACAGCAGCAGCAGCACTACTCTTTTGTCTGACGGTAGTTCCAGCGTCTACCCGATGAGCGAGCCTGCCAACAGCAACAGCCACAGCCTTGTACAGAGATTCCAGACTGATCTTTTGGCTTCCCAGCTCGATCATCTGCATCTACCTTGCACAGGTAGAGCTGCAGGGCAGATGCAAACTGATGTGCAAAAACCAAGCAGATAAGCATTGCTGTCAGGGAGAAACAGAGGCAGCGAGAGAGAGAGCGTGTCCTTCAAAAGCCACACCGAATTATCCCCCCCTTCTCTCTCATCCTGCTGTCAGGAAGAAACAGGGCGTTTCTCTCTGCGTGCTGGATCAAAATCATGCGCGCCGTGGCACTCCTGATTGATCTTTGCATGTGTGTGTGTGTGTTTGTGCATCTGACCATCTGCACTGTGGCCTGCTGTTTGCGTCCTCCCCCACACCCCACCCCACACGCCCTGCCGCGGAAGAGCATTTGGACGCATCGCCTTGGCGGCGTCTGGCCGCCCCCGCCCCTGCCATGGCATGCATGCTATGCTTGCCTGCATTTGCTCAAACAAGGCTGAGAGGTGAGCACTCACTGGCTGCCTGCTGCAGCTTAACCACAGGAGGCAGTACTGGCACTGTATAGTGGTAGTAGAGAGCACATGAGGAGCAAAGCAAGTGGCCTGTGCTCGTGTTTGGAAAGAGGAATTGTTCTTTTGCTACAACTGCCTGAAGCCACATGCATGGTGTATCCACAGTGTACAGGAGAGAATGAGTGATACACATATACAGAGGCATGATAGCCATGCTGTTGGTTAGCTAACACACATTCATGAGGTGCTGCATTTTATATATATGCTTCACCAGACAACAGACGCAATGTGCAATCTGATACTGATTAATCTAGTGGGTTCTTTCCTGGTTTGTCCCACCGCAGGAGAATTGGAACAGCAATCATGAGGTGATAAACCCCATAAATAAATAAATAAACAAACAGACAGACTAGCAAAGCCCTCCACATGTACTAAATAAGTATATATACTATTCTTCTACACTCTTCTCTCCACCATGATCCAAAGGAAAGGACCCCATGCCTGCCCCGTCCGTCCTTTTTAGCTTTGCTACGTATGGGCAATAGCCACTTTCAGTTTTTGGTATGCATTAAACGCCACTGCCCCCAGCCCCCAGCCCCCAGCCCCCATGGGGGTCAGGGCAGCAGTAGGACCCGGTTTGGTTCTTGGTGGCTTGCGAGCGAGAGAGAGAGAGAGAGAGAGCCCCTGAGATCTCTCCTGATCAGTGCCGAGATCATCAGAGGGGCCTGCTCGCTTTCCATCCTCCATCCTCCAAGTGGGCGTCGTCGATTCCGTTTTTCTTCCTCGTGCTTGCTTGCTCCTGATAAAACCCCCTCCCCCTCACCTCCCCCAACTGCTCCCCTGCTTCGAGTACTACTAAGTAGTAAAAGCGAGAAGATCGCCTCGAATTCACATCCCCAAATTCGCATTGCAGGCGTTCTATTAGGAAATGGTCTCCTTGCCATTTTAGGTTCTAGCTAGCCTCTTCTTCGGTTCTTCATCATCTCGCTGATTATTACCTCCTGCGTTGAAAACCTCGCTGCTGTTGCTGTCCCGCTCGCCCTTGCTAGCTCCCTGACTTCTAGGAGGCTAACTAAGAGTGGCGGCTGGTTGGCAGCTCACTCATAGGCCGTCGCCTTCGTCGCTGCTTTCTCCATGGTTTTCTAAGGTCTGCTGCCAACTAATCCCTAGATCCTCTAGCTTTGCTTCCTCGGCTATGTCCACTTTGTTGAATTTCTTTGTTTCCTTTCTCTTCCGGTTGCTGTTTCCGTGTTGGAATGGGAAGATCTCTAGTGGCTGGCACTGTTGATTCTCATGTGGTCTTTTCTAGGAGCCTAGGACATGAAAAGAAGTTAGTAGCTCGAGAGAATGTGGAATGAGCAGCTGGATAAGCACAATTTCTTACGAGAGTGCCAACTGTAACTGATTGCCCCTTAGCCTTTCTCTGTTTATTCTAGCGCTTTTCTTGTTCTGCCCGGTTTCAAAAATTCAGGACAAACATCCTTCTTTGCTGTATGCTTCAGGTGACTCTTTTTAGATCACCTATGCTTTAGATGACTGTATTTTTGTGCATAGGCTAGCAGATAGGTGGGGTTTTTTTCTTTCACTCGCCAAAAAATAGGTGAACTTTTTCCTCCTATGTACTATGAATGGTATTGGCTTTGTGCAATTTAGAGTGTGTTTGTGCTGCAACATGGACAGTAGATGACCTTGCATTTTCTACTTTCTAGGAGGAACAATCTGCTAACTGTGCCCTGACCAGCGTTAATGTCACTATGTCAGTTACCCGTTGTTTGGCTTACTATAAACTACTACTGCTTTGCTTCAGGTCTTTTTAAATTAGCGCAAGATTTGGCCTTTGGCGACTTCTTCCAAGCTACTACACTACCCAAAGATGTCCAGTAATCCGTCTTATCAGCAGCTGGGATTCGAGGCCACGAACGCTTGTTTCTTCGGCGGCAGCAGCAGCATGATCGGTTCCGAGGCAGCACCATTCTTCTACCCGAGCACGGCGCTCGACGCGAGCTTCTTCTCCGGTGATCCGGTCGCCTTCGGCGGCGGGGCAGACGTGGCCGCGCATTTCATGGCGAGCGATAATGCGATGGTCACTTCGCCGGCGAACCAGCTCGTCTGGGCTGCCGCTGCTCCTTCGCCGGCGAGCATGTCGACGGAGGAGATGAACGACGACGCCTACGCCGTCGTCCCCGGCGGGAGCTGCAGCACCGTGCACTCCGTGCTCCCTCCCGCCGCGGCCACCTCGCCGGACTTCTTCCAGTACGGCCCGTCGGACGTCACCATTGCTCAGCCGTCGAAGATGGCCAAGCTGATTACGGGAGAACCACACTGCAGCTGGTTCTACGACGGGGCAAGCACCGCGTCGATCCACGACCCGTATTACCTGACGGCGTTCACCAGCTTTCGCGACCCACTCGCCGCGGAGGGGAGCGGCCTCTCTCTCAGGCTAGGTGCCCAACCTTCCTCGGTTACCATGGCGAGCCTGCCGGACCAGTCCCCGGAGGTAAGCTGCTCCGGTCTGACTCATCTAAGTAGCGAAGGCTTTGGCTACCAGCAGCAGCCTCAGACCGCGAGGGCTCACGCCGGCACCGGCCTGTTCCAGCTTCCTCCTTGCGGCGACGGCGAGCTGCAGGACGTGTACCCACACGTGTACTCGAGGCCCGCGCACTTCTCGCAGGTGCTACCGCGGTCGGGATACGCGCACATTGCGCAGGAGCTGCTGAACGGGTTCGCCGGCTGCCTGCTGCGAGACGTGACCGAGAACATGGCCGACGATTCAGCCAGCGGCGTCGGGGGCGAGGCGAGCCTCTTGCTCTCGGCGGCGAGGACGCCGTCGTCGGTGAGCTCCAACCGGCTGGTGCTCCCCTCCGAGGAGCACCGGCAGGACGCCGCCGACGGCGGGCGGTGGATGGAGGCTCAGAGGGTGAGGAACGACCTCCTGAAGATATTACAGCTGGTAAGCTCCCCCTGAACTTCTTGCAGCCCACACCGTTTATTACTTACCGGAGTAACTAAAATCTGACATGGCGGAGCGTGAACTGACGGATGCAGATGGACCAGCGGT
Source organism: Avena atlantica (assembly GCA_910589765.1). Classification (NCBI taxonomy): domain Eukaryota; kingdom Viridiplantae; phylum Streptophyta; class Magnoliopsida; order Poales; family Poaceae; genus Avena; species Avena atlantica. The sequence goes on along the minus strand of OU342739.1, from coordinate 492,072,106 downwards.
GCAACCGGTGCTTCGACGACATCCAGACCACGGCGACCAGATTCAGCAGCATGGTGGCGCGTCCAGGAGACGGAGGCGGAGGCGGCGCCATCGCCATCGCCGCGCCACCGTTCGCGCAGCGCGCGGTCTCCGCGGTGTACCGTCGGCTCCGGAAGCGGATCGCGGGGCTGATCATGGCGTCCGGCGTGCGCGGGGAGCCGCCGTCGTCGCTGGCCGAGAAGGAGCGGAGCTGGGAGTCGTCGTTCATCCAGAAGCACTGGGCGCTGCACCAGCTGCGGCGCGGCGACCAGCAGTCGTGGCGGCCCCAGCGCGGCCTGCCGGAGAAGTCCGTGGCCGTGCTGAAAGCCTGGATGTTCGAGAACTTCCTCCGCCCGTAAGTTTTCCGTAACTGAAGAACATGAGTGCGTGATATCTCTGTTCATCGGAACTGGAAACTTTTATGTGATGTCTGGTTTTCAGGTACCCGAAAGACAACGAGAAGGACATGCTGGCGGCGAGGAGCGGACTGAGCAGGAGCCAGGTACTTACAGTACAATCCCCGATCAATCTTGGAACAAGAATCACACATACTACATTGTAATTCCTTTGTGAATGAATGTCTCTGAATTGCTGAATATATTGTTGGCTTGCCAGGTGTCCAACTGGTTCATAAACGCGCGCGTCCGGCTGTGGAAGCCGATGATCGAGGAGATGTACGAGGAGCTGAAGAAGAGCTCGGGGGGCAGCAAGATCGAGCATCTCACCAAAGAAGATGTCGTCGTCACTTAGATGTGCGCTCTGAGCTTCTGTATAAGCCCACTGCCGCTGTACAAAAAGTTGCAACTCATGATCATGGTCATGTCTCTGTTTCACTATCTATGTAACCATGTAAATTTTCTCGCATGTGTATAGAGTTGCCAGCCCAGCCGGTGCCTGCAAGTTGCAATTAATTTGAAAATCTCTTCCTATTTCCATGAACATAGTTCACGGTTCAGTTTGACGAGCCGTGTGCCGGCTAGAATTTAGGATCGTCAGTCGGAAATTCAGACTCGAATGAGCACAGTTGTGAAGTACTCCTCTGTTTAGAAATATAAGACGTTTTAGTTTTGTGAAGCTAGAAATATAAGACGTTTTAGTTTTGTGAAGCAAATGTATCGAAACGTCTTTAAGTATGTAGGTTCGGAATAAACATATATACTAAAAATCGTCTAGATGTATTTATTGCACAAAGCTAAAATATATCTTATATTTTTAAACGGAAGGAGCGGGTCATCACGAGCTGCTCTGTCGCAGCTACTACCCCACATGATCGTTAAACTGTCCATGACAACGAGAGGTTAGGAAGCTTTTGATTTGCCGAGGAGTACAAGCAAGCATGCTGACCCTGCTGTAACGATTGGATCCCTTTTTTTCCTCCATGGCACTGCTCCATGCATGCTGCAATCATCCCCCCTCGTTCATGGATCTCATCGGCACATGAAATGTTCGGCGCCCATTTTGGCTTTGTATATGTATGCACACAAGTTGGACACTTGAAATGCTATTGTTTACTATTTCGTTTTCTGAAAAAAAAAAGGAAGCACAACACATGAGTCAGAGCCGATCAAGAGTGGGGAATGAACGGGGGAGGAGATTTTTCGGCTGCCGCTGCACACTGAATCGGAGTAGGCATGATCGCGAACAATCAAGGCCCATTCCTGAAATGGGCTTGGCCCAGTTCTGAAAGTAGAATTTTACTAGAACCAGAGAAATCATGGACTGTCATAAAGACGGCCAGGTGGAATCCGACCTATCTCCAAAGACCATTATCTAGCGGGCTAAAGCACAATCCGCTAAAAAAAAAAGCAGGCCAAAGCACGAAGTCGAAGCCAAGTTTGGCTCTTCCGTTCTTTGGCGACTTCATATATACTTTGTTCTATCTTTGACGACTTCATGTAGACTTTGTTCTATCTTTGGCGATTTCATATAGACTTTGTCTTAGAACGATAACCGAGTTAAGATCAGTTAGGTCGGGTTAGCTTAACTCATAGTCACCGGAATCCCTAATGGGATCCCTCAAGGAAAACTAGGGCTTTGGGTCTATATTAACCATTTGTTAGCCGACCACCTCTGGTGTTGGTTGCAGAGTATCTCGGTCGGCACCATGGGTACACGAGGACTTGTTGGTGTGACGTGTTTTGGACGTAACATAAAACAATTAATATCACAACTTTTATAACGATTCTACTCATGAATTTATGGATGGTATGAGGTGCATATACCACATAATGGAAAATAAACACATAACACACATAGATGCAGTTGCAAAGCTCAAGGACAAGGAACACAAAGGGCATATGAATATAGAGTTTGGACGATTGCAAGGGGAAAAGGTAGAAAACTATAAAGATATGGCTCGTTTGATTAAAAGGATTTGTAAAACATAGGAATAAAAAGGTGCATGAATAGAATGTCATGACACTTAGAATTCTATAGGAATGAAAAATGCAAGAATCGGTAAGATAAGTTGTTTGATTGCACCGCAGAAAAAACACAAAAAATGTTATGGAGATTCGATACATGTCATAGTTTTCATAGACACATAAGATTTTTTTTCAAGAGATCTCACCTCTTGTTAGAAATGCTATAGAATTGTAGTGTAGAAAAACAATGCATAGGATTCATTCCTTTGAAACAAAGCTATAACATCTTATAGAATAGGAGTGAACCTGCACACTAAAAGAGGTCTAGGTGTATTTTTTATAAAGCTAAAACATTTTATATTATGAAATTGATGGAGTAATATTCATGTAAATTTTAGGAGAGGATCATCATCGAATGGTTAATGCCCATTGATAACTAACTACTCCCTCCGGCCGAGTCCGCAAGTCTTGCGTATGTCCTTAGAAAATATAGAATCGAAAAATTTATAGTGATTTCTAATACAAACATTATAGTATTATACTGTATTAAGAGCAGCTCTAACGGTGCCCATATTTTTACGAATTGTAAACGCAGAGTACAATCGACTGAAAACCGAGTTCGCGGTTCGTAAATTGTTCACGCAGAATGGAGCCTGTAAACACGAACTAAAAATCAAACAACACGGGTAAATTGAAGGACGAACTCACGCGTCTGATCCAAGTTCTTTGGCCATACATACGTTAATCACATATAGTTACACAACAATTCAAAAGCTGCACGATGCCTACATCGAGTACTGCGGGGCGTCATCGCGTCCTAGACCAAAATTGAGCCCACCTCTTTGTCGGTGGGGGCTGCAGGGCGCAACGGCGTTGTGGTGGCGAGGACCTCATTTGGTGATGCCGATGTGGTCGCCGACCTCAAGCTTGACGACGGCGCTGATGCTAGTCGAAGCACGCGCCTCCTTTCTCTCCCTGGACTCGCGCGCCTGGACAAGCAAGATGGCTCGGCGCTGCTCGGCCCACTCGATCTCGAGCTCCTCCTCGACGGCGAGCACGGACTCAGACATCATGAGCTCGAGCGCCATCCGCTCCTCGTCGCTATCGTTGGCGTAATCCGCCTTGCCGATAACGCGCGCACGCGGAGGAGACAGGGAGCTGAAGCTGTCGGTGGAGGGAGGGGAAGGAGGAGCGGGGCCGTGCAAGGATCCCTCCACGGAAGTGGCGTACATGCGGATCCGCGGGGCGTGGCGAGCCACCCTTGCCTCCAGTCGGTGTGTAGGCGCGGAGGGACGGCGGCGGTGACTCATCGCATGCGCTTCATCGGCGAGGCGGCGTGGAGGACGGTCGCCACCATCCCCGGCGTGGATTGCTCGCCGGAGATCGAGCTTGGCGGCGGTGGCGCTACAGTTGGGAGGGGCGGAAAGAACGGGTTTGGGCCCCTACTCATCGACGCGGCCTCTATTTGTACAGATCGACGCGGGCGGTTAACGGGGCCATTGTAACTTTTTCTATTTAGAGCGGCTGATTTCGTGTGGGCATGTAAATCCACCGGAATTGTTTGGTTCCGACGGTTCTACATTTACTTTTAGAGCTGCTCTAAGTTGGTTAAATTGACAGGCGAGGAGTACCAGATCAGAGGTGTATTTCTTATATCTGACTAGAAACAATTCATCCCTTTACATAAACCTAGCATGGGAAATAGACTTTAAACACAATAAATGCATACACACGTAACAAACGTAGATATACTTTGACAGGTGCAACATCACGATTGCATGCATGCATATCCTAGCAACCAGATCATGCTCCTGTATACTTTCCATAATGAGGGCTCATGACATAGGGACTTTGACTTGTGCGGTGGCACAGCGGCACTGTTGTTATCCAGCAGTTGGGAATTTGACTTTGAGGTGTGCACAGGAGACTCGCCGGAGTTTTCTGTTGCGTGCTCTGGCTGCCCCGGCATGGACTATGCGTGCGCGCAGCAGGGCATGCATGGTCAACCAATTTTCTTAAGTCACCGGCCACCAGCGCTCCCCGCCGGAAATAGCTGCCGCCGGCTGTGGCAAAGCTGGGGTGGAATCCGATGGTGCTATGGGCGGTTTTGATCTGTCGCCTGTCGCCGTGTGTGTCTGGACGAGCGTGTTTGACTTTCACGCCGGAGTTTTTATAGTACGTCGCCGACATCCTCTGCCATGTGAGAGGAAAGGCCGGCAGGGGCTCACGAGGGTTCCCCTTAGGCGGCCGCCTGGGGGCGTGTTTGTTTGTTAACCCCACGAGTCCACGACTGCGTTTATTATTGTTGCAGAGCTGTTGAGGAATAATCGAGCGTCTTAATTTACAGCCTTGGAAAGTTCATAAAGTTTGGAGGATTTTTCGTACCAAGGAATTTTCTTCTTAGTATTTGCTTGATTTATAGGACCGGAAACCATATAAAAAATTATTTAGGACTTGGCATCAATTAAAGCAAAATTTATGTCTGTCCAATCTTATGGGATTTTCACACGACTATGCCATCCACCAAATCACAGAAGATATCTTGTATATACCTTTCTTTTTTAACTGATATCTTTATAGTTGTATATCTACCTTTACACGGTCAAACAACTTTGCGGAGAGTGTCTTTGGCTCTGAGTTCGAGTGCTCCATTCATTTAAAAAAAAATTCAGGAGTCATATTTACAAGTTTCATAAAAGAAATTAGAAAATGAATTTTGGGCATAGCCAATGTTGTAGTTTACAAGCATGCAACATCGAAACTCAAAATTCTTACATTATGGGATACAAAAAATGAAAAAATCTAATAAAATTTAGAGATTTGAAAATATGCATGCTCAGATCCAGACTTTTGGTCCTGCCCTTCCCCGGCCTTCTCTGAGGAGGAGGAGGAGGAGGAGGAGGAGGTGCGGAAGCCGACCTTAGGCGTCCGGGGAGGAGCTGGGTGCCCCGAGGCTGGTTGTGGTACCCGTGGTGGGCAAATCGAAGCTAGCCTTCGGCATATGTTGTCTTGGTGCGTTATAATGATGATCTTTACATACAATGAGTTAGTCCTTCCGTCTACTGGTACCAATGATCCTTGTTTGCAGAGTAGAATTGTATTCTGACTTTTATCTGGCACCGTATCATGTGATGTTTCCTATGATTATTGCAATTTTCGCAGAGCATCATCCTCAGACTGCAGTCTGCAGATGTCCAGCCAAGTGCTCAAGTATTTTTAGTTACAGCCAAGTGCTCAAGTATTTTTAGTTACAGTCATCTCCTACGATTTTTACTCAGCAAATCACATAGCACGCATACGCTAGAGTAAACATTTTAGCGCTTTGCTAGAGTAGACAAATCACAATGATGGTCAAGTGAGACCGGAGGAGATGATTTCAGGAGGAAGTGAAAACATCAAACCATGCGGCAGGAAATGGGGACTCATATTTTGTTATTTTTATATGCTTGCCTATCGTAGTTTCCCTCAAAAAGTAAGATAAGCTTCAGGGGCGTTGTGTGACCGGGGTGAGTGCCATGCTGACTTCAGACAATCATCATCAATCACCTGCTTATTTAGTGACTATATTGGTTAACTTGCAGAGATTCACCCTGAACGCAATCTATATGCTGTAAGACTGGTAGTCGGACTACATACTCCAACTAACCTGAAGAATATGAAAGGTACTCACCTTATGCTAAATTTGGTTTGGCCTGAATTCTCAAGTCTTCAATAGTCAATACTAGAACATCAACGAAAAGTTTGGTGTTGGTGTTGCAGAAAATAAAGAATGAACAGAGGTATAAGTAATTTAGACATAGTATAAACACAACTAAGTGTCATTGTGTTTTTTTATTAGAATGAAAAGGTTTATGTTTTACTTATACACTTTATGCAATATAATTATCTAACCATGTTTGAGTATAATTGCTTTATCTATTTTTTCTTGACCTGGTACTTCCGTAAAACTCGCAGTGCCCTTTGTCTTCATTTTGGTTCTACGGGGGCTGGACCAGATCTTCTTGATAGTGTCATACAGGGAAGGTACCGGTCCTATTGTCTGCATAGAAAAACATCCTACCATGCTTTATTTGTTATGCAATCTTCAATATCAAGCAAGAATTTTGAGATCATAATTGTCCTTTTCATATGTCTTAATTACTGCCGTGTCATATGTCTCCTTTGTATTCTTGTAGTACAGAAGATATCGTGCACTACTGATTTTCCATGGCCCCTTAATTTTTGAATAGATTCTCTCTCTCATCATTAGAACAATTTCTTTTGCTTTGTTTCTTTTGTTTTAAGAAATTCTGGGATTTGTCGATCCAAACCCAAGTGATCAGTGAATATGGCTCTCCTCATGTCAGCCTTTGCTTTAGTACAAGGGAGATGAAGTTTAAAAACTTCTAACTTCTAAGTCCGATGAAGATCTACATATACTTTCGATGATTACATATCTATACTATACTACTTATAAAAGAACAAACATTTTCTTTCTTAGATGCACCCAATTGATGTACACAGCAGAATCAACACCACCAGATCAGTGTGGCATCCCGCAAAAACCACTACTAGAAAATCGCGTTGTTTTTGTGCATTGCATCGTCATGACCGCACGCTCATGTCATCATGCCACATTGCATTTGAGCATCGTCATCGTCTTGCATTTGCTTGCATAAAACTATTTTCAAAAAACCTATTTTTGTTTTCTAAACGCCCCGTCTTTGTTCAAACGCAAAATCCGGGTCGCCGGAATATTTTGTTTTGTCTGCTATCGGTTTGCAAAAGCCCGGTTTAAAATAAATAAAATAGTTAATTATTTTAGTGGGGCAGTCGAACGGGCTGATTCGACCCGAACGACCACCCCAGAATAAAAATCGGTCCAGCTTAGACCCCACCCTAAGTCTTTTCTTACCTAGTCCTAGTCTACCCCCAAACCCTCCACATCACCCCGCCCTATAGCAACTCGCCACCTCACCCAGCCCCTCCCGTTGGCCACTCTCCCGCTGCCACCTCACCCCCCAAACACCCCCTCTTCCCTCCACCTCAACCGCCGGACCCACACCACAGCACCCATCAACCGCCCGACCCCTTCCCTCTGCCGCACTCCCACGCCCACCTCGCTACCCCCTGGCCCGCCCCGGCCCCACCATAGCGGGCCCCGTCCCCCACCTCCCGCTCCCTCTCTCTCCTAGCCGCTCCCGTAACCAACCCCGATGCCCCCACCCATCTCTCTCTCTCACCGCCGCGTTCCCCCCCCTGTCGCCGGTCACCTCTCCATCCGCCGCCTCCCTCGCCGCTGCGCGGGAGCTCCGCCCTCCGCCGCCGGCCACCATCCCCGACGCCGACGCGCCCCGCCGCCTCGGGTCCCCCTCCACCCGCGCCTCCTCGCCCCGAGCTGCTCCCCGCCTCGCCGCGACCGGCCTCCGGCCCGCGCCCGCCTCTGCCTCGTCTCCCGCCGGCCACAACCTCCTCTGGCAGCCCGTCCCCGTCCGCCGCCTGGACCCCGCCTCCTCCGGAAGCACGCCGCCGCCCAGGGAACCCCCTCCCCGCGACCGGTCGCCGCCAGGGCCGCCGTCCCCGCCCGTCCTCGCCTACACCTCCCCTGCTCCGACCCCGAGCTCCTCGTCGCCGGCGCCCCTCCCTCCGCGAGCACCTCCAGTTGTGGCCGCCGGAGTCCCAGCATCCTCCTCACCTTCCTGCAGAGCCCGCCGCTGCCCCGTCACCGCCTCCCTCGCCACGAGTGCGCTGTCGAGAGTGCGCCCCTGCAGCGTCGAGCCATTCGACTTGCAGCGCCAAGCCACCTGCCCGCGGCCCGCGACGGCCTCCGCCTCTGCGACCCCAAGCCACAGCAAGTCGGTCGGCCCGTCTCTGCAACGCTTTTTCTTCGTCCTCTGTTTTCACCGTGTTGTCCAGGTGCCTGCAAGGAGTCCCTCTAGCAGCCCAGGCTGTTGGTTGTGCTCCTGCCAGTTGTTTAGACTTGCCAAGACCAGTGCGTCCAGGCCTTTGTGTCCGGCGCTCTCCGCTCCTGCTCGATGTATGCACCTGCGTGGTTGTTTTCCTCGTTCGTGTCGAGTGCTTCCCACACGCATGCCAAGATCACCCACACGGGTCCAAAGGCCGATCCCGTACCCGGTGCCGTGCCAAGATCTCCGAAAAACCCCGGTACCGGACAAGTTCGCCATCGACCTCGAGAACGCCTACACGGAACGACAAGGTCGCCCCACGGACGCGAACCCCAAGACCCTGAGGCCCCGAACCGGAAACCAATCCGAAGCGCCAAGGCCTCCGACAGGGAACCGACCCGTTCGCCGAGAACCGCACCCGAACCTGAAGAACGCCAAAATCGCCGACGCGGATACGCCAAGTACCTCGCCCGAATGCCAAGACCGAATCGATGGCACGGACCCGAAGACCACGGCGACGACAAGATCGGCACCGACCCGGAAGAATCCGATGCGCCCCGACACCGACCCAAGTCCTGCTTCCCGGATGCGACAAGATCGACCTCTGTTATCCGAGAACGATCCCGCCGAGACCGAACCCCAGATCCGGACCCTGAGACCAAACCCCGAACCCCGGAACCCCAAGATCTGCCGAACCCTAATGTGTGAACCTTTTTCCCGAGCCCTATTTTATAAATGCTAAATATAAAACTTGTTGCATATTAATTGTCATACTCGCTTGCATATTGTCATGTGGTTTGGGGGCATTATGCCGATTCACCTAATAATTAAATATGGGGCCCATATGCGGGCAAATCTAGTCTCATATTGGCCTCATTTAAACTTGTGTAGCGAACCGGTGCTATCTTTTGTCTTGATAATGCCACATTTAATTTGCGGGGTAGATCAACAACTTGAAACATGCAATTAATTGTCGGGACCCCGGTTCCGCTTAATCTTGCCTAATTGCATTGCACCCTTGCCATGTCATACATCATACATGCATCATGCCGATCTTTTGCCGTAGTATTAAATATTGCATCCGGTGTTTATTCTAGTGTTTTGCTTCTTCGCGGATAAGGCCGTTGAGTTGATGCGAGTGTCGACCCGATCTTCGGTTGAACCTTCGACAATGTTTTCAGGCGAGCATCTCCCCCTTTCTACCTATCTTACTTTTATAGTATTTATTCCCTCCTGTTGATCTATTGCTATCTGTGTTGCGATGCTCTAGTTTCCGTACCCGTGATATCCCCTTGCAGCCATATATTGCCTTGGACACATCCTATTACCTGTTGTTTGGTAGATAGTTGGACTTGCGCGTCGTAGCCGCTTGCTCAAGTGCTGTCGCGTGTCGTCAATTGCCACAGTTGTTGGTGTATTGCCGTCTGTTTGGTGTTGGAGATGATCTCGGCTTTACTTTTCGTTCACTTTAATTACTGTTTAACAACTAAAAATTGAAGTAAGTAAGCAGAGGCATCGGTGGGTGATAGATAATATTTGGTTTCCGACCGCCCACTTGTGTCCCGTAGGACCCCGAGTACTTGATACCTGTTCCTTGATTTATCGCGCTATCCACATCCGGGAGGATTATGGGACCCCCCTGAGCCAGATCTTGATTCATTCTTATTTTTTGGGGCCACAAACTAGTTTGAGGTTTTAATTACGATCCTGTACTTATGCCATGCTTTACTGCTTTATTTACGATTGTGCGAGGAGCACACTGTACTGTTTAGGATAGTGGCACGATTTCGCGGTGTCGACAAGCCCAGTTTTGGGTTCCTAGTCGTTCACAGCCGTCCCCACAACCTTGAGTCCGCCTCGGAGCCGGCCGGCTTCGTTGCGGGTCTACTTTAAGGGGTGCCCCCCTGAAATATTTCTGAATCCTGTGATTGCTTTGTCATGAAGACCTCGTTGGGTTTTGATTTGGTTTTTCCGAGGTTGATCGAGTGTGTGTTGCTATTGGTGCACCCCGGCCGGGTAAAACTTTCTGAAAGCCGTGTCCTCGGTTATGGACGACTTGGATCACAGTATCTCGATCATAGACAACTATATCTAAAGTAGTGCTATAAATTTGACTGTATAATGACTAGTAATCAGCTTCACTATAATGGAATGGCTAAATAAAACTGCCAACAATTGCTTGCTTGGGTTGTCGTTTGCGACCATTGTACCTGACTAGTAAATATTGCAACTACAATGGAATGGCTAAATAAAAGTGCCAACAACTGCTGGGTTTTGGGTCATCTCATGCTAATTGAGTCTGATTAGTAAGTGTTGCAACTATAACGGAATGGTTAACTAAAACGGCCCACTGCTTATTTTATCAAGACGATTATCTACACCTGACTAGTAATTGCTGCAACGATAACTGAATAAATAAAACTGCCAACTGTGTGAGTTCCTCGGTTGACTTCCTCGTTGGTCTCGAGGGGGAAACGCCAGGATGGGTTTGTTTGGTGGTAGTACCAGGTTGGTTCCGAATAGGTCTTTCTCACCCCTCTCTGATTGCCGCCAGTTGTTTCGAATCTCTGTAGGGTGTTCAGTGCATGCTGCCGCTGCCGCTTCAGTCCACCATACCTATGTAGGCGAGGACCGCCGAATTCTAGCCTCGCCGTGTACTGGCCTCAGTACTGACGCTCCTCTTTTTCCTTTGCCCTTTGTCGGCACCCCTTTTGTTTAAGAAGGTTTTGAGATCGACGTCGTTAGCAGGGTTACCCTTCCGGCTTGGCCTGGGCAGGGTTATGGACGCCATTGGTTATTCTACAGGGCTCTTAGCCCCATTTGCATCTTGTCCATAGTCGGACGCTCCATCTTTTCCAGGTGATTTGGATCTTTGTACCGTATATCTGTATTCTTGACTCTTGGAGTCGCTGTTGTATATATCTGTTCTATGGGTCCCGTCGAGGACTGTTGTATAATGTTATTACTTCGTTTTCCACCCGCACGAAAGTGCCTGGTGGGCACCTTTGAATCGTTTCTATGCGGGTTTGGCGGGAATCGCTGAAACTTGCATAGGTCCGATTCTGAGGGTGTTACAGAGTGGTATCAGAGCTCAGCAGTTACGATACCCCACAAGTCCAGCCTGTAGGATAACCTAGCTAACGGCCGAAGTAGAGTGTCAAAACTATTTTCGCAAAATCGTTGGATAGTTCTGATTAGGTCTGATTTTTACTCCTTACCCCTCTGTTGTTCTCTTCTTACCTCTGCGTGTTTTCAATCCGCTCTCTTCTCTCTCTTCGAGTCCAGGATTTCTCGTGGTTGGGTTCCGTCGTACCTTTAGGGTTTCGCTTCCTCCTTTGATAACGGTGTTCTACCATCCGGTGTTCATGCTGTCTGAGGAATCCGTCTAACGTGGTACCATTCTTTGTTCCTTGTTTGTTCCTTCCGGTGTTTTCCGACGTGACGACATCATCTACGCCAGATCCGATGCAGAGTCTGCATCACTCCTTTGTTTCCGAACCTCGCTTGTCGAGATCTTCAGTCTAAATCCGAGAGTTGGTTGCATAATCTGCCTATTCGCGTGCAGAGTAATGGTTTGGGTGCGCGATGGACTGATCACCATCCGACTACTCTTATCATTCGCTCTTGTACATCGAATCAGTGGATCCAGCAATTTTACTCCGTTCACGGAAGCTAGAGGTGGCTTTATTTGTTGAAACCTCTACCTTCGACCTTTTGTTTCCGGAGTGTTCCCTCGACGATCACGTACAACGACCTCTTGTTAGTGGTGTCGCAAGGATCTACACGAAGCGCGAAGGATCAGATCGCCGCCCTTCTTTCCGGTACCATGAGGCGGATCTCGAGGGCGAGATCCATTGTTAGTGGTGTCGAATTGTGGCATCCCGCAAAAACCACTATTAGAAAATCGTGTTGTTTTTGTGCATTGCATCGTCATGATCGCACGCTCATGTCATCATGCCACATTGCATTTGAGCATCGTCATCGTCTTGCATTTGCTTGCATAAAACTATTTTCAAAAAACCTATTTTTGTTTTCTAAACGCCCCGTCTTTGTTCAAACGCAAAATCCGGGTCGCCGGAATATTTTGTTTTGTCTGCTATCGGTTTGCAAAAGCCCGGTTTGAAATAAATAAAACAGTTAATTATTTTAGTGGGGCAGTCGAACGGGCCTATTCGACCCGAACGACCACCCCAGAATAAAAATCGGTCCAGCTTAGACCCCACCCTAAGTCTTTTCTTACCTAGTCCTAGTCTACCCCCAAACCCTCCACATCACCCCGCCCTATAGCAACTCGCCACCTCACCCAGCCCCTCCCGTTGGACACTCTCCCGCTGCCACCTCACCCCCCAAACACCCCCTCTTCCCTCCACCTCAACCGCCGGACCCACACCACAGCACCCATCAACCGCCCGACCCCTTCCCTCTGCCGCACTCCCACGCCCACCTCGCTACCCCCTGGCCCGCCCCGGCCCCACCATAGCGGCCCCCATCCCCCACCTCCCGCTCCCTCTCTCTCCTAGCCGCTCCCGCAACTAACCCCGATGCCCCCACCCATCTCTCTCTCTCACCGCCGCGTTTCCCCCCCCCTCGTCGCTGGTCACCTCTCCATCCGCCGCCTCCCTCGCCGCTGCACGGGAGCTCCGCCCTCCGCCGCCGGCCACCATCCCCGACGCCGACGCGCCCCGCCGCCTCGGGTCCCCCTCCACCCGCGCCTCCTCGCCCCGAGCTGCTCCCCGCCTCGCCGCGACCGGCCTCCGGCCCGCGCCCGCCTCTGCCTCGTCTCCCGCCGGCCACAACCTCCTCTGGCAGCCCGTCCCCGTCCGCCGCCTGGACCCCGCCTCCTCCGGAAGCGCGCCGCCGCCAAGGGAACCCCCTCCCCGCGACCGTTCGCCGCCAGGGCCGCCGTCCCCGCCCGTCCTTGCCTACACCTCCCCTGCTCCGACCCCGAGCTCCTCGTCGCCAGCGCCCCTCCCTCCGCGAGCACCTCCAGTTGCGGCCGCCGGAGTCCCAGCATCCTCCTCACCTTCCTGCAGAGCCCGCCGCTGCCCCGTCACCGCCTCCCTCGCCACGAGTGCGCTGTCGAGAGTGCGCCCCTGCAGCGTCGAGCCATTCGACTTGCAGCGCCAAGCCACCTGCCCGCGGCCCGCGACGGCCTCCGCCTCTGCGACCCCAAGCCGCAGCAAGTCGGTCGGCCCGTCTCTGCAACGCTTTTTCTTCGTCCTCTGTTTTCACCGTGTTGTCCAGGTGCCTGCAAGGAGTCCCTCTAGCAGCCCAGGCTGTTGGTTGTGCTCCTGCCAGTTGTTTAGACTTGCCAAGACCAGTGCGTCCAGGCCTTTGTGTCCGGCGCTCTCCGCTCCTGCTCGATGTATGCACCTGCGTGGTTGATTTCCTCGTTCGTGTCGAGTGCTTCCCACACGCATGCCAAGATCACCCACACGGCTCCGAAGGCCGATCCCGTACCCGGTGCCGCGCCAAGATCTCCGAAAAACCCCGGTACCGGACAAGTTCGCCATCGACCTCGAGAACGCCTACACAGAACGACAAGGTCGCCCCACGGACGCGAACCCCAAGACCCTGAGGCCCCGAACCGGAAACTGATCCGAAGCGCCAAGGCCTCCGACAGGGAACTGACCCGTTCGCCGAGAACCGCACCCGAACCTGAAGAACGCCAAGATCGCCGACGCGGATACGCCAAGTACCTCGCCCGAATGCCAAGACCGAATCGATGGCACGGACCCGAAGACCACGGCGACGACAAGATCGGCACCGACCCGGAAGAATCCGATGCGCCCCGACACCGACCCAAGTCCTGCTTCCCGGATGCGACAAGATCGACCTCTGTTATCCGAGAACGATCCCGCCGAGACCGAACCCCAGATCCGGACCCTGAGACCAAACCCCGAACCCCGGAACCCCAAGATCTGCCGAACCCTAATGTGTGAACCTTTTTCCCGAGCCCTATTTTATAAATGCTAAATATAAAACTTGTTGCATATTAATTGTCATACTCGCTTGCATATTGTCATGTGGTTTGGGGGCATTATGCCGATTCACCTAATAATTAAATATGGGGCCCATATGCGGGCAAATCTAGTCTCATATTGGCCTCATTTAAACTTGTGTAGCGAACCGGTGCTATCTTTTGTCTTGATAATGCCACATTTAATTTGCGGGGTAGATCAACAACTTGAAACATGCAATTAATTGTCGGGACCCCGGTTCCGCTTAATCTTGCCTAATTGCATTGCACCCTTGCCATGTCATACATCATACATGCATCATGCCGATCTTTTGCCGTAGTATTAAATATTGCATCCGGTGTTTATTCTAGTGTTTTGCTTCTTCGCGGATAAGGCCGTTGAGTTGATGCGAGTGTCGACCCGATCTTCGGTTGAACCTTCGACAATGTTTTCAGGCGAGCATCTCCCCCTTTCTACCTATCTTACTTTTATAGTATTTATTCCCTCCTGTTGATCTATTGCTATCTGTGTTGCGATGCTCTAGTTTCCGTACCCGTGATATCCCCTTGCAGCCATATATTGCCTTGGACACATCCTATTACCTGTTGTTTGGTAGATAGTTGGACTTGCGCGTCGTAGCCGCTTGCTCAAGTGCTGTCGCGTGTCGTCAATTGCCACAGTTGTTGGTGTATTGCCGTCTGTTTGGTGTTGGAGATGATCTCGGCTTTACTTTTCGTTCACTTTAATTACTGTTTAACAACTAAAAATTGAAGTAAGTAAGCAGAGGCATCGGTGGGTGATAGATAATATTTGGTTTCCGACCGCCCACTTGTGTCCCGTAGGACCCCGAGTACTTGATACATGTTCCTTGATTTATCGCGCTATCCACATCCGGGAGGATTATGGGACCCCCCTGAGCCAGAGCTTGATTCATTCTTATTTCTTGAGGCCACAAACTAGTTTGAGGTTTTAATTACGATCCTGTACTTATGCCATGCTTTACTGCTTTATTTACGATTGTGCGAGGAGCACACTGTACTGTTTAGGATAGTGGCACGATTTCGCGGTGTCGACAAGCCCAGTTTTGGGTTCCCAGTCGTTCACAGCCGTCCCCATAACCTTGAGTCCGCCTCGGAGCCGGCCGGCTACGTTGCGGGTCTACTTTAAGGGGTGGCCCCCTGAAATATTTCTGAATCCTGTGATTGCTTTGTCGTGAAGACCTCGTTGGGTTTTGATTTGGTTTTTCCGAGGTTAATCGAGTGTGTGTTGCTATTGGTGCACCCCGGTCGGGTAAAACTTTCTGAAAGCCGTGTCCTCGGTTATGGACGACTTGGAGCACAGTATCTCGATCATAGACAACTATATCTAAAGTAGTGCTATAAATTTGACTGTATAATGACTAGTAATCAGCTTCATTATAATGGAATGGCTAAATAAAACTGCCAACAATTGCTTGCTTGGGTTGTCGTTTGCGACCATTGTACCTGACTAGTAAATATTGCAACTACAACAGAATGGCTAAATAAAAGTGCCAACAACTGCTGGGTTTTGGGTCATCTCATGCTAATTGAGTCTGATTAGTAAGTGTTGCAACTATAACGGAATGGTTAACTAAAACGGCTCACTGCTTATTTTATCAAGACGATTATCTACACCTGACTAGTAATTGCTGCAACGATAACTGAATAAATAAAACTGCCAACTGTGTGAGTTCCTCGGTTGACTTCCTCGTTGGTCTCGAGGGGGAAACGCCAGGATGGGTTTGTTTGGTGGTAGTACCAGGTTGGTTCCGAATAGGTCTTTCTCACCCCTCTCTGATTGCCGCCTGTTGTTTCGAGTCTCTATAGGGTGTTCAGTGCATGCTGCCGCTGCCGCTTCAGTCCACCATACCTATGTAGGCGAGGACCGCCGAATTCTAGCCTCGCCGTGTACTGGCCTCAGTACTGACGCTCCTCTTTTTCCTTTGCCCTTTGTCGGCACCCCTTTTGTTTAAGCAGGTTTTGAGATCGACGTCGTTAGCAGGGTTACCCTTCCGGCTTGGCCTGGGCAGGGTTATGGACGCCATTGGTTATTCTACAGGGCTCTTAGCCCCATTTGCATCTTGTCCGTAGTCGGACGCTCCATCTTTTCCAGGTGATTTGGATCTTTGTAACGTATATCTGTATTCTTGACTCTTGGAGTCGCTGTTGTATATATCTGTTCTATGGGTCCCGTCGAGGACTGTTGTGTAATGTTATTACTTCGTTTACACCCGCACGAAAGTGCCTGGTGGGCACCTTTGAATCGTTTCTATGCGGGTTTGGCGGGAATCGCTGAAACTTGCATAGGTCCGATTCTGAGGGTGTTACAATCAGCCCCTTGATCACATCCAACCGTCACCATTACTCTAAACCTGACTCAGGAGTGCGCATAGCAATTAGCTTTGACGGACCGTGCTTTGCCAGCGGACGAATTTCCTCGGCCGCGTCCGCCTAACGTTCTGAGTACATTGAGTATACGGAGTAGGAAAAAAAGTGAATCACCATGATTTGCGCCCCGCCGCCGCCAGCGCTCATCTTCCACGAGACGCCCAAACCCCTCAGCGACCCATTCTCCCCACCTCCATCTCCACGTGACAAACCCAAGAGGAGGTGATACTGTGCGGCGGCGCTAGATCGTGAAGCCTACTCTACTCGCCGGCCACACCAGATTCGACAGATTCGTTGCCCACACAGAGGAGATCCGCGCGATCCTCAACTGCCAGGCTACCCCCCTCCTACCTGCAGCAGCGACGGTTCTGCAACGGAGACCTAAAAGAAATATCATGGTGATGGGGTGCTGTCGCCGATGTGCGCAGCTCCTAGCAGGGATCCACCAATGATCGTCTGTGTGAAGCCTGATGTGAGATGGGATGAAGTCGCTGTATCGACAATGCCAAAGTTCTAATCAAGTTTGTCAATTATTCACGGTGATTAACTTTCAAGATGATGTCAACAAAATTGCCTCTGTACTCACGTGCATTTGTTATTTTTCTGGTGATTATCTTTTGTCAGATTGGCCGGCTAGAAGAACTTATACTGGATAAATCATGTGCGATGCCGTGCTTACTGCCCTTATTCCTACAGTATTTATATGTGTATTCTCCGCTCAATCAGGTGAGGCTGGATTTTTTTTTGATTCACAGCCGTTGCCTCTTGTCATCAATTTGTTCATTCATCTGGTCTTAGAACTGGTGATAATTTTAATCTTTTAATCTGGGAAAGAGTAAGCTCTTCGCTGCTGCACCTTGATTCAGTTTAGGAGAAATGAGTAGTCAATTGGCTGATTACGTTCCTATTTTGTTCTATGTATAGTGCAGTTGGGGAATGCGTAGGCAATGGTAAAGATAGATGGTTTTGTTGAAGCGGTAGCCTCTTCACCATTCTGCTTCCCTTTTGAATTTTATATCCGATTAAGTGAGATTGGGCTCTACCCTTTGGGCAATATTTTTAAGTTCGGCCTGCTAGGATAGGCAATACTTGTTGCTGGTCAGAATGTGTGGTGCCTTAATTTTATTATGTTTTAAATGACAAGATCGGTGTGAAAGCTGAAGGTGTGGGAGTGAAGCCTACTCGCCGCACACTGAACCATCCTTCTGCGCCGTATACTGAACTATGTATATGTTTTCTGTATGAGATGAATTATGAACATTATATTATCAGAGTGGAAAGAGGTAATTGATTCCTAGGGTGCACAAATTATTTCTATAATTGACGTAAATATACAATGCACAAGCTTCTTCTGAGTTGATGTATCCTGTAGTTTATGTAGTTTATATATACGATATTCTAGAAGTTGCTTGGATCATACATCTATTAGTTTGTTGCTGAGAGGACTTTAATTGGATTTTTTTGTTAAAGAACTCACCGCTTTGATGAAGGAGGTCTGTTTAACTCTTGAGTAGTACCTTTTTACCCGAAACACATGTTCTTTAAATGCCAATTGTCACTTTTAGTAAAAATTAAATTCTTTAGTGAGTTCGAAGGCGTGGTGTGAGATTGTTTGGTTTCTCAGTCATGCAATTCAACCTTTAGTACTAAAAAATGCATTCACGTTTCTTGCAAAAATATATATTAATCATGTCGAAATTCTTTAATCATCAGACTGACATTTTTAGTTATTCTTGGTTTTGAGGGGCCGCACCTCGTAGCACCAACTGGAAGTGACCATTTGTGCCATGGTTCTGAGGGCATTGTTGATACTGGGTTCCATTATGATCCTAATTTCATGACCATACATGGGCTATCTAGATTTCTAGGCCTAAACATTTGGTTAAGAAATTGTAAGAAGATGGCAGTGAAGATCCAAGTTGGGTGTCTTCTCATTCAGTCAAGGAACATACAAGTCAGTGGAAAGCCCTGATTTTGAATACCTTTATAATTTGGTCTCTTCAGTGTCAGGTTCCTTGTACCATATCTATCAGAACCATTTTGCTGATCTTGAATACCTTGATAATTTGGGCATCTTCAGTGGAAGGTTCCTTGCACCCTCTCTATCAACACCATTTTTTTTCCTACTGAGTTTTGATATGCACATGTTTGGTGGGATCTGCAATCATGATTTAATTGCACCTTGTAACCGACACAGACACCACTAGATCGACCAATTTGAATCCATCCTAGACTATTGTCTTCAACATGGAAACTTGCCATATTTATTTTTGTAATTGGACACAAGAGGTATGTTCTTTCATGAATACATCATGTTGTTCACTGTACTCATGTATACATCACCCAGATTAGTCAACTCTATTGATATTTAGGTATGGTGCCAGCAGGTTGTATTCGCTCTCTTGGATCGGATATTCATCCCAAAAGCTTCAGGTGCGATACAACTTGTCCAGTCTAAATCACCCTTGATTTGAACGCTACAACTTGTAAATAACTAGCGCAGTAATCCCAAAAGCTTCAGAATATGCAGTCGCTTTGGTTTAGCTATAGTCTTGTTGATCTAATATTTGATATTCTGCTCTGTATGTACAAAGGGGAGTGAAGAAGAATGGTGCATCCGAAGCTGGTGATTATATGATGTTTTTGGGTCTTTGCATCTTGAATTTTTTTGTAAGGATGGTGCATCCAATCGTTTGTGACGAATGCCACTGATAGAAGAATAGTTGTATATTGGATCTTGCTTAAAATACTTATCCTACAGGTTTTTGAATTATATTTCTGGCTTACTTGCGTAGAAGATTAACTGATAAGTGGATTTTTTAGGCCCAAAGTTTAGTATTTTGAACTAAAAGAAGATGTAGATGAAGAAAGGCTATAAAAATGTAACTCATTAGAGAACGGTGGGATTCAAAAGTCTTGCATACAACAAAGACGTTATGATACTCGGTACAACTTTCTCACGGTACAACTTTCTCAAGAATAGACGTGCGTTGCACGTGCACGATTATACTAGTAGTTGTATATCTACCTTTACACAGTCAAACAACTTTGCGGAGAGTGTCTTTGGCTCTGAGTTCGAGTGCTCCATTCATTTAAAAAAAATTCAGGAGTCATATTTACAAGTTTCATAAAAGAAATTAGAAAATGAATTTTGGGCATAGCCAATGTTGTAGTTTACAAGCATGCAACATCGAAACTCAAAATTCTTACATTATGGGATACAAAAAATGAAATCTAATAAAATTTAGAGATTTGAAAATATGCATGCTCAGATCCAGACTTTTGTCATTTTTGTGTAGTTAATAATACACAGTATTTAAATTTGATATTCTGCATGCTTGTGGGATACATAGTTGGCTACATTTAGATGTTTTGTTTAGATTATTTAGAACTCTGAAATATGTTTTTTTTCCAGTAAAACGAGATCACTTGTGCCCACGTGCACCCAATCTTCACTCACAACTTTGATCCCATATTTTGGCTCGCAGGTATATATGGACTTATTATGTAAAATACATATAAGAACCTATTATGTAAAATGCATATAAGAAAAAAATTAAAATGTCAAAAGATTCTGAAAAACAAATTTGCGTGTACATCCTTCGCGCACAAGTTTTCGGAAAAAAGGAACATTTTATGTGGCATCCGTAAGAAAAGACAAAGAAATATCCATGAGTAGTCATGTTGGAACATCAAAATTTGTCTTTTTAACACATGACACAAAAAGTATACATTTTTTATGAAACTTGTGCATGAAAATAGAATGTTGGATATACATGCGAATATTTTTTTTTTGATCTTTTTGATATTTCAAAATGTGTTTTCAAACAATGAGTTTATATGCACCCGTGAGACGAATTGGATTTCCGCCAATACTGCATTATCCAGTGTCTTATTATTCCCGCGTTTTGATAAATGTGAACCGCAGAATCCCATAGACCATGTGTTATGCAAGGTGTCAAGTGGGATGCTTACAAAAATTTACTTTTATATTGGAGCAGTGTCTAGTTAAGCATTAATATTTAAACATGTTTTAATTTATTTTTATAAGCACCACTCTAAGCACTTTGCATTATACATGCCTTTGAAGTTGGAAATCAGGGATGATAAAGTATAGTTATCTGGTCCGAAAAATACCAACCGTGTTACTTTGGCACCCCATGGAGGCATCCGAAATGACAGAACATTATGGAAGCTTCATAGTTTTGAGACAGGGGTAACTTCAAATATTTTTTAGCACAAGATTTCAACAAAAATATGAAGTAATTTTTTGGGAATGTCAAGTAATAATTTTCGAGTACTTCGATTTTTTTGGTAAAACGGCAAACTTCAAATTTTCAATACAATTTATGCAACTTCAATTAATTTCCAAATCCTTCAAATATTTGGATCTTTCAACTTAGAACAACAAAGCAAGCTTTGGTCAACAATTATATGGAGCTTTCAACAAAATTTCTAGACCTGTCAATTCACATACGGAGTATATATCTATCAGCTTTCCTTGTTAGTATTAATAGACAAAGATATTTTTCTTTCTTGTACTTAATGTAATATAAGAAGATGAAAATTAAATAAACAAAGAAAGATTCTGATAGGAAATATTCTTCAAAATGGAAGATAAAGTCAGTAGAATCGACTAATCTATAAAAACAGATGAAAGAATATTGAATTGTGTAAAAAAAATGGTAACTCAATCGTACGTCTCTTTTGCACACCGCCTGAAGTAGTTGACATTATAACTAGTAACGCGCACTAGTGATATAATATCTCCAATTTGACATAACTTTTGCTAAATTGGGTAATTAGGAATGAAATCTTGCTAAATGGGGTAATTAGTGTCAAAAAAATCAAACTAGGAGTAAAAAGTGAAATTTACTAAAAAAAATTAGGACTTTGTATCAAATAAAGCAAAATTTCTATCGGTCTAATCTTATGGGATTGTCACGCGACTACACCATCCACCAAACCACACAAGATATCTTCTATATCTACCATTACGTAATCAAACAACTTTGCGGTAAGTGTCTTTGATCCCGGAATTCCAGTGCTCCCTTTATTTAAGAAAATTAAAAGTCATGTTTGCAAGCTTCAAAAAATCTGAAAAATATATTCCGGCATAGCCAATGTTTTATCTTACGCCTGCAATTCTTTATATTATGAGCTACAAAATATGACAAAATCTGATAAAAAAAATTAGATACTTGAAAATACACATACCCAGATCCACATTGTTATTTTTTTTGTGTAGATCCGAATATAAAATATTTAAAATTGATATTTTTCATGTTTTTGGGATACATCGTTTACTACATCCAGATGTTTTTCAGATCTCTTTTGAAACTCAGAAATATGATATTTATTTATTCCAAGAAAAGGAGACCACTTGTGTCCATGTGCACCAAATCTTCACTCATGATTGTGAGGCTTGCTTCGGTATCCTCCATAGGAAAACTTTGATGGGAAAACCGGTTGTTGGTTTTTTTTTTTGAGAGTGGGTTCCGGTTAGATTAGGAACCGGTATAGTCCTGTTATTTTTTTTTGGTATGCGTATCGAAGGTGTTATGTTGTAGGTAGAGAAAAAAAGATTTGTCAGCCCCGTGCATTTCTAAAGATTTGTCAGCCCCGCGTGCGGTTCTGAAGCAAATGCGTGGACTATTAGTTGGGTGAGTTCGGATGCTAGGGTTTGGGTCCTCCGTGACCAGTCAAACTCAATTCCGGTGTTATTTAGTGCCGGATGAATGTAACATTGGACTTGAGGACGTCCAGTTTTTCATTCACGTTCTCAGGCTGAGTTCCCAATTTTGGCTAAATTTCGGCAAAATTTAGACGATTTTGTTTAAACATAAACGAGTTCATACATATTATGTCAAATTCGGATATATACACAAATTTTTACTGAATTAGGCTAAAGAAAAGTAAACAAAACATAATAATAACTATTGGGCGATGCTAATGTTGATGTTGATGCCGATGCAGACGTCGATGCCGCCGGGCGCACCGTTCACATGCCGGAGTGGCGGTAGAAGCATGTGTAGTCGGCGTCCTGGGTCCCGTCGTCGTCGCTCGGCGGCTGCGCGTGACCTCGTCCTTGGCGGTGAGCGCACCGACAACTCCACCTCCAGCTTCACCTGACTGAGCGAAGGTGTGGCGAATGTGCCGACGCCAAGCCGGACGAGGAGCCGAGGCCTCCCATCCTCCTCAGAAGCCAATTCACCACCAAACGGTGTCAGACGGCCGACAGTGGCGAACGAGAAGGGTAGCCCAGCTTGGGGCGGTTTCCGGGAGCGATGTGCTAGAGGACGGCCGCAACCGTCCTGGAGCGCTCCACCGCCGATAGCGCGTCGTGGCGTTGTGCCGCTTTGGCGGCATGCCAACGCCGTCGTGCGTGGCTAGCTGCTAGTTCCGACTCTCGGCGAAGAAAGTCTCCCAGTACGACAAGTTGCCCTGGTCGTCGGCGAGCGTCGGGTCCTCCATGGCCGCAATGGTGGCCTGGATCTCCTCCACCATGTCGGCGCCCCCAGACATTGGCGGCACCGGCACGCCGACGACGCTGAGCTCCAGGTCGGCAGACACCGGAAATCTGGCGGCGCCGTTTAGCCAGCGTTGTGCAGCATCTGCGTCTCCCATGACTACAGAGACCGCCGGCCGAAGCCGTTCACCGTCGCAGGGTCACCCGGATACCTCTCCGTCATTACTGCCACTAAGCTCTTCTTAGAAACGTGACTGGAATTTTTTTGTCATCCAGATAAAAAATGGGGCTGAAAACATCCTCCTAAAAACGCGGGTAGAGATGTTCTAACTTCTAAGATAATTTAAGAAAACATCCGATAGATACGGAGGCGACAAAGACGAGGATTTCCTTTTATATTGACCTACCGCTCGGTCTCCCAGTCCACCTCACGCGTATTCTACTCTATAAGTGTACGTATGTCCTCGTGATACAAAAGACCGGTCCAACACTGACCTTAAATCCGCGTGAAACGGACCCAAACTTGGTTTTTCCCTCAACGTTCCCTCGAGGGGGGATACCGAAGCACAGGTCCATGATTGTAAATTCCTATGTTTCCATTTACGGTAGAATCCAATACTGCATGATATATGAATCCAGTGTCTTATTATTTCCTCGTTTGGAAAAATCCTGCAAACCAACCAAGCTCTTAGACCATTTACTATACAAGGTGTCAAGTGGGATGCTTACGAAAATAAACGAACTTTTTGATAGGCACTACTGCTCATTTCTATTGGCCCAATGTCTAGTTAAGCATCTTTCTTGCCCTTCCGAAAAAAAAAAGCATCTTTCTTGTCTAAAAAAGCACTAGTGTTTAAACATAAACCCGTTTACCTTCAGAAGTACCACTCTAAACACTTTGCATTGTACATGCCCTTTGAGCATCTCTAATAGCTGCTCTATAGTAGAAGTGAAAATTGTTGCCCTAAAAGGTTTTAGGGCACAACATTGGGTAATAGATTTTCTAGTTGCCCTATAATGGGGCACACCTGCCATAGTGGCTTCCCTATAATAGGGCGCAGCTGTCGTGTCTGCCTCTCTTTTTTCCTATTTGTAATAGTTTGCCAACGATGACGAAGAGAGGCGACGGTTCTTTCATATTCATCTTCCTCTTTGTGAAAATCATAGAATTCCTTCCCTCTTGTCCAATATGTATCCTTGAGTTGCTTCATGCCTACGGCCGGGTCTAGTCCAATACCACGATAAGCAAGAGATCTTCTTGCACACTATAATACCCGATCGCCCCTTGGGTAAATCTTCTTGCACCGAAGATGACTCAACAAAACCCTCTCTGTCCCCATCAAGTGTATTCTCTTGCAATGAATACCCTTGCAATGGAAAATCCATGGTCTCCAAGAACTTGTCATTACCCACACTATGTAAGCAAGAAATCAATCAAATTGAAGATACAAAATGATCTATGATGAATGAAAATGCACAAACATTGGAAAATATGCAAATTTACCTTGTGGACATTCCACCATGGGACGATCGACGGTGGCTGCTGCTCGACGACCGACATGGGCTGTGGGACGACTGGCGGTGCATGTTGCTGTAGCGGAGCCGGGTTCTCTGTAGCACGCTTCTTCTTAGTTGTTGCCTTCTTATTTTCGCCACCGCCAGCAGGCCGCTTCATGCTGGCCATTTTTTTTGGTCTTGGGGGCTGGTTTTTTGGCAGCGGCGGCGGGAACTGCGGAAGCGGCGATGACCGGCTACGGCGCCGCGAATGTCGCCCGGTGTTGAGGCAGCGGCATAGGGTTTGCCACGGCTACGGTAGCGCCGCCCGGGGTTGGGGGTGGCCGGAAGTGGCAGCGGCCATGGAGGAATCTGTGGGGGAGGGAGGTGTGAGGTCCTCTATGCCCTCCGGTGGCCGGCGGAGACCGATCTTGTTAGAAATAATGGGGCTAATCCATTTAGTCCCATGTGTATTTAAGATTTTCCCTAAATCTCAAAGCCCAAATTTGAGGCAGCCCATATGTGTTTGGGCCCATGTTTGTGGCAGCTCACATGGGAGTAGAGTGGGAGCTAAAGTTTAGTCCCACATGGAAAGTTGGAGGAGAGTTGCACCACCTTATAAGGTGGAGTGTTGCACCACATTGTAAGTGAGTGACAATAAGAGAGATACACACGCGCGCTCCTCCGACGACGACGCCGCCGCTCGCATGCACGCACGCTCGCCTTGTCTCGTCTCGTCACGACGCGCGCGCGCGGGTTGCGGGAATCTCGCCGATCCGATCTTTATTTTGCTGCTCAGGAAAACTGTGAGATTTTGACAGACGTGTCAAACAGTTAGCTTATTCGGGTCGCACTCGGCCCATGTTCGCCTCCGTTAGGGTTTCCTGAGCCGCTCTATATAAAGTCCTACCGGCTATCGCCACAACACCACCGAAAACCAATCTAGGGTTTTGCCATCCTCTCTACTTGCGCCGTCACCGCAGTCTACTTCATCCCGCTTGCCGGCGTGCACCGGTGGACGGGAGAGCAGGTCTCCGGAACCACTCGCCCTTGTGATCCTGTACGGGAGAGGGCGAATAAGGTTTTTGGGAAGCGCTCTGCGCGACTGCTCGAGTTCTCCATCACGGGTCGTCTTCCATCCAAGTCAGGAGGTGCTGCCTACCGCCGTCTTCGTCGCCATCTGCTGCGATCACTCTTCCTCAAAGTTTCTACTACGACAACCGAACGGTACGTGCTACGTGCTCCTGTTCGGTTATACATCATGTTCTGCGGCTACATGTTAAGCTGATGTTTGTTTCCGATCATCCTGTTGTTTAGTACATCTAGTATGTTCAAGTTAGATGAGCTAGTAGCTGGTTTTGTCATGATTTATATTCTGGAATTAATCATGGAAATTATGCCTAATAATCCAACAATCCAAAAACCTTATTGTAAGCAATTTCCTGAATTAACAATGGGTGGTTTTACCGATGCACTGAGGTCGGATAAGTTTACCGGTGTGCACTTTAAAAGGTGGCAGTACAAGGCTGAGCTTTGGCTGACCACGATGAAAGTGTTCCACATCAGTAAAGGCAAACCTGAGGGAACTATATCTAACGAGGATCAGAAGAAGTTCGAGGATGCCAATACTGTCTTTGTGGAATGTATTCTGAGCATTCTTGTGTTGGAGATATGCCCTAGAGGCAATAATAAATGTAGTTATTATTATATCTTTGTGTTTATGATAAATGTTTACATTCATGCTATAATAGTATTAACAAGGAAACATTAATACTTGTGTGATTTGTAAACTTAAATTTAAGTCTCTAGTAAAGCCTCTATACATCACTAGCTTGTTGGTTAATAAATGATTGTGGTTTCCCTATCATGAACATTGATATGTTATTAACAACAAGATCATATCGTTAGGAGAATGATATGATGGACATACTCCTACAGATAAGCATAGCATAAAGATCAAGTCATTTTAATAGTTCAATTGCTATATGCTTTCTGATACATAGTAACCTAATTCCTTCGACCATGAGATCATGCATATCACCTTTACCGGATGGATGCTTTGATGACATCAAACACCACACCGTAACTGGGTGGCTATAAAGGTGGCATTGAGTGTTCGGAAAGTATTGGTTGAAACACATGGATCAAGAGTGGGATTTGTCCATCCATATGACGGATAGATATACTCTGGGCCCTCTCGGTGAAATGTCATCCAATTAGCTTGCAAGCATGTGACTGACTCACAAGGGATCACATATCACGGGAATGAGAAAAGAGTACTTATCGGTAACAAGGTTGAACTAGGTATGCAGAGATACCGACGATCATAACCTTGGATAAGTAAACTATCGTGAGACAAAGGGAAATTGGTATCGTATGTAAAGTGGTTCATTCGATCGCAAAGTAATCGTAGAAATATGTGGGAGCCATATGAATTTCCAGATTCCTCTATTGGTTATTGTTCGGAGAAGTGTCTCGATCATGTCCGCATAATTCACGAACCATAGGGAGACACACTTAAGGATTCGACGTTGTTTGAGTAGTTATGGAATGATGAGAAAGAGTCCGAATGTTGTTCGGAGTCTCGAATGGGATTCGGGATATCACGAGGAGATCCGGAATGGTCCGGAGAATAAGATTCATATAAGGAAAGTCCTGTTTCGGAGTTGGGGAATGTTTCCGGTGTTTTCATCGGGAATGTTCTAGAAGGTTCCGGAATGTCCGGCACTCCGGAGGGGAAGGGTACATGAATGTGTTATATCAAGTTGGTATGATTGCATCATGTACTAAGTGTCATCGCTGAACAAAATAGAGGATTTAATCAAATCCATGTTTGAAAAGTCAAACGCCAATTTGAAAGTCAAACGGCTATTTTTGGGAAGTGGAGAGGGAGGTGGAAACCGAGTTGGGGAGGAGTTCCTCCCCTCCACCGCCGGCCCACCTCCAAGCCGAGTTGGGGAGGGAATCCCCTCCCCTTGGCCGCGCCTCCCACCTATAAAGGGAGGGGCAGGGCTGCCCCTCCTAACACACAACTCCTCCACCTCTAAAACCTAGCCGTCGGCGCCGCCACCTCCACTGCCCCGCCGCCGCCCTAGGGAAAACCGCCGCCGCCGCCTATCTAACCCTAGCCGCCGGCTTGCCCCCTCCTCGGCGTGTCTAAACCCTAGATCGTCGAGGGCTCTCTCATAGTCCACCATACTCGCTCCGGCTTAAGGCGAAGCCCTGCGAGATCTCCCCTCTACTTCCGGTACCACGCCGTTGTGCTGCCGGAATCGCGAGGAGAGTGCTACAACCTCCACTGCCTGCTGGAACAAGGGAAAGGAAGGTCTTCGTCGAGTACCGAACGTGTGACCGACTGCGGAAGCGCTGCCGGAAGGATCGTCTACGCGATCTTGAGATCGGGAAGAGTACGACTACATCACCCACGAGAATCCGCTCTCGTTAAACACTTTGGAATCTTCGAGGGTGAGTTATTCCATCGACTCGTTGCTACAATCTAGTAGATAGATCTTGTCTTGTTTGTTTGTATGCGATAGAAATTTTTTGTTTTCCATGCTACGAAACCCTACATCTTGCTGACCGTCTGTGTGATGTGTTTATGCACATAAAAGATGGGAAGGAGCTCTAGGATGCACTGGATGCCAAGTTTGGTGCTGCAGATGCTGGCAGTGAACTGTATATCATGGAGAGCTTTCATGATTTTAAGATGACTAAGGACCTTCCTGTGGTTCAACAAGCTCATGAGATACAGTGCATTGCCAAGGAGCTCGAAATCCTTAAGTGTACCTTACCCGACATGTTTGTGGCGGGATGCATTATTGCTAAGTTGCCCCCTTCATGGAGGAACTTTGCCACAACTCTCAAACACAAGAGACAGGAGATATCCGTTGAAAATCTGATAGCGTCCCTTGATGTTGAGGAGAAGGCTCGGGCTAAGGACACTACTGAGAAAGGAGAGGGTCTTGCTACTGCTAACTTTGTGCAGAAAGGCAAATCCGTAGGCAAGAACAAAGGGAACTTTAAACCCTCCTTTAACAAGCCTGTAAAGACTACAACCTTCAAGAAGAAGAAG
The DNA here is from genome assembly GCA_910589765.1 of Avena atlantica. Lineage (NCBI taxonomy): Eukaryota > Viridiplantae > Streptophyta > Magnoliopsida > Poales > Poaceae > Avena > Avena atlantica. The sequence goes on along the minus strand of OU342739.1, from coordinate 492,043,437 downwards.
ACGAACAGGGACAAGAGTGAACTGTCTTGTTACACTTGTGGAGAGCCCGGCCATTTTTCCAAGGACTGTCCAGAACGCGCAGACCGCAGAGGGAAAAAGGCCAAGACTGTCAACGTCGTGACCACTAGCAATACTGATGGGTATGGTAATTTATTTACTGTTCTTTCAGTATTTCAATCACCGTGTTGGTGGCTTGATACGGGTGATAATGTTCATGTGTGTGCTGACATCTCTATGTTCACTTCTTATCAGGTCACTCGGGATTCATCTGTCCTAATGGGGAATGGATCACATGCTTCTGTTCGTGGTGTTGGCACGGTGGATCTGAAGTTTACTTCCGGAAAGATCGTGCAGCTGAGGAACGTGCAGCATGTCCCTACTATGAACAAGAATCTCGTTAGTGGCTCCCTTCTTTGCAGAGATGGGTTTAAGGTGGTCTTAGAGTCCAATAAAGTCGTTGTTTCGAAACATGGACAATTTATTGGTAAAGGTTATGAGTTCGGAGGCTTGTTCCGGTTTTCACTTTCAGAGTTTTGTAATAAATCCGTGAATCATATATGTGGTGGTGTTAATGATGATACCAGTGTTTGGCATTCTCGTTTATGTCATATTAATTTTGGTTTGATGTCTCGGTTGTCCAGCATGAGTTTAATTCCGAATTTCACTATTTCCAAAGGTTCTAAGTGCCATAGTTGTGTGCAATCAAAGCAACCTCGAAAGCCTCACAAGGCTGCCGAGGAGAGAAACTTGGCACCTCTAGAACTCATACATTCTGATCTATGTGAGATGAATGGTGTGTTGACAAAAGGTGAAAAGAGATATTTCATGACGTTGATAGATGATGCTACTAAATTCTGCTATGTTTACTTGTTGCAAACTAAAGATGAGGCTTTAGACTACTTTAAAATCTATAAGGACGAAGTTGAAAATCAACAAGAGAGAAAGATCAAGCATCTTAGGTCGGATCGTGGTGGTGAGTATTTTCCCAAAATATTTGATGAATTCTGTCAGGAACACGGAATTATTCATGAGAGGACGCCTCCCTACTCGCCCCAATCAAACGTGATTGCCGAGAGGAAAAACCACACGCTGACTGACTTGGTGAATTCCATGTTAGCCACTTCTGGTTTATCAAAGGCATGGTGGGGGAGGCTTTGTTGACTTCATGTCATGTCCTGAATAGAGTTCCTAACAAGAATAAAGAAAAGACCCCTTATGAGGAGTGGGTTGGGAGAAAACCATCACTTTCGTATTTGCGCACTTGGGGGTGTTTGGCGAAGGTCAACATACCGATTCCCAAGAAACGCAAGCTCGGACCTAAGACAGTGGATTGTATCTTTCTAGGATATGCTCCACGGAGTGTAGGCTATAGATTTCTAGTGGTTAAATCTGAGGTACCTGATATGCATGTTGATACTATAATGGAATCTCGTGATGCAACATTCTTTGAAAATATTTTTCCTATGAAAGATATGCATAGCATTGGTAGGATTTCTTCTGAAATACTTCCTGAATCTAGTGCATCTATTGAGAATTCTGAACAATAACATGAGGAATTTCTTGAGAAGGATGACGATGAACCTCTCACGAGGAGTAAGAGACAGAGGGTTGCAAAATCCTTTGGTAATGACTTCATCGTGTACCTTGTGGATGATACTCCCCGATCCATTACTGAGGCATATGCATCTCCTAATGCAGATGATTGGAAAGAAGCTGTCCAAAATGAGATGGACTCGATTCTTTCTAATGAAACTTGGGAATTATCAGAACGACCCTATGGTTGTAAACCTATGGGATGTAAGTGGGTGTTCAAGAAGAAGCTAAGGCATGATGGTACTATTGAGAAGTACAAGGCGCATCTTGTAGCTAAGGGCTACACACAGAAAGAAGGCGAAGATTACTTCGACACCTATTCACCTGTCGCTAGACTGACCACCATTCGAGTACTACTATCCCTGGCTGCCTCTTATGGTCTTCTCGTTCATCAAATGGACGTGAAGACAACTTTCCTTAATGGAGAGTTAGAAGAGGAGATCTATATGGATCAGCCGGATGGGTTTGTGGTAAAAGGTGAAGAGACAAAGGTGTGTAAGTTATTGAAATCTTTATATGGCCTGAAACAAGCACCTAAGCAATGGCATGAGAAGTTTGACAGAACTCTACTTTCTGCTGGCTTTGTCATTAATGAGGCTGATATGTGTGTTTACTATCGCCATGGTGGGGGCGATAGCGTTATATTATGTTTGTACGTGGATGACATTCTGATCTTTGGTACAAACATGAAAGTGATAAATGAAGTCAAGTCTTTCCTATCAAAGAGTTTTGATATGAAAGATCTAGGAGAGGCTGATGTCATTCTGAACATCAAGCTTATTAAGAACGAGAATGGGATTACTTTAACGCAATCTCATTATGTTGAGAAGGTCTTGAGCCTATTTGGCTTTAATGATGGCAAGACTTCTCCAACACCTTATGATCCCAGTTTGACATTACGAAAGAATAAGAAGGAACCAATAGATCAGCTGAAATATTCACAAGTTGTTGGTTCTCTAATGTACTTAGCAAGCGCTACAAGACCCGATATCTCTTTTGTTGTGAGCAAGTTGAGTAGGTTCATGTCTAACCCGGGTATTGATCATTGGCATGCACTTGAAAGGGTCATGCGCTATATATGTGGTACAATGAGCTATGGGATTCACTATTCAGGGAATCCTGCTGTGCTTAAAGGATATAGTGATTCGAATTGGATCTCTGACGTTGATGAACTCTACGCCACGAGCGGGTATGTGTTTACCCTTGGAGGTGGCGCAGTGTCATGGAGGTCTCGTAGACAAACCATATTGACGAGATCAACTATAAAAGCAGAACTTACTGCTTTAGACACAGCCACTGTTGAGTCAGAATGGCTGCGTGAGCTCTTGATGGACTTGCATGTGGTTGAGAAACCTGTCCGGCAATCCTTTTGAATTGTGACAACCAAACTATTATTGTCAAAGTGAACAATTCTAAGGATAACGCGAAGTCATCAAGACACATGAAGAGACGTTTGAAATCTGTCAGGAAATTGAGAAACTCCAGAGTAATAACTGTTACGTATATTCAAACAGACAAAAACCTGGCAGATCCCTTTACAAAGGGACTATCACGAAATGTGATAGAAAGTGCATCGAGGGAGATGGGGCTGAGACCCATGGATGTCACACCCTAGTGGTAACCCAACCTATGTGATCGGAGATCCCGTGAATTAGGACCTGGGAAGAACAAGCTAGTGGTTTGACTGATGAGAGTATTTTGAAACCCTCTCTATATGAAGATGCATGACTCTCATAATCTGTAAGGCAGGTTGGCAACATGCCTTAATGTGTTTCTGTTGGCTTTAATTAGCAAAGATGCCGTCCTACAGGGCATTCTTGAAAGAACACACCTATATGAGCTCGACTGTAAACGTCGCGGTCTATGAGATTTGAGTGATCTCTAGTAAACTCATGAAGAGACCAGGGAGTATGACGCATATGCTCCAACCCGCGGGGTAGGCTACTGACAGCCAAGTACTAGTTATGATTTTGAGCGAAATCTATTGGCACCAAACTTGCAATTCAAGGTTCGTCCATTGTTTAAGTTGTTGATAGACGTAGTTCAAGATTCTAGGCGGAAGTTCAACTTAACAGTCTCTGCTGAAACACTGGTATATAAAAAAGTAGCAAGGATTGGCAAATCTTTAAATGGGCATTTGAGATCTGGTGGGGGATTGTTAGAAATAATGGGGCTAATCCATTTAGGCCCATGTGTATTTAAGATTTTCCCTAAATCTCAAAGCCCAAATTTGTGGTAGCCCATATGTGTTTGGGCCCATGTTTGTGGCAGCTCACATGGGAGTGGAGTGGGAGCTAAAGTTTAGTCCCACATGGAAAGTTGGAGAGTTGCACTACCTTATAAGGTGGAGTGTTGCACCACTTTGTAAGTGAGTGATAATAAGAGAGATACACACGCGCTCTCCTCCTCCGACGACGCCGCTCGCATGCACGCACGCTCGCCTCGTATCGTCACGACGCGCGCGCGCCGCGGGTTGCGGGAATCTCGCCGAGCCGAACTTTATTTTGCTGCTCAGGAAAACTGTGAGGTTTTGACAGACGTGTCAAACAGTTAGCTTATTCGGATCGCTCCCGGATCGTGGGCTACTGTAACCGACCCAAACATGCGTAACGTGGACTCGGCCCACGTTCGCCTCCGTTAGGGTTTCCTGAGCCGCTCTATATAAAGTCCTGCGCGGCTATCGCCACAACAATACCGAAAACCAATCTAGGGTTTTGCCATCCTCTCTACTTGCGCCGTCACTGTAGTCTACTCCACCCCGCTTGCCGGCGTGCACCGGTGGACGGGAGAGCAGGTCTCCGGAACCACTCGCCCTTGTGATCCTGTACGGGAGAGGGCGAATAAGGTTTTTGGGAAGCGCTCTGCGCGACTGCTCGAGTTCTCCATCACGGGTCGTGTTCCATCCAAGTCAGGCGGTGCTGCCTACCGCCGTCTTCGTCGCCATCTGCTGCGATCACTCTTCCCAAAGTTTCTATTACGACAACCGAACGGTACGTGCTACGTGCTCCTGTTCGGTTATACATCATATTCTGCGGGTACATGTTAAGCTGCTGTTTGTTTCCGATCATCCTGTTGTTTAGTACATCTAGTATGTTCGAGTTACATGAGCTAGTAGCTGGTTTTGTCATGATTTATATTCTGGAATTAATCGTGGAAATTATGCCTAATAATCCAACAGATGTATGGCGGTTCCGCGGGAGAGGGAGGCGAGCGGGTGGCGCGCGGGAAATTTCAGTGAAGCTGTTGCAGGGGATGCGCGCGGTCAACCGCGTTTGCGGCACCGCTTTTCTGCCGCAAAGATACGGTAGGAGGGATTTTTTGGGGAGCTTGTCCAATAAATTTTTAGGACACTTGCGTTTTAGGGTATCCACTGGAGACATGTTTTTATGTTTTTGTGCCCCATACGACAATTTATTGGATAGGAAGAGTTTATAGGGAGCCACTAGAGATGCTCTTATAGTTGCAAATGAGGGACGACAAAGTATTACCTACTCGACAGAAATACCAACGGTGTTACTTTGGCACCCCAAGGAGGTATTTCCAAATGGTAGAACATAGGAAGCTTCAAAGTTTTGAGAAAGGGGGGCTTCAAATAATTTTGTATGACATTATTTCAAAAAATTCTCAAATAATTTGTGGGAAAGTCAAATAATATTTTTGAAATATTTTTAGAAAAAAGGAAAACTTAGAATTTCCAATAAAATTTCCGAATCATTCAAATATTTTTTGAAACTTCCAACTAAAATTTTGGAAAACAAAGCAAACTTTGGTCAACGAAATATATGGAGCTTTCAACAAAATTTCTAGAACTGTCAACTAAAATTTGAACTTTTAAAAAAACCACATACGAAAAATAAAAGGATCCAGATCTATGAGCTTTCCTTGTTATTTATAGACAAATATATCTTTGTAAGGAGATGAAAATTAAATAAGGATATAAAGTACTCCCTCCGACCATATTAGTTGACTCAACTTTGTCTAGATACGGATACATCTGGACTAGATACTTAACAAGATACATACAAATTTAGACAAAGTTGAATCAACTAAAATGGATTGGAGGGAGTAACAAAATAAACAACCAAGATTCTGATTGAGAAATATTCTTCAAAAATGGAAGAGAAAGTCGGTACTAGAATCAACTAATCTAGAAAAGCAGATGAAAGAATATAGGATTATGTAAAAAAATGGCAACTCAGTCGTACGCCTCTTTTGCACACCACCTGAAGTAGTTGACATTATAACAACCAGTAACACGCACTAGCGATACTACAATATCACCAATTTGGAATACCTTCCACTTGCAAGGCAGTTTACTTTCTGGAAGATAAAGTGTTGAAAGGAGAAAGGTGTGATGAGACCCATGAAGCCACACAGTGACCCCACAGAGCAGCTTAGCCACCCAATAAGCAATTAGTCAGCTACTACCTTGCTGAGTAGTAGTAGTATTTCCTGACCACCACCACGACTCAGACTCAGACAGACTTGCTCACACTCCTCTCCTGGAATCACTTTTTTGGCTTTAGGGAGTGATTTGTCCTAATCCATGCCGCTCCCTCTTTTATAAGTGGTGCTATGCTTTGGTTTATCCAAGCTATGGCAGCCACTGCTTTTTGCAACAACTGTTCTGATTGGTTCCATTAATTTGGTCAAAAAAATTCGCTCAGCTTGGGTTGTTTAGGGCGCACTCGAAATTATTTGGAATCGCCTAAAGATCTACCCAAGGGACAGATAAGAAAAGGATGAATAATTGTCTCTGTTTTGGAGGGGCCTAGTCTTTAGCCGTTGGACTGTTTTGCAGATTGATCGCAATGACAGGATCGAGATCGATATACTGAATTTGGAGCAGTATAAAGCTGAGATGTGAAATGTGTATGGAAGCATAACCATATCATGTGGAAAGCAACAGCAACTTGAACAGATTTTCCCTATTCAACATCGCTGTCAACAGCCAGCCAGCCATGAGAAACCGAGAAATTACACAAAGAAAAGACCAAACTGATACACAACAAAAGCAGGCTTCAACAACGAAGGCTTTTCTTTCTACACCAACGGAAAAAGGGGAGAGAAAATGACAAACAGAAGAGAGAAAAAAAGAGGAGGGAGGGAAGAACAGAGTATAACAGCTAACAACCGCGGCGCCGTCCGGCCGCCGCCACCACGCAAAGTCGCAGGGGACCCACCACGATTCCACGAGCTCTCCGCGTCCTAGTGCCGCGATCCGCCGGACCCAGGCGCCGCCCCGGTCCCGGACTGCTCGGCGACGGAGGCGAGCTTCTGGAGGTTGAGCTTGACGACGGTGTCGGTGAACATCCTGGTGTCCTCCTCGGTGTTCCCGTCGGGCACGTCGACGACGTAGGACTCGACGACGACGCAGTACAGGGGGTACGGCGCCCCGGGCTGCTGGAACTCGGTGACGGAGGTGACGGAGCGGTAGTTGCGGAGGCGGTGCTCCCCGCCGACGACGCTGAAGCTGAGGATGTGGCGGTCGTCGTCGAGGATCTCGAGCCGCTCCGTGCTGTTGGACGCCGGGAGGCCCGACACGACGGTGACCTCGCGGACGCTGCCGACGCTGGCCCCGTCGCCGGCCGCCAGCGCGCAGGTGCGCACGAAGTGCTTGTACCGCTGCGGGTTGCCGAAGCTGCGCACGATGGGCCACACCGCGCGCACGGGCGCCGCCACGCGCTGCGCCACCAGCGACGTGCAGGTGGCGCCCGGCACGCGGCCAGGGAAGGTGTGGTGCGCGCGCACCGTCCCCTCCAGCGCCGCCCGCTCCGCCTCCGTCACCCCCTCCCGCAGCGCCCGCTCCATGTGCGCCTCCATCGCCCGCGCGCCCTCTGTCTGTCTCCCGAACTGTAGCTAGCTAGCTAGCTAGTCCTGTCGTCTGTGCGTGTGTGTTTCTTGATGGGTCTGGGATGGTTGATGGGGTCAGGGCAGGACGGTTATATACTGGCTCGCTCTGGCAGGAGGATGCGCGCGGGGGAGAGACGGAGCTGCAGGGAGCACGCAGGGGAGGTGATCCATCGATCGATCCATCGACATCCATGCACGGGGTATGGGAGCGAAGGAGAGGTACTAGCTAGCTAGCAAGGCGCGGGTTACGAGGAAGCCGACAAGCAGCTACTTTTTCACTGGAGGATTGTACAGGTGATGAATTGGAGCCAGCGTGCGTGCGTGCGTGCGTGCGTGGGTTTGCGTTTGGGAAACAGCGTCAACACACTCATGGTTACGGACCGGCTTAGTATGTCAGTGGGGCGAGCACGCTTTACTTACAAATTACCCAAGCCGTAATACCCATAGGTTGCTTACCTCAGACATTGTAATAATTCACTAGGACTATAGAAAAAATATCAACATTTACAAAACCTGACAAATAAAGTAAGAAGTATACTCCCAGCTGGATCTAGTGACATTGCTTAGCACACCTCCCATGTTAAAATACGATGCCTATATATATTTGTTCTATCATAGGTTAGGCAATGTAATAATTGACTAGGTGTATAAAAATATCAAGATTTGCAAGACCTAGAAAATAATGTAAGGAGTATACCCCCAAGTAGATCTAGTGATATTGATTCGGAATTATAAATGTTGTTTTGTCCTTAAGGTTTACAAAATTTACTTATGGCAAAAACTTGTTATGCACTGTTTTGACACGGAGTTGGTACATGTGTAGACTTTCATATTTTTCATGAGTTTTAGATGGTTGAAATAAGAGGTGTAATATATCTGAGCCCTTTGCATCATTGATGCAGATACCATGGATATCAAGATTTATACTTTCTGAAACCCGGTAATTTCAGATAATCCATATCACCACATGGTCAAAATCAACAGCATATTCATACCGCTTTGTACATTTTCATAACTACTTTCATGTTGGTCTCTGCGAAACAAAAGATCTTGACAATATGGTAGTAGAATATTGATGACTATATAATTTATTTTTAGAATATAGTCAAAATCGACAGCATATTCATACAGGTCTATACATTTTCATAACTACTTTCATGCTGGTCTCTGCGAAACAAAAGATCTTGACAATATGGTGGTAGAAGATTGATGACTATATAGTTTATTTTTAGAACAAAGTGGACATGATTTGTGTTGTTACAAGTCATATTTTTTTACCTTGTCATTTTTCCAATACCTCATTATGAATGAGCATACACAAAAGCATGTCTACTATTGGAGAAATCCAAACGTGTTATAATGTGAAAAATAATAGTTCTATACATGTTGAAAAATAAATGTAAATGTCTACTTCCTTTATGTGTGCTTGTGATATGTGAAGAGTATTTATCTAGTGATTTCTAGGACAAAGTTGCAAGTTTAGTGTTTAGAGCTGAAATTCACTTTTTCTCATGATGGAAAAATTATTTTTCTTTTAATAGAATTTACAAGAACATCTAATAATGACATTTTTATGTAAAGTTTTTTGCTTCAATTGACACTTATAAGTTTTTATTTTAAAATCTTTATCTCGAGACTGAATGCCCTCGGGGTTATTTCACCTACTCCCTCGAGGTATAACTAACTTACAGATTGAAGGAGTAAGCAAATAATGAATATTTTAATTATGAAAAAAAATCATAATTGGACCTTTATTTCTTGAGCGTCTCTGCACCGCAACAACATCATCACCTTGATCTCCAAACCTTCTTGCATACTCCATGGCCAATGAACTCGCCACAGAATTGATCTAAAAAATATATAGCTAACCATTTTGAAGAAAGATGAATAAGCATGTGGATCCAAAAGAATAAGAAACGGGATGTGGAGAAAGGATGGAGAACAAACCTGCAGATAGTGAACGACAACGAGGAGTCCGACCGCTCTTGATCCGGTACGGATAGAATGGGACACTCAAGATCCTGCAGGGTTTGAAGTGTTGGGGTTCGCAGCAGGAAACAAAAAAATTCTAGCTACGCGAACATGACAACCAAGATCTATTCTATATAAACATAAGTAACAGAGAGGGAGGACAAAATTCATACCATTTAAAGACCTTGGCACGCCTTACACAAGAAGGCGTATAGAGATGAAGACAAGCGCCCCAAGTGTTGCGCCTCGAAGCTCTACACACGTCCGGTGTTGGTGTTGGAGATATGCCCTAGAGGCAATAATAAAAGTAGTTATTATTATATCTTTGTGTTTATGACAAATGTTTACATTCATGATATAATAGTATTAACCGGAAACATTAATACTTGTGTGATTGTAAACTAAATAAGAGTCCCTAGTAAAGCCTCTTTATAATACTAGCTTGTTGGTTGATAGATGATCACGGTTTACTGATCATGAACATTGAGATGTTATTAACAACAAGATCATATCATTAGGAGAATGGTGTGATGGACATACTCGTATAGATAAGCATAGCATAAAGATCAAGTCATTTCATTAGTTCGTTTGCTATAAGCTTTCTAATACATAGTAACCTAATTCCTTCGACCATGAGATCATGCTAATCACCATCACCGGATGGATACTTTGATGACATCAAACACCACACTGTAACTGGGTGATTATAAATGTGGCATTGAGTGTTCGGAAAGTATGTGTTGAGGCACATGGATCAAGAGTGAGATTTGTCCATCCATATGACCCTGTGACATATGAGGAAGCGATGATGAGCCCAGATTCCAATAAATGGCAAGAAGCCATGAAATCCGAGATTGGATCCATGTATGAAAACCAAGTATGGACTTTGGTGGACTTACCGAATGGTCGGAAGGCTCTTGAGAACAAATGGATTTTCAAGAAGAAAAAAATGTTGATGGTAATGTTACTTTCTATAAAGCTCGACTTGTCGCAAGAGGGTTTCGACAAATTCAAGGAGACTACGATGAGACTTTCTCAACGGTAGCGAAGCTAAATTCTATGAGGATTTTGTTAGCAATCGTTGCATATTATGATTATGATATATGGCAGATGGATGTCAAAACGGCGTTCCTCAATGGAGACATTGATGAAGAGTTGTATATGGTACAACCCAAAGGTTTTGTCGATCCTGAAGATGCTAACAAGGTATGCAAACTTCAACGATCCATTTATGGATTGAAGCAGGCATCCTGAAGTTGGAATCAACGTTTTGATAAGGTAATCAAAAGTTTTGGTTTTATACAAACTTATGGAGAAGCTTGTATTTACAAGAAAGTGAGTGGGAGATCTGTAGCATTCCTAGTACTATATATGGATGACATATTGTTGATTGGGAATAATGTAGACCTTCTTAATAGTGTCAAAGATTATTTTAATAATAGTTTTTCAATGAAGGATCTTGGCAAAGCTGCTTACATATTAGGCATAAAGATTTATAGAGATAGATCGAGATGCCTAATATTATTGTCATAGAGTACATATTTGGACAAAGTTCTAAATAGGTTTGGAATAGAAGATAGCAAGAAAGGGTTCTTTCCCATGTTGCCCAATACGACCTTGAGTAAAACTCAAAAGTACAGCTATGGAAGAATATATAAAAAGGATGAGTAAGACTCCCTATGCCTCAGCCATAGGATCTATCATGTATGCCATGCTATGTACTAGACCCGACATTGCATATGATGTTAGTTTAACTAGCAGATATCAAAGTGATCCAGGAGTGGATCATTGGATAGCAGTCAAAAACATCCTTAAGTACTTGAGAAGAACAAAGGATATGGTTCTTTCTTATGGAGGTGATGAACAACTCATTGTTAATGGTTACACCGATGGTAGTTGGAACACTGATCCGGATGATTCTAAATCTCAATCTAGATACGTATTTACTTTGGATGGTACAACAGTGAGCTGGAGGAGTGCAAAGCAAAGTGTTGTGGCGAGATCTTCAACTGAATCGGAATACATAGCTGCTTCGGAGGCTTCACAAGAGGCGATATGGATGAAGGAGTTCATTACAGAGCTCGATGTGGTTCCAAGTGCGTTGGACCCAATGTCTATCTACTGTGATAACATGGGCGCCATAGCCAATGCGCAAGAACCAATGTCACACAAGAAGCTGAAGCATATCAAGCTGCGTTTTCATTCTATTCGAGAGCATGTCCAAGATGATGACATAAAGATTTTCAAAGTACACACAAATCTAAATGTGGCGGATCCGTTGACTAAACCTCTCCCGAGAGCAAAACATGACCAGCACCAAACCGCCATGGGTGTTCGGTATATTACTATGTAATCTCCCTAGAGGCAATAATAAAAGTAGTTATTATTATATCTTTGTGTTTATGATAAATGTTTACATTCATGATATAATAGTATTAACCGGAAACATTAAACTTGTGTGATTTGTAAACTAAATAAGAGTCCCTAGTAAAGCCTCTTTATAATACTAGCTTGTTGGTTGATAGATGATCATGGTTTCCTGATCATGAACATTGAGATGTTATTAACAACAAGATCATATAATTAGGAGAATGGTGTGATGGACATACTCGTATAGATAAGCGTAGCATAAAGATCAAGTCATTTCATTAGTTCGTTTGCTATAAGCTTTCTAATACGTAGTAACCTAATTCCTTTGACCATGAGATCATGATAATAACCATCACCAGATGGATACTTTGATGACATCAAACACCACACCGTAATTAGGTGGTTATAAAGGTGGCATTGAGTGTTCGGAAAGTATGTGTTGAGGCACATGGATCAAGAGTGGGATTTGTCCATCCATATGACAGATAGATATACTCTGGGCCCTCTCGGTGGAATGTCATCCTATTAGCTTGCAAGAATGTGACTAGCTCACAAGGGATCACATATCACGGGAACGAGAAAAGAGTACTTATCGGTAACGAGGTTGAACTAGGTATGCAGAGATGCCGACGATCAGACCTCGGATAAGTAAACTATCGCGAGACAAAGGGAAACCGATATCGTATATAAGTGGTTCATTCGATCGCAAAGTAATCATAGAAGTATGTGGGAACCATATGAATTTCCAGATTCCTCTAATGGTTATTGATCGGAGAAAAGTCTCGGTCATGTCTGCATAATTCACGAACCGTAGGGAGACACACTTAAGGATTCAATGTTGTTTAGTAGATATGGAATGTAAGTAGGGAGACCGAATGTTGTTCGGAGTCTTGGATGGGATCTGGGATATCACTAGGAGATCCGGAATGGTCCGTAGAATAAGATTCATATAAGGAAAGTCCAATTCTGGAGTTCAGGAATGATTCTGGTGTTTTCACCAGAATGATCTAGAAGGGTCTAGAAGGTTCGCCGGACCAGAAGGGGAAGGGTGCATGAATGTGTCATGACTAAGTGGAATGGTTGCATCATGTCCTAGGTCAAAGGGCTGTGCAAATAAAGAGTTAAATCAAACTCCAAAATTTAAAGTCAAAAGGCAAGTTTGAAAATTCAAATTGGGACAATATTTCCTGTTGGAGGAAGAAGAGAATCCTTCTCTCCCTCCACCACAAGTCTAGAAGGAGAGGGAGTTGGGGAAGGATTCAAACTCCCCTCTCCCTATCTGCCCCTCCCTCTCATAAATAGAGGGGAGGGGGCTGCCCCTCCACCACACCACCACCACCCAAGCCGCCGCCGCTTGCTGCCACTGCCCGTCGCCGCCCTAGCCGCTGTCAACTCCACCTCGTCCTCTCCGTCTTATAAACCCTAGATCGTCAGGGAAACCCTAATACTCCACCATAACCCGCTCTGGCTTAGGCGAAGCCCTGCGAGATCTTTCCTCTACTTCTGACACCACGTCGTCGTGCTGCCGGAATCGCGAGGAGAGAACTACAACCTCCGCTATCTGCTGGAATAAGGGAGAGGAAGGTCTTCATCAAGTACCGAACATGTGACCGACTGCGGAAGTGCTACCGGAACACAGCGCTAGAAGGATCGTCTACGTGATCTTGAGATCGTCAAGTGTACGACTACATCACCCACGAGAATATGCTCTCATTAACCGCTTTGGAATCTTCGAGGGTGAGTACTCTAATCGACTCGTTGCTACAATCTAGTAGATAGATCTTGGCTTGTGTGTGTTTGATGGCGCCTGAGAGCGCTTCATCGGGAAACCCCAAGATCAAGGTGTGAAGCAGCACTGCAGCAAGTCTTCCCTTAGTAAGAAACTGAGGTTATCGAACCAGCAGGAGGAAGGAAAGGTCTCAAAGGTGTTGTAAGCAACTTGGAAACCTGCACAACAAAGACTCAAGACTTTGCCCCAATGAACAGTGAGGTTGTCAATCTCACCGATTGTTATAACAAAGGATTAATATTATGGTGTGGAAGGTAATGGTGGTTTGCAGCAAGTAAACAGTAACACTGGAATATGTATCAATGGTAAAGATTGGACCGGGGTCCATAGTTCACTAGAGGTGTTCTCCTTAGATAAACAAACATGGCATGCTGGGTAAACAAATTACAGCAGGGCAATTGACAGGACTGAGCAAGACAACAATGCAATACTAGACATCATGATCCTATGAGATTCGATTGGGCAATACAACAAGATACACAAACCGCCATCCAACTGCATCTATGACTAGAAGTACACCTTTGGGTTATCATCCGAACCCCCTCCTGTACTAAGTTGCAAGCAATTGACAGGTGATTTAAGCAAAGTGTGTAAGGTAAACAATCCACTTGTTCCACGAACAAGAGACCGTTGTTTTCTCCCTAGTGGCAATAGCACATCTACAACCTTAGAGATTTCTGTCACTTTTGTTAGATTCAATAGAGGCATGAACCCACTACCGAGCATAAATACCCCCTCTTGGAGTCACTAGAAACTACTTGGCCAAGATAGCCACCAACAACAGAGAGCATGCAAGATCACAAACAACATAGACATGATTTAATAAATAAGACAAAACCATTAATCAATCTGACATAGTAATGTCAATATCCATCGGATCCCCGCAAACACAACATGCATGATTACAAATAGATGAGATCTTGATCATGAACGGAGCTCACAAGATCTAGACATGAAAGCACAAAGGAGGAGATACAACCATCTAGCTACTACATGGACCCGTAGGCCAAGGTGGAACTACTCACACTTCATACCGGAGGGTGGAATGATGAAGAAGGCCTCCTGTATGATCTCCCCTCCGGCAGGGTGCTAGGAAGAGCTTCAGATCCCCCCGATCTAGGGACGATGGTGGCGGCGGATATAGATGGTTTCGTGGAATATTGATCGGGTACTTAGGGTTTAGGCATCGGGGGCTTCTTATAGGCGAAGAGGTGAGACAGGAGGACGGCTAGGGGGCCCACACCCTGCCCAGGCGTGACCTAGGGTGGGCCCGTGCCTGGGGGTGCGTCCGCCCAGTGGCTCCCCTCCGTCTCTCCTCTGGACTCCGTGTTCCCCACGGTAAAATATTGACTTTGGCTTTTGTCCCGTCCAATTCCGAGAATATTGATATTCTGCCTTTCTAGAACCAAAAACAGAAGAAAACAGGCAACTCGCACAATGGCATCTTGTTACTAGGTTAGTACCATAAAACATATAAAAACACCTCAAAGTATATAAAAAGCAAAGCAAAGTAGATACTAAATAAGCAAGGAACATATAAAATTATAGATACGTTTCTGACGTATCAGTGTTCATGCGGTAGAATTTTTGTTTTCCATGCTACGAACCCCTACAGTAGGGACGTCTCACGGGATCCGATCTAGCCGAGCAGTGGAAGAAGATGGAATTCGAACCGTCCTGCACACGATGGTAGTGCATACATGGAGATCTAATCCCAAAAGCTAGATCCAATCTGATGGAGAGAGCTCTAGGGTTTAGAGGGAGAGGAGTGATGGAGCCCACCACTTGTCGTGGGACGCTTCGTTGGAAACCCCAATAACAAGGTATGAAGCAACACAACAGCAAGTTTCCCTCAGTAAGAAACCGAGGTTATCGAACCAGTAGGAGGAAGGAAACATCACACAGGTGTTGCAAGAAACATAGAGACCTGCACAACACAAACTCAAGACTTTTCCCCCAACGAATTAGTGAGGTTGTCAAGCTCATCGGTTTGCTGTAACAAAGGATTAAACGTATGGTGTTGAAGGTAATGGTTTGTAGAAAGTAAACAAGTAATAGTGGAAAATGTATCAATGGTAAAGATTGGACCGGGGTCCATAGTTCACTAGAGGTGCTCTCCTTAGATAAACAGCATGGCATGAAGGGTAAAGAAACTACAACAGGGCAATTGACAGGAACTGAGCAAGGCATAACAATGCAATTACTAGTCAGAAAGATCTTATGGATTCAATTGGGCAATACAACAAGATACATAGACTGCCATCCAACTGCATCTATGACTAGAAGTCCACCTTCAAGTTATCATCCGAACCCCCTACAGTATTAAGTTGCAAGCAATAGACAACTGCTTTAAGAAAAGTGTGTAAGGTAATCATTCCACATGTTCCATGAACAAGAGACCGTTGTTTTCTCCCTAGTAGAAATAACACATCTACAACCGAAGAGATTTTTGTCACTTCCCCTTGGAAACTAAAGGCATGAACCCACTATCGAGCATAAATACCCCCTCTTGGAGTCACTAGCAACTACTTGGCCAAGATAGCTACTAACAACGGAGAGCATGCAAGATCACAAATACACACAGACATGATAGAATCATAAAGACAAAACCATTAATCAAACCAACATAATAATCTCAATATCCAACGGATCCCCGCAAACACAACATGCATGACTACAAATAGATTAGATCTTGATTACGAACGGAGCTCACAAGATCTATACATTAAAGCACAAAGGAGGAGATACAACCATATAGCTACTATATGGACCCATAGTCAAAGGTGGAACTACTCACGCATCATACCGGAGAGAAGGCCTCCGGGATGATCTCCCCTCCGGCAGGGTGCCGGGAAGAACTTTAGATCCCCCGATCTAGGGACGATGGTGGCGGTGGCTACAGACGGTTTCGTGGAGATTTGATCGGGTGCTTAGGGTTTCTGCATCGGGGGCTTCTTATAGGTAAAGGGGGAGGCCGAGGAGGTGACCAAGGGGGTCAAACCCTACCCAGGCACGAGGCAGGGCCCACCCGTGCCTAGGGGGGTTGGCCGCCCTGGCTTGCGTCTCCGTCTCCCCTCTAGACTTCTTGTTCCCCACGGAAAATAATTGACTTTGACGTTTGTCCCATCCAATTTCGAGAATATTTCTTTACTAACTTTTCTGAAACCAAAGATGGAGTATATGCTTGACAAAGTATAAATTGGAAATCTCAAGTCCCTTGAATACGAGGGCCACACCTCATGCTACTCAACTTTAGTCACCTGTAAGTTCTTGTCACTTTAAGTATTTGCAGATCATTGAGAACCGCCAACGGGGTAGCCCTTGCACATGGTACAGGAGCTATCCCATAACCAAAATGACAAGGCAAGCAGACAATGAGCATCTCAGCAATGTTCTTATGTACCATGGGAGTATGGTGTTTTTTTCTCTCTTTCCTCTTTTCTCAATGTGTCTCTCTTTTTTTATAAGAAGGATGCTTCATAGATGTCACTATGGTGATGCTGCAAGTTTCCACTATGATTAGGCATGGCTTAGGCTAGTGGCCCAGGCGTTTCTCTAACACAGGATACAAACTCCATGGACTTACAAGTTCCCTCTTTATTTCACACCGGTGACATCCATACACAAAAGAGCATGATATTGACAAAGTACAAAGTACAGGTGCAATGTTGAAAACGTTCCCCGTGATAGCACGGTTCTGCTAATTCCAACGTATAAGTGCAAGCATATACAACATAAAAGACACAATGGTTCAAGTTTATTAGGGGCAAAGAATATAAAGTGTGCCATCAAGTTTGTGAGGGTTTTAATCACTAAGTTTTCACATAACAAAATAACTTTTAATTAGAAGATAGCCGAAAACAAGAATATACTTGGAATGGTGTAACACACCATGCATAGGAGTTTATAGTGGACACTTTGGAATAACTTGGTTTCTTGGGAGTTGGAAGCATGAGTAGAACTTACTCATACAAGTGGAGGATAGCAAAAGACTAGGAGCAACCAACTAAGAGAGCAATAATGGCCTTAATCATGCAGTCCAACAAAGCATTACTAATCAAAGCATAGAGTGGTACTACAAGTCAAGGACTAAATGATCATAGAGGCTATGGTGACTTTTCATAGTCATAACTTGGTGTGAGCATGTGCCAAGTCAACCCAAGCAAAACATCAAAGGAGAATACCACAACAATATGCTTTTGCATGCTAAAACAACGCATAATTTCTTCAAGGCACACTAAACAATACCAATTGTTTGAAACAAGACATGCTAAAACAATAATCACTAAGCATAAGGTCAAAACAACACCTAGCATGTCATGCTAAAGTCTAAGTCATAGTCAATGCAAGCTCCTCTTGCACTTACAAGCAAGAACTTACTACTCCTTTCCAACACCAAGCAACTTATTTGCAAAACAACACAGCGAGAACGGGGGTCCAAACTACTTTATTCAAGCAAACTAAACAACCTAAGCAAAGCAAACGAAAACTAAGACGCTCCAAGAACAACACAACTGTGCATGAAACAATAAAAACGAAGTGTCTAGACAGACCTAAGCTTTTTATTCGTGAAGAAGGGGATGCCTTGGGCATCCCCAAGCTTTGACGCTTGTACCTCTTGGATATTTCTTGGGGTGACACCATGGTGTCATCCCCAAGCTTGAGATTTTGTCCATTCTTCATCTCATTACATCATTCTCTCTCTACACCTGAAATTTTTCATTCATACAAAACTTCACACAATCTTCATTAGCAACATTAGTTTATTCAAAAGATATTAGACCTCTGGCAAAGCTTTGAAACAGCAAGGATTTTCACTAAAACACAAGATACTGTAGTAACTCCTTCAAAAATCTCAATTCACCTAAAGAGAACTCAAAAAGGAATCGATAAGAAGCAAATGCAAATAATGGTAGAAATCTGTCAAAACAGACCAGCAGGTAGTAACTGATTTTTTCGAACATCTTCTGTTGCTCAAATCAAAACGTGTTGAACTAACGAAAGTTATATAACATACTGGGGGATTTATTCATAAATTTTGAGCTCAATCCGAGTTACAGAGACTCCTCACGAATTTTTTTGGTGGAGGACAGAAATCTGTTTCGGGACAGCAACTCCCCAAATCTTACTTCCCTCTCATTAGAGGTCATTCTTGGCACAAAAAGCAAACAAAAAGGATAAGGGAGGTCATTACTGAAGTAATAACTTTCAAGACTCAAGAAAACTTTTGGGTTATCTCCCAACAAGTACTTTTCTTTAACGCCTTTAAGTTAGGCACAAGAAGCAAGAAGAATCAAGTATTTTCAAATGAAGAAGCATTAACATCAAACCTTGCTTTCAAATAAGGAGCAAAAAACAACTTCTCTCTTCTCATAGGGAAGTGTTCAATACCTTTCTTGAATGGAAAATGATATTTAATGGTGCCTTCTTTCATATCAATGATGACACCAACTGTTCTAAGAAAAGGTCTTCCCAAAGTAATAGGACAAGAAGCATTGTATTCAACATCCAAAAAATAGAAATCAACAGGGACATAAGCATTGTTAACCATAATGAGAACATCATTAATACTCCCCATGAGTTTCTTCTTAGCATTATCATTAAGTGGGACATCTAAATAACAATCTTCCAAAGGTGGCAAATCAAGCATTTCATAAATCTTCCTAGGCATAGTAGAGATACTAGAACCAAGTTCACATCAAGCTTTGAGATCAAACTCATTCACTTGTATATTAATAATTGGTTCCCAACTATCTTCTACTTTCCTAGGAATAGAAGCTTTGTGTTTTAGCTTCTCTTCCTTAATTTTCACAAGAGCATATGTAATGTGTTTGGTGAAAGCAACATGCATATCACTAGCATCAGGACTTCTAGAAAGCTTTTGTAGGAACAGAATCACTTCAGAAATATTGGAACCATCTATATCAAAATCAAAGTTAGCATCACTAGTAGTGGGCTCAATAGGCTTAGGCATAGTAGGAGGAGGAATATGGACTACTTGTGGTTTAGTGGTGATGGTGCACACACTATTGTTTCTATCAATTTCAGCTTCCCTTTCCCACCTAGCATGAAGTTGAGCTAGCAGCCTAACATTTTCATCAATAGTAACTTGTATGGCATGATCAGTGGCAAAGGTATTTTCCATAGTTTCAGTTTTAGCAGCCATTTTATTAACCAAGGAAGATTGAGCTTCAGACAAAGAGGATATATTTTTCTCAATAGTTAAAAGCTTTTCCTCTATAGTCTTATTGAAAGTGGTTTGTTTACTAATAAAGTCCTTAAGCATGACTTCAAGTTCAGAGGGGGCACTTCTAGCATTGTTGTAAGAGCTTCCATAGGAATTGCCATTATTAGGAGGATAAGGCCTATAGTTGTTGTTGCTACCAAAATTATTCCTATAGGCATTGTTGTTGAAATTGTTGTTTCTAATGAAGTTCACATCAACTTGCTTTTCTTGAGCAACCAAAGAGGCTAAAGGGACACTATTGGGATCTAGAGGAGCTTTCCCATTAACAAGCATAGCCATAATAACATCAATCTTTTCACTCAAAGAGGTGGTTTCCTCAACATAATTTACCTTCTTACCATGTGGAGCTCTCTCAACATGCCATTCAGAGTAGTTAAGCATCATATTATCAAGGATCCTTGTTGCAGCACCCAAAGTGAGGCCCATGAAGATACCTCCAGCAGCTGAATCCAACAGATTTCTTGAGGAGAAGTTCAAATCTGCATA
Source organism: Avena atlantica (assembly GCA_910589765.1). NCBI lineage: Eukaryota > Viridiplantae > Streptophyta > Magnoliopsida > Poales > Poaceae > Avena > Avena atlantica. Next base: position 492,023,128 of record OU342739.1, on the reverse strand, counting down.
AAAAGTCTGGATAATCGTCCAAGCAGTGAGTCCATGAGTAGGGTAATTCTTAACCAAAGATTTCATTCTTTCCCAAGCTGGAGCAACATGTTCACTATCAAGTTGTTTAAATTTCATAATGTCAGTTCTAATAGATATAATCTTAGCAGGAGGATAGTAATTTCCAATAAAAGCATCTTTGGTCTTAGTCCAAGAATCAATACTATTTTTAGGCAAGGATAGCAACCATTCTTTGTCTTTTCCTCTCAAGGAGAAAGGAAAAACCTTGAGATTAATAATATCTCCATCTACATCCTTATACTTTTGCATCTCACAAAGTTCAACAAAGCTATTGAGATGGGCAACAGTATCATCAGAACTAGCACCAGAAAATTGCACTCTCATCACAAGATTCAACAAAGCAGGCTTAATTTCATAGAAGGCAGCATCAGGAGCAGGTGGAGCAATAGGTGTGCTAAGGAAATCATTGTTGTTGGTGCTAGTGAATTCACACAACTTGGTGTTCTCAGCAGAGTTCATTTTGGCAAAGGTGGGCAAGCCAAAAACAACAACAACATCTAGAGCAGGAACTAATTTTTTTGTGTTTGTGAATAAAAAAAGCAAACCAAACTAGACTAATTTTTTTTGGGTTTTTTGGAAAGAGGCAAACAAAACCAAGAAAAAGAAACAAAGCAAACTAACAACAAAGTAAAGAGAAAGGAAGTGAAGGACTCCCCTAGTGAAGATGTCCTTAGCCTCCCTGGCAACAGCGCCAGAAAATAGCATGATGGCGCCCACCACTTGTCGTGGGATGCTTCGTTGGAAACCCCAAGAGCAAGGTATGAAGCAACACAGCAGCAAGTTTCCCTCAGTAAGAAACCGAGGTTATCGAACTAGTAGGAGGAAGGAAACGTCACACAGGTGTTGCAAGCAACGCGGAGACCTGCACAACACAAACTCAAGACTTTGCCCCAACGAATCAGTGAGGTTGTCAAGCTCACCGGTTTGCTATAACAAAGGATTAAATGAATGGTGTGGAAGGTAATGGTTTGCAGCAAGTAAACAAGTAACAGTCGAAGATGTATCAATGGTAAAGATTGGACCGGGGTCCATAGTTCACTAGAGGTGCTCTCCGTAGATAAACAACATGGCATGAAGGGTAAAAAAATTACAGCAGGGCAATTGACAGGAACTGAGCAAGGCATAACAATGCAATTACTAGTCAGAAATATCTTATGATATTCGATTGGGAAATACAACAAGATACATAGACTGCCATCCAACTGCATCTATGACTAGAAGTCCACCTTCAGGTTATCATCCGAACCCCCTCCATTATTAAGTTCCAAGCAACAGACAACTGCTTTAAGCAAAGTGTGTAAGGTAAATAGTCCACATGTTCCATGAACAAGATACCGTTGTTTTATCCCTAGTAGCAACAACACATCTACAACCGAAGAGATTATTGTCACTTCGCTTGGAAACTAGAGGCATGAACCCACTATCGAGCATAAATACTCACTCTTGGAGTCACTAGCAACTACGTAGCCAAGATAGCTACTAACAACAGAGAGCATGCAAGATCAAAAACAACACAGACATGATAGAATCATAAAGATAAAACCATTAATCAAACCAACATAATAATCTCAATATCCATCGGATCCCCGCAAACACAACATGCATGATTACAAATAGATTAGATCTTGATCATGAATGGAGCTCACAAGATCTATACATGAAAGCACAAATGAGGAGATACAACCATCTAGCTACTACATGGACCCATAGTGCAAGGTGGAACTACTCACGCATCATACCAGAGAGAAGGCCTCCGGGATGATCTCCCCTCCGGCAGGGTGTCGGTAAGAACTTCAGACCCCCCTCCCCCGATCTAGGGACGATGGTGGCGGAGGCTACAAACGGTTTCGTGGAGATTTGATCGGGTACTTAGGGTTTCTGTATCGGGGGCTTCTTATAGGCAAAGGGGGAGGCCGAGGAGGCGACCAGGGGGGTCAAACCCTACCCAGGCGCGGGGCAGGGCCCACCCACGCCTAGGGCGTTTGGCCGCCCTGGCTTGCGTCTCCGTCTCCCCTCTAGACTTCTTGTTCCCCATGGAAAGTAATTGACTTTGACGTTTGTCCCGTCCAATTCCGATAATATTTATTTACTAAATTTTCTGAAACCAAAAACATCAGAAAACAGGCAACTGGCACTGTGGCAACTTATTAATAGGTTAGTATCAGAAAACATGTAAAAAGCACCTCAAAGTGTAGACAAGCAAAGCAAAGTAGATATTAAACAAGCATGGAGCATCAAAAATTATAGATACGTTTCCGACGTATCAAGGAGAGAACTTGTTGTGCTGGTGCAAATAGAGGGGAGGGGCTCCTCTATTTATAGGTGGGAGGGGGAGGGTGATACGTCGGAAACGTATCAATAATTTTTGATGCTCCATGCTTGTTTAGTATCTACTTTGCTTTGTTTTGTCTACACTTTGAGGTTGTAGAGGTCCCAACCTGATAATGTAGAGATCACTGTGTTTACAATGCTAGTCCCTGGATCAATAGCTAGCATCCACAGTTTAAGATGTAATATCAAGAAACAAAGGTCATAATACAACTTTATAACCAGGAAAAAAATTCATTACATCTTACAAAGCTCATAAGGCTATCTCTTTACAATGCAGCGAAATATCTATATAGCATGGAGTCCTTCATCTTCAAAGTGCCATAGGCAATCATGTTGGTTATAGACTTGTAATCCTATTCAACACACTTCACTAACATCAAACAAACCTGCAACATAATAAGTTACAGCCACAAGGGTCAATACATTTGAATTATATTGGCAAGTGATACTATGGTAGAATAGTGGTATCTATCATCTATATGCATTTGGCTAAGTGGAGCTTAGGCTTGCTTTGCTCAAAATAGATTTTCCTTATCATTTGAAAACACTAAGTTTTTTTTGTCAAAATCACCCAATGCATCTACCAATTAAAAATTGAAGATCCTTTAACCCTTGTTTAACCACAAGCTTTTAACTTATAAATTGGGACGAGGATATCCTTGATAGCTTCCATGTCTTGATGCTCAAATTGTCCATTGCCGGGGACACGACTAAGTACTTAGATTTTCCTTCTCGAGAGATGGTGCACTTTCCCCACAAGACTCGACATGCATCGAGACGATATCTTTCAGAAGCTTTCCCTTAGACCAAATGGACGCGCTCCATCCTATCACCCCCTACCACCTTCTTTCCATCTGGCTAAGTTATTGCAACCTATATGATCCAGGCAGAGCCCATATTGCCAAGTGGCTGCACTAGAAGCTTCTTAACATTTGGCATCTCAAATCTCTTTGTTCCTGGGTGGCATTCCACAAGTGAGATACACAGGGTAGGCCATGAAAATGGGGCCCTGGTAACCACTCAACAAAAATCCATCCAAGCAATTACCATTCAACCCAGGTGTTTCATTCACTTAGGTGTTTTATTAAGCAAAAACATAAGTCAAAGACTTAGTAAAATTTTACATAGCATGTGTATATAAACCACCCTTGTTTGCTACTAGCTAGGCTAAGCAAGATATCAACAAGTGTCTTAACTTAGAGTATAATTCTACCAAGACTACAACTACTAGGATTTCCCATAGCATAGCATATAGATACTTAGCAAAAATTCCATGCAAGCTCTATAAAAAATAATACTAATGCATAGTCAAAATATTAGGACAAATACATGAAGCACCACTTGCCTTTTTAGTAGAGAATATGGTTCACTCCTTGATCTTGCAATGGTCACACTCTTCAAAGTTCACTACAACTAATCAAGCAAGCACTTATTCAAACTAGCATTCAAACAATTCACCACATAAAATAATGAAAGCAAATAATGCATGCAAGCATGCAAAAGATTGTTTTATTTGGAAAAGTGGTTTCTAATAAGTCTATAAACATTTTAAAACACCTATTGGTCATTTATAAAAGTGGGAAAACCATTTGAAACCAAGTTAGTGAAAATGGGCCATTTAAATCATTTTGTTTTGCTAGAAATTATTTTAATCAAAGGGATAATTTCTAGTGTTATCCAAAATGTTTTAAACACGAATATTAATTTGTATGGTCAAAGTGTTTTAAAACAAATCCATTTACAAAAGGTTTCACCTAAAATCATTTTTAAATCAAAGCATCATTTTATTTTGCTAGAAATGCTTTTATTCAAGGAACAATTCCTTAGTGTCACAAAATATACTTTTAAATCCAAAATTTGGTTTTTATGGTCACTAGGTTCAAACAAAACCATTTGCAAAAAAATTTACTCAAAAATCATTCCTAGAATAATTTTTATACTCAAAATAGGCCTAGAAATGTTTCTGCAAAAACACCTAATTTTAAAGAAGAAAAATACTAAAATAAGGGCATTGTTGAAAAGTTCACATTTTTCTTATTCCAATGATATAAAATTTGTAAAATTTGTCCAAGCTGAACAATAGTTATGAATTTTACAAAATCATTCATCTAATAGAAAAGTTTATGTTTTTAAAACAAAAGGCTGGCCACGTGGGGTGATCTAACTGGCTGACAACGGTTCGCACGGATCAAGCGACACGGTGCGTTGGAATATAACTGAGATCGCACAGATCAGATCAGCCCATACCGATTCAGTTAAGTGATCTATCCTACCGCTTGGATCTAGATCTAATAGTTGAAATTGTCTTGGCCAAAGTCTGGCGGCGCTCAACGACGGCGCGCGGCGGCGACGCTCGGGCGGTGATGTTGCCGGCGAAATAGGAAGCGAGAGGGAGAACGGAGGGTGTTACCAGACTCGCAGGGTCGCGCTGATTCTCGACGTGGTCGCCGCAGGGACAAGGGCGCACAGTGCTGCTGGCGATTGCTCGTCGGTGTTGTCGTCGCCGTCGGGTGCGCTCTGTTGTGGTCGCAGGCGAGGTTGTTGGAATTATTCCCTAGAGGCAATAATAAAGATGTTACTATTATAATTCTTGTTCATGATAAAGTTTATATTCCATGCTAGAATTGTATTAAGCGGAAACTTTAATACTTGTGTGGTTTGTGAACAACACCGTGTCCCTAGTATGCCTCTATGGACTAGCTCGTTGATTAATGATGGTTAAGGTTTCCTAACCATAGACATGAGTTGTCGATTAATAATGAGATCATATCATTGGGAGAATGATATGATGGACAGACCCAAACTAAGCGGAGCAATTAGATCGTGTCATCGTGTTCATCTTTGCGAAGCTTTTCTTATGTCAAATATTGTATTCCTTAGACCATGAGATAATACAACTCCCTCGTATCGGAAGAAATCTTTGAGGTCATCAAACATCATCCTATGAGAGGGTGATCATAAAGGTGTCTCTCAGGTGATCGGAAAGTACCTGTTGGGTTGTATGTATCGAGATGGGATTTGTCCCTCCCAAGTTGGAGAGATATACTTCGGACCCACTCGGTAATCGATATCAACACCGCTTGCAAGCATGTGGTTAAGGAGTTAATCACAAAGTGATATCGGATTACGGAACGAGTAAAGTACTTGCTGTGAACGAGATTGAACTAGGTATGACGGTACCGACGATCAAATCTCGGGCAAGTAAAATATCGCGAGACAAAGGGAATATATATATGGGATTGATTGAATCCTGGCATCGTGGTTCATCCTATATGATCATCGATGAATGTGTGTGAGTCAATATGGGTTTCTAGACCCTGCTGTTGATTATTGATAGAAGATCATGTTTGCATATTCTCGAACCCGAAGGGTCACACACTTAACGTGTCTCGACGCTAGGATAGATTGGATAATTGTTTTATGAGTTTTTGTTCGGAGTCTTGGATGGGATCCGGGACATCACGAGAGGTTCCGGAATGGTCCGGAGAATAAGATTCATATAAGGCAATGCAGTTTTTGGAGTTCGGAATTGTTTCGGGTTAATCGGTATTATACCGGAAGCTTCTAGAACCTTCCGGAGGGGGACCAACGTGGCCCCACCTGCCGGAGGGGGCATGGGCCTATGAGGGAGTGCCCTGGACGTATTGGTCCAGGGGCACAAGGCCCCATAGGGCCCAGCCGGCCAGACCTAGGGCAAACCCTAGGAAAGCTTCTAGAAGGGGGGGAACTTGCCCCCCACTCCTCCCTCCTTGGCCGCCGGCCTAGGGATTGGGGGAGGGGCTAGGGCTGGCACCCACCCCTCTCTATATATAGGTCTGGGGCTCACCCTCCCCCCACACCTCCTCCACAACCCTAGCCGCCCTGCTGCCCTCCTCTCTCTCTCTCCCTCTCGACTGCACGTAGGCGAAGCCCTGCTGCAGAAACTCTCCACCACTTGCACCGCGCCGTCGTGTTGTAGATCCAATCCGTCTCTCCACCATACTTGTTGGACCAAGGAAGGAGGAGACGTCGAGGTGCCGCACGTATGCATCTCTCGGAGGCATCGCCACTTGCGGTGTTAGATCGGATCAGATCGCGAGGAGGAGAAGCGAGTACGACTACATCACCCACGTTCCGTCGAACGTTCCGCTGTGCGAATCTTCAAGGGTAAGACATCTAATTCCCCTCGTTGTTTGCATCTCCTAGATTAGATCTTGGCTTTCCCGTTCGCATCCGTAGAATTTTTTTGATTTACTATGCTGCGAAACCCTTCAGTGGTATCAGAGCTAGATCTATGCGTAGATGTGTTTCACGAGTAGAACGCAACATGGTTGTTGCGGGCGTTGATGTTTTCTGTTGCAAGCCTCTTGTTTGTGTTCTTCTTATGACGCGGGATAGTGAGATTGAAGCGGTCCAGGCCAACCTTACGCGACGTCGTTCGCGAGACCGGCTCCGCACTTGATGTGTGGCTTGTTCCACACATGCGGCTGGTGGATGCCAGTTTCTCTCACTATAGTTGTCATGGGATTTACACCGGAGTTTGGCAACCATAATATCACTGTTGTGGATTTCCGTAGATAAGAATCGTTCTTAGCTTGCTACTCCCATAAGCCACGTAAAACATGCAACAACAAAGTAGAGGCGTCAAGGGAATATGCCCGAGAGGCAATAATAAAGTGGTTATTATCGTATTCCTTGTTTATGATAAATTTTTATTTTGCATGCTATAATTGTATTAATACGGAAACGTTAATACATGTGTGTTTAATAAACAAAAAGGAAGTTCCTAGTTATGCCTCTCTTATAAACTAGCTCGTTGATTAACAAGATGATCAAAGTTTCCTGATCATGGACATTGGATGTTGTTAATAACGAGGTCACAACATTAGTGTAATGATGTGATGAACATTCATCCGAAGTATAGCATTACGATCAAAGTCATTGAGTTTATATTGCTATAACAACTTACGAAGTGATCCTAATCCTTAGAGCATGAGATCATGTCAATCACTAACACCAGAAGAGTTTCTCGATGACATCAAACGTCACACCGTAACTGGGTGATTATAAAGATGGCTTCAGAACTACTAAAGTGTTATGTTGAGACCCATGGATCAAGAGTGGAATTTGTTCATCCCGATGACGGATAGATATACTCTGGGCCCTCTCGGTGATATCACATTGATTAGCTTGCAAGCAAGTGATTTGATCACTAGAATGTTATATCATGGGAACGAGAAAAGAGTGCATTTCGGTAACGAGATCAAACTAGGTGTGGAGATACCGATGATCGAATCTCGGACATGTAATATATCGTGAAACAAAAGGATTAAGATACTAGCGTAAAAGGTTCACATGATCACAGAAGTCATCGTTGAATGTGTGGGAGTCAGTATGGATCTCCAGGTCCCGCTACTGATTATTGATCGGAGAAGGGTCTCGATCATGTCCGCATTATTCGCGAACCGTAGGGTGACACACTTAAGGGATGCCGACACCATTCGGAGCAAATGATATGCCAGAAAAATAAAAGGAAAACGCAGGAATTTATTTCACTAGACACGGGAACTGTTTCGGTTGAAATTGCTGAAACTGGTTCTGCATGTGAAATTGAAATGTTGTAAGGGGTTTTATGTGAATGTTGTTTAATTAAAGTAATTAACAAAATTCTGAATAAATAAATAAATAAAAGAGTTTTATTTAAATGAGAGCTTGCATTAAATTTGGTGGAAATTTAATGCATGTGAGTGGATTTTTGAGTGGAGGCTTTTTAATGGGAGTGGAGGCTTTTCATTTTGAGTGGGAGCTCCACCCACATGAATGTGGAAGAGGTGGGGGCAGCCCCATGGCTGGGCACCATGCCCCTTGGGTGCCCCCCTCTCCTCCTCTCAAAGTACACCTCCTCGCGAAGGATCTCTCTCCCCCTTTAGAATTTCCCCATGGTCTCGGATCAGCGAGATACATGTTCCCGGTGTCTTTTTTTGGAAGGATTTGTTGCTTCCGCTGCTTCGCTGGAGCGAGGGTGCGGAGGTTGTCGGGGTACCCGTACGTGTGTGCGATCACGGATGCACCACTGCTTTGAGGCGCTGGACTTGATCGTGCTGGACCGGCTGGACCAGATGGACTTCATCACGATCTTGAGATCGGCAAGCGTTCGTCTACATCATCCACGAGTACAACCTCGTTAACGCTATTTAGTCTTCGAGGGTATGTATTCTATGGATGTATATCCACCCGTTTCTTGTATCTAGTTGATAGATCTTTGTACATAGATGTTCCCATCGTAGGATTTTTTTGTTTTCTATGCTGTGAACCCTACAGTGGTATCAGAGCCGGATCTATGTGTAGATGCTTTGCACGGGTAGTACACATATGAGTATGTGGGCGATGATGATCATTTTATTGCTTCTTAGTTGTACTTTGGATATTGGTGGCATAGTGGGATGAAGCGGCCCGGACAAACTTTACATGTCCTCGCACATGAGACATGTTCCACGCTTGACATGCAACTAGTTTGCATAAGTGGCTAGCGGGTGTCTGTCTCTCCTACTATAGTCAATATCTAATTTGCAACGAGTTGTCAACAATTTGGTTATCCTCGTTGTGGTTCATGTTCGTAGGTAAGAACGGTTCTATCTTCGAAAGCCCTAAGCCACGTAAAAATTGCAATGGATAAATTAGAGACATCTAGTTTAGATTGTTGCTGGGCTAGTGTTATGATATGGTGATATTGTAAGTAGAAGTATGAGATGATACTCTTACAACACACATAACTTGTAATCTCCATAGACCTTGGACTTACACATATAGGTATGATAGTGATCATACCACGGTGCACATGATAGAGATCATATGCGGGAACCATATCATTCCACTAATAAACATGTGATGTTTGATACCATCTTATATTGCTTGTTTGGCGTTTTATTAGCATAATAAGATGATCCCTCATTTAGATATCAAGATAAAAATGTGTTCTTCCTTAAGTATGCACCGACAATGTTTCGTCGCTTCAAGGCATCACGTGATGATCGGGTGTACTTGAATCCACGAGCATATCTCGGGTGTAAGACAATTACACACGCGAATACTAAGGTTCTTACTTGGCGAGCCTAGCATGTACAGACATGGCCTCGGAACACGGACCGAAAGGTTAAGCATGAGTCATATGTTTTGATATGATGACCATATGGATGCTCGCCTTTGAAGCTACACCGACTCACGTGATGATCAGACTTGGTGTAGTGGATTTGGTTCATGTAATCACCAAAAAGACACGAGGGATGTCGTTTTTGAGTGGGAGTTCATTTCTAATTTGGATTAGTAGAACTCAATTTATCATAAATTAAATCAAAGTGAATTTGCATAATTTGCTGTAGTCATTGGCATTCGTTCACCACCTTATGCATAGTTGTAATTGAGATAATAGAACTATAGAATTCTGGATATATACTTTACGAACTGGTATCGTATTGTGTTGAGTGTCAATCTAAAGTTTAAAGTCCTATTGCAAACTTTCAGAAAACTCTATTTACTCCGTGAAATTTCATAATTGGTATTAAATCGAGAGTAACAATTCCAGTGTTAGTATCTTAAGTATCATGTTTGCCTCCATGATTCTTGATTATTTTAATATCAACTTTATATAGGAGCTAAAAGAATTATTTCAGAAACCATCATGTGTGGCAATGTTTTGGTTGCAATATGATAGAGTATAATATATGTTCTCATATTGGATGAGAATTTGCAAAGGTTGGAGATGCTAGACATCCTAATCATCCAAAAAGGGTTTTGGAAAGTAATGTTATACTCACAATTCGCCTTTATAAGCGACAATAGCTTGATCATGAAAGCCGTCATGATAAGGGTGAATATAAGATGTATGTAAAGTGTTTACTACACTAAAATATTACTAAAGAATGGATTTTGAAAGAATACCGATCATTTTGATGATGGTGATCTACTTCAAAGTGCAAGTCCAAAGGTATTATTATTTGAATATACACGCTTTGGACTATGTGTCATGCATATGGCACCACTTTTGATGTTGATAGATTCTTTTAAAAAGGAAAAGGAAATGCTGAAAGAGAATCTATAAAATATATTTGGCAGAAAAGAAAAGATTGGAAATATCCAATTTAGGTATATGGATGATATACATGTTATGGTTGTATTCTTTGCTTGTTAAACAATGTGGTTCTTGGGTATTGGATACCGAATTGGTTGGTATGAAATTTCATACAAAATGATGCAATTCATAAACCACAATGGCCTAAGTAACTAGCAAGAGAATATGTGATGACGTTCATCGAAAACAAACAAACCGTTGTTTGTATTTCTCGTTGACATCAAGGCTTGACTTCAAGATTTGTTTTAATAATTGTTATTTGAATCAGGTATTATGAGAACAAAGGTTGTTCAAATAATTACCGTATTCCATATAAGATGGATGATTTACAAATCTAGTTGGAGAAATCACATCCATAAAACCTAATTCTAAAATGTCGCAAGACAAATGATTGAAAGATCACTTACGAAGTGACATCGCCGTTTAAATTATATTGGAAAGAAAACATGAAGAATATCCATTTTCATGGAATTTTGGAGTCTTTGATTTGATCAAGTGACGCTTGTGAAACTTTCCTCGGGATAATTAAAAACTTCGTTCAAAGGCCAAAGAAGAACGAATGACTAAAATATTGGAATTTATACATATCGATGTATGTAGTCCATTATTTATAGTAGTAAGCGATGGGTTTCAACTTCATATACTTTCTCCGGAAATTTGAGTGAATGTTCACTTAATGAGAATGAAGTATGAAATATTTGAAAATGTTTCAAAGACTTTCAAGATGAAGTGGAAAATCATTGTAACAAGAAAATAAATGATTTATGATTTTATCATAAGGGATTTGTTTGAGTTACAAGTGTAACAAGAAAATAAATGAATTATGATTTTATCATAAAGGGATTTATTTGAGTTGCAAGTTTAGCAAAACACCTAGATTTACATCTCCCGAAACACCATAGGAATATGGAGTGTTTGAGATTTGTAAGGAAACCTTGTTTGACATGGTTGGATCAAAGGTGTTATTTATAAAACTGCCATTATGTTTTAAAAGATTAAAGCTTTAGAGACTACCGCTTTTACACTGAAAAGAGCTCCATCTTGATCCGTTGAAATGACACCATATGAGTTATGGTTTGGGGTAAAACCCAAGTTGTCCTTTCTTAAATTTTGGTATGCTAAACATAAGTAAGATCTTTACAACCAAAGTCAGATGAGCATGTCTTTGTAGGTTATTTCGAATAACAATTGGTTATTCCTCCATAACACCGAGGACAAAAGGGTTTGTCGCTTGAAATGTGAAGTTTCTTGAAAAAGGAATTTTTCGCAAAAGTTAAGTGGGAGGACAATAGAACTTTGATAAGGTTAACGAACCTTAGCTAAATGTGTTGAGTTGCGCAGCGCTGGAAATCGTTCTGGAGGCTGCCATAATGCTCATAGCTTATGTGCCTCAAAGGTTGTGGTCACGGAGATCTAAGTTCCTATTAAACCAAGTAGGTCGGTTAAACAATCAAATGCTAAGATTTGAGAGTAAATCATTATTGTTTGACAATGATGAACCGAATACATACAAAGAAGCGATGATGGGCCCTGACTCCGTCAAATGGCTTGAAGCCATAAAATCCGTGATAAGTCCATACACGATAAATCAAGTTTTGAACTTGGAAGACCCTTCGGAAAGGTGTAAAAACCTATCGGTCGTATTTGGATCTATAAAGAAACAAACATGGATGTTTTACATCTATGAAATAGTCGACATATCGGTAAAGTATTTTACTACAATGTTCAAGGAGTTGACTATGACAAGATTTGATCTTTCGTAGTGATATTTAGTCTGGACGGATTAAAGTAGCAACCACTACATATAATTTGTTATATGGTAGATGAATAAACAAAACAAAGTTCTTCTAATAGAATGGTTACCTAGGACCTGTACATGACACGATCCAAAGGGTTTTGTTAATTCAAAGAATGCTAAAAATGGCATGCAAACTTCAATGGTTGAAGTAAGCATCGCGGAGTTGGAATTTTCACCGTGATGAAAAAGAGTTTTCATCAGGAGACGATGAAGATGCTTGCATTTGCAAGAAATTAAGTGGGAGCGCTAAGACATATTTCTAATACATTTTGTGGAGGACATCTTGTTGATTAGAAATGATGTATCTTTTATTGACAAAGGTTAAGAATTTCATTTCGACGAAATACTTAGGCAAAACCCGAATATTTAGCATGAATGTCTATAGTGGATAGAGTGTGACGCTAATATGGTTGTGCCAAACGTACATATATGAGATATTGAAGGAGTTCAGTATAGAAACGACAAGAAAAGGTTCTTGTCGCATGGAAAAGGAATTGAATCAAGATTCAAGTGCATCGACACTTGATAAGTGAAACAAGATTCAAGTGCTTTGACACTTGATGAGTGAAATCACGAGAATGTTTTGATCAATCATACCATGATATGTACACATCCAGATATGTCCTATGCTCTAAGTGTTATGAGCATATACCAGAATGAATCATAAAATGATCATTGGACGATAGTGAGGATATTCTTATGATCTTTTGGAAGAACTAAGAATATATTTGTGTAGAGGTGACAAACAATTACAAATAGTTCACTGTAAAGCGTTACATTGATACTAGTTTTGTCACAAGATACAAATTAAGTTTATCTCAATTTAAACTATGAGTGGCACAATGAAATGGAAAGGAGTTTTCATGATGGATTTGGATATATTCCAAAGTTAAGACATTGTGACGAATACTACAACAAAAGGCTAAGTATATGACTGCTATAGTAGCAGCAAAGGAGGGAATTTGTGTCAAGTAGTTTGTTATCAAACTAAGGTGTAGTTCGCAATGGGCTAACACTAAATATATATTGTGTGACAATTGTATCGACGTGTTTTAACCCCCAAGGAACTAAAGGTCTCACCCAAAGACCAAATTTATATAATGCCATCTCATTGGAGAATGAGTGATGCATGAAGACGCAAAGACATGCAAATACACACGGACCTGAAAGTGTCAGATCCGTAGATTATGTTAACCACTTGCAATTGCGTATTTGGAACACCAGAAAGCCATAGGTGTTCAATACACAAAGTTTTCAAACTAGATTACTGTCTCTAGTGCAAGTGGGAGACTAAAGGGAATATGCCCGAGAGGCAATAATAAAGTGGTTATTATCGTATTCCTTGTTTATGATAAATGTTTATTTTGCATGCTATAATTGTATTAATACGGAAACGTTAATAAATGTGTGTTTAATAAACAAAAAGGAAGTTCCTAGTTATGCCTCTCTTATAAACTAGCTCGTTGATTAACAAGATGATCAAAGTTTCCTGATCATGGACATTGGATGTTGTTAATAACGAGGTCACAACATTAGTGTAATGATGTGATGAACATTCATCCGAAGTATAGCATTACGATCAAAGTCATTGAGTTTATATTTGTATAACAACTTACGAAGTGATCCTAATCCTTAGAGCATGAGATCATGTCAATCACTAACACTGGAAGAGTTTCTCGATGACATCAAACGTCACACCGTAACTGGGTGATTATAAAGATGGATTCAGAACTACTAAAGTGTTATGTTGAGACCCATGGATCAAGAGTGGAATTTGTTCATCCCGATGACGGATACATATACTCTGGGCCCTCTCGGTGATATCACATTGATTAGCTTGCAAGCAAGTGATTTGATCACTAGAATGTTATATCACGGGAACGAGAAAAGAGTGCATGTCGGTAACGAGATCAAACTAGGTATGGAGATACCGATGATCAAATCTCGGACATGTAATATATCGTGAAACAAAAGGATTAAGATACTAGCGTAAAAGGTTCACACGATCACAGAAGTCATCATTGAATGTGTGGGAGTCAGTATGGATCTCCAGGTCCCGCTACTGATTATTGATCGGAGAAGGGTCTCGATCATGTCCGCATTATTTGTGAACCATAGGGTGACACACTTAAGAGATGCCGACACCATTCGGAGCAAATGATATGCCAGAAAAAGAAAAGGAAAGCGCTGGAATTTATTTCACTAGACACCGGAACTGTTTCGATTGAAATTGCTGAAACTGGTTCTGCATGTGAAATTGAAATGTTGTAAGGGGTTTTATGTGAGTGTTTGTTAATTAAAGTAATTAACAAAATTCTGAATAAATAAATAAAAGAGTTTTATTTAAATGAGAGCTTGCATTAAATTTGGTGGAAATTTAATGCATGTGAGTGGATTTTTTAGTGGAGGCTTTTTAATGGGAGTGGAGGCTTTTCATTTTGAGTGGGAGCTCCACCCACATGAATGTGGAAGAGGTGGGGGCAGACCCATGGCTGGGAGCCATGCCCCTTGGGTGCCCCCTCTCCCCTATAAAAGTCCCCCCTCTCCTCCTCTCAAAGTACACCTCCTCGCGAAGGATCTCTCTCCCCCTTTTAGAATTTCCCCATGGTCTCGGATTAGCGAGATACATGTTTCCGGTGGATTTTTCTGGAAGGATTTTTTGCTTCCTCTGCTTCGCTGGAGCGAGGGAGCGGAGGTTGTCGGGGTACCCGTACGTGTGTGCGATCACGGATGCACCACTGCTTTGAGGTGCTGGACTTGATCGTGCTGGACCGGCTGAACCAGATGGACTTCATCACGATCTTGAGATCGGCAAGCGTTCGTCTACATCATCCACGAGTACAACCTCGTTAACGCTATTCGGTCTTCGAGGGTATGTATTCTATGGATGTGTATCCACCCGTTGCTTGTATCTAGTAGATAGATCTTGGTACATAGATGTTCCCATCGTAGGAAATTTTTTGTTTTCTTTGCTGCGAACCCTACAAGGCGTCTAACTTGTTTTTGCAGGGAGTGTTTTCTGTGATATGGTATGGCCCAAGATATGATGTGTATGTTGTATGCAATGATCATGTTTTGTAATGTTTCACAACTTGCATGTCGATGAGTTAACAACCGGCAGGAGCCATATGGTTGTCTTTATAATTGTGTATGACCTATGTGTCAACTTCTTATATGCCATGTAATAGTTTCACTTTATCGCTAAGTAGTTAGCAATAGTTTTAGTTGCTATTCGTGGTGGAGGCAATCATGGTGGAGTGATGGAGATCATGCCGGCACACACAAGATGGAGATCATTGCGCGAAGATTGGCTATACCATGTCACATAAAGTTATATGCATGTGATGTTTATCCTTTTATGTATCTTATTATGCTTAGACCGCGACGGTAGCATTATAAGATGATTCCTCACTTAAAGATCAAGATAAAACTGTGTTCTCCCCATGTATACACCGTTGCGAAAGTTCGTCGTGTCCAAGCATCACGTGATGATCGGGTGCTATAGACTCTACGTTCACATACAACGGGTGCAAGCCAGTTTTTGCACATGCGTTTGACTTGACGAGCCTAGCATGTACAGACATGGCCTCGGAACACATGAACCGAAAGGTTAAGCATGAGTCATAAGAATGATATGATCGACACTTCGTTGTCCACCATTGAAGCCACATCTCTTCTCGTGAAGATCAGATTAGGTATGGTGAATTTGGATCATGTTCACTAAACAACTTGAGGGATGTTGAATTTAGTGTGAGTTCATCTAGTAATTTGATTAAAAGTTGAACTAGTTATCATGAACATAGTCTAATTTGTACTTGCAAATATTGTAGATCAAATGGCTAAGTCCAACTTCAACTTCAACGTTTTTGCTGAGAAGGAAAATCTTAGAAATAATGGGTCTAACTTCACCAACTGGTTCCGCAATCTGACAATCATTTTCTCTGGCGGTCAAAAGGACTATGTCCTTGAAAATGCGCTAGGTGACGCCCCTGCTGTAGATGCGCCGGCTGATGAGAAAGTTGTCCATCAGTCGCGCAAAGATGATTATGGTGTGATTAAGAGCACCGTGTTGTTTGCTATGGAATCGGACCTTCAAAATCGTTTTGAAGACTATCCCGGGCCCTTTGAGATTATTGAGGAGCTGAAAACTATATTTCAGACTCAGGCCCGTTCTGAGAGATATGAGATCTCTGAGAAATTCTTTAACTGCAAGATGGATGAAGGGAGTTCCGTTAGTGAGAACGCCATAAAGATGTCGGGCTACACTCAACGCCTTGAGCAACTGGACTGCAAGATTCCAGAGGAGCTCAAGATTGACAGGGTTCCGCAATCACTCCCTCCCAGCTACAAAAGTTTTGTAGTGACTCATAATCAGATTGGTTCCACTGATACGATCACCGAGCTCTTCGCAAAGTTGAAGGCTGCGGAGGTGGACATCAAAAAGGATAATCATGTGTTGATGGTCAACAAGCCCCCCACCTTCAAGAAAGGTAAGGGTGCAAAGAATCCCTTCAATAAAGGCGGCGGCTAGCGCATTGCCCCTGCTGAGAAGAAGCTCAAGTCTGGACCCAAGCCGGACACTGAGTGCTTCTATTGCAAGGACAAGGGTCACTGGAAGCGCAACTGTCTGAAGTACTTAGAGGACAAGAAGGCTGGCACCATCAAAGGTATATTTGATATACATGTTATTGATGTTTTACTTACTAGCCCTCGTTGTAGTGCCTGGGTATTTGATACTGGTTCAGTTACTAATATTTGTAACTCGAAACAGGAGCTACGGAATAGACGGCGGCTTGCGAGGGATGAGGTGACGATGCGCGTTGGCAACGGATCAAGAGTTGATGTGATGGCCGTCGGCACGCTCTCCTTAGTTTTACCTTCGGGATTAGTTTTAAACCTTAATAAGTGTTATTTTGTGCCTGCATTGAGCATGAACATTATTTCTGGATCGTGTTTATTGCAAGATGGTTATTCATTTAAATCGGAGAATAATGGTTGTTCTATTTATATGAGTAACATATTTTATGGTCATGCACCTGTTGTGAACGGTTTATTTCTTCTGAATCTCAAAAGGGATGAAACACACATCCGTAACATTGAGGCTAAGAGATGCAAAGTAGATAGTGATAATACTACTTATTTGTGGCACTTTCGTCTAGGTCATATTGGTGTAAAGCGCATGAAGAAACTCCATTCTGATGGACTTTTGGAGTCTCTTGATTTTGAATCATTTGACACATGCGAACCATGCTTCATGGGCAAGATGATCAAAACCCCGTTCTCCGGTATGATGGAGCGAGCAACGGACTTGTTGGAAATCATACATACCGATGTATGCGGACCGATGAGTGTTTAGACGCGCGGTGGATATCGCTATTTTCTCACTTTTACCGATGACTTAAGTAGATATGGGTATATCTATTTAATGAAACATAAATCTGAAACATTTGAAAAGTTCAAAGAATTTCAGAATGGAGTGGAGAACCATCGTAACAGAAAGATTAAGTTTCTACGATCCGATCGTGGAGGTGAATATTTGAGTTATGATTTTCTCACGCATCTTAAAGCAAGCGGAATCGTTTCGTAACTCACGCCACCCGGAACACCACAGCGCAATTGTGTGTCTGAACGCCGGAATCGAACCCTATTAGATATGGTCCAATCGATGATGTCTCTTATTGATTTGTCGTTATCATTTTGGGGTTATGCTTTAGAAACCGCTGCATTCACTTTAAATAGGGAACCATCTAAATCCGTTGAGACGACACCGTATGAACTGTGGTTTGGTGCTAAACCTAAGTTGTCATTTCTTAAAGTTTGGGGATGTGAAGCTTACGTCAAGAAGTTGATGCCGGACAAGCTCGAACCCAAAGCGAAGAAATGCGTCTTCATAGGATACCCTAAGGAAACTATTGGGTATACCTTCTATCACAGAACCGAAGGCAAAGTGTTTGTCGCAAAGAATGGTTCCTTTCTTGAGAAGGAGTTTCTCTCGAAAGAAGTGAGTGGGAGGAAAGTAGAGCTAGACGAGGTTATTGAACCTTCTCTTGAGTTGGAGAGTAGCGCATCACCTGAAATTGTTCCAGTGCCGCCTGCACCAACAATAGAGGAAGCTAATGACAAGGATCATGAAGCTTCGGACGATGCTGCTACTGAACGTCGCATGTCGACAAGGTCGCGTGCCCCTCCTGAGTGGTACGACAACCCTGTCTTGACTGTCTTGTTGGTAGAAGACAGTGAACCTACGAACTATGAGGAAGCGATGATGAGCCCAGACTTTGGTGGAAAACCAAGTATGGACTTTGGTGGACCCTCCTAGCGACCGAAAGGCCGTTGAGTGCAAATGGATCTTCAAGAAGAAAACGGACACGGATGGTAATGTTACCGTCTATAAAGCACGACTTGTCGCAAAAGGTTTTCGACAAGTTCAAGGTGTTGACTACGATGAGACTTTCTCTCCCGTAGCGATGTTTAAGTCCATTTGGATTTTATTAGCAATTGTTGCGTTTCATGATTATGAAATATGGCAGATGGATGTCAAGACTGCTTTGCTCAATAGCAACATTGATGAAGAGTTGTATATGATGCAACCGAAGGTTTTGTCGATCCTAAGGATGCTGATAAA
The DNA here is from genome assembly GCA_910589765.1 of Avena atlantica. Lineage (NCBI taxonomy): Eukaryota > Viridiplantae > Streptophyta > Magnoliopsida > Poales > Poaceae > Avena > Avena atlantica. The sequence continues at coordinate 492,004,207 of OU342739.1, read as the reverse complement.
GTATGCAAACTTCAGCGTTCCATTTATGGACTGAAGCAAGCATCTCGGAGTTGGAACCTTCGTTTTGATCAAGTGATCAAGAGCTTTGGATTTGTTCCAAATTGCTATGAAGCTTGTATCTACAAGAAAGTGAGTGGGAGCTCGGTGACATTTCTGGTACTATATGTGGATGACATATTAATTATTGGAAATGACATTAACATGCTTAACGATGTGAAGAGTTATTTGAACAAGTGTTTTTCAATGAAAGACCTAGGTGAAGCTGCTTATATATTGGGCATCAAAATCTATATAGATAGACAAAGACGCCTCATAGCTTTAAGCCAGAGTACATACCTACACAAAGTTCTGAAAAGGTTCAGAATGGATAAGGCAAAGAAAGTTTCAGTGCCTATATTGTCAGGTAAGATATTGAGCAAGGCTCAGTGTCCAGCTACGGTAAATGATAGAGAAGCTATGAGCAAAGTGCCTTATGCCTCGGCCATAGGTTCTATCATGTATGCCATGTTGTGTACTAGACCGGATGTGTCCAATGCTCTTAGTTTGACGAGCAGATATCAAAGTGATCCAGGGTTGGAACACTGGACAGCCGTGAAGAACATCCTAAAGTACCTAAATAGGACTAAAGAAATGTTCTTAGTCTATGGGGGTGATGAACAGCTCGTCGTAAAAGGTTACGTCGAAGCTAGTTTCGACACCGACAAGGATGATTCTAAATCTCAGACAGGATACGTTTATATTATGAATGGATGAGCTGTGAGCTGGAGAAGCTGCAAGCAAAGCGTGATCGCGGGATCTACAGTAGAAGCGGAATACATGGCGGCTGCAGAAGCGTCAAGTGAAGGAGTTTGGATCAGGAACTTCATCACTGAGCTTGGCGTGGTTCCAAGTGCATTGGACCCACTGGAGATATTGTGTGACAACACTGGCGCCATAGCACTCGCTAAGGAACCAAGATATCATCCAAAGACCAAGCATATCAACCGCAAGTTTCATATAATCCGAGATTATATAGCAGATGGAGATCTGAAGATTAGCAAAGTACATAAAGATCTGAATGTCGCAGATCCATTGACTAAACCTCTTCCACGTGTAAAACATGATCAGCACCTCAGTGCCATGGGTGTGAGATTGTTGCCAGATGTAAACTAGATTATTGACTCTAGTGCAAGTGGGAGACTGTTGGAATTATGCCCTAGAGGCAATAATAAAGCTGTTATTATTATAATTCTTGTTCATGATAATGTTTATATTCCATGCTAGAACTGTATTAAGCGGAAACTTTAATACTTGTGTGGTTTGTGAACAACACCGTGTCCCTAGTACGCCTCTATGGACTAGCTCATTGATCAATTATGGTTAAGGTTTCCTAACCATAGACATGAGTTGTCAATTGATAATGAGATCATATCATTGGGAGAATGATATGATGGACAGACCCAAACTAAGCGAAGCAATTAGATCGTGTCATCGTGTTCGTCTTTGCGAAGCTTTTCTTATGTCAAATATTGTATTCCTTAGGCCATGAGATAATACAACTCCCTGGTATCGGAAGAAAGCTTTGAGGTCATCAAACGTCATCCTATGAGAGGGTGATCATAAAGGTGTCTCTCAGGTGATCGGAAAGTATCTGTTGGGTTGTATGTATCGAGATGGGATTTGTCCCTCACAAGTCGGAGAGATATACTTCGGGCCCACTCGGTAATCGATATCAACACCGCTTGCAAGCATGTGGTTAAGGAGTTAATCACAAAGTGATATCGGATTACGGAACGAGTAAAGTACTTGCTGTGAACGAGATTGAACTAGGTATGACGGTACCGACGATCAAATCTCCGGCAAGTAGAATATCGCGAGACGAAGGGAATATATATATGGGATTGATTGAATCCTGGCATCGTGGTTCATCCGATATGATCATCCATGAATGTGTGGGAGTCAATATGGGTTTCCAGACCCCGCTGTTGATTATTGATAGAAGATCATGTCTGCATATTCTTGATCCCGAAGGTCACACACACTTAACATGTCTCGACGCTAGTATAGATTGGATAATTGGTTTATGAGTTTTTGTTCGGAGTCTCGGATGGGATCTGGGACATCACGAGAGGTTCCGGAATGGTCCGGAGAATAAGATTCATATAAGGCAATGCAGTTTTTGGAGTTCGGACTTGTTTCGGGTTAATCGGTATTATACCGGAAGCTTCTAGAACCTTTCGGAGGGGGACCAACGTGGTCCCACCTGCCGGGAGGGGGCATGGGCCTATGAGAGACCTAGGGCAAACCCTAGGAAAGCTTCTAGAAGGGGGGAACTTGCCCCCGACTCCTTCCTCCTTGGCCGCCGACCTAGGGCTTGGGGGATGGGCTAGGGCTGGAGACCACCCCTCTATATATAGAGGGTTGGGGCGCACCCTCCCCCTATACCTCCTCCACAACCCTAGCCGCCTTGCTGCCCTCCTCTCTCTCTTCCTCCCGACTGCACGTAGGCGAAGCCCTACTGCAGAAACTCTCCACCACTTGCACCGCGCCGTCGCGTTGTAGATCCAATCCGTCTCTCCACCATACTTGCTGGACCGAGGAAGCAGGAGACTTCGAGGTGCCGCACGTGTGCATCTCTCGGAGGCATCGCCACTTCCGGTGTTAGATTGGATCGGATCGTGAGGAGGAGAAGCGAGTACGACTACATCACCCATGTTCCGTCGAACGTTCCGCTGTGCGAATCTTCAAGGGTATGAAGATCTCATCTAATTCCCCTCGTTGTTTGCATCTCCTAGATTAGATCTTGGCTTTCCCGTTCGCATCCGTAGAATTTTTTTGATTTACTATGTTGCGAAACCCTTCAGAGGCTACACAGCTCGGGAAGGAGAGGCAAAGGGCTCGTTAGATGCACAAGACTATTGTGAGTACATGAGCATCACTGAGAGGGAGAGGCGCGGTCGGGTTTTACCAGTAGGGGTCGTCGGAGTTGACGCAGACGGTGGTGGTGCTCGGGCGAGGTCGTTGCTGATGCTCTAGGGCACGCGCGGGAGAGCTGGAACTACTGGCAGGTGCGCCTGGCGATGTTGAGCAAGCTAGTGGGTGCCAAGGAGTGGGAGGAGGTCGGACATCGTCAGAATTCGATGGAGATGCTCGTCGGAGCAGTGGGGGCGCAAGGGGAAATTGAGGCAGCCCTGTGGCGTTTTGGTGTGGGGGAATGAGGGGAAAGGAAGAGGGGAGCGAGGCGATTATGAGGGCGAGGTCGCGAACGGTAGTTACTCGGCCAGTAACGCGAATTGAATCAAGGTTTAACGACGGCCAGAAACGGCAACGAGGGGAGAGGAGCGTGGTCAGCGGGCGGGTGAGGGAGACGATGACTACGTAGCATGGGGTCTGGTCGTCAGTGAGGCGAGGGGTACGGGTTGGAGTGAAAAAGAACGCGCTCGCGAGGGAGAGAGAGGTGGCTGCTGGGCCAGGTTGGGCTGGACTAGGCCTGGTTCGCTGGGCTGTTCTGTTTCTTATTTTTTTCTCTTTGTTTTCTTTTTCCTTTTTCTATTTTGATTTTCTGTTTTGAACTCAAATCTCATTTGAATTCATATTTCTTTTCCAACCTTTCCAAACTTTCAGTATATTCTAATATTGTTTATTAATGTATTTTAAAGTCCATTTTTGAATATTTTTCTCATATTCTCTTATGGTTTGTTATTTATTTAGATTAGACATTTGTCTTTATTCAAATAAAATCAAATATGGTTTTAAACCCATATAAATTTTATTCAAATAAATTTTTTATTCCTTTTAAGCTAATTAGATAACTTCTAATCCATTTGGCAATTTCCATTATTTTTCTCATGATTTAATTAATCATTTAACATTAGGGATTTTGTCTTTATTTCAAAACACATAAGGTTCAAGTCCATATAAGTTTTTATTCAAATAATATTTATTATTTTATTTTATTTGTATTATCTTTATTCCATTTTCTTATGGATTTAGTTCAAGTTTTAAATTGTCTTCTAAATAATTTTCTTGGGATTTATTATTTAGTTTAGGCAATTTGTCTTTATTTAAATAAATTGGATATTATTCAATCCTTATGATTTTATTTAAATAAATTTTTTCTTCATTGTTATTATTCAATAAACTTTCATTTGTTTATGGATTTGTCCAGGATTTAATTTGTCTTGTAAATATTCCTTATTTATTTCTTTCTTTCTTTGTCTTATAAAATCCATATCTTTTTATTTATAAATCCAAAATTGGTGATTCCAATTTGTATAATTTTATTTAATATTTGTTTATCTTTTTAAATCCTTTTTGGATTACTTTGCTCAAACTTTTGGTATGGATTTTAGCTAGGAGTGTTATTAGCCTTGGAAATTATTTTCCTTCTATCTTATTAAATTCATAAGGTTTTATCCATGGCTCCAAATTAAATGAAACCAATTTCTATGGTTTTATAATATTTTTGTTTATCATTTTTGATCATTTATAAATGTTTGTTGCTGAATTATTATATGGATCAAATCCATAGTCTTAGAGAGATCTTGGAAATGATTTATTCCTTTAGGGTTTTGGTTTATTTTCCCAAGTGTTTAAATTTCAAGATACATTCATTGATGAATGCATTTCACTTGATTGAAATTTTGTTGGATTCCCTTCATTCAAAGTTTGTTCAAGAAGGGTTTTGATGTTTCCATTTAGAAGCAAAAAGTTTCTTTTCACCCTAAATTTCAACAATTTTTTCTTTTGTTTATTTATTTTTTCACATTTCAAAATTTGGAAAATTTTGGGAGGTGACAGAGGTGTTTTTATATCTTTTCCAGAACTAACCTATTAACAAGTTTCCATAGTGCCAGTTGCCTGTTTTCTTCTGTTTTTGGTTCTAGAAAGGCAGAAAATCAATAATCTCGGAATTGGACGGGACAAAATCGAAAGTGAATAACTTTTCGTGGGGAACAAGTAGTCCATAGGGGATATGGAGTAGCGGGCCAGGGTGGCCACACCCCCTAGGCGCGGCCAGGGGTGGGCCCGCGCCTAGACAGGGTGTGGGCCCCCTAGTCGCCTCCTCGGCCTCCCCCTTCGCCTATAGAAGCCCTCGATGCCTAAACCCTAAGTACCCGATCAATATTCCACGAAACCTCCTGTAGCCGCGGCCACCGTCGTCCCTAGATCGGGGGGATCTGATGTTCTTCCTAGCACCCTGCCAGAGGGGAGATCATCCCGGTGGCCATCTCTCCGGTATGATGCGTGAGTAGTTCCACCTTGGACTATGGGTCCATGTAGTAGCTAGATGGTTGTATCTCCTCCTTTGTGCTTTCATGTATAGATCTTGTGAGCTCCGTTCATGATCAAGATCTAATCTATTTGTAATCATGCATGTTGTGTTTGCAGGGATCCGATGGATATTGAGATTATTATGTCAGATTGATTAATGGTTTTGTCTTTATGATTCTATCATGTCTCTGTTGTTTGTGATCTTGCATGCTCTCTGTTGTTAGTAGCTATCTTGGCCAAGTAGTTGCTAGTGACTCCAAGAGGGGGTATTTATGCTCGATAGTGGGTTCATGTCTCTAGTTTCCAAGGGAAGTGACAGAAATCTCTTCGGTTGTAGATGTGTTGTTGCTACTAGGGAGAAAACAACGGTTTCTTGTTCATGGAACAATTGGATTGTTTACCTTACACACTTTGCTTAAAGCAGTTGTCTATTGCTTGCAACTTAATACTGGAAGGGGTTCGGATGATAACCTGAAGGTGGAATTCTAGTCATAGATGCAGTTGGATGGCGGTCTATGTATATTGTTGTATTGCCCAATCGAATCTCATAGGATCTTTTTGAATAGTATTGCCCTGCTGTAATTTGTTTACCCTTCATGCCATGTTGTTTATCTAAGGAGAGCACCTCTAGTAAACTATGGACCCTGGTCCAATCTTTACCATTGATACATCTTCCACTGTTACTTGTTTACTTGCTGTAAATCATTACCTTCCACACCATACATTTAATCCTTTGTTACGGCAAACCGGTGAGCTTGACAACCTCACTGTTCGTTGGGGTAAAGTCTTGAGTTTGTGTTGTGTAGGTCTCCGCGTTGTTTGGAACACCTGTGTGACGTTTCCTTCCTCCTGCCGGTTCGCTAACCTCGGTCTCTACTGAGGGAAGACTTTCTGTTGTGATCATCACACCTTGTTCTTGGGGTTTCCAAGGAAGTGCTCCCACGTCAAGCACCAACTAGTTTTCTAGCACCGTTGCAGGGGAGGCTAAGGACGTCTTGAGTTTGTGTTGTGTAGGTCTCCGTGTTGTTTGGAACACCTGTGTGACGTTTCCTTCCTCCTGCTGGTTCGCTAACCTCGGTCTCTACTGAGGGAAGACTTTCTGTTGTGCTCATCACACCTTGTTCTTGGGGTTTCCAAGGAAGTGCTCCCACGTCAAGCACCAACTAGTTTTCTAGTACCGTTGAAGGGGAGGCTAAGGACGTCTTCACTAGGGGAGTCCTTCACTTCCTTTCTCTCTTCTTTGTTTTTAGTTTGCTTTGTTCCTTTTGCTTGGTTTTGTTTGCCTCTTTTCAAAAAAACCAAAAAAAATTCGTCTAGTTTGGTTTGCTTGCTTTATTCAAAAACACAAAAAAAAAATAGTCCCTTCTCTAGCTGCTGCTGCTGTTTTTGGCTTGCCCACCTTTGCCAAAATGAACTCTACTGAGAACACCAAGTTGTGTGACTTCACTAGCACCAAAAACAATGATTTCCTTAGCACACCTATTGCTCCACCTGCTCCTGATGCTACCTTTTATGAAATTAAGCCTGCTTTGTTGAATCTTGTGATGAGAGAGCAATTTTCTGGTGCTAGTTCTGATGATGTTGCTTCCCATCTCAATAAATTTGTTGAACTTTGTGAGATGCAAAAGTATAAGGATGTATATGGAGATATTTTTAAGCTCAAGCTTTTCCCTTTCTCCTTGAGAGGAAAAGCTAAAGATTGGTTGCTATCTTTGCCTAAAAATAGTATTGATTCTTGGACTAAGTGCAAGGATGCTTTTATTGGAAAGTACTACCCTCCTGCTAAGATTATATCTATGAGAAGTGACATTATGAAATTTAAACAACTTGATAATGAACATGTCGCTCAAGCTTGGGAAAGAATGAAATCTTTAGTTAAGAATTGTCCCACTCATGGACTCACTGCTTGGATGATTATCTAGACTTTTTATGCAGGTTTGAACTTAACCGCAAGAAACCTGTTGGATTCAGCTGCTGGAGGTACCTTTAGGAGCATCACTTTGGGTGCTGCAACTAGACTCCTTGATAATGTGATGGTTAACTACTCTGAATGGCACACTGAGAGAGCTCCACATGGTAAGAAGGTAAATTCTGTTGAGGAAACTTCCTCTTTAAGTGAAAAGATTGATGTTATTATGGCTATGCTTGTTAATGGGAAAGCTCCTCTAGATCCTAATAGTGTTCCCTTAGCCTCTTTGGTTCCTCAAGAAGAGCAATTTGATGTGAACTTCATTAGAAACAACAATTTCAACAACAATGCCTATAGGAATAATTTTGGTGGTAACAACAATTATAGGCCTTATCCTCCTAATAATGGAAATTCCTATGGAAACTCCTACAACAATGCTAGAAGTTCCCCCTCTGAACTTGAAGTCATGCTCAAGGATTTTATTAGTAAACAAAACACTTTCAATAAGGATATAAAGGAAAAGCTTTTAAATGTTGAGAAAAATATATCCTCTTTGTCTGAAGCACAGTCCTCCCTGATTAATAAAATGGCTACTAAACCTGAAACTATGGAAAATACCTTTGCTACAGCTCATGCCATACAAGTTACTATTGATGAAAATGTTAGGCTGTTAGCTCAACTTCATGCTAGGTGAGAAAGGGAAGCTGAAATTGATAGAAACAATAGTGTGTGAACTATTACCACTAAACCACAAGTAGTCCCTATTCCTCCTCCTACTATGCCTAGGCCTATTGATCCTACTACTAGTGATGCTAAGTTTGGTTTTGATATTGATGGTTGTAATATTTCTGAAGTGATTATGTTCCTACAAAAGCTTGCTAGAAGTCCTGATGCTAGTGATATGCATGTTGCTTTCACCAAACACATTACAGATGCTCTTGTGAAGATTAAGGAAGAGAAGCTAAAACACAAAGCTTATATTCCTAGGAAAGTAGAAGATAGTTGGGAACCCATTATTAATATGCAAGTGAATGACTTTGATCTCAAAGCTTCAAGTGATCTTGGTTCTAGTGTTTCTATTATGCCTAGGAAGATTTATGAAATGCTTGATTTGCCACCATTGGAAGATTGTTATTTGGATGTCCCACTTAATGATAATTCTAAGAAGAAACTCATGGGGATTATTAATGATGTTCTCATTATGCTTAACAATGATTATGTCCCTATGGATTTCTATGTTTTGGACATTGAATACAATGCTTCTTGTCCTATTACTTTCGGAAGACCTTTTCTTAGAATAGTTGGTGCCATCGTTGGTATGAAAGAAGGCACCATTAAATATCATTTTCCATTCAAGAAAGGTATTGAACACTTCCCTATCAGTATAAAGAAGTTTCTCTTTGCTCCTCCTTTGAAAGCAAGGTTTGATGTGAATGCTTCCTCATTTGAAAATACTTGATTCTTCTTGCTTCTTATGCCTAACTTAAAGGCGTTAAAGAAAAGTACTTGTTGGGAGATAAACCAAGAGTTTCCTTGAGTCTTGTAAGTTATTACTTCAGTAATGACCTCTCCTTATTCTTTTTGTTTGCTTTTTGTGCCAAGAATGACCTCTAATAAGAGGGAAGTAAGATTTAGGGAGTTGTTGTCCCAAAACAGATTTCTGTCCTCCACCAAAAAAATTCTTGAGGAGTCTCTGTAACTCTGATTGATTCTAAAATTTACGAATAAATCCCCCAGTATTTTATATAACTTTCATTAGTTCAACACTTTTTGATTTAAGCAACAGAAGAGTTATGAAAAAATCGGTTTATACCTGCTTGTCTGTTTTGACAAATTTCTGCCATTATTTGCATTTGCTTCCTATTGATTCCTTTTTGAGTTATCTTTAGGTGAATTGAGCTTTTTGAAGGAGTTGCTACGGTAGCTTGTGTTTTTACTGAAAAGTCTTGCTGTTCCAAAGCTTTGCCAGAGGTCTAATATCTTTTGAATAAACTAATGTTGCTAATGAAGATTGTGTGAAGTTTTGTATGAAGGAAAAATTTCAGGTGTAGAGAGAGAATGATGTAATAAGATGAAGAATGGACAAAATCTCAAGCTTGGGGATTCCACCCCGGTATCACCCCAGAAATATCCAAGAGGTACAAGCGTCAAAACTTGGGGATGCCCAAGGCATCCCCTTCTTCATCAATAAAGAGCTCAAGTCTGTCTAGACACTTTGTTTTTATTGTTTCATGCACAATTGTGTTGTTCTTGGAGCGTCTTAGTTTTCATTTGCTTTGCTTAGGTTGTTTAGTTTGCTTGAATAAAGTAGTTTGGACCCCTGTTCTTGCTGTGTTCTTTGCAAATAAGTTGCTTGGTGTTGGAAAGGAGTAGGAAGTTCTTGCTTGTAAGTGCAAGATGAGCTTGCATTGACTGTGACTTAGACTTTAGCATGACATGATAGGTGTTGTTTTGACCTTATGCTTAGTGATTATTGCTGTAGCATGTCTTGTTCCAAACAATTGGGATTGTTTAGTGTGCCTTGAAGAAATTATGTGTTGTTTTAGCATGCAAAAGCATAGTATTGTGGTACTCTCCTTTGATGCTTTGTTTGGGTTGGCTTGGCACATGATCACACCATGTTATGACTATGAACAAGTCACCATAGACTCTATGATCATTTAGTCCTTGACTTGTAGTACCACTCTATGCTTTGATTAGTAATGCTTTGTTGCTCTGCATGATTATGGCCATTATGCTATCTTAGTTGGTAGCTCCCAGTCTTTTGCTAGCCTCCACTTGTATGAGTAAGTTCTACTCATGCCTCCAACTCCCAAGAAACCAAGTTATTCCAAAATGCCCACTATAAACTCCTATGCATGGTGTGTCACACCATTCCAAGTATATTCTTGTTTTCAGCTATCTCCCAATTTAAAACTATTTTGTTATGTGAAAACTTAGTGACTAAAGCTCTCACAAACTTGATGGCAAACTTTATATTCTTTTCCCCTAATAAACTTGAACTATTGTGTCATATATGTTGTATATGCTTGCACTTATACGTTGGAATTTGCAGAACCGTGCTGTCACGGGGAACGTTTTCAACATTGCACTTGTACTTTGTATTCAGTTGATATCATGCTCTTTTGTCTATGGATGTCACCGGTGTGAAATAAAGAGGGAACTTGTAAGTCCATGGAGTTTGTATTTTGTGTTAGAGAAACGCCTGGGCCGCTAGCCTAAGCCATGCCTAATCATGGTGGAAACTTGCGGCATCACCATATTGCGCTATCTATGAAGCATCCTCAATAAAAAGCTACGCATATGGTAAATAAAAAGATCGCTGAGATGCTCATTGTCTGCTTGCCTTGTCATTTTGGTTATCGGATAGCTCCTGTACCATGTGCAAGGGGTACCCCGTTGGCGGTTCTCTATGATATGCAGATACTTACAATGACAAGAACTTACAGGTGACTGAAGTTGAGTAGCATGAGGTGTGGCCCTCGTATTGAAGGGACTTGAGATTGCCAACTTATACTTTTTCAAGCATATACTCCATCTTTGTTCACTTTAACCTTAATCACTTCAAGATGATTATGATAGGGGTAATGAGGGGTGAAAGCTAACAAGTACCATAATTTTTGGAAACTTGAAATCCCTGCTTCCTTTATGAAAGGCCTTTCTTCCACCATTATTTGAGTCTCCACCTTCTACCTTTAGGCACCATTAAGAGAGCATAGTTGTCATTCTGTGTGCAGTGTCCCAAAGCTTATTGATTGATGCATATTGTGATATTACTTGTTCTTGTGCGATTTGTTTCGAGTCACCCTTGTGAACTTTGAAGGTGTCCTATGCATCTATTTGCTACTCTATGAGGGACAAGATGATTGCCACTATGCCATGTTTTCTGTATGTGAAACAAACAAACGTTTTTCAATGCATATTATTCATGATCTTTGTGTAGGGGTTCGTAGCATGAAAAACAAAAAATTTCTACCGCATGCAAACAAACAAGCCAAGATCTATCTACTAGATTGTAGCAACGAGTTGATAGAGGAACTTACCCTTGAATATTCCAAAGCGGTTAACGAGAGCAGATTCTCGTGGGTGATGTAGTCGTACTCTTGCCGATCTCAAGATCGCGTAGACGATCCTTCCGGCGCTGCGTTCCGGCAGCGCTCCCGCAGTCGGTCACACGTTCGGTACTCGACGAAGACCTTCCTCTCCCTTGTTCCAGCAGGCAACGGAGGTTGTAGCACTCTCCTTGCGATTCCGGCAGCACAACGGCGTGGTACCGGAAGTAGAGGGGAGATCCCGCAGGGCTTCGCCTTAAGCCGGAGCGAGTATGGTGGAGTATGAGAGAGCTCTAGTGGTCTAGGATTTAGACACACCAATTAGAAGGCTCTAAACCGAAGGCTAGGGCAATTAGAAGCTCTAAACCAAAACGGCTCTAAACCGGAGGCTGTGGCTAGGGTTTAGATTTAGAGGATAGGAACTTGTGTGTATAGAGGAGGGAGCCCTGCCCCTCCTTATATAGGTGGAGGGGCCGGCGGCCAAGGGGAGGGAGGGGAGTCCCTCCCCAACTCGGCTTGGGTGGTGCGCCGTCTTGGGGAGGAGGACTCCCTCCCCAACTCGGTTTCACACTCCTTCCTCTTTTCCACTTTCCAAAACTTGCCGTTTGACTTTCAAACTAGCCGTTTGACTTTTCAATTTAGGATTTGATTAAACCCTTTATTTTGGACAGCGAATACACTTAGTACATGATGCAATCATTCCAACTTGCAATGACACACTCATGTACCCCTTCCCCTCCGGAGTGCCGGACATTCCGGAACCTTCTAGAACATTCCCGATGAAAACACCGGAATCATTCTCCAACTCCGAAACGGGACTTTCCTTATATGAATCTTATTCTCCGGACCATTCTGGATCTCCTCGTGATATCCCGGATCCCATCCGAGACTCCGAACAACATTCAGTCTCTTACTCATCATTCCATAACTACTCAACAACATCGAATCCTTAAGTGTGTCTCCCTACGGTTCGTGAATTATGCGGACATGATCGAGACACTTCTCCGAACAATAACCAATAGAGGAATCTGGAAATTCATATGGCTCCCACATATTTCTACGATTACTTTGCGATCGAATGAACCACTTACATACGATACCAATTTCCCTTTGTCTCACGATAGTTTACTTATCCGAGGTTTTGATCGTCGGTATCTCTGCATACCTAGTTCAACCTCGTTACCGATAAGTACTCTTTTCTCGTTCCCGTGATATGTGATCCCTTGTGATCCAGTCACATGCTTGCAAGCTAATTGGATGACATTCCACCGAGAGGGCCCAGAGTATATCTATCCGTCATATGGATGGACAAATCCCACTCTTGATCCATGTGCCTCAACACATACTTTCCGAACACTCAATGCCACCTTTATAGCCACACAGTTACGGTGTGGTGTTTGATGTCATCAAAGCATCCTTCCGGTGATGGTGATTAGCATGATCTCATGGTCGAAGGAATTAGGTTACTATGTATTAGAAAGCTTATAGCAAATGAACTATATTAAATGACTTGATCTTTATGCTACGCTTAACTATAGGAGTATGTTCATCACATCATTCTCCTGATGATATGACCCTGTTGTTAATAACATCTCTATGTTCATGATCAGGAAACCATGATCATATATTAACCAACAAGCTAGTTTAACAAGAGGCTTTACTAGGGACTCTTTTATGTTTACAAATCACACAAGTATTAATGTTTCCTGTTAATAAAATTATAGCATGGTATGTAAAAATTTATCATAAGTATGAAGATATGATAATAACCCACTTTATTATTGCCTCTTGGGCATATCTCCAACAGTCTCCCACTTGCACTAGAGTCAATAATATAGTTTCAAACTTTTGTGTATTCAACACCTATGGCTTTCTGGTGTTGTAAGTACACGTTCGCTAGTGGTCAACTGATCTCCGGATCTGACACTTCCAGTTCCGTGTGTAATTGCATGTATTTGCGTCTCTACGCATCACTCATTCTCTAATGAGATGGCTTTGTATAAATTTGGTCCTTTGGTGAGACCTTTAGTTCTTTGGGGTTAAAACATGTTGATAATATTGCCGTACAATATATCTTCGTAGTATTATCCCGCTATGAACTACACCTAGTTTGATAACAAACTACTTGACCCAAATGCCCTCATTAGCTGCTATAATAGCAGTCATATACTTAGCCTTTTGTTGTAGTATCTCTCACAATGTCTTAACTTTGGAACTCATCCAAATCCATTATGGAACTTACTTTCCATTATATTGTGCCACCCTTAGTTTAGATTGAGATAAACTTAATTTGTACTTTGTGACAAAACTAGTATCAATGTAGTACTTTTACAATGAACTAACCATCTATTTGTCACTTCTACAAACAATATATTCTTAGTTCTTCCAAAAGATCATAAGAATATCCTTACTATTGTCCAATGATCATCTTATGAATCATTCTGGTATATGCTCACATCATTTAGAGCATAGGATATATCTGGATTTGTACATATCACAGCATAATTGATATAAATACTCTTTGTGATTTCATACATCAAGTATCAATCTATACTTGAATCTTTGTTTCACTTACCAAGTGTCAATACACTTGAATATATCATTAATATTGAACTCATTCAATCCTTTCTGTGCGACAAGAACCTTTCTTGTAGTTTCTATATTGAACTCATTCAATACATCATCTATGTACTTTCGGCACAACCATATTAGCGTCTATTGATGCCAAATATTTGGGTTTTGCCTAAGTCTTTCATCAGGATGAAATTCTTAATATGTGTTAATAAAATATACATCTTCTCCAATCAACAATATGTCCTCCACATAATGTATTAGAAATATGTCTTAGCGCTCCCACTTAATTTCTTGCAAATGCAAGCATCTTCATTGTCTCTGATGAAATTAAACTCTTTTAACAGTTTCATCATAGTGAAGATTCCAACTCCGCTATGCTTACTTCAACCATTGAAGTTTGCATATGCTTTTAGCATCCTTTGAATTAACAAAACCCTATGGACCGTGTTACGCACATGTCCTAGGTAACAATTCTATTAGAAGAACTTGTTTTGTTTATTCAACTACCACATAACAAATTTATATGTAGTGGTTGCTACATTAATCCGTCTAGACTAAATATCGCTATGAAAGATCATATCTTGTCATAGTCAACCTTTGAACATTGTTGTGAACTCTTTCCCAACATGTCGACTATATTCATGTCCATTTCTTTATAGATCCAAACACAACTGTAAGGTCTTACACCTTTCTCGAGGGTCCTTCAAGTTCAAAACTTGATTTCTCATGTATGGAACTATCACAGATTTTATGGCTTCAAGCCATTTGACGGAGTCAGGGCCCATCATCGCTTCTTTGCATGTAGTCGGTTCATTATTCTCAAATAATGATTCAACCCTCAAATCTTGGTATTTGATTGTTTACCTGGCCTACTTGTTTCAATAGGAACTTAGATCTCTGTGACGACAACCTTTGAGGCACGTGAGCCATGAGCATTGTTGCTGCCTCCGGAACACTTTTCGGCGCTGCGCAACTCTGCACATATAGCTAAGGTTCTTTTAACCTTATCAAAGTTCTATTGTCCTCCCACTTTACTTTTTACGAAAAATTCCTTCTCAAAGAAACTTGACGTTCTAAGCGACAAACACTTTTGTCTCTGGTGTTTATGGAGGAATACTTAACAGTTATACAAAGACAGGTTCATCCGACTTTGGTTGCCAACATCTTTCTTATGCATAGCATACCAATGTTTTAAGAAAGGACAACATGGGTTTTATCCCAAACCATAACTTTATATGGTGTCATTTCAACGGATTATGATGAAGCTCTTTTTAGTGGAAAAACGGTAATCTCTAAAGCTTTTAATCTTTAAAATACAATGGCAGTTTTATGAATTACACCTTCGATCTTACCATGTCAAACAAGGTTTAATTACATATCTCGAATGCTCCATACTCTTATGGTGTTTCGGGAAATGCAAATCCACGGAATGATTCCATAAATCTTAGGTATTATGCTAAACTTTGTAACTCAAATATCTTCCTTTATGATCTTTATCATAAACTATTTATATTCTTGTTACAATGATTTTGCACTTCATCTTGAAAGTCTTTGAACTTTTCAAATGTTTCATACTTCATCCTTATTAAGTAAATATTCATATATTCACTCAAATTTTCGGAGAAAGCATATGAAGTTGAAATCCATCGCTCTCGACTACACATAATGGACTTCGTACAACAATATGTACAAGTTCCAATAAGCTAGTCATTCGTTCCCTTTTGGCCGATGAACGAAGTTTTCATTATCTCTAGGAAAGTTTCAAAAGCGTCATTTGATCAAAATCAAAAGACTCTAAAATTCCATCCACATGGAGTTTCTTCATGTTTTCTTTCAATATAATTTAAACGGCGATGTCACTTCCTAAGTGATCTTTCAATCAATTTGTCTTTCGACATCTTTAGCACTAGTTTTATGGATGTGATTTTTCCAACGAGATTTGTGAATCATCCATCTTTTATGGATTACGGCAATTATTTGAACAACCCTTTTGTTCTCATAATACCTGATAAAACAAATCTTGAAGGCAAGCTTTGATGTTTAACGAGCAACACAATAACCCTTTATTTGTTCTCGATGAATATCATCACATATTCTTTTGCTAGTTACTTAGGCCATTGTAGTTCATGAATTGTGTTGTTTCGTATGACGATTCACACCAACAAATTCAGTATCAAATACTTAAGAACCACATTGTTTAATAAGCAAAGAATATAGCCATAACATGTATATCATCTATATACTTAAACTGAACAATTCTAGTCTTTTCTTTTCTGCCATATATTTATGAGATTCTCTTTCAGTATTTCCTTTTCTGTTTGAAAGAATCTATCAAGATCAATAGTGGAGTCATACATATGACACTTAGTCCAAAGCGTGTATAATTAAATACCAATGTCTTTGGACTTGCACTTTGAAGTAGATCACCATCATCAAATGTTTGGTGTTCTTTCAAATTCCTTTCTTTAGTAATCTCTTGATGTAGTAAATATTTTACCTACATCAAATATTCACCCTTATCATGGAATTATCCATGATCAAGCTACTTTTAGCTTATAAAGATGAATCGTGAGTATAATGTTGCTATCCAAACCTTTTGGTGGATTAGGACAACTAGTGTCTCCAACCTTTTGCAAATTCTCATCAAATATTAGAACATGACTTTTGCCATATTATACTCTGTCATGTTGCAACCAAAACTTCGTTTCAGATATCACAATATCTTCCACACATCATGGTTTCTGAAACAACTCTTTCAGATCCTAGATAACCTTGATATTAAGACAATCCTTTGAATATCAAGAATCATGGATACAAACATGATACTCATACACTAACTCTTGGAATTGTTACTCTTGTTTTAATACCAATTATTAAACTTTCATGGAGTAACCGAAACTTACTGAAAGTTTGCAATAGGACTTTTAAACTTTAGATTAACACTTCAAAACAATACGATACCAGTTCGTAAAGTAACTAACCAGAATTCTATAGTTCTATCATCTCAATTATAACTAAGCGCAAGGTGGTAAACGGATGCCAATGACTACAACAACTATGCAAATTCACTTTGATTTAATTTATGATAAATTGAGTTCTAATTAATAATTAAATTAATCTAGGTGAACTCCCACTCAAAACAACATCCCTCACATTGTTTTAGTGATCACACGAACCAAATCCACCACATCAAAACCGATCATCACGAGAGTTGATGTAGCTTCAATGGCGAACAATCAACATGTTCATCATATCTCCTATATGACTCATGCTTTACCATTCGGTGATCCGTGTTCCTGAGACCATGTCTGTACATGCTAGGCTCGTCAAGATCAAACCTTAGCTTCCGCATGAGCAAATCTGGCTTGCCCACGTTGTATACACTTGCGGAATCTAACACACCCGATCATCACGTGGTGCTTCGAAACAACAAGCTTTAGCAACGGTGCCAACTAAGGGTGAACACTTTATGACTTGAAATTCATGTGCATGAGGGATCATCTTATAATGCTACCGTCGTCTACTAAGCAATACAAGATGCATAAAGGATTAACATCACATGCAATTCAATATATATATGTGATATGATATGGCCTTTCTTCTTTGTGCTTCCGATCTCCATCTTCAAGCACAAACATGATCTCCATCATCACCGGCATTGCATCAAGGTCAATGACACCTCTCCATGGTTGTCGTCCACCGATCTTCAACTATTACAACTACTTTGAATAGACACGCGGGTCTTAACTTAAATTAAAGACAACCATATGGCTCCTGACGGTTGCCAACTTACAATAAGGAACATTGCATACATCAAATATAATCACAATCATGGCCATATCACATCACTGCACACCCCTGCAAAACAAAGTTAGACGCCTCTACTTTCTTTGCATGTTTTACGTGGTTTGGGGCTTTCTATAAGTGTCGTTCTAACTTACGAACATGAACCACAACATTGATACTAGTATTGTTAATCACCCGTTGTAAATTGGATCTTAACTATGCTAGGAGAAACAGGCACCCGCAAAGCCACTTATGCAATACAAGTTGCATGTCAAGCGTGGAGCAAGTCTCATTAACGATGTCATGTAAGGTTAGCCCGGGCCGCTTCATCCCAACGTACCGCAAGATGCAAAGTACACAAGAAGCAATCGACAATAAAAGCATCAACGCCCACAATGACCATTGTGTTCTACTCGTGCAACAGATCTACATATAGACACGGCTCTGATACCACTGTAGGGGTTCGTAGCATGGAAAGCAAAAAATTTCTACCGCATGCAAACAAACAAGCCAAGATCTATCTACTAGATTGTAGCAACGAGTTGATAGAGGAACTTACCCTTGAAGATTCCAAAGCGGTTAACGAGAGCAGATTCTCGTGGGTGATGTAGTCGTACTCTTGCCGATCTCAAGATCGCGTAGACGATCCTTCCGGCGCTGCGTTCCGGCAGCACTCCCGCAGTCGGTCACACGTTCGGTACTCGACGAAGACCTTCCTCTCCCTTGTTCCAGCAGGCAGTGGAGGTTGTAGCACTCTCCTTGCGATTCCGGCAGCACAACGGCGTGGTACCAGAAGTAGAGGGGAGATCCCGCAGGGCTTCGCCTTAAGCCGGAGCGAGTATGGTGGAGTATGAGAGAGCTCTAGTGGTCTAGGATTTAGACACACCAATTAGAAGGCTCTAAACCGAAGGCTAGGGCAATTAGAAGCTCTAAACCAAAACGGCTCTAAACCGGAGGCTGTGGCTAGGGTTTAGATTTAGAGGATAGGAACTTGTGTGTATAGAGGAGGGAGCCCTGCCCCTCCTTATATAGGTGGAGGGGCCGGCGGCCAAGGGGAGGGAGGGGAGTCCCTCCCCAACTCGGCTTGGGTGGTGCGCCGGCTTGGGGAGGAGGACTCCCTCCCCAACTCGGTTTCACACTCCTTCCTCTTTTCCATTTTCCAAAACTTGCCGTTTGACTTTCAAACTAGCCGTTTGACTTTTCAATTTAGGATTTGATTAAACCCTTTATTTTGGACAGCGAATACACTTAGTACATGACGCAATCATTCCAACTTGCAATGACACACTCATGTACCCCTTCCCCTCCAGAGTGCCGGACATTCCGGAACCTTCTAGAACATTCCCGATGAAAACACCGGAATCATTCTCCAACTCCGAAACGGGACTTTCCTTATATGAATCTTATTCTCCGGACCATTCCGGATCTCCTCGTGATATCCCGGATCCCATCCGAGACTCCGAACAACATTCAGTCTCTTACTCATCATTCCATAACTACTCAACAACATCGAATCCTTAAGTGTGTCTCCCAACGGTTCGTGAATTATGCGGACATGATCGAGACACTTCTCCGAACAATAACCAATAGAGGAATCTGGAAATTCATATGGCTCCCACATATTTCTACGATTACTTTGCGATCGAATGAACCACTTATATACGATACCAATTTCCCTTTGTCTCACGATAGTTTACTTATCCGAGGTTTTGATCGTCGGTATCTCTGCATACCTAGTTCAACCTCGTTACCGATAAGTACTCTTTTCTCGTTCCCGTGATATGTGATCCCTTGTGAGCCAGTCACATGCTTGCAAGCTAATTGGATGACATTCCACCGAGAGGGCCCAGAGTATATCTATCCGTCATATGGATGGACAAATCCCACTCTTGATCCATGTGCCTCAACACATACTTTCCGAACACTCAATGCAACCTTTATAGCCACCCAGTTACGATGTGGTGTTTGATGTCATCAAAGCATCCTTCCGGTGATGGTGATTAGCATGATCTCATGGTCAAAGGAATTAGGTTACTATGTATTAGAAAGCTTATAGCAAATGAACTATATTAAATGACTTGATCTTTATGCTACGCTTAACTATAGGAGTATGTCCATCACATCATTCTCCTAATGATATGACCCTGTTGTTAATAACATCTCTATGTTCATGATCAGGAAACCATGATCATATATTAACCAACAAGCTAGTTTAACAAGAGGCTTTACTAGGGACTCTTTTATGTTTACAAATCACACAAGTATTAATGTTTCCTGTTAATACAATTATAGCATGGTATGTAAACATTTATCATAAGTATGAAGATATGATAATAACCCACTTTATTATTGCCTCTTGGGCATATCTCCAACACTTTGTTTGTAGCCTTTCATGTTGCATGCATAGTTACTATGTCCTATTGTTAGAACTCCATCTTCCATGCACATGTTTAGAGTTCTTTGATCCCAGCTTTCAATGCTTGCAAATGGTTAGATATTCATTGTGAAGGTGCATGCCACCTCAAAAATTATTCTTTTTATCACTTACCTACTCGAGGACGAGCAGGAGGTAAGCTTGGGGATGCTTGATACTCCGGAAACGTATCTATAATTTTTGATGATCCATGCTTGTTTAGTATCTACTTTTCTTTGCTTTGTCTACACTTTGAGGTGTTTTTATGAACTAACCTATTAACAGGTTGCCACAGTGCCAGATGTTTTTTTCTTCTGTTTTTGGTTCCAGAAAGGCAGAAAATCAATATTCTCGAAATTGTATGGGACAAAAGCCAAAGTCAATAACTTTCCATGGGGAACAAGAAGTCCAGAGGGGAGACGGAGAAGCGGTCCAGGGTGGCCGCACCCCCTAGGTGCGGCAAGGGGTGGGCCCGCGCCTAGGTAGGGTGTGGGCCCCTGGTCGCCTCCTCGGCCTCCCCCTTTGCCTATAAGAAGCCCCCGATGCCTAAACCCTAAGTACCCGATCAATATTCCACGAAACCTCCTGTAGCCGCTGCCACCGTCGTCCCTAGATCGGGGGGATCTGATGTTCTTCCCGGCACCCTGCCGGAGGGGAGATCATCCCGGAGGCCTTCTCTCCGGTATGATGCGTGAGTAGTTCCACCTTGGACTATGGGTCAATGTAGTAGCTAGATGGTTGTATCTCCTCCTTTGTGCTTTCATGTATAGATCTTGTGAGCTCCGTTCATGATCAAGATCTAATCTATTTGTAATCATGCATGTTGTGTTTACGGGGATCCGATGGATATTGAGATTATTATGTCAGATTGATTAATGGTTTTGTCTTTATGATTCTATCATGTCTCTGTTGTTTGTGATCTTGCATGCTCTCTGTTGTTAGTAGCTATCTTGGCCAAGTAGTTGCTAGTGACTCCAAGAGGGGGTATTTATGCTCGATAGTGGGTTCATGTCTCTAGTTTCCAAGGGAAGTGACAGAAATCTCTTCGGTTGTAGATGTGTTGTTGCTACTAGGGAGAAAACAACGGTTTCTTGTTCATGGAACAATTGGATTGTTTACCTTACACACTTTGCTTAAAGCAGTTGTCTATTGCTTGCAACTTAATACTGGAAGGGGTTCGGATGATAACCTGAAGGTGGACTTCTAGTCATAGATGCAGCTGGATGGCGGTCTATGTATATTGTTGTATTGCCCAATCGAATCTCATAGGATCTTTTTTAATAGTATTGTATTGTTATGCCTTGCTCAGTTTCTGTCAATTGCCCTGCTGTAATTTGGTTATGCTTCATGCCATGTTTTTTATCTAAGGAGAGCACCTCTAGTGAACTATGGACCCCGGTCCAATCTTTACCATTGATACATCTTCCAGTGTTACTTGTTTACTTGCTGCAAGTCATTACCTTCCACACCATACGTTTAATCCTTTGTTACGGCAAACCGGTGAGCTTGACAACCTCACTGTTCGTTGGGGCAAAGTCTTGAGTTTGTGTTGTGCAGGTCTCCGCGTTGCTTGCAACACCTGTGTGACGTTTCCTTCCTCCTTAGGGTGGGAAACCCTAGGGTTTTGGCTGGCCCCCTTTCTCCCTTTCCCTCTTTGGCGCCTAGCCTATGGGCCCTTCTACCCGGAAGCGGCCCAATAGGAAATAGTTGCCCATAAATATAAATACTAAAATATGTTTTAATATTAATTCAACTAGTTAATATAAGACACATATGTTATCATATTTCACATTCCGAAACTCCTTCTGAACCCCTCCGATCAACATCGGATGTTACCTAGAACCCGTCCTCTCTCTCTCTCTCTCTCTCTCTCTCTCTCTCTCTCTTAATTCTCCTACGGTGCCGGTTCGATCCCAATGCGTCCCCACCCTTAAGTGTGCCACCCTTCGGCTCGGAGATGCTACAGACATGACCAAGACCCCTCTTGCGTCAATGATCAACAACGAGACCTGGATGCCCATAATGATCACCCGTGCATTCACGAATCTCATCGCTTGAACCTTAACTGCGTAGTCATATTCCCTTTGGCATACGATACCTAGGTCATCCGAGATTTGATCTCAAGTATCTCCATACTTGTGTGGTCTTGATAAAAACTCATCAACCCGTCTCTTTGGGAAACCCAACGATACATTTATGATCACCCTTTCATAGCTTGATACTTGATATCATCAAAGTCTCCTTCCAAAATGGTGACTATGCATTATCTCATAGTCGAAGGATATAGGCCACGATGTTCTATGTTATCATTAATGACAAACGTTAAGTAACTAGATCTCATTGTAATTAACGTTGGGTGTTTGTCTATCATATTATTCTCCAATAACGTGACCTCATTGTCAATCGGCATTATCACCATGATCTCGAAACCATAAGATCATCACTTGCCCAATGACCTAGTTTACTAGAGGTACCTAGAGACATGGTTGTTTATATACCACACGTGTATCAACATTTTACATTAATACAATTATAGAATGGTAAGAAACATATTATGAACATACAAGAGATACATCAAATAAAAACACTATTATTTGCCTCTAGGTCATATCTCCTTCATGAAGAGCGCTCAAGATCCTGCGCGGATTAAAAGGGTTCAAGATCTGCGTGACTAGACGACCCCTCAAGATCCTACGCGGATTAAGCGGGTCTCTCAAGATCATGTGTGGATTGAATGGCCGCTCAAGATCTATGCGATTGATCGGCCGCTCAAGATCCTACGCATATTAAACGACATCTCAAGATCTGCGTGATTGAATAGCTGCTCAAGATCTAGCGTGGGATGAACTGCCGTACTAAGGAGAGGAGTGTTCTTATCTAGGGTTGACTGTATGAGCATGGCGGTGGTGGGGTCTAGGTTCCCTGTCTCATATAAACGGAGTGGTGTTCAGGTTTTCTCACAAAAAAGAGTGATGTTCAGGGTTCGTTGTATGGGCCCTTTGTGCAAGAGCGGACCGGGGCCAAGATCGATTAATTAGGTATAGTTGGGCCAGGCTCAGTTGGGGGGTGTATTTTTGTAGTGTTTGCTACGAGGTCGCATTTTACCAAGGAGGACCTTGACAAATAATTTTGAGAAATTTCTTATCATAACTAATGTTATTGTCATATGCGAGGATTTTGTTCAAAAGTCCATAGGCTTTGTTCTCTTTACATATGATTCACAAAAAGGTATAGAAGCTATGCAAAAGGTCTTGGAGAGTACATTTCATGCCTAGGATGGGGGAAACCTTAAAACCAAGATCACAATCATCAATGTTGGCAATTACAACTAGGGAAGATGACAATATAGTTCAATAATATTGTGAAGAAGTAATATAATTTTCCTATTGTCTCTTCTGGAGTGTACCCACCATATAATATGGGGTATATTTTTAGTGACCATTATATGGTTCCTTTACAGCAGTATGTGTACTCACCTAATGCACTTGTAGAGTATGGCTATCTAATAACGGAACGTGTAAATCCTTGCATCCACGATTCGAAAGAAATGTACTCCAATCTATGTAGGTTATTATATAATACATTTTGAGTATGATTTTTGGGTGCAAATCGTTTTTGTGGCAAGGGATGTAAACCGGCCACACATTGACATCCATGTTACTGGTATTTTTTCATTACAAGCACAAGACCACTGTCAGCTAACCAAACACCTAAAAACAATAATATTATCATAATATCTCACATTTCTTTGGTATATGCACTCATGGGTGCCTAAGGTTAATATCAAGACACAAATAATATTAAATTTATTTGTGTACTTAACTATCTATAATGTTATCTCCATTGATAGGCAATTATACTAGTACACCAATCTCTCATAGAGCAAACACACACATCTACTATAACCCCCCGGAGGATGATACCCTTGTACTGGCATCTAGATGGTGGTGTAAATGATCCCAAAAAATTAAAAATACAAATAAAATGCATGGCATTGACATAATATTAGCCTATCATGTCATGAATTTTTATACTTGAAATTTAGACATATATGCATTAAGCAACACAAAGAGATATCCAAGAATATAAGGAAAATGAGACGATGTTGTTCAGTGAAAGCTTTCCTTTTGATTATTTCTTATGCATCACATATCTAGTTATACAACCATTGAAATAGTTAAGTAATTTCTTATGGAGACTTCCAGAATATCGTGGGTTGAGTGAGTGGGAACAAAACGTGCTTATTCAAAACATACCCCTTCAGTCCTATTACATCCGTTCTATAATATAAGTCTTTTTGGTAGTTTAAATTAAACTATTAAAAAGACTTATATTTTAGAACGGAGATAGTAGAATATTTAAAGTTGTAGGTTTTTCTTAATTCAAACTTCTCTAAATTTTATCAGGTTGTAGAAAAAGATATGCTAATATATAGTACAACGGAAGTTGTGCTTACTTTACATGTGAATTCATTGCCGCTAGCGCTAAGCGAAAATCCCATATCCCAAACCCTGTTCCAAGAAGTAAGATCATCTCTAACAGGCCCGTAAATAGCAAACCGTAAATGCACGAGTTCAGGGCGCTGAATCTGCGATTCCCCGCTTCGCAGGAGGCAGCGCCGAGCAATACCTGTAAACCGGAATCGCAAAACAGAATATGTTCTGGTTTACGTGGACAGCTCGGCAGGGTGAACTGCAAACAAAACTGTAAACATTGTTTCGATACTTTTAATAGTTTCAACAGCAAAAAACAGTTTGGACAACAAATGCGACAATTGTTCAAATCAAATAATATAACATAAATAAATCATCCAAATTATAATATTCAACGAATCAAATTACAACAATTGTTCAAATCAAATAATGTAACAAATAAATGAATGGTTCAAATTACACACGTTTTACAAGTACAATGAATTTTTTTTGGGACATCACCTCTTACCGGCTAGCATCCAATGGTGCTCGATGCATGCTTGCATCTTTAGTTTTCTTGTGGGTCTCAAGAAAAGCTTGGATGCGGTCGGGGTTTCTTTGTGGTTGCACATGGGTCCCAATATTATCGTAAAATAACTCTAAATTTAAATCTCTTTCATCTTCGATGATCATATTGTGAAGAATCACACAACATGCCATGATGTTGCGCAAGGTTTTTTTTGTCCCCAAAACGAGAGGCCCCGAACAATGAAAAACCTTGCTTGCAAAACACCGAAAGCTATTTCAATGTCCTTTCGGCATGCCTCAACAAAGTAATCTTGCATGAGCATGGCGTGGGATGCAAGCCTGGCCGAACCGCGAACCGCGGCACCGACGCATGAAGCCGATCTTGTCTTGGATCTGCTTGGCGGCGAGGATCATGACCACCATCTCCGTGTCATCGTCGTTAAGCTCCTCGAGGTCCGAGTCATCCATCAAGAACTCCATGGTCAGCGAGGTCAACATCACGTCGCCTAGCTCGCCGAATCTAGTCGCCTAGCTCGCTGAATCCGGTCGGCGCGCGAGATCCAAGCTTCCGAGGACGTGGTGAGGTGCGCGGCACTCGGGTGTGGTGGGCGTATGGCGGCTGTGGCCTGAAACTTCAGCGCGCCAAAGCTCCCGCGGGGATAGAGGCTGCCGCTTGGTTCGCCCTCTCGCCCCGCGCATCACAGGTTCCTAGGGCGATATTTGGCGCTCCTCGTAAATTTTTTTTCGGGTCGAGGGTGTTTACGGGCATTGATCGGCGCGCGATTTTTCCGGGGCACCGATAAACGGCGGTTATTTTACGGTTTTGGGCTATTTACTGGCACGGCTAGAGATGCTCTAAGGGCATCTTCACCGGATCAACCCAACCCGTCCGAGGGCATTTGAACTCGTCCGTGCGGACGCGTGGGAAGTGCGCGGCACCCAGCGACACGACCTATTCGGACGACGCGTCCATCTCGATCCATCCTTCCACCAAATCTGGGCAAAGGTTGTCGGACACGAGCGGACCGAGGGCGTGTCCTGCACGCTTGTGCCACTGGCCCACCCGGCAGCCACCGCTTAGCGCAACGTTGATTCAAACGCGTGCAACGGCACCAATTCAGACGCAGTCGAGACAGCGATTCAGAGGCACGGACGAAAGGCTGACCGTTGGTAGCCTGCGCCATCAATAGCAACGAGACGATATAGACTAACTGGATGCCACGCTCTCCCTCACTGCATCCGCTGGCGCCGCCCAACGCCTGCCCTCCTGACTGGACACTTTAATATCGTCGCTTCGGCCTCCGCGCCGATATTCGATGCCAGCCCTTTTTAACTAGCTGCCCACGACCATCTTTTTCCACACCACACCACACTCTCATCCTTCTCCTTCCTGTCCTCGGGCTCTTCTGCGCGGATGTTGGGGTTTCCACGGAGGTCAGTGCGACGAAGCGAACGGACAGACATGGTGATTTGTGGTGGCGGTGGTGGGGGTGTCTGGTTGTGGCTATCTTGCCTAGCCTCCCTTTTCATAGTTGCGCCTGGATGCGGCGGGAAACGCCCAGAACTACCGGGAGGCGGTGGGAAAGAAAGACGGGAGGCGGTGGGAAAGAAAGACGGGAGACGGCAGGAACACACTGGAAATACGCCGACGTTGGCGATGACCTATTGGCCAAGTATGGACAGATGGATCGCACTGTTGGGCGCGGCTGACCGGACCCCGACCCAAAAGCAACCGCGTCGGGAACACACCGTTATGTTTGCAATTGTCTCTTGATTGATTGATTGATTAGAAAGATTACAAGAAAGGGTTTATATAGCCCAAATCACAACCGGACTTGCCCTTATCAACTTGTGATACAGGTAAAACTAAACCAAAACTAGTATTACAAATCAATAAGTATAATCTAACAGCCCAGTGGAAGATGCCCTAAGCTAAGATGCATGTGCCCGTATATACCTGGGAAAACAAAAGGATCGGGTCGCATGTGCCGCGCCCGCCGAAAAGCCTATTCCCAAAGCCCCCGGCACCGCCGGCGCCAGTTGTTGGTCGTCCCATTCCCTCCCGACGAGACGACGTCCATGCGCGGTAGGCGATGCCCTCTGCAAAATCTGCCCGCTCGCGCAAGCCTTTTTGTTGGAAGGTAGCTTGGTTGGCGCTCGCCCCACAAGGCCCACACCACACCCTATCCGATCCCTCACCCTGTCTGGATGTCTGTGCGTGCTTGCAACTTGCAGGCAGGGGCCAGGGGAGGGGGGGTCCTATCGGGAAGGGACAGGCGTGCAGGGCTGATTTGGACGCAGCTGGTGCTCTGAGTGGGGGTAAAGCGATCAGGTATGTCCAGTCCAGCGCGTGCGTGCGTGCATGCATGCATGCATCGGAGGGAAATAATATGGACAAGGAGCTGCTGGTTCCAGCTCCGCGCCACCTGACCTGAGCAGCACGCACTTGGATGGATTATTGGCGTCCTCCACCGATCCATCCATGGCTCTCACTCCCTCTTCGTTTTTCCCCGCGCGCCGTTGCGGAGTTTGGCGCCACGCGAGTCATGGTCCGATCCTCTAGGGCATACCCTGCCTCGCCTGCATACGTATGGACGACTTCAGGCTTAGACTGCCGCCTGCCTCTTTTGGCTCGGACCGCGGCGGCACCCTTTACCTCCGGCGGCGCGCGTCCGCCCCGGTTTCTGTTCGGAGGTTTCAGATATCTCAATCAATGCTGGCTGGATATTTTAGTTCCAGAAATTCCAGAAAGTTCTATCCACGTCCTCCATGGATCTCCCTCCCTCTCTAAAAATAAGTGACTTCATTTTGTTTTTGTTTACGCATGTATCTAATATTAAAGCATATCTAAATACATATGTATCCAGATAAAATAAAATCACTTATAATAGATTAGGACAAATCAAATAATAGATTAGGACAAATCAACTCGTTGTAAAGTGCGGTATGCATTTTCTAAGAGCATCTCGGATCCCTTCAAAAGTCATCCCTAAAAATGCGTTTAAATGGCAGCTAGGACCGGTTTTAGGGTGTGAAACAGACTCATACATAACAAACACCGTAAATACACCCCTAAACACTCATAGGGTCCATCATTGGTCCACCTCTTTTCCTTCTTTTTTCTTCGATCTTCATCTTCATCCTCGCGCCCGCGTCTGGCCACTGTCCGCCTGCCAGGCAGCTGCCCGCGCCCACCTCCCCTCGAGATGCCGCTCTCCCGCTGCCATCCCTCGGGATGCCGCTCGCCTGCCGCCGCCGCGCGCTGGCCATCCCTCGGGCTGCCGCTCGCCTGCCGCCGCCGCTCTCCCGCTGCCATCAGCATAGCTACCACGCCATCATCTGGACACCGTCACACACCTCACACCGACGGCCTGTTCAAAACCATCAGCTTATTACCTTCGCTACACCTATGCGAGCTAGCCTAAGTGTGTGTTTGTTAGCTCGGTCCAATCCAGAAATCTCGTCTCAGCCAAGTTTTAGGTGTTTGTTAGCCCGGGTTTCTTTCCTCCGCCCTGCCCACCTTGCACGGAAATGCCCACTCAGTCCTGCCCGGTTGCGAAGCTAAAAACGAGCTTCGCATGTGTGCAGGGCTGACCTCGCCTCGGAAAATCCTCCCACGTGCCCCACGCCTGGACCGAATCCGGCAGGGGTCAAGCGCCCGACCCCCATTTCCCCCTCCCGAACCGCTCTCTATCCCAACCGCACGCCCCATGCCTCCTCGCTTCCTCCACGGCGGCCGCCCGTGGCTCTCCTCTCCCCGCGTCGGCCTAGCAGGAGCAAGGGACACCGCCCCAATCCCTCCCGATCAACAGATAATTCTACTCCCTCAGATCCATATTAATTGACTTAACTTTGTTTAGATTCATATGTACTCCCTCCGTTTTTTATTACTTCGCGTTTTAGGATTTTATTAAGTCAAACTTTTTCAACTTTGACCAAGAATATAGGAAAATATATAAACATTCATTATTTCAAATACATATATTATGAAAATATAATTACAAAGATTTCAATACTATAAGTTTTATATCATAAATATTCTATTTTTTGCTAAATATCTGGTCAAACTTTAAAAAGTTTGACTTTGACTAACCCAGAATGCGATTTAATTGTGAACGGAGGGAGTATCATTTTAAGTGTTTAGACTAGATGCATGCTTATCTAGATAAAGTTGAGTCAATTAATTTGGATTGGACGGAGTAGCTATAAACACTATGTAATCCCCGTGACCTAAGTGAATAATGAACCGCTGCAGTCTAAACTCTGTCAGAGGTGAGCTGCTGGAACATCCGTTACAACATTTTCCCGCAAAATCAGGCAACTCTATTGTGTCTGTCCTCAGAATGGAGCGTAGCTGATGAGAACTTGGACCAGGATGAGCTAAATGTCCTTTAGGATGGGCCATCCTTTCTTAGCAATCTCGTCGATCTTGGAGCTTATTCTCTTGTGGATCTCTAGGGGGCAGAGATCTGCGGCATAGGCATTCAGCTTCGCAGCTAGTGTTGATGACATGAGCTCCTCCTCTGACAGGTTACCGATCAATTGCACCAGGAAAGGCTTGCGCTTCAGCTCAAATTTCTAGCATTAAAATTGACTTTTTGTGTAAGCGTGCAACATACATAACCGGATTTAGTTTTTCATAACGCCATTTACGATGCAGTTTTCACATGGGAGTTTATCACATGGTTACCTGATGTTCTGGTTCAGCTGGATAAAATGCCCCCACTGGTTGGATCTGCGTGGTAATAACACTGCTGCGGTCCTTGCCTTGTTCTCTTTCTTTGCTAAGACCAGCCAATCTAGCCTCGAGGGTTCCATTTGTGAAGATGACGGATCTGTGACCACAGAAATGAGCAACAGATAATGACCACGATGCTCGCAAGAAGATTGTTTGTTTTAAAAGGCTACCATCATATTGTGCTGTACTGCTAGGAACATTGAGGTTCTTCTTTGAGCTAGTAGGACAAATGGATCACACCAATGCCTGTCATTGTAATTCAGATCAATTCCATGAAGGCATGAAACCAAGGGACAACTGATGGCTTTGTTGCAAACATATCACATGCTAAATAATGTAAATTGAATTCATCCACCATGATAAAGTACTGTATGCAATCAATCACAGCCTTAAAGGATTCGATCTACTCACGGAACACGGCCGAGACAGAATTCAGTTACCTGTACTGGTTGCCAACATCTGGTCCTTGTCCAAAGACCTCCCGCGGATCATGATTTGCCCAAAATACATCCAAAAGCTGCTTGTACTGAATCAGCTGGGGATTATATTCAACCTACATGGTTCAAGGGCAAGCAGAAGTAAACGCCAATTACTACATAAGTTGTTGACACTTGAGAATTTATATTTCTATATATGGTGCACAGAAATGCAGTCAACGTCCAAACATGCTCAACTGCTTCAAAGACACACGCAGCACAATAAGAAATCAGACGTGTTAGGTCCTACAGCATTCGTTCCCTTTTACTAGGTCCTAGCACAACTGCGCAATGGATTGGGATGACTGAGCTATCGTGCTACCTTGACGCACTCTGCGTGGTCGGCGAGGTTGTGGTACTCGGGGTTGGCCTTGGAGCCGCCGGCGTAGCCGACGGATGTGCGGATCACGCCGGGGAGGCACCCGAACGCCGCCTCCGACCGCCCGCGGCTGCGCGCTCCCGCCGGAGCGGCCTGGCAGGCGCGCGCCCGAGGCTGCGGTGGCGAGGAGGACGAGCGCCCCCAGGAAGGATACGGCGGCAGCGGAGGAGTTGCAGGCCATCGCGTCGCGCCGCGTCGGTGTCACGGTGTGGGAGGGGGAGGAGTCGCGGCGGAAATCGGGATCGCGCCGCCTTCGTCCAACTGGGCTGTTCGGCCCGCACAAATGGGCCTAACTGTGAGCTTCTAAACCGGATTTTCGGCCTCGTGAAATTAGAAAGAGAGAAGGCTTTTAGGCTCAGAACGAGAGGATTGTTCCGCTCAAAAAAAAAGAGAGAATTGTTTTTATTTCCTGTGCGAAAAAAAGACCTGCATTAAATGCCATTAAATCGCACATCCGGTGCAACCACGGCAGCAAAATTATTTGTGTCCATTAACATTTTTTCAGATTAATTTACAATGCACTTGCTAAAAAGAATTACAATGTACAATGCATCACCACATAGTGCGCAGATATTGCCAAGTCTTTGGGGTTGCGGCAATCGTCCAGGTGTTTCTACTTTCTAGTATACGGTATCCATTATTCCCATTCCGGCACAAGAAAAAACACCCCTTCTGAGGACAGCCCCAGTCCACAGGAAGTTCCTTGCTTCATGGCAGAGAGTAACCGTTTGCTGAAGATGGTTCCAGTGCTGATTTCAGTTTTCGCCCCGGAGTTCAGAAGTACTGCCTTAAGTGATCCCAAAGTTCTTGCTTGCTACTGTTATAGCAAGCTGAATTACGGGACCTCTGACAATCCAAGACACCTATTGACTCGCAAAATTTCACGAATGCTGCAGTAAAATTGAGTCCATGGATCAGATTAATTTGGAAAGGGTAACACATTACCAGAAGCAGAGCAACACTGTCCCCCAAAGGATGGCCCAACAGTTATAAATTCTCTGCTACTTTTATCCTTTTAAGTAAGTAGCTTTTACATTTGACGTGAACTCAAACAACGAAAATCTCATCCTTGTTCTAACTTGATTAACCAATGAGTTGCAAAGCATGCAAAAGCACAAGGTCTAGATACGTTTGATTTTTCCCCCATGTATAGAAACTATTGATATTTTACTACTATATTGCCTCAAATTTAAAAACAGAAAGGCAAGGGACATATGAAAAATTGCTCATACTCATCAAGCAAGAAACAAAGGAGCTAACAAAAACAGAGTAGACTTCAAAATAAACTAATAAAGAACATACCCTGGGACAGCAAGCACCTCAAACATGGAAAAGCCGGGACTAGTGCACCAGAGAAATAAGAGTCAAGGATCAGAGATAAAGATCAAGACTTCTGCATGGTTCTTGACTATCCCCCAGCCTTGAAGAAGATGTTGACATTCTACAAAACTCTGAACAGAGAAGAGCCCAGGTGCTTGCTAGCAATAATGCTCCAAAGATGAGGGCCATCTTAACATGAGGTACGATGCCATAGCATTGAGGTCATAGGTAACACTAATACCACATGTATCAACTCTAAAAGGTAGGCTAGTTACCAGATGTGAGTGCTGCAACATACTTCCTTTGACAAATCCTCGAACTCTAGTTGAATATATTTCAAATTATACTTGAAGATCCACAAGCTCCTCATCTGTAAGCTGCATATGGTCCGCGTGAACAGTGCCAGCCATCCTCATCATGTGATGAATATCTTGCACCATACAATTGATCAAGTCAGATTCACTATGGGACTTGTCACGTGCTACAAATACATGGACCTTATTTGCCAGCTCGATCCAACTACATCCTGGCTGTTTCTTTAGTCCTCTATCATTCATCTCAGACCGAATCTTTGCTGCTTCTTTCCACTTACCAGCAGAAGCATAAATATTACACAATAGAGTGTAAGTCCCAGCGTTATCAGGTTCTGCTTCTAAGAGATGTCTAGCTGCCAAATCACTGATACTTTCGTTTCCATGTGCTTTACGCCCGCCTAGAAGGGCATTACAGACGGTACTGGATTTAGGTTTAAGCTGAAGACCATGAATTAATCTTTTGGCGTCATCAAGTCGTCCGGCTCGGCTACAAAGATCAATCAAGCAAGTGTAATGTTCATCCCGCACTGCAATGGCGATATCTTTTGCCACATGTTCAAAGATCCTAAGCCCTTCGTCGACCAAACCAGAGTGGCTGCATGCTGAGAGTAATCCCACATATGTGACATCATTTGGCTTGTATCCATTTCCCCGCATCTTCGCATACAAAGCTATAGCTTCTACACCAGACCCATGATGTGCATATGCTGCAATAATTCCATTCCAAGAGACTGCGTCCTTCTCCGCTGAGTGATCAAATACCTTTCTCCCCAATCTAATTTCTCCACATTTGGCATATAAATTCATGAGGGTGGACTCGATAAAAGTATCAAACTGAAAGGATGTTTTGCAGATCATCTGATGCACCTGCTGGCCTTCGCTGAGTCTGGCGAGGTTGCTGCACGCATCAACAGAACCCAGAAATGTCACCTGATTTGGTCTGATCCCATCAACGAGCATACCATTAAATAACTGTAGGGCAACTTCGCTCTCATTACCTTGCAAGCAACCATTCATCATAGTAGTCCAAGTGACTACATTCCTTTTAGGCATGTCATCAAAGAGTTCTCTTGCCCTCTTCAAATCCTTGTTCTGGATGAAACCGGTGATCATAATGTTTGAAGAAGTAACATCCCTCACAGGCATCTTCATGAAAAGATCAAGAGCTTCATCGATCCTGCCGTTTCTGGTGTATCCAGAGATCATGGCATTCCAAGACACAACATTCCTCTCTGGCATGGCATCAAACAGCGCCCGGGCCTCGTCGACGCTTCCACTACGTGCAATGCCGGAGACCATCGTCGTCCATGACATCACGTCCCTCTCAGGCATTCTCTCAAACAGCTTCCGCGCCCTATCCATGATCCCTGATCGTACCAGCGCAGCGAGAAGGATGTTCCAGGAACCGGCGTCCCGTACTGGCATACTGTTGAACAGCGCGCACGCGTCCCCCACGCGGCCAGCAGAAGTGTACACCTCCAGCATCGTGTTCCACGAGACGACGTTCCTCTCGGGCATCCGCTCGAACAGCGCCCTGGCCTCTTCGACGCAGCGGCCCCGCGCGTAGCCCGAGAGGAGCGCCGTCCAGGTGACAACGTGTCGGCGCGCGTCGGGGCGGTCGAACAGCGCCCTGGCTTCGTGGAGCATCCCGTGACGCGCGTACGCCGCGACCAGCGCCGTCCAGGACACCACGTTCCGGTCCGGCGTTCGGTCGAACAGACTGCGGGCGTCGGAGACGCGCCCGGCGGCGGCCAGCTCAGCGATTCGGCGGTTCGGGTCCTCGACATGATTCAACGCATCCACGGCGGGGGCGGAGGGGCAGGTGGCGCTGTGGTAAGAGACGGTGACAGCGAGGGGGAGCCGCGGTGAGCGGATGCGGCGCAGCGCGGCTGCCATACTAGAAGCAGCATCGACTCCGGCCGTTTCCCCTGTTTAAGGGCATCTCCGGCCGGTAAGCCTGTGCCTCGACGGGTTGCTTGGGTTTGGCCGGTTTATCAACCCGTTGAAATATTCTGCGCTTTAAACTTGAAATATCTCGGTTTAAATTGGGTTGGGTTTGTTTCGGCCTGCTGGTCTCACGTACTATCTCTGCCAAACCGTACGAAATGCCAAACCAGCCCAACCCAAACCACTGACTTATATGGGAATTGCTAACTTTTAAGTCTTATTTGTCTCTTTCACCGTTTGATTTATCTCGTGATTCGTGCAAAATAGAAGTAACTCGAGTGTAACTGAGAATTTACTGAGTTGCAACTAGGTTGTAACTGAGAACTAGTACAAATCTTATGAGTTGCAACTAGGTTGCAACTGAGAATTAGCACAAATATTAGAATGACATCAGCAACTTAGACATAACTAGTTCTCAGACGCCTGAGATCTAGGCACTCCGTACTTATATACTCCAGCTGCCTTCCGCCTCCACTCCGACCTTGATTTCTTTCATTGGATGTAAATAGAACGGGTTTGAACGGTTTTCTTGGCTCCCTCTGACCCGTCTCAACCCAACTAACCTATATTTATGGGTTGAATCTTCAAAACGTGCGGTGCGGCACGGTTTGGTGTCACGGTTTAGGCCTCGTTTGGTTATTCCAATCTCCGGGAGGATTGGTCGAATGCGTGCTCGCGGCGCCACTGGATCTGGCCGGTCGACCATCTCCCTATGACGCTGACTTACCCGGTTCTCGTCTTCCCCACCCCCCCGCATCGCGGCCTTGGCACTGCTGGTATGACAGGTATTAACCCCTGCAGGGATTTGGGTGTAGAGATGGGGTTCACCCAATCCCTAAGTAGATTAATTCCACTAGAGGATTGTGACGAGGTTTAATCTCGTCAATGCCCATTGTTATGGATTTGGGTTTTGGAGAAGATGGGGATGCTGGAGATCGCGAAACGGTTAGCAAACAAGCAACAAGGGGACACGAGGTTTGCCCAGGTTCAGGCCCCCGGAGGGAAAACCCTACTCCTGCTTGTCTTCTCTGATTACGGTGGAACCGAAGGTTACAGGGTGCGTAGATGCAATCTGGCGTGGAGGTGTGTATGCGGTGGTGTGCGAGAGATCGTAAGAGAGCCTCCTCGTCGTGCCCTCTTGACCTTTATATAGAGATAGGCAGGTCTCAGGCACAGATCGAGTCGGTTACAGGTTTTAGAGTTTACCCCTTTAAATTTTCTATCTACTCTAGTCTTGCTCTCCAAGGATCCAAAGGCGCCACGGGCCTTGTCCACCCGAAAATCTTCATGGGCTGGTGCATATTCGCCGTGGGCCTTCCTTGGGCTGGACCAGGTATGCTAAGGTAGTGTACCCGTAGGTATAACCATGTTAGTAGCCCCCGAGTGTTCAGTCGAATCATAGATTCGGCTGAGGACTCTTCAATCCTTCGGGGGCAGCTAATTCGAGTGTGTAGGGATTGTTGATACGTGTGTCTGACTCTCCCGACGGATCAGGGTCAGTTAAATGTCTTAGGACAAAACAACACGATCTTCTTTAGGTTCGAGTCCCTCAACTCAAACCTGGAACATATGCTGGCGTAATTCGACTCAGGTCGCGGAGGACTTACATGAGTGGAATTTCAGTGAATTTTAAATGATGTACCCAACGCGTCCGTCGAGATTTTTCATCGCGCCTGCTGGCACGGATTCTTACTAGCAGAGCGTAGTGTGCGTTACCAGGCCATCGAATGGTATCTGTAGGTCTTATCTTTGCGTCGCAGACGCAGCATCCGAATGTTTATCACCGCGGAGGTGTTTTCGGGTGGCTAAGGAGAACGTTGCTTATTTAGTGTTAATTGGGGCAAAGTTGCCGAAAAAGTTTTTGCATACTGATCCGCAGGATCGCAGTCGAAGATTCATAGAGTGTGCGACCAGCGCTCCCTATGGGAGTAGCCCCCGAGTGTCTGTTCGAGTCGCAGACTCGAGCAGAGACTGTAATGTTGGAATTATGCCCTAGAGGCAATAATAAAGATGTTAGTATTATAATTCTTGTTCATGATAATGTTTATATTCCATGCTAGAACTGTATTAAGCGGAAACTTTAATACTTGTGTGGTTTGTGAACAACACCGTGTCCCTAGTACGCCTCTATGGACTAGCTCATTGATCAATGATGGTTAAGGTTTCCTAACCATAGACATGAGTTGTCAATTGATAATGAGATCATATCATTGGGAGAATGATATGATGGACAGACCCAAACTAAGCGAAGCAATTAGATCGTGTCATCGTGTTCGTCTTTGCGAAGCTTTTCTTATGTCAAATATTGTATTCCTTAGACCATGAGATAATACAACTCCCTGGTATCGGAAGAAAGCTTTGAGGTCATCAAACGTCATCCTATGAGAGGGTGATCATAAAGGTGTCTCTCAGGTGATCGGAAAGTATCTGTTGGGTTGTATGTATCGAGATGGGATTTGTCCCTCCCAAGTCGGAGAGATATACTTCGGGCCCACTCGATAATCGATATCAACACCGCTTGCAAGCATGTGGTTAAGGAGTTAATCACAAAGTGATATCGGATTACGGAACGAGTAAAGTACTTGCTGTGAACGAGATTGAACTAGGTATGACGGTACCGACGATCAAATCTCGGACAAGTAAAATATCGCGAGACGAAGGGAATATATATATGGGATTGATTGAATCCTGGCATCGTGGTTCATCCGATATGATCATCGATGAATGTGTGGGAGTCAATATGGGTTTCCAGACCCCGTTGTTGATTATTGATAGAAGATCATGTCTGCATATTCTCGAACCCGCAGGGTCACACACTTAACGTGTCTCGACGCTAGGATAGATTGGATAATTGGTTTATGAGTTTTTGTTCGGAGTCTCGGATGGGATCCAGGACATCACGAGAGGTTCCAGAGTGGTCCGGAGAATAAGATTCATATAAGGCAGTGCAGTTTTTGGAGTTCGGAATTGTTCCGGGTTAATCGGTATTGTACCGGAAGCTTCTAGAACCTTCCGGAAGGGGACCAACGTGGCCCCACCTTCGGGAGGGGGCATGGGCCTATGATGGAGTGCCCTGGCCGCATTGGGACAGGGGTACAAGGCCCCATAGGGCCCAGCCGGCCAAGAGAGGTTTAAACTCTAGATAGAGCTTCTAGAAGGGGGGTTTCCTTGCCCCCCACTCTTCCTCCTTGGGGCCGCCGGCCTTGGCTTGGGGGAGGGGCTAGGGCTGCGCCCACCCCTATATATATAGAGGGCTGGGGGCGCACCAACCCCCTACACCTTCCCCTCCAACCCTAGCCGCCCTGCTGCCCTCCTCTCTCCCTCCCGACTGCTTGTAGGTGAAGCCCTGCTGCAGAAATTCTCCACCAATTGCACCGCGTCGTCGCGTTGTAGATCCAACCCATCTCTCCACCATACTTGCTGGACCAAGGAAGGAGGAGACGTCGAGGTGCTGCATGTGTGCATCTCATGGAGGCACTGCCACTTGTGGTGCTAGATCGGATCGGATCGCGAGGAGGAGAAGCGAGTACGACTACATCACCCATGTTTCGACGAACGTTCCGCTGTGCGAATCTTCAAGGGTATGAAGATCTAATCCAATCTCTCTCGTTGTTTGCATCTCCTAGATTAGATCTTGGCTTTCCCTCTGTTCGCATCCGTAGAAAATTTTGATTTACTATGCCGCGAAACCCTTCAGTGGTATCAGAGCTAGATCTATGCGTAGATGTGTTTCACAAGTAGAACGCAACATGGTTGTTGCGGGCGTTGATGTTTTCTGTTGCAAGCCTCTTGTTTGTGTTCTTCTTATGACGCGTGATAGTGAGATTGAAGCGGTCCAGGCCAACCTTACGCGACGCCGTTCGCGAGACCGGCTCCGCACTTGACGTGTGGCTTGTTCCACACATGCGGCTGGTGGATGTCAGTTTCTCTCACTATAGTTGTCATGGGATTAACACCGGAGTTTGGCAACCATAATATCACCTTTGTGGCTTTCCGTAGGTAAGAATAGTTCTTAGCATATACTCCCATAAGCCACGTAAAACATGCAACAACAAAGTAGAGGCGTCTAACTTGTTTTTGCAGGGAGTGTTTTCTGTGATATGGTATGGCCCAAGATGTGATGTGTATAATGTATGCGATGATCATATTTTGTAATGTTTCACGACTTGCATGTCGATGAGTACACAACCGGCAGGAGCCATATGGTTGTCTTTATAATTGTGTATGACCTGTGAGTCAACTTCTTATACGCCATGTAATAGCTTTACTTTATCGCTAAGTAGTTAGCAATAGTTGTAGTTGCTATTCGTGGTGGAGGCAATCATGGTGGAGTGATGGAGATCATGCCGGAACGCACAAGATGGAGATCATTGCGCGAAGATTGGCTATACCATGTCACATAAAGTTATATGCATGTGATGTTTATCCTTTTACGTATATTATTATGCTTAGATCGCGACGGTAGCATTATAAGATGATTCCTCACTTAAAGATCAAGATAAAAAAAAACTGTGTTCTCCCCAAGTATGCACCGTTGCGAAAGTTCGTCGTGTCCAAGCATCACGTGATGATCGGGTGCTATAGACTCTACGCTCACACACAACGGGTGCAAGCCAGTTTTGCACACGCGGAAATACTTGGGTCTAAATTGACGAGCCTAGCATGTACAGACATGGCCTCGGAACACATGAACTGAAAGGTTAAGCATGAGTCATATGAATGATATGATCGAAACTTCGTTGTCCACCATTGAAACCACATCTCTTCTCGTGAAGATCGGATTAGGTGTGGTGAATTTGGATCGTGTTCACTAAACAACTTGAGGGATGTTGAATTTAGTGGGAGTTCATCTAGTAATTTGATTAAAAGTTGAACTAGTTATCATGAACATAGTCTAATTTGTACTTGCAATACTGTAGATCAAATGGCTAAGTCCAACTTCAACTTCAACGTTTTCGCTGAGAAGGAAAAGCTTAGAAACAATGGGTCTAACTTCACCAATTGGTTCCGCAATCTAAGAATCATTCTCTCTGGCGGTCAAAAGGACCATGTCCTTGGGAAAGCGTTAGGTGAGCCCCCTGCTGCAACTGCGCCGGCTGATGAGAAAGATGTCTATCAGTCACGCAAAGATGATTATGGTGTGATTAAGAGAGCACCATGTTGTTTGCTATGGAACCGGCACTTCAAAATCGGTTTGAAGACTATCCCGGGCCCTTTGAGATTCTCGAAGAGCTGAAAACCATGTTTCAGACTCAGGCCCATTCTGAGAGATATGAGATCTCTGAGAAGTTCTTTAACTGCAAGATGGAGGAAGGGAGTTCCGTTAGTGAGCACTCCATTAAGATGACGGGCTACACTCAACGCCTTGAGCAACTGGAATGCACGATTCCAGAGGAGCTCAAGATTGACAGGGTTCTGCAATCACTCCCTCCCAGCTACAAAAGTTTTGTAGTGACTCATAATCAGATTGGTTCCACTGATACGATCACCGAGCTCTTCGCAAAGCTGAAGGCCGCGGAAGTGGAGATCAAAAAGGATAATCATGTGTTGATGGTCAACGAGCCCACCTTTAAGAAAGGTAAGGGAGCAAAGAAGCCCTTCAAGAAAGGCGGCGGCAAGCGCGTTGCCCCTACTGAGAAGAAGCTCAAGTCTAGTCCTAAACCGGACACCGAGTGCTTCTATGGCAAGGACAAGGGTCACTGGAAGCGCAACTGTCCGAAGTACTTAGCGGACAAGAAGGCTGGCACCATCAAAGGTATATTTGATATACATGTTATTGATGTTTTCCTTACTAGCCCTCGTTGTAGTGCCTGGGTATTTGATACCGGTTCAGTTGCTAATATTTGTAACTCGAAACAGGAGCTACGGAATAGACGGCGGCTTGCGAGGGATGAGGTGACGATGCGCGTTGGCAACGGATCAAGAGTTGATGTGATGGCCATCGGCACGCTCTCCTTAGTTTTACCTTCTTGATTAGTTTTAAACCTTAATAAGTGTTATTATGTGCCTGCGTTGAGCATGAACATTATTTCTGGATCTTGTTTATTGCAAGACGGTTATTCATTTAAATCGGAGAATAATGGTTGTTCTATTTATATGAGTAACATCTTTTATGGTCATGCACCTATTGTGAATGGTTTATTTCTTCTAAATCTCAAAAGGGATGAAACACACATCCATAACATTGAGGCTAAGAGATGCAAAGTAGATAGTGATAATACTACTTATTTGTGGCACTGTCGTCTAGGTCATATTGGTGTAAAGCGCATGAAGAAACTCCATTCTGATGGACTTTTGGAGTCTCTTGATTTTGAATCATTTGACACATGCGAACCATGTCTCATGGGCAAGATGATCAAAACCCCGTTCTCCGGTATGATGGAGCGAGCAACGGACTTGTTGGAAATCATACATACCGATGTATGCAGACCAATGAGTGTTTCGACGCGCGGTGGATATTGCCATTTTCTCACTTTTACCGATGACTTAAGTAGATATGGGTATATCTATTTAATGAAACATAAATCTGAAACGTTTGAAAAGTTCAAAGAATTTCAGAATGAAGTGGAGAACCATCGTAATAGAAAGATTAAGTTTCTACGATCCGATCGTGGAGGTGAATATTTGAGTTATGATTTTCTCACGCATCTTAAAGCAAGTGGAATCGTTTCACAACTCACGCCACCCGGAACACCACAGTGCAATGGTGTGTCTGAACGCCGGAATCGAACCCTATTAGATATGGTCCGATCAATGATGTCTCTTACTGATTTGCCGTTATCATTTTGGGGTTATGCATTAGAAACCGCTGCATTCACTTTAAATAGGGCTCCATCTAAATCCGTTGAGACGACACCATATGAACTGTGGTTTGGTGCTAAAACTAAGTTGTCATTTCTTAAAGTTTGGGGATGCGAAACTTACGTCAAGAAGTTGATGCCGGACAAGCTCGAACCCAAAGCGGAGAAATGCGTCTTCATAGGATACCCTAAGGAAACTATTGGGTATACCTTCTATCACAGAACCGAAGGCAAAGTGTTTCTCGCAAAGAAAGGTTCCTTTCTTGAGAAGGAGTTTCTCTCGAAAGAAGTGAGTGGGAGGAAAGTAGAGCTAGACGAGGTTATTGAACCTTCTATTGAATTGGAGAGTAGCGCAGCACCTGAAATTGTTCCAGTGCCGCCTGCACCAACAATAGAGGAAGCTAATGACAAGGATCATGAAGCTTCGGACGATGCTGCTACTGAACGTCGCAGGTCGACAAGGTCACGTGCCCCTCCTGAGTGGTACGGCAACCCTGTCTTGACTGTCTTGTTAGTAGAAGACAGTGAACCTACGAACTATGAGGAAGCGATGATGAGCCCAAACTCTGAGAAATGGCTAGAAGCCATGAAATCCGAATTGGGATCCATGAGCGAAAACCAAGTATGGACTTTGGTGGACCCTCCTAGCGACCGAAAGGCCGTTGAGTGCAAATGGATCTTCAAGAAGAAAACGGACGCGGATGGTAATGTTACCGTCTATAAAGCACGGCTTGTCGCGAAAGGTTTTTGACAAGTTCAAGGTGTTGACTACGATGAGACTTTCTCCCCCGTAGCGATGTTTAAGTCCATTCGGATTTTATTAGCAATTGCTGCGTTTCATGATTATGAAATATGGCAGATGGATGTCAAGACTGCGTTCCCCAATGGCAACATTGATGAAGAGTTGTATATGATGCAACCCGAAGGTTTTGTCGATCCTAAGGATGCTGATAAAGTATGCAAACTTCAGCGTTCCATTTATGGACTGAAGCAAGCATCTCGGAGTTGGAACCTTCGTTTTGATCAAGTGATCAAGAGCTTTAGATTTGTTCCAAATTGCTACGAAGCTTGCATGTACAAGAAAGTGAGTGGGAGCTCGGTGACGTTTCTGATACTATATGTGGATGACATATTGATTATTGGAAATGACATCAACATGCTTAACGATGTGAAGAGTTATTTGAACAAGTGTTTTTCAATGAAAGACCTAGGTGAATCTGCTTATATATTGGGCATCAAAATCTATAGAGATAGACAAAGACGCCTGATAGCTTTAAGCCAGAGTACATACCTAGACAAAGTTCTGAAAAGGTTCAGAATGGATAAGGCAAAGAAAGGTTCAGTGCCTATGTTGTCAGGTAAGATATTGAGCAAGGCTCAGTGTCTAGCTACGGTAAATGATAGGGAAGCTATGAGCAAAGTGCCTTATGCCTCGGCCATAGGTTCTATCATGTATGCCATGCTGTGTACTAGACCGAATGCGTCCAATGCTCTTAGTTTGACGAGCAGGTATCAAAGTGATCCAGGAGTGGAACACTGGACAGCCGTGAAGAACATCCTAAAGTACCTAAATAGGACTAAAGAAATGTTCTTAGTCTATGGGGGTGATGAACAGCTCGTCGTAAAAGGTTACGTCGAAGCTAGTTTCGACACCGACAAGGATGATTCTAAATCTCAGACAGGATACGTTTATATTTTGAATGGATGAGCTGTGAGCTGGAGAAGCTGCAAGCAAAGCGTGATCGCGGGATCTACAGTAGAAGCGGAATACATGGCGGCTGAGAAGCGTCAAGTGAAGGAGTTTGGATCAGAAACTTCATCACTGAGCTTGGCGTGGTTCCAAGTGCATTGGACCCACTGTAGATATTGTGTGACAACACTGGCGCCATAGCACTCGCTAAGGAACCAATATATCATCCAAAGACCAAGCATATCAACCGCAAGTTTCATATAATCCGAGATTATATAGCAGATGGAGATCTGAAGATTAGCAAAGTACATAAAGATCTGAATGTCGCAGATCCATTGACTAAACCTCTTCCACGTGTAAAACATGATCAGCACCTCAGTGCCATGGGTGTGAGATTGTTGCCAGATGTAAACTAGATTATTGACTCTAGTGCAAGTGGGAGACTGTTGGAATTATGCCCTAGAGGCAATAATAAAGCTGTTATTATTATAATTCTTGTTCATGATAATGTTTATATTCCATGCTGGAACTGTATTAAGCGGAAACTTTAATACTTGTGTGGTTTGTGAACAACACCGTGTCCCTAGTACGCCTCTATGGACTAGCTCATTGATCAATTATGGTTAAGGTTTCCTAACCATAGACATGAGTTGTCAATTGATAATGAGATCATATCATTGGGAGAATGATATGATGGACAGACCCAAACTAAGCGAAGCAATTAGATCGTGTCATCGTGTTCGTCTTTGCGAAGCTTTTCTTATGTCAAATATTGTATTCCTTAGACCATGAGATAATACAACTCCCTGGTATCGGAAGAAAGCTTTGAGGTCATCAAACGTCATCCTATGAGAGGGTGATCATAAAGGTGTCTCTCAGGTGATCGAAAAGTATCTGTTGGGTTGTATGTATCAAGATGGGATTTGTCCCTCCCAAGTCGGAGAGATATACTTCGGGCCCACTCGGTAATCGATATCAACACCGCTTGCAAGCATGTGGTTAAGGAGTTAATCACAAAGTGATATCGGATTACGGAACGAGTAAAGTACTTGCTGTGAACGAGATTGAACTAGGTATGACGGTACCGACGATCGAATCTCGGGCAAGTAAAATATCGCGAGACGAAGGGAATATATATATGGGATTGATTGAATCCTGGCATCGTGGTTCATCCGATATGATCATCGATGAATGTGTGGGAGTCAATATGGGTTTCCAGACCCCGCTGTTGATTATTGATAGAAGATCATGTCTGCATATTCTCGAACCCGCAGGGTCACACACTTAACGTGTCTCGACGCTAGGATAGATTGGATAATTGGTTTATGAGTTTTTGTTCGGAGTCTCGGATGGGATCCGGGACATCACGAGAGGTTCCGGAGTGGTCCGGAGAATAAGATTCATATAAGGCAGTGCAGTTTTTGGAGTTCGGAATTGTTCCGGGTTAATCGGTATTGTTGTTGGAGATATGCCCTAGAGGCAATAATAAATGTAGTTATTATTATATCTTTATGTTTATGATAAATGTTTACATTCATGCTATAATAGTATTAACAAGGAAACATTGATACTTGTGTGATTTGTAAATTTAATTTGAAGTCCCTAGTATAGCCTATATACTTCACTAGCTTGTTGGTTGATAGATGATTGTGGTTTCCCTATCATGAACATTGTGATGTTATCAACAACAAGATCATATCGTTAGGAGAATGATATGGTGGACATACTCCTATAGATAAGCGTAGCATAAAGATCAAGTCATTTCAATAGTT
The DNA here is from genome assembly GCA_910589765.1 of Avena atlantica. Taxonomy (NCBI): domain Eukaryota; kingdom Viridiplantae; phylum Streptophyta; class Magnoliopsida; order Poales; family Poaceae; genus Avena; species Avena atlantica. The sequence goes on along the minus strand of OU342739.1, from coordinate 491,959,844 downwards.
CAATTGCTATATGCTTTCTGATACATAGTAACCTAATTCCTTCGACCATGAGATCATGCATATCACCTTTACCGGATGGATGCTTTGATGACATCAAACACCACACCGTAACTGGGTGGCTATAAAGGTGGCATTGAGTGTTCGGAAAGTTTTGGTTGAGACACATGGATCAAGAGTGGGATTTGTCCATCCATATGACGGATAGATATACTCTGGGCCCTCTCGGTGGAATGTCATCCAATTAGCTTGCAAGCATGTGACTGGCTCACAAGGGATCACATATCACGGGAACGAGAAAAGAGTACTTATCGGTAACGAGGTTGAACTAGGTATGCAGAGATACCGACGATCATGACCTCGGATGAGTAAACTATCGTGAGACAAAGGGAAATTGGTATCGTATGTAAGTGGTTCATTCGATCGCAAAGTAATCGTAGAAATATGTGGGAGCCATATGAATTTCTAGATTCCTCTATTGGTTATTGTTCGGAGAAGTGTCTCGATCATGTCCGCATAATTCATGAACCGTAGGGAGACACACTTAAGGATTCGACGTTGTTTGAGTAGTTATGGTATTATGAGAAAGAGACTGAATGTTGTTCGGAGTCTTGGATGGGATCCGGGATATCACGAGGTGATCCGGAATAGTCCGGAGAATAAGATTCATATAAGGAAAGTTCCGTTTCGGAGTTCGGAAATGATTCCGGTGTTTTCATCGGGAATGTTCTAGAAGGTTCCGGAATGTCCGGCACTCCGGGGGGGGGGGGGAAGGGGTACATGAATGTTTCATTACATATTGGAATGATTGCATCATGTACTAAGTGTTCTTGCTGTTCCAAATAAAGGATTAAATTGAATCCTAAAACAGAAAAGTCAAATGGCCAGTTTAAAAGTCAAACGGCTAAAACAAGAAACTGTGGGAAACAAGCAAGAGGAGGGCAAAACCGAGTTGGGTAGGGAATCCCTCCTCCAACCGGCGGCGCCTCCACTAGGCCGAGTTGGGGAGGGACTCCCCTCCCTCCCCTGGCGCGCCGGCCCCTCCACCCATAAAAGGAGGGGCAGGGCCTCCTCCTCTAGACACACAAGTTCCTAGCCTCTAATCTAAATCCTAGCCCTAGACTCCGGTTTAGAGCTGTTTTGGTTTAGAGCTTCTAATTGCCCTAGCCTTCGGATTAGAGCCTTCTAATTGGTGTGTCTAAACCCTAGACCACCAATAGTTCTCTCTCATACTCCACCATACTCGCCCCGGCTTAAGGCGAAGCCCTGCGGGATCTCCCCTCTACTTCCGGTACCACGCCGTTGTGCTGCCGGAATCGCGAGGAGAGTGCTACAACCTCCGCTGTCTGCTGGAACAAGGGAGAGGAAGGTCTTCATCGAGTACCGAACGTGTGACCGACTGCGGGAGCGCTGCCGGAACGCAGCGCCGGAAGGATCGTCTACGCGATCTTGAGATCGGGAAGAGTACGACTACATCACCCACGAGAATCCGATCTCGTTAAACACTTTGGAATCTTCGAGGGTAAGTTATTCCATCGACTTGTTGCTACAATCTAGTAGATAGATCTTGGCTTGTTTGTTTGTATGCGATAGAAATTTTTTGTTTTCCATGCTACGAAACCCTACAGTGGTATCAGAGCCGTGTCTATATGTAGATCTGTTGCACGAGTAGAACACAATGGTCATTGTGGGCGTTGATGCTTTTATTGTCGATTGCTTCTTGTGTACTTTGCATCTTGCGGTATGTTGGGATGAAGCGGCCCGGGCTAACCTTACATGACATCGTTCATGAGACTTGCTCCACGCTTGACATGCAACTTGTATTGCATAAGTGGCTTTACGGGTGCCTGTTTCTCCTAGCATAGTTAAGATCCAATTTACAACGGGTGATTAACAATACTAGTATCAATGTTGTGGTTCATGTTCGTAAGTTAGAACGACACTTATAGAAAGCCCCAAACCACGTAAAACATGCAAAGAAAGTAGAGGCGTCTAACTTTGTTTTGCAGGGGTGTGCAGTGATGTGATATGGCCATGATTGTGATTATATTTGATGTATGCAATGTTCCTTATTGTAAGTTGGCAACCGGCAGGAGCCATATGGTTGTCTTTAATTTAAGTTAAGACCCGCGTGTCTATTCAAAGTAGTTGTAATAGTTGAAGACCGGTGGACGACAACCATGGAGAGGCGTCATTGACCTTGATGCAATGCCGGTGATGATGGAGATCATGTTCGTGCTTGAAGATGGAGATCGGAAGCACAAAGAAGAAAGGCCATATCATATCACATATATATATTGAATTGCATGTGATGTTAATCCTTTATGCATCTTGTATTGCTTAGTAGACGACGGTAGCATTATAAGATGATCCCTCATGCACATGAATTTCAAGTCATAAAGTGTTCACCCTTAGTTAGCACCGTTGCTAAAGCTTGTTGTTTCGAAGCACCACGTGATGATCGGGTGTGTTAGATTCCGCAAGTGTATACAACGTGAGCAAGCCAGATTTGCTCATGCGGAAACTAAGGTTTGATCTTGACGAGCCTAGCATGTACAGACATGGTCTCGGAACACGGATCACCGAAAGGTAAAGCATGAATCATATAGTAGATATGATGAACATGACGATTGTTCGCCATTGAAACTATATCAACTCTCGTGATGATCGATGTTGATGTAGTGGATTTGGTTCGTGTGATCACTAAAACAATGTGAGGGATATTGTTTTGAGTGGGAGTTCACCTAGATTAACTTTATTAATTAATTTGAACTCAATTTGTCATAAACTTAGTCTAAACTATTGAAAATATGTTGTAGATCAATGGCAGCCCCTACCATCAATTTTAATGCGTTCCTAGAGAAAGAAAAGTTGAAAAACAATGGAAGCAACTTCGCGGATTGGTTCCGCAATTTGAGGATTGTCCTCACAGCTGGTAATTTGACCTATGTGCTGGATGCACCGCTGGGTGACCCACCTGCAGCTGATGCTCCCGATGAAGTAAAGAATGTTTACCTCGCTCGGAAGAATCAATACTCCATAGTTCAGTGTGCTATCTTGTATGGTTTGGAATCGGAGCTTCAGAAAAGGTTTGAGGATTCAGACCCATATGATATTGTCGAGGATCTCAAATTGATTTTTGAGACTCATGCGGCAATTGAAAGCTATGAGGCTTCTGAAAAGTTCTTTAACTGCAAGATGGAAGAGGGCAGCTCCGTCAGTGAGCATGTGCTTAAGATGTCTGGGCACGCAAACAAACTTCAAAGCTTGGGTATAGTGATTCCTAATGCTTTGGGGATTTACCGTGTCCTCCAATCACTACCACCAAGTTACAAGAACTTTGTGATGAACTACAACATGCAGAACATGAATAAGACGTTGCCAGAACTCTTTGCCATGTTGAAATCTGCAGAAGTGGAGATCAAGAAAGAGCACCAAGTGTTGTTGGTCAATAAGACCACCATATTCAAGAAAGGCAAGTCTAAGCAAAAGGGACACTTCAAGAAGGGTGGTAAGAAAGTTACCACGCCAGCAAAGAATACCAAGGCTGGACCTAAGCCTGATACTGAGTGCTTTTACTGCAAGGGAGAAGGTCACTAGAAGCGGAATTTCCCAAAGTACTTGGCAGATTTGAAGAACGGCAACATCAAGAAGGAAGGTATATCTGATATACATGTTATTGATGTGTATCTCACTAGTACTCGTAGTAGTGCCTGGGTATTTGATACTGGTTCGGTTGCTCATATTTGTAACTCGAAACAGGTGCTGCAGAATAAACGGAAGCTACCGTCGGGATTAGTTATAAACTTGAATAAATGTTATCTGGTGCCTGCACTGAGCATGAACATTGTATCTGGATCGTGTTTGATGCGAAGTGGTTATTCATTTAAATCAGAACAATGGTTGTTCCATTTATATGAATGAAATCTTTTATGGTCATGCACCGATGATGAATGGTTTATTTCTATTAGATCTCGATGATAATGTTACACATATTCATAATGTTGATGCTAAAAGGATTAAACTTAATGATGATATATCCGCATATATGTGGCACCGCCGTCTAGGTCATATTGGCGTTAAACGCATGAAGAAGCTCCATTCGGATGGACTTTTGGAATCACTTGATTATGAATCATTTGATACATGTGAGCCATGCCTTATGGGCAAGATGACTAGAACGCCGTTTTCCGGTTCAATGGAACGAGCGACAGATTTATTGGAAATCATACATTCTGATGTATGTGGTCCAATGAGTGTGTCGGCGCGAGGTGGATATCGTTATTTTTTTACTTTCACGGATGATTTGAGTAGATACGATTATATCTACTTGATGAAACACAAGTCTGAAACCTTTGAAAAGTTTAAGGAATTTCAGAATGAAGTGGAAAATCATCGTAATAGAAAGATCAAATTTCTACGGTCCGACCGTGGAGGTGAGTATCTAAGTTACGAGTTTAGCACTCACATGAAAGAGTGTGGAATTGTTTCACAACTCTAACCTGCCGGAACACCACAGCGAAATGGTGTGTCGGAACGTCGTAATCGTACTTTATTAGATATGGTTCGATCTATGATGTCTCTGACGGACTTGCCGTTGTCATTTTGGGGTTATGCACTAGAAACTGCTGCATTCACTTTAAATCGGGCACCATCTAAATCCATTGAAAAGACACCGTATGAATTGTGGTTTGGAAACAAACCTAAGCTGTCATTTCTTAAAGTTTGGGGATGCGATGTTTATGTGAAGAAACTTCAACCGGATAAACTCGAACCCAAAGCGGAACAATGCGTCTTCATAGGATACCCTAAAGAAACTATTGGGTATTCCTTCTATCACAGATCCGAGGGCAAGGTTTTTGTTGCCAAGAATGGATCCTTTCTAGAGAAAGAGTTTCTCGCGAAAGGTGTGAGTAGTCGGAAGGTAGAACTCGAAGAGGTTGTGGAACCTTCTCTTCAAAGTATGGCGAGTAGCGCAGCGCCGGAAGTTGTTCTGGAGTTGGCTCCACCTGTTGAAGAGGGAACTAATGATAATGATCATGAAACTCCGAAAGAGAGTACTACCGAACCTTGCAGGTCAAACAGGACGCGTGCAGCTCCCGAGCTGTACGGAAATCCTGTCATGAATTTCATGGTTGATGAAAATGATGACCCTGCGACGTATGAAGAAGCGATGATGAGCCCGGATTCCAACAAATGGTTAGAAGCCATGAAATCCGAGATGGTATCCATGTATGAAAATCAAGTTTGGAACTTGGTGGAATTACCTCACGACCGAAAGGCCGTGGAGAACAAATGGATTTTCAAAAGGAAAACTGATGCTGATGGTAATGTGACCGTCTATAAAGCTCGACTTGTCGCAAAGGGGTTTCGACAAATTCAAGGAGTTGACTACGATGAGACTTTCTCTCCCGTAGCGATGCTAAAGTCAGTTAGGATTATGTTAGCAATTGCTGCATATTTCGATTATGAGATATGGCAGATGGATGTCAAAACCGCGTTTCTCAATGGTAATATTGAAGAAGAGTTGTATATGATACAACCAAAGGGTTTTGTCGATCCTAAGGATGCTAACAAGGTGTGCAAGCTTCAGCGATCCATCTATGGATTGAAGCAAGCATCACGAAGTTGGAATCTCCGCTTTGATGAGCTGATCAAAGAGTTTGGATTTGTTCAAACTTATGGAGAAGCTTGTATTTACAAGAAAGTGAGTGGGAGCAATGTGGCATTTCTAATATTATATGTGGATGACATATTATTTATCAGAAATGATATAGATCTTTTAAACAATGTTAAAAGTTATCTAAACAGCAAATTTTCAATGAAGGACCTAGGTGAAGCGTCATACATATTAGGCATAAAGATCTATAGAGATAGATCTAGGCGCCTAATAGGGCTATCGCAAAGTACATACCTTGATAAGATTTTAAAGAAGTTTAAAATGGACGGAAGTAAGAAGGGGTTCTTACCTATGTTGCAAGGCAAGACATTGAGTAAGACTCAAAGTCCGGCTTCGGCGGAAGAAAGAGAGATAATGGACAAAGTCCCCTATGCTTCAGCCATAGGCTCTCTAATGTACGCCATGCTATGTACAAGACAGGATGTGGCACATGCTATTAGTTTGACTAGTAGGTACCAATTGGATCCAGGTTCGGAACACTAGATAGCGGTCAAGAATATCCTTAAGTACTTATGAAGAACTAAGGATATGTTTCTTTTATACGGAGGTGAATAAGAGCTTGTCGCTAAGTGTTATGTCGATGCTAGCTTTGACACCGATCCGGATGACTCTAAGTCTCAATCCGGATACGTATTTATCATGAATGGCGGAGCGATTAGTTGGAGGAGCTCCAAACAACCTGTGGTAGCGGGATCAACAACGGAGGCCGAATATGTTGCTGCTTCAGAAGCGGCTCAGGAAGCAGTTTGGATGAAGGAGTTCATATCCGAACTAGGAGTGGTGGCAAACGCGTTGGACCCAATGGTGATCTATTATGACAACAATGGTGCCATTGCCAATGCCAAAGAGCCAAGGTCTCACAAGCATTCCAAGCATATTAAGCGCCGGTTTCACTCCATCCGCGAGCATGTCAAGGATGGAGATATAAAGATTTGTAAAGTACATACGGATCTCAATGTAGCAGATCCGTTGACTAAAACTCTCCCTAGAGCAAAACATGATCAACACCAGAACTCAATGGGTGTTAGATTTATCACTATGTAACTAGATTATTGTCTCTAGTGCAAGTGGGAGACTGAAGGGAATATGCCCTGAGAGGCAATACTAAAGTGTTTATTATGTGTATTCCAAGTATATGATAGATGTTTATTTTGCATGCTATAATTGTATTAATACGGAAACGTTAATACATGTGTGTTTAATAAACAAACATAAAGTTCCTAGTTATGCCTCTCTCATAAACTAGCTCGTTGATTAACAAGATGATCAAGGTTTCCTGATCATGGACATTGGATGTTGTTAATAACGGGATCACAACATTAGTGTAATGGTGTGATGAACATTCATCCGAAGTATAGCATTACGATCAAAGTCATTGATTTTATATTGCTATAACAACTTAAGAAGTGATCCTAATCCTTAGACCATGAGATCATGTCAATCACTAACACCGAAAGAGTTTCTTGATAACATCAAACGTCACACCGTAACAGGGTGATTATAAAGATGGATTCAGAACTAATAAAGTGTTATGTTGAGGCTCATGGATCGAGAGTGGAATTTTTTCATCCCGATGACGGATAGATATACTCTGGGACCTCTCGGTGATATCACATTGATTAGCTTGCAAGCAAGTGATTTGATCACTAGAATGTTATATCACAGGAAGGAGAAAAGAGTGCATGTCGGTAACGAGATCAAACTAGGTATGGAGATACCGATGATCGAATCTCGGACATGTAATATATCGTGAAACAAAGGGATTAAGATACTAGCGTAAAAGGTTCCGACGATCACAAGAAAGTCATCGTTGAATGTGTGGGAGTCAGTATGGGTCTCCAGATCCCGCTTCTGATTATTGATCCGAGAGGGGTCTCGATCATGTCCGCATTATTCACGAACCGTAGGGTGACACACTTAAGAGACACCGACATCCAATTGGAGCAAATATTTCATGCCGAAAGAATGAACAAGCGCAGGAATTTATTTCACTAGATACCGAAACAGGTTTTCGGGTGAAATTGCATAAAGTGGTTATGCATGTGAAATAGAATTCTAGCAAGGGGTTATTTGTGAATGTTTGTCATTAAAGTAATTGACAAAATTCTGAATAAAATAAAAGAGTTTTATTTAATGAGAGTTTGCATTAAATTTGGTGGAAATTTAATGGGAATTTGAGTGGACTTTTGAGTGGACTTTTGAGTGGAGGGAATTTAAAGGAGATTTGTGAGTGGAGTGTCCACCCACATGAAGAGGGGAGGGCAAGGGGGCAGCCCCATGTGCCGGCCACCCCCTTGGGGTTCCCCCCCTCCTATAAAAGGAGCCCCCCTCCTCACTTCTCTCTCACACCTCCTCGTGAAGGATCTCTCTCCCCCTCTAGAATTTATCCCCCATGGTCTCGGACTAGCAAGATACATGTTCCCGGTGGCTATTCGGCAAGAAAGAGTTGTGCTTCCACTGCATCGCTGGAGCGAGGAGGCGGAGGTTGCTCGGTGCCTCGAACGTGTGTGCGAGCACGGATGCGCTGCTGATTTGCGGCGCTAGGACTTCCTCTCGATCTTGAGATCGGCAAGAGATCGTCTACATCAACCACGAGTTGAACTCGTTAAGCTTTGTCGGTCTTCAAGGGTATGTTCTCTACGGATATACATCCGCCCGTTGTTTGTATCTAGTAGATAGATCTTGGTATATAGTTCACATCGTAGGAAATTTTTTGTTTTCTATGCTACGAACCCTACAGTCCGTAGGACACCAGGCGAAAATTTCCCAGCGCTCATGGAGGAATTCGACGAGCGCGCTTTCTTATGCGGAACTAAGGTCGTTGGAGATTAGCGCCGTTTTGGAGGCATCCGTCGGATGTACCTGCACCTTCTTTGTGTTGACGGTGGGGTCGAAGGACATCTCTGGTGCGTTCTGTCTTGAGACTGGGGGTGCCCCGTTGTCCGTCACCTCGCGGAGCCTTACGAGCTCCTCCTGCATGCCGAATGACTGGGAGATTCTGTTGAAGTCCCTGTCGCAGTGGTCCGATCGGGTGAAGTTCCCGTGGACCATGATGACACCCCTGGGTCCTGGCATCTTGAGTAGCAGGTACACATAGTGCGATACCGCCAGGAATCGTGCGAATGCCACGCGCCCGAGGATGGCATGGTATTGTGATGACCAGTCCACCACTTCGAACTCGAGTCGCTCGCATCGGAAGTTATCCGGCTTGCCGAAGATGACGTCGAGCCATATCTTTCCCAGGGGGAATACACCCTTCCCTGGGACGATGTCTTGGAACGTTGTATCGGATTGTTCCAGGCTGCACAGCGGGATCCGCATATGCTGCCAATGTACTGGCGAAGATCAGATTGATGCTGCTGCCACCGTCCATGAAGACGCGGCTCATGTCGAACCCTCTGATCTGCGCCTCGAGCACCAGGGCAGCATGACCTGGGCAAGGGACCTGGCAAGGGTGATCCGAACGGTTGAACGTGATGCAGGACTCCAATCCGCTGAGGTACTCAGGGATGGCGGGCGGAGCGGTCACGGCCAGATTAATTTGGCAGGTGATTTTTTTCTGCACCCTGTTTGTTGGGCGCCCTTTTTGGATCATCAGCGATCCTTTCGGCGCGGGGTACCCGTGCCCACCGTTATTTTGCGCGGGTGCAATTGGATGGTTCGAAGGTCCCGCAGGTGGTGGTGGAGGAGCTCCATGTGCGATCTCACCTGGTGCAGGTGCGTTCCCGTATCCAGGATTCGGGGCTTGCTGCCTCATCTGGGCCATGCTCTCGCTGAGTTTCTGGAACTCGTGGCAGTCCTTGAGCATGTGGCTTTCCTTCTTCTTACCATCCTGCTTGTCGATGTAGAAGTGGATGGTGCATGGACCTGACAGTTTGTCGTAAGCTGAGGGCCCGTCGTCACGGCCACGGCGTTGCCATGACTGCGTTGGGCGTCCTCCGTTGCGGAAGTTGCTTCCACGGTATCCGCCGTTGCTGCGGTTGTCGTTGCTGTGGCGGTCGGCGTAGCCAGCCGCGACCATGTCGGGTCCATCGCGATCTTCGTAGACGCGCGATCTCCTCTTGCTACGGCGCTCACGTCGCCGGCCATAGTCGTCTTCCTCCTCCGAGTGCGCTCGGTGGATGGAGTCCTCGCCGTCGGCCCACCTGTTGGCGATGTCCATGAGGTGGTCGAGTGTCTTGGGCTTAACACGCCCAAGTTCTTCTTTGAAGTCCTGGCGTTTGACGCCGTCCTTGAAGGCGTCGATAGCTCTCTCCTCAGAGATGTGCGCCGTGGAGTTCTTGGTGTTGGACCAACGCAATATGTACGAGCGAATGGATTCGCCCGTTCGTTGGGTGCAGGCCTGTAGCTCCTCGATCAAGGCAGGCCTCTTGCTGGTTCCCTTGAAGTTTCGGACGAAACTGTACGCCAACTCCTCCCAGCTTCGGATGGATCCCGAGGATAGGCTGCTGAACCAGATCCGAGCTGCGCCTTTCAGCTGCAGCTGAAGGCATTGCATGGCGGTTTCCTTGTTTCCGCCGTGCAGCTTGACGAACGACAAGTGGTCGCTGAGCCATGCCTTGGGGTCCTGTGTGCCATCGAACTTCATAGTGTCCAAAGGAAGCTTGAAGTTCCGCGACATCCGTGTCCGCCGAACAGATCTGCTGAAGCATCGGGCTCCGCAGAGTTCTCCTTCATCATCCTCCTCCTTGGATTAAGATGAGCATACGCGCTTGGCGCGTGCCTTGTCGATCTTGCACTGGGTTAGCTCGCTTCGAGCGTCGTAATCGCGGCTGCAACGGCGCGAGCTCTTATTCCTTCGAGGAAGGTCGTGCTATTCATCTTCGGATGAGGGCATGGGGCTGCGGTTGAACCTGACCGCATCCTTCTTCTTTGGCTCCGCAGGAGCTTCTCCGTGGAGCGCAGCTCCAACGAGTCCGAGTTCGGTAAGCGCGGACTTATGCATGACCCTTTTCGGGTCCCCCTCCGGAGGTGGATGGGACGCGAGGTACGCGGTGGCCGCCATGATTGCGGCTTGCGGTGTCTTCGGGATGACGTTGTCGTCGGCGTCCATCTCCATGAAGGACGCGTTGAGGGCCCGAGTCACCTCGCGACGCTCCTTGGGGTCCATGTTCTCCATCCGAGAACGGTTCTTGTTGCCATGGTTGTCGTGCGAGCTGGAGCCAATGCCCATGGCGGAGAGCACAACTCACCGTGCACTGGACTCTGAGGCTGCTTGCTTGCGCTTGTCAAGCACCTCCTGCATCTTCACCCGGTTCTTGTGCTCCTCGATTAGGATCATGTGGTATGCCATCAGTAGGTCCCGTGAGGCACCCACGGGCAGGATCTTGTTGCCTGCTACGTCTTCGCGTGCTTGAGCCCATCCCTCCTCGCTGAGGTGGATGACCCGATCGGTGTCGTCCCCGTTGGGTGGGGGGGACTGGCTTCTTCTGTTCCCGCTGTTTCTACCCTGTGGGTTAGGAGGCGGGTTGGGCGCGTGGTGTTCCGCGTCACTCTGGATGACTACGGTGCATTGGTAGCGCTCGTAGATTGGATTGCTGCTGCCACAGCTTTTGGATCCGGAACTGTAGGTCCCTTCATCCGATGGTGGATCGCACAGATCTGAGTTGCAGCTGCTGCAGCTATAGGACTCATCTGTCGATGGTGATGTGCGTAGCACAGGGTGTGGAGCCCACGAAGCAGGCCTAACGACGACAGGGGCACCCGCTCTGGGAGGTGGAGAGTGCCGGTCTGCCCCACCTGGAAGTAGAAGCTTCCGAATAGGACTTCGAGTCCGTCGCCAACGGGCTCGAAGTCTTTCATGGTGGCCGGTGAGTGGACGGTGAAGTCGAAGGCGCCAAAGAGGAGATAACTCTCCGTCGCCGTGGAGTTGTAGATCACTTTGGTTGGGACCGTCACAATCGCACAATCAGCGCCCCCAATTCCCACAGACGGCGCCAATTGACGAGGTTTAATCTCGTCAATGCCCATTGTTATGGACTTGGGTTTTGGAGAAGATGGGGATGCTAGAGATCGCGAACGGTTAGCAAACAAGCAACAAGGGTACATGAGGTTTACCCAGGTTCAGGCCCCCGGAGGGAAAACCCTACTCCTGCTTGTCTGCTCTGATTACGGTGGAACCGAAGGTTACAGGGTGCGCATATGCAATCTGGCATGGAGGTGTATATGCGGTGGTGTGCGGGAGATCGTAAGAGAGCCTCCTCGTCGTGCCCTCCTGGCCTTTATATAGTGATAGGCAGGTCCCAGGCACAGATCGAGTCGGTTATAGGTTTTACTCTAGTCTTGCTCTCCAAGGATCCGAAGGCGCCACGAGCCTTGTCCACCCGAAAATCTTTATGGGCTGATGCATATTCGCCGTGGGCCTTCCTTGGGCTGAACCAGGTATGCTAAGGTAGTGTACCCGTAGGGTATAACCATGTCAGATTGCTTCCACTACAACAACTGAACGAACCCTCGGGCCCTGTTCAGTTACTATGGGATTAGGATGGATTGACCTGAAATAGATCCCATCTAATTCAAAATCCTCTCTAATCCTCTCCAATCCACTTCAATCGACCTCTGAGCTGGATTAGCCTAACATGGCCTTAGGTGGTTTGGAACCAAACCATGCACATGATTATGTAAGACACTATATTTGAGTGTCACTTGGGAATCGGACATGGTTATTCGTCGGATTCTTTCAAAAGGATACGGGAAATCATAGTACGGATTCGTTAACCGGATTTATTTTGGGTCGTACTACACGTCCCCCGGGGAATAATTCTCTAAAATCTCCCGGGTCCTCACTAGTGGAAAGGCGGGCTTTTGTTGATCCCGAAAATGGGCTTTAACACCGGTTCTTCTACGAACCGGTGTTAAAGGGGGGGCCGTACCAGCGTGGCCTCTGCAGCATTAAAGGAGCCCCCCCTTTAACACCGGTTCGTGCCACGAACCGGTGTTAAAGTGTAGGGGTTCGTAGCATGGAAAACAAAAATTTTCTATCGCATACAAACAAACAAGCCAAGATCTATCTACTAGATTGTAGCAACGAGTCGATGGTATAACTTACCCTCGAAGATTCCAAAGCGTTTAACGAGAGCAGATTCTCGTGGGTGATGTAGTCGTACTCTTTCCGATCTCAAGATCGTGTAGACGATCCTTCCGGCGCCACGTTCCGGCAGCGCTCCCGCAGTCGGTCACACGTTCGGTACTCGACGAAGACCTTCCTCTCCCTTGTTCCAGCAGGCAGCGGAGGTTGTAGCACTCTCCTCGCGATTCCGGCAGCACAACGGCGTGGTACCGGAAGTAGAGGGGAAATCCCGCAGGGCTTCGCCTTAAGCCGGTGCGAGTATGGTGGAGCTTATGAGAGAGGCTATTAGTGGTCTAGTAATTAGACACACCAATTAGAAGGCTCTAAACCAATTAGAAGGCTCTAAACCGTTGGCTAAAGCAATTAGAAGCTCTAAACCAAAACGGCTCTAAACCGGAGATCTAGAGGTGAAAGTTGTGTGTCTCTAGGAGGAGCCCTGCCCCTCCTTTTATGGGAAGGGGGTCTTGGCGCGCCAGGGGAGGGAGGGAGTCCCTCCCCAACTCGGCCTTGGGCTGGGCGCCGGCCTGGAGGAGTCCTACTCCTCCTCCAGGTTGGTTCCAACTCCTCTTGCTTGTTTCCCACAGTTTCTTGTTTTGGCAGTTTGACTTTCAAACTGGACATTTGACTTTTCTGTTTTAGGATTCAATTTAATCCTTTATTTGGGACAGCAAGAACACTTAGTACATGATGCAATCATTCCAATAATTAATGACACATTCATGTACCCCCTTCCCCCCCCCGGAGTGCCGGACAATCCGGAACCTTCTAGAACATTCCCGATGAAAACACCGGAATCATTCCCGAACTCCGAAACGGGACTTTCCTTATATGAATCTTATTCTCCGGACCATTCCGGATCACCTCGTGATATCCCGGATCCCATCCGAGACTCCGAACAACATTCGGTCTCTTTCTCATAATACCATAACTACTCAAACAACGTCGAATCCTTAAGTGTGTCTCCCTACGGTTCGTGAATTATGCGGACATGATCGAGACACTTCTCCGAACAATAACCAATAGAGGAATCTGGAAATTCATATGGCTCCCACATATTTCTACGATTACTTTGCGATCGAATGAACCACTTACATACGATACCAATTTCCCTTTGTCTCACGATATGTTACTTATCCGAGGTTATGATCGTCGGTATCTCTGCATACCTAGTTCAACCTCGTTACTGACAAGTACTCTTTTCTCGTTCCCGTGATATGTGATCCCTTGTGACCAAGTCACATGCTTGCAAGCTAATTGGATGACATTCCACCGAGAGGGCCCAGAGTATATCTATCCGTCATGTGGATGGACAAATCCCACTCTTGATCCATGTGTCTCAACCAATACTTTCCGAACACTCAATGCCACTTTTATAACCACCCAGTTACGGTGTGGTGTTTGATGTCATCAAAGCATCCATCCGGTAAAGGTGATATGCATGATCTCATGGTCGAAGGAATTAGGTTACTATGTATCAGAAAGCATATAGCAATTGAACTATTGAAATGACTTGATCTTTATGCTACGCTTATCTATAGGAGTATGTCCACCATATCATTCTCCTAATGATATGATCTTGTTGTTGATAACATCTCAATGTTCATGATAGGGAAACCACAATCATCTATCAACCAACAAGCTAGTGAAGTATAGAGGCTATACTAGGGACTTCAAATTAAGTTTACAAATCACACAAGTATCAATGTTTCCTTGTTAATACTATTATAGCATGAATGTAAACATTTATCATAAACACAAAGATATAATAATAACTACATTTATTATTGCCTCTAGGGCATATCTCCAACAGTCTCCCACTTGCACTAGAGTCATCTAATCTAGATTACATGGTAATATACCTAACACCCATGGCAGTTTGGTGTTGGTCATGTTTTGCCCTCGGGAGAGGTTTAGTCAACGGATCCGCCACATTCAGATCTGTGTGTACTTTGCAAATCTTTATATCCCCATCCTGGATATGTTCTCGAATAGCGTGAAAACGCAGCTTGATATGCTTCAGCTTCTTGTGTGACCTTGGTTCTTACGCATTGGCTATGGCGCCCATGTTATCACAGTAGATAGACATTGGGTCCAGCGCACTAGGAACCACACCCAGCTCTGTAATGAACTCTTTCATCCATATCGCTTCTTGTGAAGCCTCCGAAGCAGCCATGTATTCCGATTCAGTTGAAGATCTCGCCACAACGCTTTGCTTTGCACTCCTCCAGCTAACTGCTGCACCATTCAAAATAAATACGTATCCAGATTGTGATTTAGAATCATCCGGATCTGTGTTCCAACTAGCATCGGTGTAACCATTAACAACGAGCTGTTCATCACCTCCATAAGAAAGAACCATATCCTTAGTTCTTCTCAAGTACTTAAGGATGTTTTTGACCGCTGTCCAATGATCCACTCCTGGATCACTTTGATATCTGCTAGTTAAACTAACAGCATATGCAATGTCGGGTCTAGTACATAGCATGGCATACATTAGAGATCCTATGGCTGAGGCATAAGGAGTCTTACTCATCCTTTCTCTATCTTCTGCCGATGTCGGACTTTGAGTTTTACTCAAGGTCGTATTGGGCAACATGGGCAAGAACCCTTTCTTGCTTTCTTCCATTCCAAATCTCTTTAGAACTTTGTCCAAATATGTACTCTGTGATAATGATATTTGGCGTTTCGATCTATCTCTATAAATCTTTATGCCTAATATGTAAGCTGCTTCGTCAAGATCCTTCATTGAAAAACTATTATTCAAATATTCCTTGACACTATTAAGAAGTTCTACATCATTCCCAATCAATAATATGTCATCCACATATAGTATTAAGAATGCTACAGAGCTCCCACTCACTTTCTTGTAAATACAAGCTTCTCCATAAGTTTGTATAAAACCAAAACTTTTGATTACCTTATCAAAACGTTGATTCCAACTTCGGGATGCTTGCTTCAATCCATAGATGGACCGTTGAAGTTTGCATACCTTGTTAGCATCTTTAGGATCGACAAAACCTTTGGGTTGCATCATATACAACTCTTCATCAATGTCTCCATTGAGGAATGCTGTTTTGACATCCATCTGCCATATCTCATAATCATAATATGCAGCGATTGCTAACATAATCCTTACAGACTTTAGCTTCGCTACCGGTGAGAAAGTCTCATCGTAGTCAACTCCTTGAATTTGTCGAAACCCTTTTGCGACAAGTCGAGCTTTATAGACAGTAACATTACCATCAGCATCTGTTTTCTTCTTGAAAATCCATTTGTTCTCGACAGCCTTTCGGCCATCCGGTAAGTCCACCAAAGTCCATACTTGGTTTTCGTACATGGATCCAATCTCGGATTTCATGGCTTCTTGCCATTTATTGGAATCTGGGCTCATCATCGCTTCCTCATATGTCTCGGGGTCATCGGTGTTGTCCACCACCATGACATTCATAACGGAATCATACCAATCTGGAGTGGTACGAGTTCTCGTTGACCTCCGAGGCTCTGTAGCAACTTCAACCGAAGTTTCATGATCACCATCATTAGCTTCCTCTCTTATTGGTGCAGGCACCACAGGAACTTCTTCTGGTGCTGCGCTACTCGCAATTTCGAGAGAAGGTTCGACAACCTCGTCGAGTTCTACTTTCCTTCCAGTCAATTCTTTCGAGAGAAATTCCTTCTCTAGAAAGGATCCATTCTTGGCAACGAAGATTTTGCCTTCGGATCTATGATAGAAGGTATACCCAATAGTTTCATTCGGGTATCCTATGAAGACGCATTTTTCCGCTTTGGGTTCAAGCTTGTCCGGCTGTAACTTCTTTACATAGGCTTCGCATCCCCAAACTTTAAGGAACGACAATTTAGGTTTCTTCCCAAACCATAATTCATACGGTGTCGTTTCAACGGATTTAGATGGTGCCCTATTTAAAGTGAATGCGGCTGTTTCTAATGCATAACCCCAAAATGATAGCGGTAAATCTGTAAGTGACATCATAGAACGAACCATATCTAAGAGAGTTCGATTACGACGTTCGGACACACCATTACGCTGTGGTGTTCCCGGCGGTGTCAATTGTGAAAGTATTCCGCATTTCTTCAAATGCTCGCCAAACTCGTAACTTAGATATTCACCTCCACGATCAGAACGTAGAAATTTAATCTTCTTGTTACGTTGATTCTCTACCTCACTTTGAAACTCCTTAAACTTCTCGAAAGTTTCGGACTTATGTTTCATGAAATAGATATACCCATATCTACTCAAGTCATCCGTGAAGGTAAGAACATAACGATAACCACTGCGCGATGCTACACTCATTGGACCACACACATCGGTATGTATGAGTTCCAATAAGTCTGTAGCTCGCTCCATCATACCAGAAAATGGAGTCTTAGTCATTTTTCCCATCAGACATGCTTCGCATCTTTCAAGTGATTCAAAATCAAGTGATTCAAGAAGTCCATCGGAATGGAGTTTCTTCATACGTTTCACTCCGATGTGACCAAGACGACAGTGCCACATATAGGTCGAATTATCGCTTGATTTCAATCGTTTAGCCTCAATGTTGTTGATATGTGTATTTCCACTATAGAGATTCAATAAGAATAGACCATCTATCAAAGGTGCATGTGCATAAAACATATTACTCATATAAATAGAACAACCATTATTCTCGGATTTAAACAAGTAACTGTCTCGCAATAAACAAGATCCCGATATAATGTTCATGCTCAATGCAGGCACCAAATAACAATTATTTAAGTATAAAACTAATCCCGATGGTAGATGAAGGGGTAGCGTGCCGACCGCGATCACATCAACCTTTGATCCGTTTCCCACGCGCATTGTCACCTCGTTCTTCGCTAGCTTCCGTTTATTCTGCAGCACCTGTTTCGAGTTACAGATATGAGCAACCGAACCAGTATCAAATACCCAGGCACTACTACGAGTACTAGTGAGATACACATCAATAACATGTATATCAGATATACCTTTCTTCTTGATGTTGCCGTTCTTCAAATCCGCCAAGTACTTTGGGCAATTCCGCTTCCAGTGACCTTCTCCCTTGCAGTAAAAGCACTCAGTATCAGGCTTAGGTCCAGCCCTGGTCTTCTTCGTCGGTGTGGTAGCTTTCTTACCACCCTTCTTGAAGTGTCCCTTTTGCTTAGACTTGCCTTTCTTGAATTTGGTGGTCTTATTGACCAACAACACTTGGTGCTCTTTCTTGATCTCCACTTCTGCAGATTTCAACATGGCAAAGAGTTCTGGCAACGTCTTGTTCATGTTCTGCATGTTGTAGTTCATCACAAAGTTCTTGTAACTTGGTGGTAGTGATTGGAGGACACGGTAAATCCCCAAAGCATTAGGAATCACTATACCCAAGCTTTGAAGTTTGTTTGCGTGCCCTGACATCTTAAGCACATGCTCACTGACGGAGCTGCCTTCTTCCATCTTGCAGTTAAAGAACTTTTCAGAAGCTTCATAGCTTTCAATTGCCGCATGAGTCTCAAAAATCAATTTGAGATCCTCGACAATATCATATGGGTCTGAATCCTCAAACCTTTTCTGAAGCTCCGATTCCAAACCATACAAGATAGCACACTGAACTATGGAGTACTGATTCTTCTGAGCGAGGTAAACATTCTTTACTTCATCGGGAGCATCAGCTGTAGGTGGGTCACCCAGCGGTGCATCTAGCACATAGGTCAAATTACCAGCTGTGAGGACAATCCTCAAATTGCGGAACCAATCCGCGAAGTTGCTTCCATTGTTTTTCAACTTTTATTTCTCTAGGAACGCATTAAAATTGATGGTAGGGGCTGCCATTGATCTACAACATATTTGCAATAGTTTAGACTAAGTTTATGACAAATTGAGTTCAAATTAATTAATGTAATTAAACTAGGTGAACTCCCACTCAAAACAACATCCTGTTGGAGATATGCCCTAGAGGCAATAATAAATGTGGTTATTATTATATCTTTGTGTTTATGATAAATGTTTACATTCATGCTATAATAGTATTAACAAGGAAACATTGATACTTGTGTGATTTGTAAACTTAATTTGAAGTCCCTAGTATAGCCTCTATACTTCACTAGCTTGTTGGTTGATAGATGATTGTGGTTTCCCTATCATGAACATTGAGATGTTATCAACAACAAGATCATATCGTTAGGAGAATGATATGGTGGACATACTCCTATAGATAAGCGTAGCATAAAGATCAAGTCATTTCATTAGTTCAATTGCTATATGCTTTCTGATACATAGTAACCTAATTCCTTCGACCATGAGATCATGCATATCACCTTTGCCGGATGGATGCTTTGATGACATCAAACACCACACCGTAACTAGGTGGTTATAAAAGTGGCATTGAGTGTTCGGAAAGTATTGGTTGAGACACATGGATCAAGAATGGGATTTGTCCATCCACATGACGGATAGATATACTCTGGGCCCTCTCGGTGGAATGTCATCCAATTAGCTTGCAAGCATGTGACTTGGTCACAAGGGATCACATATCACGGGAACAAGAAAAGAGTACTTGTCAGTAACGAGGTTGAACTAGGTATGCAGAGATACCGACGATCATAACCTCGGATAAGTAACATATCGTGAGACAAAGGGAAATTGGTATCGTATGTAAGTGGTTCATTCGATCGCAAAGTAATCGTAGAAATATGTGGGAGCCATATGAATTTCCAGATTCCTCTATTGGTTATTGTTCGGAGAAGTGTCTCGATCATGTCCGCATAATTCACGAACCGTAGGGAGACACACTTAAGGATTCGACGTTGTTTGAGTAGTTATGGTATTATGAGAAAGAGACCGAATGTTGTTCGGAGTCTCGGATGGGATCCGGGATATCACGAGGTGATCCGGAATGGTCCGGAGAATAAGATTCATATAAGGAAAGTCCCGTTTCGGAGTTGCGGAATGATTCCGGTGTTTTCATCGGGAATGTTCTAGAAGGTTCCGGATTGTCCGGCACTCCGGGGGGGGGGGGGAAGGGGTACATGAATGTGTCATTACTTATTGGAATGATTGCATCATGTACTAAGTGTTCTTGCTGTCCCAAATAAAGGATTAAATTGAATCCTAAAACAGAAAAGTCAAATGTCCAGTTTGAAAGTCAAACTGCCAAAACAAGAAACTGTGGGAAACAAGCAAGAGGAGTTGGAATCAACCTGGAGGAGGAGTAGGACTCCTCCAGGCCGGTGCCCAGCCCAAGGCCGAGTTGGGGAGGGACTCCCTCCCTCCCCTGGCGCGCCAAGACCCCCCTCCCATAAAAGGAGGGGCAGGGCTCCTCCTAGAGACACACAACTTTCACCTCTAGATCTCCGGTTTAGAGCCGTTTTGGATTAAAGCTTCTAATTGCTTTAGCCAACGGTTTAGAGCCTTCTAATTGGTTTAGAGCCTTCTAATTGGTGTGTCTAATTACTAGACCACTAATAGCCTCTCTCATAAGCTCCACCATACTCGCACCGGCTTAAGGCGAAGCCCTGCGGGATCTCCCCTCTACTTCCGGTACCACGCCGTTGTGCTGCCGGAATCGCGAGGAGAGTGCTACAACCTCCGCTGCCTGCTGGAACAAGGGAGAGGAAGGTCTTCGTCGAGTACCGAACGTGTGACCGACTGCGGGAGCGCTGCCGGAACGTGGCGCCGGAAGGATCGTCTACGCGATCTTGAGATCGGAAAGAGTACGACTACATCACCCACGAGAATCCGCTCTCGTTAAACGCTTTGGAATCTTCGAGGGTAAGTTATACCATCGACTCGTTGCTACAATCTAGTAGATAGATCTTGGCTTGTTTTTTGTATGCGATAGAAAATTTTTGTTTTCCATGCTACGAACCCCTACAGTGGTATCAGAGCCGTGTCTATATGTAGATCTGTTGCACGAGTAGAACACAATGGTCATTGTGGGCGTTGATGCTTTTATTGTCGATTGCTTCTTGTGTACTTTGCATCTTGCGGTATGTTGGGATGAAGCGGCCCGGGCTAACCTTACATGACATCGTTCATGAGACTTGCTCCACGCTTGACATGCAACTTGTATTGCATAAGTGGCTTTGCGGGTGCCTGTTTCTCCTAGCATAGTAAAGATCCAATACACAACGGGTGATTAACAATACTTGTGTCAACGTTGTGGTTCATGTTCGTAAGTTAGAACGACACTTATTGAAAGCCCCAAACCACGTAAAATATGCAAAGAAAGTAGAGGCGTCTAACTTTGTTTTGCAGGGGTGTGCAGTGATGTGATATGGCCATGATTGTGATTATATTTGATGTATGCAATGTTCCTTATTGTAAGTCGGCAACCGGCAGGAGCCATATGGTTGTCTTTAATTTATGTTAAAACCCGCGTGTCTATTCAAAGTAGTTGTAATAGTTGAAGCCGGTGGACGACAACCATGGAGAGGCGTCATTGACCTTGATGCAATACCGGTGATGATGGAGATCATGTTCGTGCTTGAAGATGGAGATCAAAGCACAAAGAAGAAAGGCCATATCATATCACATATATATTGAATTGCATGTGATGTTAATCCTTTATGCATCTTGTATTGCTTAGTAGACGACGGTAGCATTATAAGATGATCCCTCATGCACATGAATTTCAAGTCATAAAGTGTTCACCCTTAGTTAGCACCGTTGCTAAAGCTTGTTGCTTCGAAGCACCACGTGATGATCGGGTGTGTTAGATTCCGCAAGTGTATACAACGTGGGCAAGCCAGATTTGCTCATGCGGAAACTAAGGTTTGATCTTGACGAGCCTAGCATGTACAGACATGGTCTCGGAACACGGATCACCGAAAGGTAAAGCATGAATCATATAGTAGATATGATGAACATGACGATTGTTCGCCATTGAAACTATATCAACTCTCGTGATGATCGGTGTTGATGTGGTGGATTTGGTTCGTGTGATCACTAAAACAATGTGAGGGATGTTGTTTTGAGTGGGAGTTCACCTAGTTTAATTACATTAATTAATTTGAACTCAATTTATCATAAACTTAGTCTAAACTATTGCAAATATGTTGTAGATCAATGGCAGCCCCTACCATCAATTTTAATGCGTTCCTAGAGAAAGAAAAGTTGAAAAACAATGGAAGCAACTTCGCGGATTGGTTCCGCAATTTGAGGATTGTCCTCACAGCTGGTAATTTGACCTATGTGCTGGATGCACCGCTAGGTGACCCACCTGCAGCTGATGCTCCCGATGAAGTAAAGAATGTTTACCTCGCTCGAAAGAATCAGTACTCCATAGTTCAGTGTGCTATCTTGTATGGTTTGGAATCGGAGCTTCAGAAAAGGTTTGAGGATTCAGACCCATATGATATTGTCAAGGATCTCAAATTGATTTTTGAGACTCATGCGGCAATTGAAAGCTATGAAGCTTCTGAAAAGTTCTTTAACTGCAAGATGGAAGAAGGCAGCTCCGTCAGTGAGCATGTGCTTAAGATGTCAGGGCACGCAAACAAACTTCAAAGCTTGGGTATAGTGATTCCTAATGCTTTGGGGATTTACCGTGTCCTCCAATCACTACCACCAAGTTACAAGAACTTTGTGATGAACTACAACATGCAGAACATGAACAAGACGTTGCCAGAACTCTTTGCCATGTTGAAATCTGCAGAAGTGGAGATCAAGAAAGAGCACCAAGTGTTGTTGGTCAATAAGACCACCAAATTCAAGAAAGGCAAGTCTAAGCAAAAGGGACACTTCAAGAAGGGTGGTAAGAAAGCTACCACGCCGACGAAGAAGACCAGGGCTGGACCTAAGCCTGATACTGAGTGCTTTTACTGCAAGGGAGAAGGTCACTGGAAGCGGAATTGCCCAAAGTACTTGGCGGATTTGAAGAACGGCAACATCAAGAAGAAAGGTATATCTGATATACATGTTATTGATGTGTATCTCACTAGTACTCGTAGTAGTGCCTGGGTATTTGATACTGGTTCGGTTGCTCATATCTGTAACTCGAAACAGGTGCTGCAGAATAAACGGAAGCTAGCGAAGAACGAGGTGACGATGCGCGTGGGAAACGGATCAAAGGTTGATGTGATCGCGGTCGGCACGCTACCCCTTCATCTACCATCGGGATTAGTTTTATACTTAAATAATTGTTATTTGGTGCCTGCGTTGAGCATGAACATTATATCGGGATCTTGTTTATTGCGAGACGGTTACTTGTTTAAATCCGAGAATAATGGTTGTTCTATTTATATGAGTAATATGTTTTATGCACATGCACCTTTGATAGATGGTCTATTCTTATTGAATCTCGATAGTGGAAATACACATATCAACAACATTGAGGCTAAACGATTGAAATCAAGCGATAATTCGACCTATATGTGGCACTGTCGTCTTGGTCACATCGGAGTGAAACGTATGAAGAAACTCCATTCCGATGGACTTCTTGAATCACTTGATTTTGAATCACTTGAAAGATGCGAAGCATGTCTGATGGGAAAAATGACTAAGACTCCATTTTCTGGTATGATGGAGCGAGCTACAGACTTATTGGAAATCATACATACCGATGTGTGTGGTCCAATGAGTGTAGCATCGCGCAGTGGTTATCGTTATGTTCTTACCTTCACGGATGACTTGAGTAGATATGGGTATATCTATTTCATGAAACATAAGTCCGAAACTTTCGAGAAGTTTAAGGAGTTTCAAAGTGAGGTAGAGAATCAACGTAACAAGAAGATTAAATTTCTACGTTCTGATCGTGGAGGTGAATATCTAAGTTACGAGTTTGGCGAGCATTTGAAGAAATGCGGAATACTTTCACAATTGACACCGCCGGGAACACCACAGCGTAATGGTGTGTCCGAACGTCGTAATCGAACTCTCTTAGATATGGTTCGTTCTATGATGTCACTTACAGATTTACCGTTATCATTTTGGGGTTATGCATTAGAAACAGCCGCATTCACTTTAAATAGGGCACCGTCTAAATCCGTTGAAACGACACCATATGAATTATGGTTTGGGAAGAAACCTAAATTGTCGTTCCTTAAAGCTTGGGGATGCGAAGCCTATGTAAAGAAGTTACAGCCGGACAAGCTTGAACCCAAAGCGGAAAAATGCGTCTTCATAGGATACCCGAAGGAAACTATTGGGTATACCTTCTATCATAGATCGGAAGGCAAAATCTTCGTTGCCAAGAATGGATCCTTTCTAGAGAAGGAATTTCTCTCGAAAGAATTGACTGGAAGGAAAGTAGAACTTGACGAGGTTGTTGAACCTTCTCTTGATATTGCGAGTAGCGCAGCACCGGAAGAAGTTCCTGTGGTGCCTGCACCAATAAGAGAGGAAGCTAATGATGGTGATCATGAAACTTCAGTTGAAGTTGCTACAGAGCCTCGGAGGTCGACGAGAACTCGTACCACTCCAGATTGGTATGATTCCGTTATGAATGTCATGGTGGTGGACAACACCGATGACCCCGAGACATATGAGGAAGCGATGATGAGCCCAGATTCCAATAAATGGCAAGAAGCCATGAAATCCGAGATTGGATCCATGTACGAAAACCAAGTATGGACTTTGGTGGACTTACCAGATGGCCGAAAGGCTGTCGAGAACAAATGGATTTTCAAGAAGAAAACATATGCTGATGGTAATGTTACTGTCTATAAAGCTCGACTTGTCGCAAAAGGGTTTCGACAAATTCAAGGAGTTGACTACGATGAGACTTTCTCACCAGTAGCGAAGCTAAAGTCTGTGAGGATTATGTTAGCAATCGCTGCATATTATGATTATGAGATATGGCAGATGGATGTCAAAACAGCATTCCTCAATGGAGACATTGATGAAGAGTTGTATATGATGCAACCCAAAGGTTTTGTCGATCCTAAAGATGCTAACAAGGTATGCAAACTTCAACGGTCCATCTATGGATTGAAGCAAGCATCCCGAAGTTGGAATCAACGTTTTGATAAGGTAATCAAAAGTTTTGGTTTTATACAAACTTATGGAGAAGCTTGTATTTACAAGAAAGTGAGTGGGAGCTCTGTAGCATTCTTAATACTATATGTGGATGACATATTGTTGATTGGGAATGATGTAGACCTTCTTAATAGTGTCAAGGAATATTTGAATAATAGTTTTTCAATGAAGGATCTTGGCGAAGCAGCTTACATATTAGGCATAAAGATTTATAGAGATAGATCGAAACGCCAAATATCATTGTCACAGAGTACATATTTGGACAAAGTTCTAAAGAGATTTGGAATGGAAGAAAGCAAGAAAGGGTTCTTGCCCATGTTGCCCAATACGACCTTGAGTAAAACTCAAAGTCTGACATCGGCAGAAGATAGAGAAAGGATGAGTAAGACTCCCTATGCCTCAGCCATAGGATCTCTAATGTATGCCATGCTATGTACTAGACCCGACATTGCATATGCTGTTAGTTTAACTAGCAGATATCAAAGTGATCCAGGAGTGGATCATTGGACAGCGGTCAAAAACATCCTTAAGTACTTGAGAAGAACTAAGGATATGGTTCTTTCTTATGGAGGTGATGAACAGCTCGTTGTTAATGGTTACACCGATGCTAGTTGGAACACTGATCCGGATGATTCTAAATCGCAATCCGGATACGTATTTATTTTGAATGGTGCAGCAGTTAGCTGGAGGAGTGCAAAGCAAAGCGTTGTGGCGAGATCTTCAACTGAATCGGAATACATGGCTGCTTCGGAGGCTTCACAAGAAGCGATATGGATGAAAGAGTTCATTACAGAGCTGGGTGTGGTTCCTAGTGCGCTGGACCCAATGTCTATCTACTGTGATAACATGGGCGCCATAGCCAATGCGCAAGAACCAAGGTCACACAAGAAGCTGAAGCATATCAAGCTACGTTTTCACGCTATTCGAGAACATATCCAGGATGGGGATATAAAGATTTGCAAAGTACACACAGATCTGAATGTGGCGGATCCGTTGACTAAACCTCTCCCGAGGGCAAAACATGACCAACACCAAACTGCCATGGGTGTTCGGTATATTACCATGTAATCTAGATTAGATGACTCTAGTGCAAGTGGGAGACTGTTGGAGATATGCCCTAGAGGCAATAATAAATATCTTTGTGTTTATGATAAATGTTTACATTCATGCTATAATAGTATTAACAAGGAAACATTGATACTTGTGTGATTTGTAAACTTAATTTGAAGTCCCTAGTATAGCCTCTATACTTCACTAGCTTGTTGGTTGATAGATGATTGTGGTTTCCCTATCATGAACATTGAGATGTTATCAACAACAAGATCATATCGTTAGGAGAATGATATGGTGGACATACTCCTATAGATAAGCGTAGCATAAAGATCAAGTCATTTCATTAGTTCAATTGCTATATGCTTTCTGATACATAGTAACCTAATTCCTTCGACCATGAGATCATGCATATCACCTTTGCCGGATGGATGCTTTGATGACATCAAACACCACACCGTAACTGGGTGGTTATAAAAGTGGCATTGAGTGTTCGGAAAGTATTGGTTGAGACACATGGATCAAGAATGGGATTTGTCCATCCACATGACGGATAGATATACTCTGGGCCCTCTCGGTGGAATGTCATCCAATTAGCTTGCAAGCATGTGACTTGGTAACAAGGGATCACATATCACGGGAACGAGAAAAGAGTACTTGTCAGTAACGAGGTTGAACTAGGTATGCAGAGATACCGACGATCATAACCTCGGATAAGTAACATATCGTGAGACAAAGGGAAATTGGTATCGTATGTAAGTGGTTCATTCAATCGCAAAGTAATCGTAGAAATATGTGGGAGCCATATGAATTTCCAGATTCCTCTATTGGTTATTGTTCGGAGAAGTGTCTCGATCATGTCCGCATAATTCACGAACCGTAGGGAGACACACTTAAGGATTCGACGTTGTTTGAGTAGTTATGGTATTATGAGAAAGAGACCGAATGTTGTTCGGAGTCTCGGATGGGATCCGGGATATCACGAGGTGATCCGGAATGGTCCGGAGAATAAGATTCATATAAGGAAAGTCCCGTTTCGGAGTTGCGGAATGATTCCGGTGTTTTCATCGGGAATGTTCTAGAAGGTTCCGGATTGTCCGGCACTCCGGGGGGGGGGGGGGAAGGGGTACATGAATGTGTCATTACTTATTGGAATGATTGCATCATGTACTAAGTGTTCTTGCTGTCCCAAATAAAGGATTAAATTGAATCCTAAAACAGAAAAGTCAAATGTCCAGTTTGAAAGTCAAACTGCCAAAACAAGAAACTGTGGGAAACAAGCAAGAGGAGTTGGAATCAACCTGGAGGAGGAGTAGGACTCCTCCAGGCCGGCGCCCAGCCCAAGGCCGAGTTGGGGAGGGACTCCCTCCCTCCCCTGGCGCGCCAAGACCCCCCTCCCATAAAAGGAGGGGCAGGGCTCCTCCTAGAGACACACAACTTTCACCTCTAGATCTCCGGTTTAGAGCCGTTTTGGATTAGAGCTTCTAATTGCTTTAGCCAACGGTTTAGAGCCTTCTAATTGGTGTGTCTAATTACTAGACCACTAATAGCCTCTCTCATAAGCTCCACCATACTCGCACCGGCTTAAGGCGAAGCCCTGCGGGATCTCCCCTCTACTTCCGGTACCACGCCGTTGTGCTGCCGGAATCGCGAGGAGAGTGCTACAACCTCCGCTGCCTGCTAGAACAAGGGAGAGGAAGGTCTTCGTCGAGTACCGAACGTGTGACCGACTGCGGGAGCGCTGCCGGAACGTGGCGCCGGAAGGATCGTCTACGCGATCTTGAGATCGGAAAGAGTACGACTACATCACCCACGAGAATCCGCTCTCGTTAAACGCTTTGGAATCTTCGAGGGTAAGTTATACCATCGACTCGTTGCTACAATCTAGTAGATAGATCTTGGCTTGTTTGTTTGTATGCGATAGAAAATTTTTGTTTTCCATGCTACAAACCCCTACACATCCCTCACATTGTTTTAGTGATCACACGAACCAAATCCACTACATCAACACCGATCATCACGAGAGTTGATATAGTTTCAATGGCGAACAATCGTCATGTTCATCATATCTACTATATGATTCATGCTTTACCTTTCGGTGATCCGTGTTCCGAGACCATGTCTGTACATGCTAGGCTCGTCAAGATCAAACCTTAGTTTCCGCATGAGCAAATCTGGCTTGCTCACGTTGTATACACTTGCGGAATCTAACACACCCGATCATCACGTGGTGCTTCGAAACAACAAGCTTTAGCAACGGTGCTAACTGAGGGTGAACACTTTATGACTTGAAATTCATGTGCATGAGGGATCATCTTATAATGCTACCGTCGTCTACTAAGCAATACAAGATGCATAAAGGATTAACATCACATGCAATTCAATATATATGTGATATGATATGGCCTTTCTTCTTTGTGCTTTGATCTCCATCTTCAAGCACGAACATGATCTCCATCATCACCGGCATTGCATCAAGGTCAATGACGCCTCTCCATGATTGTCGTCCACCGGCTTCAACTATTACAACTACTTTGAATAGACACGCGGGTCTTAACATAAATTAAAGACAACCATATGTCTCCTGCCGGTTGCCGACTTACAATAAGGAACATTGCATACATCAAATATAATCACAATCATGGCCATATCACATCACTGCACACCCCTGCAAAACAAAGTTAGACGCCTCTACTTTCTTTGCATATTTTACGTGGTTTGGGGCTTTCAATAAGTGTCGTTCTAACTTACGAACATGAACCACAACGTTGACACAAGTACTGTTAATCACCCGTTGTGTATTGGATATTTACTATGCTAGGAGAAACAGGCACCCGCAAAGCCACTTATGCAATACAAGTTGCATGTTAAGCGTGGAGCAAGTCTCATGAACGATGTCATGTAAGGTTAGCCCGGGCCGCTTCATCCCAACATACCGCAAGATGCAAAGTATACAAGAAGCAATCGACAATAAAAGCATCAACGCCCACAATGACCATTGTGTTCTACTCGTGCAACAGATCTACATATAGACACGGCTCTGATACCACTGTAGGGGTTCGTAGCATGGAAAACAAAAATTTTCTATCGCATACAAACAAACAAGCCAAGATCTATCTACTAGATTGTAGCAACAAGTCGATGGTATAACTTACCCTCGAAGATTCCAAAGCGTTTAACGAGAGCAGATTCTCGTGGGTGATGTAGTCGTACTCTTTCCGATCTCAAGATCGTGTAGACGATCCTTCCGGCGCCACGTTCCGGCAGCGCTCCCGCAGTCGGTCACACGTTCGGTACTCGACGAAGACCTTCCTCTCCCTTGTTCCAGCAGGCAGCGGAGGTTGTAGCACTCTCCTCGCGATTCCGGCAGCACAACGGCGTGGTACCGGAAGTAGAGGGGAAATCCCGCAGGGCTTCGCCTTAAGCCGGTGCGAGTATGGTGGAGCTTATGAGAGAGGCTATTAGTGGTCTAGTAATTAGACACACCAATTAGAAGGCTCTAAACCAATTAGAAGGCTCTAAACCGTTGGCTAAAGCAATTAGAAGCTCTAAACCAAAACGGCTCTAAACCGGAGATCTAGAGGTGAAAGTTGTGTGTCTCTAGGAGGAGCCCTGCCCCTCCTTTTATGGGAAGGGGGTCTTGGCGCGCCAGGGGAGGGAGGGAGTCCCTCCCCAACTCGGCCTTGGGCTGGGCGCCGGCCTGGAGGAGTCCTACTCCTCCTCCAGGTTGGTTCCAACTCCTCTTGCTTGTTTCCCACAGTTTCTTGTTTTGGCAGTTTGACTTTCAAACTGGACATTTGACTTTTCTGTTTTAGGATTCAATTTAATCCTTTATTTGGGACAGCAAGAACACTTAGTACATGATGCAATCATTCCAATAATTAATGACACATTCATGTACCCCCTTCCCCCCCCGGAGTGCCGGACAATCCGGAACCTTCTAGAACATTCCCG
The DNA here is from genome assembly GCA_910589765.1 of Avena atlantica. Lineage (NCBI taxonomy): Eukaryota > Viridiplantae > Streptophyta > Magnoliopsida > Poales > Poaceae > Avena > Avena atlantica. The sequence continues at coordinate 491,930,129 of OU342739.1, read as the reverse complement.
ATGAAAACACCGGAATCATTCCCGAACTCCGAAACGGGACTTTCCTTATATGAATCTTATTCTCCGGACCATTCCGGATCACCTCGTGATATCCCGGATCCCATCCGAGACTCCGAACAACATTCGGTCTCTTTCTCATAATACCATAACTACTCAAACAACGTCGAATCCTTAAGTGTGTCTCCCTACGGTTCGTGAATTATGCGGACATGATCGAGACACTTCTCCGAACAATAACCAATAGAGGAATCTGGAAATTCATATGGCTCCCACATATTTCTACGATTACTTTGCGATCGAATGAACCACTTACATACGATACCAATTTCCCTTTGTCTCACGATATGTTACTTATCCGAGGTTATGATCGTCGGTATCTCTGCATACCTAGTTCAACCTCGTTACTGACAAGTACTCTTTTCTCGTTCCCGTGATATGTGATCCCTTGTGACCAAGTCACATGCTTGCAAGCTAATTGGATGACATTCCACCGAGAGGGCCCAGAGTATATCTATCCGTCATGTGGATGGACAAATCCCACTCTTGATCCATGTGTCTCAACCAATACTTTCCGAACACTCAATGCCACTTTTATAACCACCCAGTTACGGTGTGGTGTTTGATGTCATCAAAGCATCCATCCGGTAAAGGTGATATGCATGATCTCATGGTCGAAGGAATTAGGTTACTATGTATCAGAAAGCATATAGCAATTGAACTATTGAAATGACTTGATCTTTATGCTACGCTTATCTATAGGAGTATGTCCACCATATCATTCTCCTAATGATATGATCTTGTTGTTGATAACATCTCAATGTTCATGATAGGGAAACCACAATCATCTATCAACCAACAAGCTAGTGAAGTATAGAGGCTATACTAGGGACTTCAAATTAAGTTTACAAATCACACAAGTATCAATGTTTCCTTGTTAATACTATTATAGCATGAATGTAAACATTTATCATAAACACAAAGATATAATAATAACTACATTTATTATTGCCTCTAGGGCATATCTCCAACATAAAGGTCCCTCCACCAGTGGCCCGCGCACCCCCCCCCTTTAACACCGGTTCGTGGCACGAACCGGTGTTAAAGGGGTGGGGGCTATATAAGACACCACCCCAGCCCACACACACCCCACTCTTCCATTTTTTCACATTTTGGAGCCTAGCAAGAGGGTGTGAAGAGTGCTAGTTTGTGTTTTTTTCGTATGCACTAGAGGTGTTCGGTGAAATGCCCGAGAGCTCAAAATAAGCTTTCTTGTTGCTCTTTCCGTCTCGGTCGAGGTCGGCAACTATAGTTTCATGTGTCATTGATGTACTATATATATAAATGGTCATCTCCCTATTATTTTTTGATATATACTACATATTAATGCAGATGAATCGGCAATGGATGTACGGTGACCGCCGCACTTCCGAGTACATTACGGGCCTCCAAAATTTCTTCGTTGTGGCTAATGCAAACCGTGGTCACAATGGTTTTATGTGCTGTCCGTGTGTTCACTGTCAGAACAAGAAAGACTACTCAAATACCAGAACCATTCACGCCCACCTGCTTCGATCTGGTTTCATGCCCAGCTATAATTGTTGGACCAAGCACGGAGAAAAAGGGGTTGTGATGGAAGACAACGAAGAAGAAGAGGATGATGAAAACTATCATAATATGTATCCTGAATATGATGATAATGCAACGGAGGTAGATAATGAAGATCAAGAGGGAGCAGATGGGCCCGCTGATGACGATCTTGGTCGGGCCATTACTGATGCAAAGGAAGAATGTGAAACTGAAAAGGAGAAGGAGAAGCTGGAGCAGATGTTAAAGGATCACAAAACATTGTTGTATCCAACTTGCGAAGATGGCCACAAAAAGCTAGGTGCCACACTGGATTTGCTGCAATGGAAGGCAGAGAATGGTGTGACTGACAGCGCATTTTCAAAGTTGTTGGTAAAAATGAAGAATCTTCTTCCAAGAAATAATGAGTTGCCTGACAGTACATACCAAGCAAAGAAGGTTGTCTGCCCTCTAGGATTAGACGTGCAGAAGATACATGCCTGCATTAATGACTGCATCCTCTACCGCGGTGAGAAGTACGAGAATTTGGATGCATGCCCGGTATGCACTGCACTGCGGTATAAGATCAGACGAGACGATCCTGGCGATGTTGAGGGCGAGGCCCCTAGGAAGAAGGTTCCCGCCAAGGTTATGTGGTATGCTCCTATAATACCACGGTTAAAACGTCTCTTCAGAAATAAAGAGCATGCCAAGTTGTTGCGATGGCACATGGAAGACCGTAAGAAAGACGCGATGTTGAGACACCCCGCTGATGGGTCACAGTGGAGAAAAGTCGAGCGAGAGTACCCGGACTTTGCACGTGACGCAAGGAACTTAAGGTTTGGTCTAAGTACAGACGGCATGAATCCTTTTGGTGAGCAGAGCTGCAGTCACAACACCTGGCCTGTGACCCTATGTATCTATAACCTTCCTCCTTGGTTGTGTATGAAGAGGAAGTTCATTATGATGCCAGTGCTCATCCAAGGCCCGAGGCAACCCGGCAACGACATTGATGTGTACCTAAGGCCATTAGTTGAAGAACTTTTACAGCTGTGGGCCAAACCAGGTGTACGTATGTGGGATGAGCACAAAGGGGAGCCATTTGACCTACGAGCATTGCTTTTCGTAACCATCAATGATTGGCCTGCTCTTAGTAACATTTCAGGGCAGACAAACAAGGGATACAATGCATGCACACACTGTTTAGATGATACTGAAAGTGTATATTTGGATAAATGTAAGAAGGTTGTGTACCTAGGGTATCGCCGATTTCTTCCGAACCTGCATCCAGTAAGAAAGAAAGGCAAGCATTTCAAACGTCTGGCAGAACCCCGGAGGAAGCCTGTCCTCCGTACCGGTGAGGAGGTATTTGGTATGGTCAAGGACCTAGAAGTAATCTTTGGAAAAGGTCCTGGCAGTCTATCTGTTCCGAATGACGATGCCGGACACGCGCCCATGTGGAAGAAGCAATCTATATTTTGGGACCTACCCTATTGGAAAGTCTTAGAGGTCCGCTCTTCAATCGACGTGATGTTTCGGGTTACTCGATGTTACCCTCTCTCTTGTACACATTTTGTTTCGGCTTACTCGATGTTAAGTGTAACTGATGATGAGTTATGCGTGCGTAGGTTCCACTTTATTCTGCTAGTCATTCAACCCGACTCAGGAAAAGTCCTTGTCATGGACTCGTTACGAAAAGAAAAAGAGCTATGGGCAGACTTTAGAGAGATGCTCCAGAGGTAATTTCAATCATATTATCGCACTAGATCGGCAACTTTCGTGACAATAAGTAATTAATTACTCCTTTATCCATTTTCTTTGTCGGACAGGGTTTGGAAAATGTTCACGGGCAGGGCCGTGGGTGAATGGTCAGAAGAACTAAAATTTGTAGACCAAAATGTAAGTAATACTAGCTAGCTTCCAATTCCATTATATCATGCTTTATTGATTATTATTTTGATTGAACTCTCTATTCTCGTAAAGTGCGCGCATCAAGGACACGGCAATAACTTATGTGGGTACTATGTTTGCGAATTCATTCGCAACACGATATGTGCGACAGGCCAAGCCGCACTAGAACAACTTAGAGTAAGTAAACAAAGTCCACAACATTATTTTATTACCATCAATTGTGTTGAGTTTTATTCTTATATATATATTGACGGCCCATTCTTCATATATATTCAGATCGAACGGATGCGGGACCAACTCCTACCATTTGAACGCATACGAGCCATTCAAGAGGAATTGACGGGGTTCATACTTGATGAGGTCGTCACGCCTGGCGGAGAACTCTTTAGATATCCACCAAAATGAACGATGACGATGTATGTGCCGATGACGATGTATGTGCCGATGACGATGTTTGTGTATAATAATAGTTGCTTAATTATTCATGTACTCGTATGTACCGATGACGATTCTATAAGTATACCGCTCCCGATCGATTTCCCCTCGCTCTCCCCCCCCCTCCGGCAGAAATACGCCCAGAACGGGGCAGAGGCAGAAGTCTGCCGCGGCAGAGATTTAGGCCGTTTTCCTGCCGCGGCAGAGTTCTGCCGCGGCAGGAAAACGGCCTAAATCTCTGCCGCGGCAGAAGAACCTTTAACACCGGTTCCAGATACGAACCGGTGTTAAAGGGGGGGGCCCTGAGGCCCGCGGCAGCCCCACGTGCGCCACCCTTTAACACCGGTTCGTATAGGAACCGGTGTTAAAGGGGCCCCCCTCTAACACCGAACCCTCAACAGCGGTTGGGGAACCGCTGTTAGAGGGCCCTCCCAACCGGAGTTAAAGGGGGGGCTCTGCACTAGTGCCTCCTGCTGACATGTGTTCTCTAAAAAGCCCCCAAATATCACTTTTGCTACAAATACACCCGCTTTTGCTACAAATAGTTCCGCTTTTGCTACATGTATCAAAAAAACGTTCGGCCTAAAAATAGAAAAACGGACTGGTCCTTGCCGGAGATTTCACCGGAGACCTCGCCGGCGACCGTGTAGCAAAAAAGTTATGCTAACGTAGCATATCTGACCTCGCTGTAGACTCGCCAGAGGTTTTCTCCGGTAGATCTCACCGGAGACCGTGTAGCAAAAACGTTATGCTATTGTAGCAAAACCGCAAAACGGTGGTAGCAAAAAAAATGCTAATGTAGCAAAAAGAACGACCTCGTCGGAGAAATCGTTGGTGCGTGTCATAGCAAAACCGTTTTTGCTAGGGACTTTCGTAAAAAATGTCATAACAAATATTTTATGTTATTGTAGCAAAAATATTGAACAAAAACAACAAAAAGTTTTTACTTCTGTAGCATTGCCCTGTAACAAAATCTTAAAATCCATTTATTGGTCAGTAGCATCGCGAAGCAACCATGACCACTTCCAGTAGCATCACTGTCATACCTATGTAGCATGGTGTGGTGTAGCAAAATCCGACTCGGTGAGGAGGTCGGAGGACGAGCAACGCGGCTGACTCTAACGGCGTCTTCCCCGATGGATCCTTGCATAAGCAGTCAATTCGGCGACAGATCTTGAAGGGGACTCATCGGCTACCGGAGGAGGAGGAGAAGGAGAAGGAAGAGGTAGGGGTGCGCTGGCCTGAGGCCTTCGAAGAGAGCGCCGCAGAGCTCAAAGCTCATCCATGGCCCGTGCCATTAGCAGCCTTGGTGGGACAAGCGGCAGCACGTACTGGGCCAAGCCGCAACACATACCAGGCAGAGCAGTGCGACAGGGCGTTGCTGCGGTAGCACGCGGGACGTTGCTGTGGCGACGCGGGGCGTGCAGGAACAAGCGGCGGCGGCGCGGCCAGGCAAGGCTACGGCGACGTAACAGACAGTCAGCAACAGGAACCAATCTGCGTACGCGTGAGTCTCACGCTGTGAAGAGATAAGGAAAGTTTACGTGAACCCGCAGGAAAGCAACCTATACATACGTTCCGGAGCAAACGAGCGAGACTATCCGAGGGGATCGATCACCGGGTAATAGGTATCATTTTCCATTTATTTTGGCAACAGATTTTTTTTACGGGATCCCGATTGCCACGGACTTGGCCGTTTTACAGGATACTGATTAGGCCCCTCGAATAGAAATTTTCTACTAGCTGGGCAAAACCAAGCCGACTGTCAGAATAAAGCCCAGAAACTACATGAAACTCCCCTGTCTATGTCTTCTTCCACCGTTCCGCGTTCCCTGTTTTTCTCGGAGAAGTGATTTGCCGCAGTGGCATCTCCCGTTCGCGCCTCCATGGCCGCTACTGCGTTGCTCTACGCGCATCTCGCCCCAGTCCCCAGATGTCCTGCGGGTTCGAAGCAAGTCGCGATCTTGCATCGCCCGTTCCCAAACAAGATCTTCCTCTCGTTTCTTCCGGGGAAAATTTGATCCCGAGCTCCTGACTTGTCCCGGTATGGCTGTACTGTACTCACCAGAAATTGGTAAAATTATCGCCATTGTTCTCCAGGCATTATTCTTAGGAAGATCTAGCGCAGTTGCAAACCCGCGGGATGCTGTTGCGGTCGTCAGAATCTGTACCTGCACTAGCGAAATGCCACCCCGCTTTTGCGAGAGGAACCTGTTCGACTGTTTGTTGAATCAGAGATTAGGGTTTCAGCCCGTCGATTGTTTTGCCCGTTTTCATTTTACTGAGCCCCAACCGAGAAGTATTTCTCATCCTCTGAGTTGATAGATTAAGAATTCCATCAATAATTGATGTATTACCCTAGTCTACTGCATAAGCTGTAGTGAAGTCTTGTCTGGAGTCTGGACTCTGTAGCCTTGGCAAAATATAGAACCATGTGACGGGTTCAGAATTCCACCAAACCCAGGAAGAACTTCGTATTACATGTTGTAATTAGGCTAAATACTAGAGCAAACAACCTATTTCTACTACGTAATATATAGGTGATTCTGGTGTAGATCCCACAAGTTAGAACAGGGATTAAATTATTTTTTGAATATAGTTACTCCTTATCTCCTTTATGGTTTCACATTTGGCTTGATCTTCTCCCCTATTTTTTTTACTTAGTAAAATTCTTCAGCCTGTAAGTAAGTCATATACCATAGTAGTGACACATATATACAAGTCTTCTGAAGTCGGGAACAAGGAGAATTATAAAAGTAGCTAAATCAGTATTGGTGATGGTCAAAAGCAGAGAAAGCCGCTTTGTTGCTTCCAATGTTAGTTTCTCAAAATAACTACTACTCCCTCCGTTTCAAAATATAAGATGTTTTAGCTTTGTGAACAAATGTATCTGGACTACTTTTAGTATGTAGATTCACTCCGTTTCAAAATATAAGATGTTTTAGCTTTGTGAACAAATGTATCTGAACTACTTTTAGTATGTAGATTCACTCAGGTTAGGAGTGAATCTACACACTAAAACAAGTCTAGATACATTTTCTTCACAAACCTAAAATATCTTATATTTTGAAACGGAGGGAGTACATGGGTGGTACAGTAACAATATTCTTTACCTCGATGTTAGCAATGGTTCAATTTGGAGAAACCTTGCCAAACAATTCAGCCGAATCATGCAACAATATTGTAAAGATTCACGTGTACTTCCTGCCCAGGGTGATTAAAGCCATGGTAATTTTGTTAATCCTCCACATAAGGAGAAATATTTATAGATCACCTCGTCAAGCAATTCAAAATTAAGAGGAAAGTGGGACTTGTTCCCAATATCCTGGTTAGCCTTGTTAGTTCAGTTTTCTACACTCAAGCAGGTCTTGCTTGTTTCCTGACATAAGTACTGTTGCATTAACTGTATTAAGTTTGTTTAGACCGGTATTATAACCTACAGTTCTTGTGTTCTTGGTCATTTATTCTGCCTTAACTATTTTGTGATGCACATTCTCTTCCTAATTAACTTCTTAACTTCAAATTCTGTCTTAACTTATTAGTTTTTTATAAAATAGCGAATTAATCTGTCTACCTTTTGTTTAACATATTAGAATGCACAGCTTCCCTGAATAATATTCTACTCCCTCTGTGATTTTCAAATCCCAAACTTCAAAAATTTGTGCTGTTGTGCATATTCGAAGTGGTGAAATTTTTTAAAGGTGGAAGATTAGACAGTTTACTATCTGTCTCCTGTTCATTGTAAGCATTTCAGTTTAGTTTAGATGTCCAAACCACTAAGGCTAATTGGAAAAATCAATATAGGCCATAATAAGCTGGTTCGGCAGTGCTCTTTAATCAGCGTATGTCTAGACATGATGTTGTCATGTCTAAGGTACTGAAAAGGGGATTCGAAGAAGAAACATTGCACACCCTTTCAATCATGTTAGGCATGGAAGACTTTATCAGGACAGAGGCAACCGTGGGTGCTACTGATTACTGAGGAACATCCTAAGAAAGAACAACTTTAGTGCATAAAATCCTAAAAGTTTCTTGACACTATCTTCCTTTTGGACAACAGTGCATTTCCACACAGTTCGACCAACATATTGAAATTTATCAGTATTGAGGACACAAGGTACATAGTAATAATGTTGTGTGGCATGCCTTGGGAAAATATCATATTTACTGGCATCTTGACACTTCTTATTTGCTGGTTATCCAAAAGAACTTGCTACATCTGAAGTGTGTCATTCATCATGCTACAAGTAGGTCCTCTATTCTGTTTTGCAATGAATACTCTATATCCATATATTGGCATGCTTATTTTGGAGGACTCGACTCAATGCATCTTGAGTTAGCTCTCTCCATTATCCCCATCTCCAAAAAATTGCCCTCGCTGACCAAAATTGCATTCTTGTTGATGTCTTCTTTATTTCCAGCAATTCACCAACCAACAGGGAAGAGGACAAGGTCAGTCTTGTTATCTATGCAACTCAAGAAGCTGGGATATCAATCTTCAGTACCTTAGATCTCTAATTGAATTGCTCATCTCGTTATAGTGCATTGACACAAAATGATAGAATCATGTTGAGTTCCGCTTGCAATTAGCCCAGTACTCCGCCACTAGTTTAGCAAAGGCTGAATCTTTATCTTCCAACAGCTTGGCGGGTGTGTCATATTCTAGAAGCTTACCTGTACACGTCATCAGCACTCATCATCAAATATATAAGTGTAGTTATTTATTTATAACTAGATAAGTTTTGATGTCATTGCCAGTTTGTTACTACACACTTTACACTATGGATCAGAGATTTTATCAATTGCGACATGATCAAATTGTTTTCAGTAACGTACCATAGGAAAGTACCATGACCCTGTCACTGTCTGTCACAGTTGGGACCCTGTGAGCTATGGTTATCACGGTGCAACTAGTGAACTGCTGCCTGATGACACTTTGCAGGATTGCATCAGTTGCTGAATCGATGGACGCCGTTGCTTCATCGAGCACTAGAATTTTGTTCCTACGGAGGAGAACTCTACCAAGACAGAAGAGCTGGCGTTGTCCAACACTCCAGTTATCGCCATCATCACTCACTGCCATAGACCAGAGGGATAAATCATTTTAACCTGCTGGTAACTTTTCGACGGTAATTTTGCTTGTTCTAAGAGAATATTAATATTTCTGTAGTACTTACCTACTGTATCGAGAAGAGCAGCAGTGCTGCTAATTGACCTCTTTAATTGACACTTTTCCAAGGCCTGAAATGTTAAATGTAAGTACTCTAATAAGATTCAGACATGAAAATTTTACTGTTCATATAGCAATCACGTAAAGTTAAACATGATCAGATGTTACGACATTTTATTTACAATTTTCTTTGTTTAAGAAAAGGTCAGATCTTCTATTGCTTATGAACTATGATAAGAGAAACTTCATTTAACATGGTTCTTTCAGGGACTATGCTGTAACTTTTTATCGCCTTTCATGAACTACTTTATATCATTTTTGCAGGAACAGTATCTATTTCTCACCTCCCATATCTCATCATCGGAATGCTGGCCAAGGGGGTCCAAGTTATTGCGCACAGTTCCTCTGAAAAGTGTAGGTTCTTGTGGGATAATACTCAGTTTAGTTCTTAGATCCTTGAGACCCACAGAGCAGATGTCCAACTTGTCAATAAGTATCCTCCCACCCACAGGATCAACCAGACGGAACAGTGAGCTGATAAGTGTTGATTTCCCGCTTCCTGTCCTCCCGACAACCCCAATTCTGTTTCCAGCTGGGAAGGTGCATGTGATTCCTTTGAGAACAAGTGGCGTGTTCGGGCGGTATTTTATCTGCTCAGAAGTGTAAGTTACTGCAACCTTTTATTATTGTTCTTAATTTCAACAATTATCTGCAAAAGAGATTCTATTTACCTTCAAATCCTGCAGGTCTATTCTTCCCTCTTGTGGCCATGAAATTGGAGGCCTATTATCTGGTATTACGGCGGGAGGCTCTGACGGAAGGTGCATATACTGCTTGATTCTCTCAACTGAAATGATATAGTTTTCTAGGTAGGAATAGAACCTTGTCAGGAAAACCTGAGCCGAAGTCAGGGTCAAAGCATAGGAGAGGCAAAGACCCGCAAAGCCTGTAAATCCATTTCAGAAGTGTTCACCAAATCTGCAGGTATACAGTTAAAAAAGGGCGATGTTTACTGTACAGGATATGTAGATACCTGGTGAAATTACTCCTGGAGGAATCAAAATAAGGAACAAGGATGACGTGAGTATTGTCAAGCTTTGCAGTGCTTCCACTCTTATAAGCACCCACTCTTGTGCAGCGACTGTGTGGAAGAACATTGTTGCATCATTGTCTATAAGTTGCAGATTGTTGCGGATGAACATGTCTGTTGCTGCAAAAGCCCTGATTGTCACCACACCAAGAATTGATTCTGCTGCATAGTTCATGACAGGTGCCTTTGTTGTTCCGTTAATTCTGACTAGCTCTCTGGCTGAGGCCACATAGTGCCTCTACAAAAAAATTCATAAACATCAGCTTGTAAGCTCACAAGATACATTTCATTTATTATTTCTCTTGGATTGATTGCCTAAGGTTAATTGCTTGCATCAAGGTACATCAAAGTAGACTTACCTGAACATATACCATGGCGATTGCAACTGGGACTGCCACAATTAGGACCTGCCAAGTTACAGTACTTATGACCAGTACTGTTGTGACCACCTCGATACCTCCAGTCGCCACAAAAGCCATGGAGTAAGGTATGTCAAAGTCAAGAATGCTTAAATCTGAAGATGCCTGCAGAGGATAAACCTTTAGTCAGAGACTCATCAGTGCTTGAATGACTCTTCTCATTTGAGTAGTTACAACTAGTCTTTTATGGCTATCTTATTTGGAAACAAGACAGTAAAGAAACCATACCCTTGTCAGTATTCTTCCAACTGGTGTTGAATCAAAGAATGACATGGGGGCCTTGAATACGGAATCCATTAGACCAGTAAAGAATGCTTTGGATGCCTTAAGTCCCAGGGTAGCAGCAAATAGGCTTCTAAGGTAGGCAAAGCAGCAGCTGAAGATGGAGAGCCCTGAATAAGCCCCAACCAGAAGAGCACTACTGACATTGATCTGAATAGCCAGAGCCAACCAATATGTGGACATGATCTGAAAACCTGTAAAAAGCACCTGAGCTATAAACATCCCACAGAGAGGTAAAATTCCCTTAGAGACCTCTATATAGTCTATATATGGCTTCCATCCAAGGTTGCCGATCCCCTTTTCCTCCTCTTCCGTGAGCTGGGCCACTGAAGGACCCTTTGTTGAGACCTCGATATCGCTAGTCTGCCGTGTCGACAGCAATGCACTTGGCATTATACCGTCATCAAGCACCAGTTGTTCTTGCACTTGGTTTTGTTGGCTGGCAGTATCCAGTGCTGTGATTGAGGACTGGTGAGCAGAAACCAGCTTCTCAAATGCTGTCCCGGATTCCAGCAGTTCTGAATATTTCCCTTGTTGTTTAACTTGACCACCTTCCATTACCTTTTGAAACAACAATGTGTGAACATTTTTTTTTTGATAGAAGGATCATCAATTTGTGAAATCAATGAGCAGTCAGTCATGTTCAGAAGATCAACTTACCAGGATCCTATCAGTTTCGGTTAAGAATTCAACTTGGTGCGTCACAAGAACAACGGTCTTCTTTGAAAGTGCTGTCATTACACAATCCTGCAAGAACATTGACATGAGAACTTGTTGTGGTGGAAAACGGCTTGTTGTAATGATACAGATTAAGAGCACTGTCTTACATAGAAAAGAACTGCTGCAGTGTGTGCGTCAACCGCGCTGAAAGGGTCGTCGAGGAGGTAGATATCTGCATCATTGTAGACAGCTCTAGCAAGCTGAATCCTTTGCTTCTGACCCCCACTCATGTTCAGCCCTCTCTGACCGATCTCTGTCAGATCTCCATGATTGAAATTTTCTATATCTTTGTCCAAAGCACAAGATTTGATTGCCTTCTCATACAATTCCTTGTTGAAAGGCTTTCCGAAGAGTATGTTGTCGCGGACAGTCCCACTCTGTATCCAAGAGTTCTGTGACACATATGCCAGTGAGCCAAATACCCCAACCTGCAAAATACAATTTTAACATGTTTTCAGATATGAACATGATTTAAATTTTTCCATCTGCATAAAGAGCATATGTTTCTTCTGCCACTTACTGATCCTGATGTTCTAGGTATCTCCCTAAGTAATGCATAAAGGAGTGAAGATTTTCCTGAGCCAACGGCGCCACAAACAGCAACCTTCTCCCCTTGACGTATGGTAAGGTTAACATTCCTTAGTGCTAGATCGGCTGCACTTGCATTCCAGCTGAAATTCCCATCTTGGACGCGGACCCTGACATCAGAATCATCGGAAGGCGCCCTCTCCACAGCTTCTTTGATCTCATCTTCTATGAGAAATTTCTCGATACGGTCTAGCGACACCTTGTACTGGATCATCATTGTCAGGATCTCAGGAAGCATCCTCACCGGCTCAGCCATGACCCTCAGGGTGGCCAAGACCGTGAAGAGAGTGCTGGCATTCAGGGGTGCGCTCCCCAAGATCGCCGTGGCGGTGTACATCACCGCAGAGACGACCGTCGGGGACATCCAGTACATGACGGCTCCGTAAGCCTTCTTCATCTGTGTCTCCTTCAACCATTGGAACTCGGCGTCTCTGAGGGACTCCACCATGGTCCGGAACTTCTCCTCCCATGACTGCAGCTTGATGATCTTCATGCTGTTGAGCACCTCGGACGTGGACCGGAGCCTCTCATCCTGTGCAACCATGAACTTGGCCTGGTACCCTTGCAAGAGCTTTGCGAATGGCACGTTGAGGAAGCCGAAGATGATGAGTGGGACTAGACCCGGGAGAGCCCCAAGCCTGAGTGCCCAGAAGAGTGTACCTACTGCGATGGCCAGCTGAAGCGGCGAGCTCCACGCCATGTGCAACCAGCTGAGGGAATCGCCGAGCCGGTAGGCGTCCACCGCAATGTAGTTGACGATCTCCCCGGTGGAGTGGTTCTTCCTCCCCTGGCTGGACAGCTTGAGCTGCTTCTGGAAGATGACCGCCATCAGCGCGGACCGGATGCGCATCCCGGTCCTCCTGGAATCGAAGAACCAATGCCGCTGCGACAGCGACTCGACGAGCTTGATGAGGAGCAGGCAGCCGACGAGCGACAGGCCGACACGGTGATCCCTCTCTTCTTCCTGGTTGCTGTACCGCACGAACGCGAAGAGCAACGCCGGGGAGACGGCTATGGCCAGCGTCCTCATGAAGGCGTAGAAGGCGGCGACGGTGATCTCCCTGAGGAAGCACTTGCACAGGACGAGGGGGAGCCTGTTGGCGCGCCCGCTCTGCGCCTTGTCCTGCCGGTGCCGGCTCCACGCCTCGGAGAACTTCTGCGATGCCCGCTGCGCGCAGTCGTCGGAGGCGATGCGCGGGATGTCGGCGAGGTCCAGCGCCTTGGAGCGGCCGAGGCGGAGCAGAGGGTTCAGCCACGAGAAGGCGAGCTGGCCGAACACGCCGGCTCGGTACAGCTCCGAGTCGTCGTGCACCGCCTTGTCGATCAGAGGCTCCGACAGGGCGTCGTCGTCGTCGTTCTGGTGGCCGTGGCTCTGCCGGAGCAGCAGCGAGCCGAGGGCGCAGAGCAGGAGGAGCAAGTTCACAGCCCAAGCCACCGCCTCCGTGACGTCGAGGCCGTGTCCCGTGGCAAGGACCTCCGCATTGTACGCGGTGATGAGCAGCGAGAAGAGCGTCCACCAGAGAAGGGCCACGGTTCTGGCCGGCCTCGTCGGCTGGACGTGCATCGAAACCGCCAAGGATACCCATACCAGACCCCTGATGACGGAAGCCGGTACCGCTGTCACTCCGGTGAACCCGGCGACGGCGTACGCGGCAGTGACCGCCACGCAGCATGCGGAGACCGCGGCCACCTCCCACCGTCGCCTTCTTCCCCCCCGTGGACCACCATCCCACTGCCCCCTGACGCGGGCCACGAGCAGCGCGGAGGCGTAGGCGACGAGGAGCACCACATTGACGCAGTCGATGAGGCTCCTCTGCACGCACGGCGACGCTAGGGTCAGCCCGCCGGCGCCCTCCTGCCCGCAAATCCAAGAGGACGACAAATCTGCCACAGGAAACAACGATTTTATAAGCTAATCGACAAGCTGATTCGAACGCGCGAGGAATTGAGAATCAGGAAGGGTTTACAGGAAGAGGAAGGTGTTCTTCGTCCTTACCGAGAAGGGCCATGGCCGGATGACCGCTCCGCTTATCGGCCATCATTCCTGCGCGGCCTGTCGCATGCAACGCAAGTGACCGACGGACGCGTCGGCTATTCTTGGGCAGGAGCAGGACGAGGAGGAGCCACACGCGGGTTTATACTGCCACCGGCCTGACTAGCAGCGTGTGCGCGCACATGCGGAGGCTCTAGCTATAGCAGCAGCTAGCCTATAGCCTGTGGCGGCCGGTGGACGCCCTGCAAAACTCGGATTTCTCCACCGTCGCTTTCTGCCGCTGCGTCCTGCCTGAAGCCGAACTTATGGGCAGGGGAGGAGGCGGAAGAAGATGATGCTGGCGGCATCGATCGATCGATCGATCCATCGGCATTTTTGTTTGTCTGTGACTGACTATCCTCGTTGGCGTATGGCGTGACGTGGCGGGTGGCAGACGAGAGACGGCAGGTGGTTGCTGGTCGATCGAGATGGCCAGCTTGCTAAGCTAGCTAGCTGGCTAGCCGCCGTAACTAGAGCTGCGCGAATGGCTTTTTTTAACCGTGATTACGTGTGTCGTGTGGCAAGCATGCCAGCTGATCTACACATCATTTGGCCTGATTATAGCTAGCTAGATACCGTAAGTTGTCACGGGAGAAGAGATTTTGCCTTTTCGTTTAAATTAAATAATAAGCACGTGGAAAAGACTTGTTCTCATGGGAAGAAACAAAACAAATAAAGGTGAAAGCTGAAAGGCACTTATTACAGCACAGCTAAGACAACGGGTGGTAGTATCATGCTTGTAAAAAGCTGGTGTGTCGCTATAATTAATAATGAGAGAGATCATCGTGGTATTATAGGTAGTTACCATATCATAAGGCATAAAAATAGAAACATAATAATATCAAATAAATATTAAACACAAATTTATATCGAGATTTTACGATTCAATAATTATGATGAGATCATGATATTACTGCACGATACCATGCATTGATAGTACCATAACACTAATATGATATGCATAATACTATATGATACTACCTTCGTTTTAAATTATAAGATGTTTTAGCGTTTTTTTAATGATAAACATACACACTAAAAGACGTCTAGATATATGTTTTAGAAAAAGACTAAAACATCTTAGGTTGATCCTAGTGGGAGTATCATAGTTAGTATCATGCATGCCATGTTGATAAAAATCTGATGTGACACAACAATTAATCAAGAAAGAGATGATTAGAATATCATAGGTAGATACCATATCATAGTATAGTACGTAAAATTAAAAAATCCTCGTATAAATAAATCTTGTACACAGTTTTGTATTATTGAGATTCTACAGATTATTAAATATAGTATAATATGATACTAGCATATGATACCATACACTATGGAGATAGTATCATATACTAGTATTATATATGCATGATACTAGTATTATGATACTACCACTACGACCAGTCTTATATTTTTTTTTAGAAACACAGTACAATTGAACGCTCACAACACGTACATGCACTCACCCCTATGAACGCACACTCGTACACCCTATCCCTATGAGCACCTCCGAGAACCTGAGCCGGCGGATCATGTCTTGAGATTGATGAAGTCACCACAGGCGCCTCGACGACCAGCCTTATACTAAACGGAGGGAATAGTAACAAAGGACAATTATAACCAGTGTAATAAAGGACAATTATACAGGGCCAAGAGATGAAGCTTGCCTGCACAGAATTGAAGAAGCCAGGTCCCATTAATTCATGGAGTGCGGCCTACGCCCAGTCAGCACCAACGGCCAGAGATCAAGAGCGGGCCGGCGCTCTCGTAATTCAATGCAAGTAGGGGGCTCACTCACCGTACTCGTACTATATTCCCGTAGACCCGTACGTGGCGCTACGTACGTATAATTTGATGCCGGATCGATCGACAGCTCGTGTTTCGCGAGATGGTAGCGAGCTTCTCTCCCACGATCGAGATCGACACCCAACTCGAATTAGAGTTGATGTGATCGCCGCCATTCAAGTCTTTGATAGGTCTAGCTAGCTAATAACCGACCAAGTTTCTCTTGTCTGACATGCGCCTGCTGCCATTGTTTGATTAGCCCTTTTGACCCTTACATTCTGACGGACTGATTGCCCATAGAAGTATAGGCCGATGCGACACTCGGTTTAATTTTCAGCCAAGCTGCTGCAGCAATGCAAATATTCTAGGTAATAAAGATTTTGTCTGATGTACAGTTTGGATAAAATGAAAAATTACATCAACGTAGAAGCTCGGAAAGCTGTGGGAAGCTGGTCTCTGCATGCCTCTCCAACTACACAGCAGGGAGGGTGGCTGAAAAGTTAAACTACGCTTAATAAATTTTGAGTTCTTTTTAGGTTAGGCTTAATTTTAGAGTTAAGCCATTTGATAAGCAGAAAAGAACTAGGCCTTAGAGCACAACCGTGCCCCCTTTGGTCTCTGTATCTACTCGTAGTCCATGACCGTGAGAACTAACTAATTACTCCCTTCATTTCAAACTAATTGATTCGATTTTATCTGAGACAATTTAATTTAAAACGGAGAGAGTACTAATTAGCACAGTTAGCCATCCGTTGACATCGATGGAGGCCGCGTCATGTAAAATCTAAGAACCTTCTAACCGTCGTGATCTGTACTAACTACGGACAAGATATATTATGTGCCTCTTTTATTTCCCTTCCGGCCAGATCCTTCCGTGAGCGATCGTATCCCAGTCCCATACCCCCACCTGTCCAGATGTACCATTTTTTTATCAGCCCAAAGTCAATACCCTGTAGCACGATCGATAGGCATGTCTTCCACGGCCAGGGACGATGCTATTACTTTGGCTCATATCCGTGACAGGCATGTGCAGAAACAATTCCAAATACGCCTGTCACCTGACTCGCTCCAGGGGTGGGTAAGCCAATCTCGTCTTGGCTTTGTTTATGTATGTAAGTCGTATGTGGTGACAAATTGAGAGATCTCCTGTGGTTGCCAGCCATTCTAGATCTATCTCTATTCTTCGATGCAGACATCATGTGGAGCTGCAGATCGCGGCAGCATTTGTCTGCTACCGGCGTGAGCTACTCATTCCTAATCCTAAATTTTGTCTTCATTGCTGTGATGATAATAACAGTTTAGATATGAAACTGGTACCTTAACATTTTCAAAACAAGGTTGCACAGCTGGGATCATTTTGTCTTTCTTTTCTATTCTAGGGGAGGGAGGATCGAACGGTAATCTAATAGCAGGGCCGGCCCTGAGCCGGTGCGTCCTGTGCGGGTGCACAGGGCCCCAAGCTACAAGGGGCCCCACGCAAGTACGTACTACATGCATGCCCATCTGCTTAAAAAAAAGTTGTAAAAGGAATTGGCTCAATTGGTAGTAGCTTAGGCAAACAAGAAACAACGCATGCAGTTATTGTTAAATAAAAGAAGACTTGTGCACTGATTTCACTCTATGTTGCCTCCATCGCCGTCTTGTCTTCCTGCCTCCAGTGTTGTCCTCCTTGTTCTTTTTCAATCACGACACTGCTCTTTCGTTAAAGTTTTCTATCCCTTTTTGAAGAAATTAACGAACGAGAATATCCTATTTTTTATTTGAAATAAATCCTTTCTTGATTTATAACTATTTATGAATAAGGGACCCTTTTGTTTTTAATATATAGGTTGCTATCAAAATAATAATAATAAACTCTAAATTTTTGCAAAAAAAGCTCTATAACTATTTGTGAACAGGGGGGCCATTTTTTGTCTTTGCACCGGGCCCCCGACATCTTAGGACCGGCACTGTCTAATAGCCTATATGTCCTGAATTAGGTGTCAGATATTTGTCTAGATTTAGATATATTTATACACAAAAATATGTTTAAATACATACAAATCCCAATCTCCGCTGTTTAATTAGATACATGCGGATTTAAAACTCCAACATCTAATTCGGAATGGCGGGAGTACAATATATCTCTCTCTGAATAATATACTTTCTCCATTCAGAATGTAAATCTTTTAGGACATGACACAGTCCACTACGCAACAATCATCACTGTATGTGAAAGCATGTTTCCTCACATAATAAATATAGGTTATGAAAGTTAAAATATTTATGTGTTAAACGTAGTAGTAATAAAAAAATATTTTAAATCCTTTTTGGAAAATAATATTCTAAATGCTGGTAATTCTTCTTTAGTTGATGGTCAAATTTAAAATTACTATTCAATAGGTTTGATTCTAAAAAAAATCCATTTTGGATTTACTACTAGGAGTGAATTATTGTTACTGGTATTTAACAACTGAGTTTGTGTGTTCACTACAAATGTCGCAACAACGTGGAAATGACTTGTTCCACTGGGAAGAAGAAAACAAACTAAGATGAAATATACTCCCCCATTCTAAAATGTAACATGTTTTAGTTATTTTTTCTAAAACACATGTACCGGGATCTTTTTAGCATGTAGGTTCAGTCACTTTTGCTCCTAACCTACATACTAAATCTAGATAAATACATTTCAAAAAACTAAAATATCTTATATTTTAAAACTGAGAGAGGATTTGCGTACGGTAGAGCATAGCTAGGACAACTATTCACCGAGGTGTGCTCCGCTACACCCTTCTAACAAACTTATACTTTCTCTGATCCAAATTAATTAACTCAAGTTTTTGTAGATTCAAATATATTTAGCACTAAAACATGTCTAAATATAACTAAATTGAGAAAAAATTAAGTTAAATTAATTTTGAGTAGCAAAGAGTAGTGAGTGGGTGCGATTAGACTCACTTGAGCAAGTATACCTAGCAGCCGTACTACTCCCTCTGTCACGGTTTGGACGGCATCTTATAAAAGTCATGCGTTTCCAAAACTCCTCTTTTCCTAGGCACGTTA
Organism: Avena atlantica; assembly: GCA_910589765.1. Taxonomy (NCBI): domain Eukaryota; kingdom Viridiplantae; phylum Streptophyta; class Magnoliopsida; order Poales; family Poaceae; genus Avena; species Avena atlantica. Next base: position 491,911,095 of record OU342739.1, on the reverse strand, counting down.
GACTTAATTACAGAATTAATGCCCCCTTTTTCCTTCCAACTTCCTACTCCATGCAGCTAAGGAATTAATTCTTGCATGCAACTCGACCAATGCATGCGTCTAAACTCCTCGTTTTCATTGAGTAATTACGTTTAATAGGACACCGAATAATTAATGGGCGCATATTTTTAGCATAAATCTGGCTCCAATCAGCACTCATCTAGGTTCCAACAATCTCTCTAAAACGCCTTCAAACCTTGACGGAGGGAGTAGTAATAGTAGTTAACTAGAGCAGCCATTAATGCACACGCACACTCTGAGCAAGTTCAATAATATAGCCGGCTGTTGCCTATAAGAAAGTGTCATGTCATCTATAGCCAGTTCTATAGTCTATTTTTATAATAGTTAGCTACAAAAGTCTACTGCTTAATTAATATGTGGCCCATATTTCACTCATACAAACTACCTAGAAACACGTGCTATAGTCGGCTGTTAATTTATAGCCCGCTTATATTTCCTCTCCTCTTATCTCTCCTTTAAAACTATAATATTTTACCTCTTATAGCCAGCTGATTGTAACCTATTGTACTTAATCTTAGACTAGCCCCAATGGGTTATGATACTTCTACTATGGTTAGACTTATAGGTGGTATCATGCACTACATGCATGTAAAATGCTTATGTGTCACTGCAATTAATGAGAAAAGAGACTGTTTTGGTATCATAGGTAGATACGATAGCACATAGAACTAGAAAAATTAATCCTAAATAAATCTTGTACACAATTTTATACTGAAATTGTATAAATAATAAATAGACTAAGGCTAGCATAGTGGGAGTAACATAACTAGTATCATGCATGCCATGTTGGCAAAAATCTGATGTGACACAACAATGAAAGATGATTAGAGTATCATAGGTAGATACCGTATCATAGCACATAAAACTAAAAATACTAATGACAAGTAAATCTTGTACACAAATTTTACATAGAGATCCTACTCCCTCCGTTTCAAAGCTTAAGGCGTCCTCGTTTTGCGTGTTTTTTCTTTGACCAAGAATTACTGTAAATACGTAAAGAGTTTTGATATAAAACTAGTATCACTGGAAAGTATTTTTCAATACGAATCCAACGGTACTAATTATGTATGATATAATCGAGATTTTTTGCTCATTTCTTTTGGTCAAACTTTGCTTTAGAAAGCGTGTGCGTCTTAAGCCTTAAAACGGAGGTAGTACAAATCAATAAATATATCAGTATTATGATACTACTATGTGGTATGATATAATACACTAGAGACATAATATCATATACTAGTATCATATGCATGAAACTAGTACTATGATACTCGCACTATGTCCAGCCTAAGACTATGGTACTACTACGGCTCCCCTCTCGCTCCTAATAAATCATACGGCTCCCCTCTCTCCTAATAAATCACCATGCCACATCAGATTTATTCCTATGGTTTCATCCAAGATACACCCGCCCACTATGAGGCTGGTCATAGCGCTAAATAACTTAAACTAGTACTCCCTCCATCCGTAAATAAGTATACATCTAGCTTTTGTCTAAATCAAACATAATCAAATTTGACCAACTTTATAGAGAAATATAGAAACATATATTACATCAAATTGACATATTATGAAACTAAATTTACAAATAAATTTAATGGTAATAATTTAGTGTCATAAATGTTGGTACGTTGTCCTAAAAAGTTAGTCAAACTTTACTATATTTGACTTAGGATAAGGCTAGAAGTACACTTATTTACGGACGGAGGGAGTATCTTGCACATGTCACTAGTTCATGTTACTAACTAGGTTACTGTCTTCCTCTCATTCTTCATTAATTATCATGCCATTTCACCAGTTTTTCTTTGTTGACATTGCATGAACATCTATGTTACTAGATAGGTTACTCCTACTATAACTATCCTAAACGGACTCATAGACAAGTACTACGTATGATCTTTACACTATGACCAGCCTTAACCATGATGACGTGTGCATGCCAAGCACGGCAGAACCACACATCATTTGGTTTGGTTTTACTTGATTTGGTTACCTATCATTGTCCATAAACAAAACAAAAGATGTTGATATAAACACGTGGAGACGACTTGTTCTACTGGGAAGAAGAAAACAAATCAAAATGAGAGGTACTTGCGTACAGTACAGTACTATCTATTGAACGAGAGGCAGGTCCATTGATTCATGGAGTGTGGCCTACGCCCACGCCACACATCCACCAGCGACCAAAGCGAGCGATTGCTCTCAAAATTCAATGCAAGTGAGCGTAGTTGCACACTCACTCACCTGGACTCACTGTCCCTCACAGGCGCTTCCTGTTTATAGCTAGCTGTCGATCGACCACTCGCGTTTCACGAGGTACTACTAGCAAAGTTTTCCTTTCTCAGACAAGATCCGCGTCTTATGTCGTTGATAGTAAATTAATTAGGAGTAGTAAAGAGGTTGCTGACACCAAAACTCAGAGCAGAGTTGACGTGAACGCCGTCGTTCAAGGGCAGATCGATAGATCTAATTAGCTAACGACGAAGTTTCTCTAGTCTGGCATGCGTTGTTGCCATAGTTTGATTAGCCTTGACCCCTATATTCTGACCAACTGATTGCCCATAAAGTAACAGTAAGCTGAATGTGACACTCTTTACTTTTCAGGCTTTACTTTTTAGGCCGGTCACAATGGAGAGTAATTTAGACTAGTGTCATGCATATAACACTAGCATAAGTTATTACCTTTATAGTGGATACTTCCTCTGTCCTAAGTTACTTGGCATTTTAGGTTTAGTCAAAGTCAAACTTCATAAACTTTGACTACTAATATATAAAAAAATATAAATATCTAAAATATGTAATAAATATAGTTAGACTCGCCATAAAACATACTTTTATATTATATACAACTAATATTATAAATATTATTATTCTGTTGAAGATGTTTAGTCAAGTTTTAACATGTTTGACTTTGACCAAATCTAAAACGCCAAGTAATTTGGGACAGAGGGAGTAGTAACTTATGTCTAGTAACATATCAGGTCATATTTATTAGCTTGACTCATCTTGTCTTAAAATATGTGATATTATGATAACATAACTACTCCCTCTATTCCAGTTTATAAGACTTACACGTATACCTAAGTCATCCGCATGAGGTATATAATATGAATTATATAATATAAAAATTATATTATTAGAAAATATAACATTTGAAGTATCTAATACTAAAGTTTTTTATCTTATATACCTCATGTTAAGTTGGTTAATTTGTCAACTTAGAAATACGCATAAGTCTTATAAACCGAGACGGAGACTCCCTCTCTTTTATCATTTAATGACCACATAATTAAAATGACTAGTTGACATTGCACGTAGCCGCGTATTATTATCTTAAACTTGTCTCAGCGAAGCTGCTGGGGCATGCATAGGCAACCGTGCCCTTTGGATACATGCGGCAGCTCGTGAGTCATGAAAACTTGCTAGCAACATTTGCCAATGCATCGGCGTCGACGTACACTCGCTAGCGGTGAACAGTGGATGATGTTATTTCATGGTTTCTTGTGGGGTCAGGGTGTCATTTTAGACCATGTGCTTTAACATGTGTGTTTGCCTGCTGGGAGCTGGAGTATATTGGGGCTAGAGTATATTGGGACGTGTTTGTTAGCCCCTTTTTTCGTTTCTCGCGTAGGCTAAGAAAAAATAAGGATGTTTGGTGTATTGGGTCGCATGTGTTTGTTCACGAACTTTAAAGCGGCCTAAAAGTTGGTTCGATTTTGGGTGTTTCTGCGGGGACAGGCCCCTCTCGTGCAAGGTGCGCCACCTGTACGAGCTTAGCGATGGCGCGAGCTGCGGGTTTCCCCGAAAAGCTGGCGGGAGAAATTTCATCACTGCCCGCTGCAGCGCGGTGGTATATATCACCACCCACCACACCAACGTCGGCTAGCAGGTAAGCTGCGGTAGAGGAGGTGGTGGTTGTAGGTCGGCCGGTGCAGGCGTTCTTCTCCAAGATCTTCAGCGGCGAAGTGATCCGCTCCTATGATGCCAGTGAGTTCCATCAAACCCTAGGTGTAGTAGCTTCGATCTGTTAGCACCTCGTAGATCTGATTGTAGTTTGCGATAGATCTATGTTAGTATGCCCAATGAACTGCTAGGTATAGTCATAGATCGGTGTCTTTGTGGACTCGTTGCATGTTTAAGCATGTGTTCATGTCTAGGCTAGGTCCTGATATGTGCGGCGATGAGATCTATAGGACATGACCGCTGATGAGTTCAGCCAGGCCCTCATGGATTCTCAGGAGACCTTTCTTGCTAAGGCCCAATCCCAGTTTCCGTCTCTGAGGCTCACATATCCTCAGCGCACGGAGATCCTGTCTGCTCCCCGATGACCAGGTACACGGTGGAGCAGATTGCAGAGCAAGCTGCCAAGATCTTGGCCAAGAAGAAACCCATCAAGGCTGGCAAATCCCACAGCACATGCCGGTGCAAGGGGGTGAAGGGCACCATGATATGGGAACCGTTCCTCTCGGCGTTCGTGCTCAACCAGATGTGCAAGATCATCAAGAGCGGTGTGGGGACGGAGAAGGGGTTCAAAGAGGTGCACCTCAACATTGTTGCCCGCAAGGTGTTTGAGTTTTGTGGCATCGAGGTGTCCTCCCAGCAGGTGTCCAACCACCCGCGTAAGTGGAGGACCAGGTGGATCCATATCTCCAAGCTCAGAGACCTTAGCAGAGCTAGCTAGGACGAGGAGACCTGCACCATCATCTTGGAGGACGCCCACTACAGGGGACACATCTCGGTATTAACTAATTTCAGTTACATCCATACGATTACCTTATGTAACCTTGCTAACCTCCTTGTAATTCCATGTCTCAGGATCATCCCAAGGATGCCGAGTATCTGAACAAGCTTGTCGCCAACTATAGGCAGATGGAGGCCATATTCTCCTTCAGACTTGTCACTCGTAGGTTTGCAATGGACTCCAGTGAGCCTCTTGGCGAGCCAAGTCCTGAATACATGCAAAACCAGGAGTCGGAGACAGTGGTGATAGATGACGAGTCTGAGACTGATGCCGCCGCAGGTTCTCCTTCTACCGACGTTGGTCAAGGTGACAACACCAATGCCTATGTTGATGGTGGCTTCGATCTTTGCAAGAAGAGGAAGAGGTCGCTGCTGGGAGAGGAGCACGTCGTCACCATCACGTGCATGATCGATGTCGTGAAAGCCGTGGCGACTGCCATCACCACTGCTTCCTCTCCTGATGTGCACCTAGTTCTGTACGACGTTGTCATGGCCGCCAAATACTACATCCCCGAGGCTCTGATGGTGGCGCTCAGTCACCTCTTCGACAACATGGCTATGTGCAACAGATTTGTTCAGATGGCGGAGGACCACAGGGATCTCTGGATCAGGTGTTGGGGATATACTTTCCGTGTATACCCATAGGACTTGCTGACTAGGGTGGCCCACCAACGGGTTAGAGCTTTGCTTCAAGGGCGGCCTAGTCAGAGAAAGAGGAGGAGTCACTTCTAGCTACGACAAGGCCCAGAAGAGTTACCGACTTAGGCCTATAGTATTACTTGTAGTCCAAGTTGTATCTAGTTACCGACTCTGTAACGTAGCCGGATAGGTATCTCATGTAACCCTAGGTCCTGGTGACTATATAAACCGGCCCTATGGGATCCTTTAGGGCACCAGATCATAGATCAACCACAACCTACTCGCACATGCGTACCTCTCTTGTAATCCGTTGTAACATCCGGCTCTCGCTGACATATTACTGGGTTGCTAGCACGAGTAGGATTCGATCACCACAGTTGGATATGCACCTGGGTAAACTTGTGATCATCGCTCACAGAACACCGTACGTCTCACACCCAATATTCTCAATGCCTTCAGGACCCCCTATGGTGTACTTTTTGACAATCCGACGACAGTTTGCACCCACCGTGGGGCAGGTGACTTTCAGAGCTTCATTCCGGGCGGAATGTGCGCGTGTAGGAATCGGCAAAACAATCGCCATGTGTCGCGTGGTCTACGCCAGTGATGTCCCTCTCTTTCTTCTCGACGAGACCTGGATTCCGGCTAGAAATCCCGTGACAACCTACACCATCTTGTCCATCGGCGAGATCAACATCTACCTCGGCTTCGCTGATCCCGCCCAACCCACCCCCGAGGTGATAACCATGGAGGAAGAAAAGTCTGGATCTGCTCTGTCCGCAGAGGCGAAAGAGTTCGGGATCCCAGAAAAACCTGAACCCACCTAGCCTGCTCCTGTAGTGGAAGAAAAACCCGAATCTGATCTCCCCGTTGAGATTGAATACACGAACGAGGAGTATATTCGCTTCGGATCTGGTTCGACCGATGCCGGAGCAGAAAAAACACTCTTGAGGCATAGGATAAAGCAGATGATGAAGCACCCCTACATCGATTACAAAGCAATCGCCGATATCAGGCAGAGCTTTGAGATGGCAGAGGTGGAAACCCAGTTGTGCCGCTACCTTGAGACCATGAAGAAAAAAGAAACATTGCTTCGTGCACTATGTGGGATCTGGATCCGACTCTGTCGATGCTGGAGCCGGTAATGATTCGGTTCTTGGCGCCATCGAAGAAAATACTAACTCACCTGCTCCCCCTCAGGAATCGCTGATGTCGTAGGAACTCCGAGACTTCGAGAATGATATGGAAGCATACGAGGAAGAATACGCCTCCAAACCAGCGCAAGGTGATCCAGAGACTCCTCCGAGTCCATATGATAGCATGGACAAAGCCTACACCCCTCAAGATGACCTGGACAACGAAGATTCATCTGAGTTCTAGAAGCCAACTACGACAGAAAGTACCGACGAAATTCTATCTCCCGGTACCGGACCGAAAGCCGTCTTTGCCACTGGTACGCACATTAAGGCTACCGGGAGGTCAAAGAAGAAGAACAAAAACCCGACACCAGCACAACCGGTAGAGGAAGCCAAGAAGAAGAGGTTGACGAAGATATCGATATGGAGTATTAGGACGGAGATCCGATTAATCCCACAACGATCGACCCTCCTGTGGATGGACACGTTGTCACCAAGGGTGCACGCGAAATCTATGGAGACGCTCTCAAGATACCAATTCCAACTGCTTAGGATCTTACTCCGGAGGAGCTAGAGAAAAGGGCTAAGGACATGGAAAAACATCCCTTGTTTTTGCTCGAAGAAGCTGAAAGAACATTTCTTAATCCCTAGTGTTGTGTGTGTTAGATAACAATACCAAGGATCATTTAATGTGTGTTGAAGTGCTACAGATATCTATCTTTAAAAAGGAATAGGAACTACTTTTGGGGGGCGGATAATCCGTCCCACCCCATTTTCAGAAGGGCGCAACCGCCAGAGAGGGGGCGAAGTTTTTGGCTGGATTTTCCGGCATGGCCGGATAGTCCGCCCCTTGGGGGCGGATAATCCGCCCCCTCGAGGAATTTCATCAAGTCAAGGCTGCGTCACTCTCTGTATGGGGGGCGGAGTTTTCCCCGGGGTTTCCGTCCTGGGGGCGGATTTTCCCCCCAGGGAGGATAGTCCGCCCCAAAGGGGGGCGGATAATCCGCCCCCAAATTTCTCCAACGGCTTGTTCTGGGCATGGGGTATTTAAGACTGCCTTCCCCCTCCTGCCAGAACTCTTGATTCATTCAAAAAATTCAGGATCCGTTCATCATTCTTCAACCAAGAGAGCTCCACCTTCATCCACCCAAAGGCCCCGTCCCTTGGGGAATCGAAGGAGGATAACTCGATCTTCAACTACTGCAATCAAGCGCTTCATCTCCTCTCCATTCATTTGGAGAATCACTGATCTAGTATTTCTTGCGAATACCTAGATCCTTGATTTTGTTTATATTGATAAACCTTGTTCTTGTGACAGCTTGTTGTCATCTCGGGAGCCCCCAATTCAGTTGTGGGTGTGTGCCCCGATAGAGTTGTAAAGGCACCGGTTCCCGCCTCGAAGGGTACCAATGTGGAGAAGGTGGATCATGCCTTTTGTGGCGAGATCCATCAGAGAATAGGGTGAGGCCTATTATGGCGTGGTGGTCTTAGAACCGCCCACCCCTCCAACACAGATGTACTTCCCTTAACAAGGAAGGAACTGCGGTAAAACAAATCCCTGTGTCTCCGCGTGCTCCACTACGATTTCCTCGCTCCTCTCTTTACGTGCTTAGTAGCTAGGTTTGCATATAGGGAAATTATCGTAGTTGCATATCTAGAGAATTTACTTTGTGTCAAGCCTAAAATTGAAAAATAACTAAAAATTGAGTAGCACCTATTCACCCCCTCTAGGTGCCCATACGATCCATTTCAATTGGTATCAGAGCCCCGGCTCTTAATTCAGGCTTAACCGCCTAAGAGAAGTATGGGTTCCAAGGGAGATGGGAGTGATGCTCCGGAGGTAGTCACCATGAACGATCTCAAGACATTGGAAATAACCTTGGTTAGTTATATGGAGGCTAAGATGGAAGAGATGCGTCAATTGATAATGCGTCTCTCCACATCTGCAGCATCACCTCCATCTACCCCTGAGGCTACCACTCCGCAATCCAAGGAAACGGGTAAAACCAATTCCAAAGATAACGAAGTGGTTGGTGATGGCACTAGAAAGAGCTCCTCCTCGAAAAAGGATAGTGGTAAGGAAGGATACAATGAGGTTCCTCATGTGTATTCTCCCGATCCACCTATCCCTCACCCACATATACATAATAGGGGTGATCCACCCAAAGTTTCTGCATCTACTTTTAATCAATGGCAATTTTTGATGAAGTCTCATGTGTGCAGCTCCTCCATTGAGTTGTGGAAAATCATAGAGAATGGTCTTCATGTTGGAGACCCCCACAACCTAACAAGAAGAGAGGTTGTTGATAGTCAACTCAACGCTACAACTCTACACATGATCCAACTTGGTGTGGGTGACAAAGACATGCCACACATTCAACATCTTAGTACAACTAGGGAAGCTTGGTATGCACTCACCGAGCTCTTCATTGGGAATGCAAGTATCAGAAGGAATATATATGATGCTTTGAGCAATGAAGCTGAAGGTTTTTATATGTTGGATGGAGAAAATCACGAGGACATGTATAGGCGGCTCAAGTCAATACCCACCACCTTCAGGAATCATGATGCCCCTCATGTTGATGATGCGTGGATCAAGCGCAAGTATGTCAGTGCTCTTATGCCATTTGAGCCCACATATTTGAAGAGTCTCCAAGGAAGACATAACTACCACCTTATGACATCCAATGAGGTAATGCAAGAAATGGCAGCTTTCAAAGTGACTGCCAAGAATGCCGAAGATGCTCATGCACGAGCTATGGGGAATGCAAAAGGGGGTCAACGTGGCCTTGAAGACAAGTTTGGCTGATCATGATGAAGATGACATAGAAGGTATGGACTGTCCCGAGGATTTAAAAAGAATTCATGGACAATACATGGCCTTCTATGCTAGAAACTTTTGGAAGGACCCAGCCAAGGCAAAATCTGAACTAGAACGCAAGAGCGGAACTTATGGAAGAAAGGAAAACAGTCCCAAGATGAGAACCTGCTTCAACTGTGGAGACCGGCTGCACTTTGTAGCCGAGTGTCCGTATCAAAGTAGGGAAGATAATGGAGGAAGGCTCATTCTCAAAGAAAATTCAAAGGCTCCACGCAAGAAACAATTTGTAAAGAAGAATGTCCCTTTCAAGAAACAACCAAAGATTGTTCTAGTGGCTCAAGAAGAATATTCTTCGGGAAGTGAAGATGAAGACGGGGATGATAGTTCTCGAGAGGTGGCTGATATATCCACCACATCTACACCAACATCTCTCTTCGACTCTCCGAACAAAAACATCATCAACAAGAACGCTACTTGTCTCGTGGCAACAGGTTCCGAGGTATCAACTTCTAACACTTCTTTTCCTAAGGCTATGATTGACATGGATGATCCTACTAGTCTTAAGGTTAAAGAAGAGATTATTTCTTTGGACTATTTCTTCACTAACTTGCAAGGTGAGCACAAAATACATTTTGAGGCTCTTATGGACCATCTGGCCCAAAATGAAGTGCTCATTGAAGAAAAGGGCAGAATTGAAAGGGAAGATGCAATGGAATTGTGTCCTTGAAAAATGCTCTAGAAGAAGAAGAGGCTCGGGCTTCTCTTGAAGAGAGGCTTGAGACTATTGAGGAGTCACGTGAAGAAATGGTGGCAAAGCTTGTTAAGGAACATGACAATGCAGTTACCAAAGCAAAGAAGTTAAAGAAGGAAAATATTGACTTTGGGGATGCTCATGCCAGACTCTCCGAGGAATTGGAGAAACTTGACATCGCCCACAAGGCGTTGAAAAGTGAATTCTCCATTCTCAATGAGTCACATGATCAACTCCAAATTCGATTGACCAAGTATGATGTTTCTAGCACTTCTAAATCAACATATATTCACAAAGAAAATGCTAGTGTGGTAAAAGGGATTGTCAATGACACCACTCCCAAAGATAAGGGTGTTCTTGATAAGGTACTTGGCAAGCAAAGGTCAAATCTTGGTAAACAGGGACTTGGATATGTCACCAAGTCCAAGAAGAAGAAGAACAATAAGAAGAAGACCAAGGGTGAACAATCAAAGACAAGCACCGCTGAGAAGAATGTCACAAAAGACAAAACTAACAATATTGGTTTTGTAGGGTCTCACAATCCAAATTATGGAATCTTTTGTGATTCTTATGGCGATGTTTATGCTTATTATGTTGGTCCTTTTGATAAATATGTTGCTTGGTATATTTGGGTTCCAAATACCCTTGTTACTAACATGAGAGGAACCATTGAAAAATGGGTACCTAAAACCAAGAAGTAATTCTCTTGCAGGGCTATGCTTCCAGTGGGTCGAAATGGGTGCTGGATAGTGGATGCACTAGTCATATGACCTAAAGCAAGGAGATCATCACGGAGATGCGACCCAATCATGATAATATTACAGTCTCCTATGGTGATAAGTCTAAATCTCAGGTATTGGGTCTTGGCAAGGTTGTGGTTGCCCACGATATCTCTCTCGTGGCTTGTTGAGACCCTCGGTTACAACATTCTTTCTGTTCGTGCCCTTGGCAAGATGGGTGAAAGAACATGTTGGGCCCCCATGTGTGGTTTTGGTAATTAATGACAATCTTTATGGACTAATGTGTGTATTAAGTTATACTTGTAGGATTTGTCCATTGGCATCGCTTGGAGCATGTGTTGGCTTCAAGGTCGATGAAATGAAAAGAAGATTTGTTGGGCAAGCTCAATATGCGAGGTCGATGATGAGGAATTAAGGAAGGCGTTCCATCTTGAGAAGGGCAAGACCGTCTACATCGAGCTCAATTGGAATGCTCAAGGCAAAGGTATAATCTTGATAGGTTTTCTCTTTTGCCGGTCTCTTGTTGTGTGTAGGAGACCGGGTTTAGGATAGATAACCGTACTATCAAGAGGGGCTCTCGTATGAGTAATTCGGTCACATCGTTCGAAGAGAGCTCAAACCTTTTCATACTTGCATCATCATATTTGGTTGTTATTTGGTCTTATCCATGTGATGATATAGAGCTTGTGGTAATCTCCATAACAAGCTCTTGTTCATCTAAATCGGATCTCCCATATATATCATGTTGCGATTTTGATTTATGCGGCTTTTCGGTTTCTCACCAAGTGGGGTATATCACATTATTCTACTTGATACTTTCTCACTTGGTGATAATCAATATTTTCACCTTTTATTGGGAAGCCCTTGTCGCCCTCTATCCAACGCAATTTGAATCGGGTCAATCAAAGCTACCGTTTAAAAGTTATGACCGTTTGAATATTTGCTATTTTTCGGTTTGAAAAAGAAAAGGAAAAAGACATTTTCTGGGCCGTCCGGTACTACCGGGCCCAGTACCGGACGTGCCTGTTTCAGCCCACTCGCCCTCAGTCTGGCCCGGTACCTTTTTCCGGTCCTACCGGACCGGCCCGGTAGTACCGCCCGGGTGGGCCGGTACTACCGGCCGGCCCAGGAAAATATCTCCTAGTTTATTTTTTCCAGATCCAGCGCCAGCCTAGCCCATCTCCTCATACTCGCACACGCTCGCGTGTTGCTCGCTGATGGGCCTCGCATGCCGTCACCGCCGGATGCGCGCGCTGGCCCTGCTGCGTTGCAGCGTTGACTCGCGCGAGCGCGCGCTTGCCCGCCTGCCGCGCTGCGCCGCTCGCTGGCCCCGCTGCGCGTGCGCTCTCTGCTGGCTCGCTTGGCCGCGCGCGCGCGCGTCGCTCCCGCATGCTGGCCCCGCCTGGTGGACCCACTGCCGCGCGCGCCTGCCTCGCGTGCGAACGCTGCCCGCTCGGCCGCTGGCCCACCGCCTCGCGCTTGCTGCGCGTATGCCGCTCGCTGCCAGCGCGTACGGCGCCCGCGCATGTGCTGCTGTGCCCGCATGCTGCTACCTCTGCTGCGTTGCTGCTGTGCTAGCTGCGCGTGCGCGCGCGCTGACGCACATGCTGCTGCATCGCTAGCTGCTTTGCTTGCTGCCGCGCGCATGGCCCCACCTGCTTCTCTCTCTCATGCGTTGTCTTCTCCTTTCTTCTGCATTTGTTTTGGTAGCGACCGGTACTACCGGTTAAATCCGGTACTACCGGTCCTGTCTGAAAAATGCCTTAAACGGGCTAGTTTTTCTGGGCCTCTATTTAAGCTTTGCCCGTTTTCAGTTTAGTTAGCTCCTCTATTATTTATTAGGCTAAACTTTGTCCACACTTGCTCTAGATCTTGAAGCTTGCCTAATATTTTCCCTCCGATGATTCTTGCCCATATTTGAGTGGAAAAGAGAGGAGATCTAGCCCCACGTTTTGACCTAACCGATTCATCTCTTTGTGAGTGCATCTTAGGGGATCTTGATTTTGAGGGATTTTGTGTCTCTCTTTGATTCCTCCTCTCTTGTTCCCCCAATAGCTTTAGTAGCTTTGTGGGAACTTGAGAGTGAGGGATTTGAGCATCTTTGTGGTGTTCTTGCCATTTGCATTTGGTGCATCGGTTTGAGTTCTCTTTGGAGGATTTGGTTTGATTTGCTCATTGGAGCCTGTCTCACTTGGGTTCTTGGAACCCTAGACGGTTTGTGGCCTTGGTGGCATTTGTTGGGAGCCTCCAATTAAGTTGTGGAGTTGTGCCCCAACCTTGTGAGAGGTTCCGGTTGCCACCGACAAGTGCACCGATAGTGGAAGCGTGGATCGATCCCATTGGGGTGAGATTCACCGGAGAATAAGGGAGGCCTTTTGTGGCGTTGGTGGTTTGATACCACCCCCTCTCCAAACGAGACGTACTCCATGTTGGGAGGAACTCGGTAAAATATCGGTGTCCCCGCGTGCCTCGGTTATCTCTATACCCGAGGTCTTTACTTATGCACTTTACATTGTGATAGCCTTCGTGCTTGAAGTAATATATATCTTGCTATCACTTTGTTGCTTGTATTGCTTAGCATAAGTTGTTGGTGCACATAGGTAAACCTTAGTTGTTTCTAGGTTGTGCTTTACAAAGTAAACACTAGTTTTATTCCGCCTTTGTTGAGCCACTCTAGGAAAAGTTTTAATCGCCTATTCACCCCCCCTCTAGGCGACATCCGTATCCTTTCAATTGGTATCAGAGCCCGGTCTCTCATTTTTGGCTTCACCGCCTTGAGAGTAAAGATGTCGGCTAGGGGATTAGTGCACAAGGACACGCTCACATTCGATGGCACAAATTATGATGTTTGGAAAATTCGCATGCTTAATTTATTTCGGGAAATTCACCCAATTATCGAGGGCTATCTATATGTGGGTTTCTCTTCTCCTATGGATACCCAAAACGAATCTTTAGAGGAGAAGTTGAACTCTCATATAGATGCTCTAGCTACTAAAATTCTTGTGCATGTTGTGAGCAATGTAGTTCTTTCTTCTATCATGCCTTATTCAAGCGCTCGTGAAATATGGACCAAGCTTCAAGATAAATATAGCAAGTCCAACATTATTAAGGATGATTGTGTTGCTTCCACTTCCGGTCGAGATGAGTTCTCATCGTCTACCACTTCACCAACATGTGATTTTTCACAAGGTAATGATATGGTGAGTGGTGATAGAAATTGCAATATGGATAGTGTGTTCACTATTTGTAATCCCTCATATCTATCTAGTTGCAATGATCTATCTTTGAACCTTAACACTTCTAGCACTCAAAATTCCTCACATGCTTGTGTTAATAGTCCTTGCATATCATGTAGAAATGACTTAAATAAATCTCATGATGATATGCTCATGTTGTCTTGTTGCCATGATAAAAATTCTTCTATTTCCTCTAGTGCTTGTGTTGCTAACCATGTAGAGGAAAATGAAGATTATATGGGCCAAGACAAGGTCTTGAAGAGATCTTCAGGTGAAATCTCATCATCACCTTCCTCCGGTTCTCACATGTGCCTTATGGCTAAGGGAACAAAGGTAACCTCTTTGAATCCCATTGTATCTCATGATGATGATGATGATGAGGTTGAGAATGATAATGATGATTATAGAGGTAAGTATGATATTACCTCTATTAAGAAAATGGGAGAGGTTGTCTATAGTGCTCTCTACAAAAATAAACTTGCTTCCTCCAACCTTCTTGAAATCTTGAATTATGCTATAGAAGGCAATGATCTTATTGAGGAGCAAGAAAACATAATTGATGAAAAGTTTGCACTTGAGCGTGAATATGCTAATGAACTTGCTCAAGTAAAGGACTCCCTTGAAGAAGAAAAAACGACCAAAGAATCTCTTGAGGAGACTTTTACTCTAGAATTATCTAGAGTAAAGGAATACCATGATAGAGAACTTGCGGTGGCTAACTCCTTCAAGATTAAAAATGATGAACTTGAAGTTGCTTATGCTAAACTTGTTCAGGATTTTGAGCACCTCAAAAATGGCTCTAGGGTCATAAAGGGTGAGCTCATCAAACTCACCGAGTCACATGAGCAACTTAAAGCCTCATATTCAAAAGAGCTTGACAAGTTTCCCTCACCTCTTGCTAATAGTAATGATGCTTGTGCTACTAACTCTATTTCTTGTGAAGCATCTATTTTGAAGGAGAATGTTGAGCTAAAGGCTCAACTTGCTTTGCTAACTAGCAACTATGGGAAATTAGAAGAAAGCCATGTTAAGCTCTCAAGCTCGCATGAGGATCTCCTAGTCTCCCATGGTAGGCTTAAATTGGCTCATGAGGCCATCATGTCAAAGGTAACATCTAGTGGGCATCATGTGGACATTAGCACTATATCTACTCCAAATGTTATATTGCCATGTGCTAGTCCTTGTAATTCATCCTCTCACAACCATGCTATATCTCGTGATGAATTACATTCCATGCCTTGTTGCTCTAACAATGTAGCATCTACTTCCTCTAGTACTTGTATTGAAACTAACCATGTAGAGGAAATCAAAGAGCTCAAGGCTCAAGTCACTTCTTTGAAGAATGACTTGAAAAAGGGTCAACAAGGGAAGGCCGCACTCAACAAAATCTTGAGTGTGCAAAAATCCCCCAATGACAAGAGTGGGCTTGGATTCAACTCCAATATCAAGAACAAGTCCACTATCATGTTGAAGCACAAGGACAACAAGAAGAATGGCCAACATCAAGTCAAGAATCCGGCCAACATTGTTTGCTTCAAGTGCAAGGAAGAAGGGCATCATGTTAGATCTTGCCCATTGAAGAAGAAGTCTCCTAGTGTGAAGCAACAAGGGAAGCGGCCTCAAGCTCCACCTCAAGTCATTAATGGGCCTCTTCCTAAGAGTACTACTCGAGCTCTTCCTCGAATTGTGGCTTCACCTAAGAAGAAATATGGCAAGAGTAGAACTTGCTACTTATGCCGTGAGAAGGGGCATATTTCTTCCTCATGCACTATTGGTATCTCCTCATCCAACCCTATCATTATTGATGATGTTTATTCTCTTTGTAAGGATGAGGTTGGCAATGTTTTTGCCAAATTTGTTGGTACCCAATGTGGTGTCAAGAAAAGATCCATTTGGGTTGCCAAGCCTATTGTGACTAACCTCTTAGGACCCAACTTGGTTGGGGACCAACAAGCCAAAACTTGATCAATAGGTGTTTGTTGGAGGGCATTGGAGTCTTGGATACATCATGAAGAATTAAGGGATCTTCATTATTATTTTTGTCAAGCCAAGTCATGTGGATTATATTGCTCCTATTATATTTCCAATGTTCCTCCTTGCGGTAACATATGCTTAACTCATTTCATTGAAAGTTACTCGCCCCCTTGTGCATGTGTTGGTTTTGTATATTCCATGATTTTGTACATGTTGTGTTTTCCACCTAATTATCTTGAGGTATCAAACATATTTGTGTATGATTAGGTGGCACACCATGTATGTGTGTTTCTTGTATTGGAGCCTTACTTGTTTATTTTGGTATCTTATTTGGCTCTTGTGAAAGATTAATGGACTATCCCATTTTGGGGGAGTGTTATGCTTAGGCATTCCACAATCCTAAAAATGTGTGTACATGAGGATTACCACCTAGTATTTATATTGGATTATTGTCTAGTCTCTATGTGGTATAATTCTCATGAGAAATTTAATTTTATAATGTCCACTAATTATCTCTATTTGTATTCTTTTCCCTCGTGTTGGTTTTATGGTAGTATTACATTATGGGGGAGTCATATGCTTAGTGCATATTACAATCCTAGAAATTGTGAATATTCGAGGTTGTGTCACTTAGAATTGATATTGATAATTATCTAGCACCTATGTGACACATTTGCTCATACAAGTTCCAATTTGATTGAATGGCTTTATTGATCTTATGTTGTATCTTGTATATGAGAATGGTTCTTGGTATGTGTTTCCTCATATTTAGATATTTATATTCGCATGGAAACCATTTGCTTCAAGTTACTCTAATCATTAGTGATTGTGTGACTATTGGAAGCTACCAAGAATCTTGTTTGAAGTATCATGCTCAATTCTTATATTTAGTTATATGCTTCTTGTTGTGACTATGATCTTGGATATCCATGCAAGCTACCTTGGGAAAATTATTCCCAATATTTCTTGTCCTTGGACAATGAGCACCCAACTTATGGTAGAATTTATTGATCATATTCACTTTGGCCCTTGCCTAATTTTATCCTATCTTTGGCCAAGAAAATGTTTTGTGTTGTCTCCCAAGCCTTCCTTGCTTCTTGTGGATCTTCTTATTTTATTGATATCATCTTGTGTTTTACTTATTATAGGTACTAGTGATGATCCCATTTGTGTGCATTTTGCATTTAAAAGGAAAATCCTACAAAATGCACTATCCATGGGGGAGCTATCCTATATTATTTAGAACACTCATATTTATGCTTCTTTGTTTTGATCCATATCGTGTTTTATGTGCTTGGAACCTCAATCTTTTCATTTTGGTACTTGTGCCATCATGTGAAGTTTGGGGAGTTTGGTTTCTTGTTGGAACCTTGCTATTTTTGGGAGTTGGTTTTGTCTCATTCCTTGTTTCTTGATTTGACCATTTTAGAATGAGATAAATCCTTGAGCATTTTTATTTCTATCTATCTTTTGCTCCTTGGATTATGCCTAGTTCATTTGTTGTACTTGTGATCTTTCATGTGTTGAATTGGTTCTTTGATACAATTTGGACACCGCTTGTCTTGTCACACTCTTGTGTGTGCCATCTCGGTTTACTTGGTGTTTTGTTCAAATTGTATCTCCTTTTTGGTTCTTGAAAGCTTTATGCATGCATATTTACTATATGATTATATTATGGCATGCTTGCTTTCTTTGATCCAATATATAAGGGAAACTCCACCTATTCCCATCGGCTAAGTTGTGCATGAAATTCAATTTCATATCAATGTGCACATAATTATGTGGAGTCTCTCCTATGTATTGTAGTTTCTCTAACTACTTTGGACCCAATAAGTTTGGGGACCATTTTGTACTTAATTGTGTTTTAGGTACATTGGAGATATATTGGATGCTTGTCTTTCATTTTTGAAGAAGTGATACTTAGAAGAAAATTTGAGGCAAGCTATAGGATGATCAACGAATTCATATCCTCTACATCCTACCAATCATATCTCGGTAACAAGTATCTCTTTCTCATGCTCACATATCTTGATTCCAACCGTTTGTCGGTTGCCTTCTAGCATGAATTCATGTATTGGTAATTGTTGTAGTTCTAGCCATGGTTTTTACAAAACTCTCTATTGTAAATATGTATAAGTTGAGATGAGTACATATAGTTGGGACTATACAAAATCATGCACATGATCCTCCAATCCCAAATATGTCAATCTAGCAATTTTATTGCCTATCATTTCCTCAACTTCTCTCATATGCAATAGTGAGATTTTGCTAGTCTATTTTATATTATGATACTTGTTGCCTTTCTTCATATATTTCAACTTTCTCCTTTTTCCTTGGTGATAGTTGTAATATATGTAGTGTGTTTGTGTTTGAAGTCCATTGTGTACAATAAGATATATGGGAGCCTTTGGCCATGCTTTGAAGCAAAAATCTTATTGATATATGTTATGACTTCATTTTTGCCTTTCATGTGCTTTCTTGTATAATCTTCTTTATGTGTGCATTTTTCTTCTTTGGAATATGTCTTTGTGATATTTTCCACTTAGAGACATATACACATATGAGAAGATAAATTTAGTTGATTTTTAATCCTTGGAGACCACCTTTCTATTCCTTTTGATTCTTCGGTGGCTTCCAAATTTATTTTCCTATGAGTGCTTGTTCCTCTTGTTTGCATCTTTGAACACTCATATTTGTTCTTTCATGTCTTGTATTGTTAAATGAATTTGGATGAGTGAGGATTCCATGACTATGCACCTAGTTCCCAAATGCAATTATCATAATTGGTGCATTCTCTTTGGGGAGCTCATCTAATTCATTTAATAATACTCATTTGTATTCTTTCACATTTGTTGTGTTTTAAATGCTTATGGGGGAGCAAGGATTCCATATTTGTGCATTATGTATTCCAACCTTGGGGAGCTTCTCTATTTGTTATTTAAAACACTCTTTTGCTCATATCATAATATCTTGTAGGTTCCATTTGAACTCATTTGTTGTTTTCAATTGGTTTGTCGGACCTTGTAGTTGCTTGCATAATTTGAATTTATTTTGGCAACCTTCGGGTCCTCGATATAGTTCTACTCCCTCCCAAGTATTCATCATTGGATATGTGCGAAGGCACACCTTTGGAGGAATTATTACTATATTTGCCTTCTAGAACTTGTCACCCATTTCGGCAATCGATGCCAATGGGGGAGAAGTTTTAGAGGGTTTAAGGGAAGTTGGTTTATGAATTGAGTTTGTTCTTGTGCATTTGCTTCTCATGCTCTTGCATCTTTGTTGTTGCTTAGCATGTGGTATATATAGAGGAAACTCCACCAATGATAATGATTGGCAATATATGCAATGAAATTCAAGTTCATCACACATGCATAGATTGTGGGGGAGTTTGCTCTATATATGATGGTGGTACCAATATCACACACTTTTGTAGTATTTGATCTTGGTATTACCATTTTATTTATTAAAATTCCTTATATAAACCCTCTTAAAGGGATTGTCATCAATTACCAAAATGGGGGAGATTGAAAGAACATGTTGGGCCCCCATGTGTGGTTTTGGTAATTAATGACAATCTTTATGGACTAATGTGTGTATTAAGTTATACTTGTAGGATTTGTCCATTGGCATCGCTTGGAGCATGTGTTGGCTTCAAGGTCGATGAAATAAAAAGAAGATTTGTTGGGCAAGCTCAATATGCGAGGTCGATGATGAGGAATTAAGGAAGGCGTTCCATCTTGAGAAGGGCAAGACCGTCTACATCGAGCTCAATTGGAATGCTCAAGGCAAAGGTATAATCTTGATAGGTTTTCTCTTTTGCCGGTCTCTTGTTGTGTGTAGGAGACCGGGTTTAGGATAGATAACCGTACTATCAAGAGGGGCTCTCGTATGTGTAATTCGGTCACATCGTTCGAAGAGAGCTCAAACCTTTTCATACTTGCATCATCATATTTGGTTGTTATTTGGTCTTATCCATGTGATGATATAGAGCTTGTGGTAATCTCCATAACAAGCTCTTGTTCATCTAAATCGGATCTCCCATATATATCATGTTGCGATTTTGATTTATGCGGCTTTTCGGTTTCTCACCAAGTGGGGTATATCACATTATTCTACTTGATACTTTCTCACTTGGTGATAATCAATATTTTCACCTTTTATTGGGAAGCTCTTGTCGCCCTCTATCCAACGCAATTTGAATCGGGTCAATCAGAGCTACCGTTTAAAAGTTATGACCGTTTGAATATTTGCTATTTTTCGGTTTGAAAAAGAAAAGGAAAAAGACATTTTCTGGGCCGTCCGGTACTACCGGGCCCAGTACCGGACGTGCCTGTTTCAGCCCACTCGCCCTCAGTCTGGCCCGGTACCTTTTTCCGGTCCTACCGGACCGGCCCGGTAGTACCGCCCGGGTGGGCCGGTACTACCGGCCGGCCCAGGAAAATATCTCCTAGTTTATTTTTTCCAGATCCAGCGCCAGCCTAGCCCATCTCCTCATACTCGCACACGCTCGCGTGTTGCTCGCTGATGGGCCTCGCATGCCGTCGCCGCCGGATGCGCGCGCTGGCCCTGCCGCGTTGCAGCGTTGACTCGCACGAGCGCGCGCTTGTCCGCCTGCCGCGCTGCGCCGCTCGCTGGCCCCGCTGCGCGTGCGCTCTCTGCAGGCTCGCTTGGCCGCGCGCGCGCGTCGCTCCCGCATGCTGGCCCCGCCTGGTGGACCCACTGCCGCGCGCGCCTGCCTCGCGTGCGAACGCTGCCCGCTCGGCCGCTGGCCCACCGCCTCGCGCTTGCTGCGCGCATGCCGCTCGCTGCCAGCGCGTACGGCGCCCGCGCATGTGCTGCTGTGCCCGCATGCTGCTACCTCTGCTGCGTTGCTGCTGTGCTAGCTGCGCGTGCGCGCGCGCGCTGACGCACATGCTGCTGCATCGCTAGCTGCTTTGCTTGCTGCCGCGCGCATGGCCCCCACCTGCTTCTCTCTCTCATGCGTTGTCTTCCCCTTTCTTCTGCATTTGTTTTGGTAGCGACCGGTACTACCGGTTAAATCCGGTACTACCGGTCCTGTCTGAAAAACGCCTCAAACGGCTAGTTTTTCTGGGCCTCTATTTAAGCTTTGCCCGTTTTCAGTTTAGTTAGCTCCTCTATTATTTATTAGGCTAAACTTTGTCCACACTTGCTCTAGATCTTGAAGCTTGCCTAATATTTTCCCTCTGATGATTCTTGCCCATATTTGAGTGGAAAAGAGAGGAGATCTAGCCCCACGTTTTGACCTAACCGATTCATCTCTTTGTGAGTGCATCTTAGGGGATCTAGATTTTGGGGGATTTTGTGTCTCTCTTTGATTCCTCCTCTCTTGTTCCCCCAATAGCTTTAGTAGCTTTGTGGGAACTTGAGAGTGAGGGATTTGAGCATCTTTGTGGTGTTCTTGCCATTTGCATTTGGTGTATCGGTTTGAGTTCTCTTTGGAGGATTTGGTTTGATTTGCTCATTGGAGCTTGTCCCACTTGGGTTCTTGGAACCCTAGACGGTTTGTGGCCTTGGTGGCATTGTGGCCTTGGTGGCATTTGTTGGGAGCCTCCAATTAAGTTGTGGAGTTGTGCCCCAACCTTGTGAGAGGTTCCGGTTGCCACCGACAAGTGCACCGATAGTGGAAGCGTGGATCGATCCCATTGGGGTGAGATTCACCGGAGAATAAGGGAGGCCTTTTGTGGCGTTGGTGGTTTGATACCACCCCCTCTCCAAACGAGACGTACTCCATGTTGGGAGGAACTCGGTAAAATATCGGTGTCCCCGCGTGCCTCGGTTATCTCTATACCCGAGCTCTTTACTTATGCACTTTACATTGTGATAGCCTTCGTGCTTGAAGTAATATATATCTTGCTATCACTTTGTTGCTTGTATTGCTTAGCATAAGTTGTTGGTGCACATAGGTAAACCTTAGTTGTTTCTAGGTTGTGCTTTACAAAGTAAACACTAGTTTTATTCCGCCTTTGTTGAGCCACTCTAGGAAAAGTTTTAATCGCCTATTCACCCCCTCTAGGCGACATCCGTATCCTTTCAATGGGCTTTGTTGTTTTCATTGATGATGATTTGGTGGTACTCTTGTGGATCAAGTCTCTAAAGGTCGCTTTCGTTGGGTACGTCGAAAATGACCTGTATGTGGTGGACTTTTCGGGGAAAACCACTCCGGGTCCGATGTGCCTATTTAGAAAGGCCGACGTGGGCTGGCTATGGCATCGCCGTTTAGCCCATGTCAACATGAGAACTTTGCAAAGTCTTCACAAGGGTGTCCACATCCTTGGACTAAAAGACAATGTCTCCTTTGCCAAAGATCGTGTTTGCAGGGCTTGTGTTGAAGGCAAAATGCATGACTCTCCCCTCAAGAGGAAGACTATTGTTTCTTCAAAGAGAATCTTGGAATTACTTCATGTGGAGTTATTTGGTCCTCCATCTCATGCCAGTATCGGTGGGAAGAAATACTGCTTGGTCATAGTCGATGACTACTCAAGATATACATGGGTCTATTTTTTCAAGCTAAAGAGTGAGACTCAACAAACAGTCATTGACTTCGCCAATGAGGTTCAATGCCAACACAATGTTCCCATCTTAGCAATAAGAAGTGACAACGGCTCCGAGTTCAAGAACTACACATTGAATGAGTTTCTAAGTGAAGAGGGGATAAGACATCAATATTCCGCTGCGTACACCCCTCATCAAAATGGTGTAGCCGAGAGGAAGAACCGCACTTTGATGGATATGACAAGATCAACGTTGGATGAATTCAAGTCTCCTTACAACTTTTGGGCTGAAGCCATATCCACCGCTTGTCACTCATCTAACCGGCTCTACCTCCAAAAGATCTTGGAAAAGACTCCGTATGAAATACTTACCGGTAACAAGCCCAACATCTCATACTTCAGGGTATTCGGTTGTAAGTGTTTCTTTCTTATCAAAGGTGTCCGCTTGTCTAAATTTGAGTCTAAGTCTTTAGAAGGTATTTTTGTTGGTTACGGTGCCGAATCCCACACTTATAGAGTCTACAACAAGCTCATCGGGACTATTGTAGAATCTTGTAGTGTGGAGTTCGATGAAAATGACGGTTCCCATGTGGGGCAAGTTGATGTTTGTGATGCAGATGTTGAAATACCCCAAGATGCCATAAGAAGAATGGGCGTGGGATTTTCCCGCCCCATTGAGGAACCCCTTGTGGCGGATCGGGAAGGACAATGCTCCACTCAAGTGGAGCCCTCATCTACACAAGATCAACAAGCTCCTACTGCTGGAGAAAACTCTGCACCAACACCGCAACCTGTTGAAGATCAGCAGTCTTCTAGACAAAATGATAGTCCCAGGACGGACTATCCGCCCCCTCCAAGGGGCGGACAGTCCGTGCGGTCACCCAGCATACCACTGCATGATGTAGTACACTATAGTCATTGACATAACACCAGTGAAACACCATTCACTAGTACACCCCTTAGAGTGGTACAACAGAAACACAACAGGTCCAAGACATGACTATAGGTTACAACTCAACTCTTTACACAAGATCCAGAGAACACTCTAGGTTAAAGAGAGAGAAAGAAACTTCTTACAAAG
This sequence comes from Avena atlantica, assembly GCA_910589765.1. Lineage (NCBI taxonomy): Eukaryota > Viridiplantae > Streptophyta > Magnoliopsida > Poales > Poaceae > Avena > Avena atlantica. The sequence goes on along the minus strand of OU342739.1, from coordinate 491,887,405 downwards.
AAGAACCAGAAATAAATAACTCAGAAACTATCATACTAATAAGACTAGTATTTTAACTAATGATCTGGCATTGCTGCTATTGCAATACGCTACAGAAATAGGTTCTATGGCTAGAGATTATATTCCTATCTAATCAGTAACTTTGTCTTCACTTGAGTTGGTGTATATGTTGACTTTCTTGACTTCATTGAAAAGCTTTAGATTTTCATGATGATTCCAGGAGCATGATTTGATGTAGACGTCGTCTTAATGGCTTCAGAATCTATCAAGGGTTAAGAAGATATGTTGAGTAAGAGCGTACTCAGCAAGTTCACTAGAAAAGGAGTGTTTGATGCACTATATCTACATCCACAGACCATAGGTCGTAGGCAATGCAGGTTTTCGTAAACATTTCTTCAAAGGTTGCTTTTATTCTGAAAAACCATGTCCGTCAGCCTTCACGGGTTTACCAGAACTTTCATGGAGTTCCTTTCCTGCCGCGTTCGCAGCTCCTTCCCGGAACAGGGAGTAACAAGTTATAGTTCTTACACTCTGCAGAGGTGCGTCACTTTACCCATGAGAGATCTTAGCTTTGTTGCACATCTGAGTTATAGGCTCGTTCACACTTCCTTGGTGTGAGGCCCATACTAAGATCCTAGCCAATCACTGACCTTCTCCACGACCCTGCATGTCTCCTTGGAGTACGCCTGCCCACCTATTGAATTACTGCAATTGGCAGTATAGACCATTCAGATGCCAGAACTATCGTGGAACGTTGAGGGCTCCCACCCATATGCTGCATATCCTCTACGAATTACCAATTAATATGCGCGCTACGAGTGATAACAGCCACGACCCGCACAACCGGCTCCATGCGAGAGGGAAAAGATACAGCTGACTTCTCCGTCCCATTCCAAATCTCATGGTCAATGCGTAATATACGGCGCAAGAACCACTGGCGTCATTGGTTGTTAAGTCCTAGGTGATATAGTCCTATGCAGTGGTATTCCAACTGCCAGACTTAATAGATTAGCTGATCACCCTTGATCAGTAACCAATAGTTCACATTATTATCGAAAATAGTGTTTTCGGAATTTTTTTCAAATGCAGGTGATGACAACACTAGATTTGCAAAATACTTTACAGAAAATAATCAAAGGACATGAGCAAGTGTGAACTTGCCTTTTGTGATTGCAAGATTATGCACTCACGGTCTTCGAGATAATATAAGATCCAATATATGAAATCAGCATCATTGGTCCGGTAAGGACTAATGTTTAAAGAAGCAAGATGCTCTTATGCATAAGTAATGTAATGCAATTTGATAAACTCGAATCCCGGGGATAACGTTGATCTAGGGTTTGGAAACTGGAAATGGTTTTTTTAGAATGTGTTGTCCTTTTAGATAAGTTTCATACTTGTGCTTCTTATTAAGGCTTGTGAGTCTGTGTGAATAACACGTATTTATAATATAATTCCGCAATAAGATACACACATAGGAATTGTTGGGGAGGTGACCCCAGATAGGGTCATGACAGGGAAAGACGAAAGGAGTTTCCCCTGTCATATTCCGAGTTAATATCTATATCGGCAGAATCATGTAAAGGTTGGCCGAGGTAAGCACGAGCATGACACCTATGAGAAGGGATGAACGTTACCCGGCCTACGTACAGTTTAAGTCGGCCGGGTAAGTCTGAATAACCTAAATGCAGGTGAGGGCCAAGCCGAGTTAAGCGAGATAGGGCCGAATGACATGAAACTTGCAGGAGAAGGAGGTGCCTATAAGTCAAACCCTAGTCACAGGCTAGGAAGAATTTGAATGGAGCCAAGCGCAAAGAACAAGGCGCAGAGCAGTAGAAGGGCAAAAGGAGGTCACGGAGGTGACAGTCCTGGGGCCCGAGGCGTGCAGGTGGGGTTCTCTGAAACCTTGCTGTCATTAGAAGGGGGACACAGAAAGGAGGCCGCCGAGTTACTATATTGGGACAAGCATATTCCTCGAATATGCTTGCCACGTCAGCCCTAGAGGAGCCAAGGCACCCCTTTATAAGGGGAAGCTTGGACCCTTGAGGGGGATGGGCTCATTCTACACCGTTAGGCTTGTAAAGTTCATCTTATCTTCCTGTATACAGCTCAAGGAGAACTTGTAGTCCAAGAGAGGAGAAATAAAGATCTGTATGTTAGTCATTCGTGTGTAGAAATAACTACATCTTTCCTCCCCAGATCCCTCTAGCATCCATTGGCCCCATACTTTAGCCTACCCATGGCATCTGTCGTGCCACCACCACGACAGTTGGCGCCCACCATGGGGCCAGCAGCGGTGCTAGCTGGAGTCATGATCCGGACGGGAAACTTCATCCACACTGGCGAGCGCGTTGTCTCTGGCTTAGTCCGGAGATTTGATCTCTGTGACTATGTCAGCGATAACGCAGGTAGCTTCAGGGGAAAAACTCCTCCGTGCAATGGCGTCTTCATCCACTTGGGCATGCACCAGATCTACTTCGGCGTCGACACCTCCGGCGTTTATCCTCACCGAGTTATTGTTGTAGGAGAGCCCCTCTTAGCGCCGCAAACGGTCCGTGTGGAGAACACCCCGTCAGCAGCGTCGAGGTGATGGTCGCAGCCGGGGTGCAGGCGGGAGCAGCAGGCGCCGAATCAAGCAAGGATCCAACAACGGGAGTACAAGTGACCAAAGTAGGCATCCCCACCGCCCATCGAGGTAGATCCTTCGGTAGCTAACCCAACCGAGGTGCAGGAGACGACCCCGAAGGCACCAAGGGTAAGATGGCCACCTCTGGAAAGACCAGAAAATATTCTCCAGGCAACTATAGATAATATGACTATGCCTGTAGTGCCGATACTTGATCCGGCTAATGCTCAGGCTGAATTAGAAGAAACCAGGCAAAAAGTACTGGTAGAGGCAAAAAAGGTGTCGGCATTGCGGGAGTCCTTAAACAGGACCCTGCGAGGATATGCTAAGGCAAATAAGCTTGATGTCGCCCCCGAGCGGGTTGATGAATTAAGATTGAGAGGGAAGAACCTCATGGATGATATCAATAAAGAGCATGAGACTCATAAGGCAGATTCAGTCGATCTAGGCTTCCGAGGTATAGCACCCCGGCAAAGAACCTAAGGGCGGCAAATGCCGCTGCACTAGAGTTAGAAGGACTGACCGGCGAAGCCCGGCAGAAACAGCAAGAAAGAGTGAATGAGCTGGTGCGCATTGCGAACCAGCAGAATGAAGAAATTCTTAGGACAGACCCGGCAAGGCCCGGTGCCTCACGTATGGTTCATTCGGCTGGTGCAGCACCCGCCCTATCAGTGGCAGCAACATCCTCACCCGAAAACAATGCACGAAAATAAAGAGCAGTAACTTCGGGAAAAAGAAATAAGAAAATTGTTCCGTATGATCCGGCAGTAGCCGGAAAAGCAAATGAAAACAGAGGCAATGGGAGCCGAGGTAAAAGTGGCGAAAGAAACCCCGACCGTGCCGACAAAGGCAACGGAAGCCGAGGTAATGGGGATCTCGGAAGAGGAAATCATGAGAATAATATCCCGGCAGAAGGAAGGAGGGATCCGCCGCCCAATCCTCAGCCGAGATATGAACCTCGGCAGGAAAGAGAAGTGAGACTAGCTCGCCACAATCAGGTGAATGAGAGGTACAATGATGGTTATTTAGATATGGAGTATGCATGGCATGGTGGAAATGACCATTATGGAATGCAGGAGAGAGTAGTGTACAGAAACTTGCCATCAAATGATGCAAGACTAAAAATGGACAGGTTTTTACCGGTCCGAATTGTTAGAGGAGCAAGGTCCGCCGGGTCCGGCATGTTTCGAACCCCGGATCATGGGCGAGCCGCCTGTGCCGAATTTTCAGTTGGCAAGGGGCACGAAAACGTACAATGGGAGTACCAAACGACAAGATTGGTTAATTGACTATGCCACTGCAGTAAAAATAGCTGGCGGAAACTTGCGATGGGCAGTAAGATATGTCCCACAAATGCTGGAAGGACCGGCCAGAGTATGGCTGAATAATCTGCCAGCGGGCAGTATCAACAGCTGGCTAGATTTTGAGGAGATGTTTGTCAGCAACTTTACCAGCACTTACAAGAGACCAAACATGCCACAGCTGCTTGCAATGTGCAAGCAAAGGACGAATGAGACAGACAGAGAATTCTTGAATCGGTGGTGTAACCTCAGGAATTCATGCGAGGGAGTTATAGAATCACAAGCGATAGCTTGGTTCGCTCAAGGATGCCGTTATGCCAGTGTCTTGTGGCAGCGACTGCAAAGAGATATGCCAACCACTTTGGTAGAAACCATCAGGATAGCGGATTCTTATGCATTGGGAGATCCGACGCAACCAGAGCTGATGTCGGCGGACCATCGGGAGCATCAAGATCAATATGCAAGAGATGCGGCCGGATCATCGAGGCGCAATGAGTTCAGAGGTAGAAGAAGAGAGGAAAGACCGGATTATAGATATGCCTCCAATCAGGTGGCAGCGGTAGTGCAAGATCAGCCGAGTCACGGAAACAGTCAGCGGCAGAAGAATGGTCCTCAGCAATGGAAACCAAGGAATGAAGGGAAGAGACAATGGACACCAGAACAGAAGAAGCAATGGCAGGAAAGGCCGAAGTACACATTTGAGTCCATGTTGGATCAACCGTGTAAGTTTCACACTCCAAACCCGGCCAAGCCGGCCAATCATACAACTCGGCAATGCACCTGGATGAAAAATGCAATGGGGAACCCGGCGGGCATGCAGCCACCTACCCATCAGGCACATCAGCAGCAGCAGCCGCAGTTGACTGGGGAAAATGCACATCAGCTAATGTTACCCCCTCCTCCCCCGAGGTATGATAACTCGGACCGGAGAGATGCAGTGCATCAAGTGATAAATCAGGGTCAGGATGGAAGGACAAACCTCGGAAATAATGGACGCAATGATTACAGGGAACATCATCAATCATACTGCATGTTCACAACAGAACAACAAGACAGGCAAAGTGTACAACGCCGGCATATGGAAGTGAATGCATTTATGCCAGCAGTACCAAGATATGTGCCTTGGTCAGATCAAGAAGTAACTTGGAGCATAAAGGATCATCCCAAAATAATGCTGAATCCGGGGTCGTACGCACTCGTACTAGATCCGACAATTATCGGACCGAGCATTAATGTGAAATTTTCAAAAGTACTCATTGACAATGGGAGCAGTATCAAAATCATGTACAAGGATACAATGCACAAACTCGGAATATCGCAGAATATGCTGCAATCCACGAGAACCACGTTCCATGGAATAGTGCCGGGACTTTCGTGCGAACCCATTGGAAAGGTTCGAGTAGATGTGTCATTCGGCACAAGGGATAACTGCAGAGCAGAAAATTTGGAGTTTGAGGTGGTGGATCTAGAGAGTTGCTATCATGCTTTACTCGGGCGACCAGCATTGGCCAAATTCATGAGGAGCTGCCACATAACTTACTTGAAAATGAAGCTACCCGGACTACAAGGGGTGATAACAGTAGCAGGAGATTACAGGAAGTCGATGGAATGTGCCTCGGCTGGATCAAACCTGGCCGAGTCATTGGTAATCGCAAGAGAAAAAAGAAGGATTCAAGAGGTAGCGGCTCTCGCTCAGTCGGCGCAACTAAATATGCCGGCATTGTCCAACCCACATGGAAGCGTTTCTTTCCAGCCGACTAAAGAAACGAAAAAAGTCCAGATAGATGAGCAGTTCCCAGAACGCACCATCACTATTGGTGCCGGCCTAGATGCAAAATAGGAAGGCGAGCTCACCAACTTCCTCCGTGAGAATCGGGACATCTTTGCATGGTCAACTCAAGACCTGCAAGGTGTGCCGAGGGAGTTGGCTGAGCACTCTCTGCATGTAAGGCCAGGAGCAAAGCCGGTGAAGCAACCTCTTCGCCGCTTCACCGAAGACAGGAGAAAAATAATAGGGGATGAGATAGGTCGGCTCCTTGCGGCCGGGTTCATCATGGAAGTGCTTTATCCAGATTGGCTATCAAACCCGATGTTAGTAGAAAAGAAAAAGGATGATCCAAATGTAGCCGTCGTATGGCGAATGTGTATTGATTACACGAACCTGAACAAGGCGTGTCCCAAAGATCCTTTTCCTTTACCTAGAATAGACTAAGTCATTGATTCGACCGCTGGTTGTGAGCTGTTATCATTTGTAGACGCGTATTCTGGTTTTCACCAGATACCGTTAAATCCGGCTGATCAAATAAAGACTGCGTTCATTACCCCGTACGGGGCTTATTGCTATCTCACCATGCCGTTCGGCCTGCGTAACGTAGGGGCAACGTACCAGAGATGTATGCAAAAATGTCTACATGACCAGATAGGAAAAAATGTACAAGTATATGTAGATGATGTGGTTATCAAAACCAAAGAGAGCAAAACGCTACTGAATGATATTCGGCAGACATTCGCGAACTTAAGAAGGTTCCGAATGAAGCTTAACCCGGAAAAATGCACCTTCGGTGTACCAGCTGGAAAACTACTAGGTTTTCTCGTATCTAGCCGAGGTATAGAGGCCAACCCAACTAAGATAAGAGCGGTAGAAAGGATGGAATTGCCGAGATGTCTAAATGACGTACAGAAGTTCACGGGTTGCCTGGCCTCGCTTAGCCGATTTGTATGTAGGCTGGGAGAGAAGGCACTACCACTATATCAACTGATGAAAAAAATCTGATAAGTTCATTTGGACGCCACAAGCAGATAATGCATTTCATGAACTGAAGAAGATGTTGGTCACAACACCAATCCTGGCCTCTCCATTGTCAAAAGAGCCTATGTTACTTTACATAGCCGCCACAAACAGAGTGGTAAGTGCGGTGATCGTTGTGGAACGAGTTGAAGATGATAAATCAGTACAAAGACCGGTATATTACCTAAGCGAGGTACTATCAGCCTCAAAACAAAATTACCCACATTATCAGAAGATGGCATATGGAGTATACATGTCGGCAAAGAAACTTAAACATTACTTCGAAGAGCACCCGATCAAAGTTATGTGTGAAGCGCCCATAGCCGACATATTGAGAAACAAAGATGCAAGCGGACGAATAGCAAAATGGGCAATTGAATTGTCACCTTATGCTCCGCAATTCGATAGGCGAGATGCAATCAAATCTCAGGATGTGGCCGAATTCTTTGTGGATTGGGCCGAGGTACAATATGAGCCACCATTACCAGATCCGAATTATTGGACAATGCACTTCGACGGTTCCAAGCTGAGGAATGGCTTGGGGGCAGGAATAATGTTAACCTCGCCAAAAAGAGATCAGCTAAAATATGTGCTGCAAATACATTTTGCCGCATCAAACAATGTAGCCGAGTACGAAGCACTCGTCCATGGATTAAAAGTGGCAAAAGAGATTGGGATACGCCGGATCTTATGCTACGGAGATTCAGATCTAGTAGTACAACAAGTATTAGGCAATTGGGATGCGCTAGATGCCAATATGGCCTTATATAGATTCCATGTGCAAAAACTCAGTGGATACTTCGATGGATATGAATTTCATCATATACCTCGGGCAGAAAATGACGCTGCAGACACGCTGTCAAAACTCGGATCAACCAGGCAATCAATTCCCCCGGGTATCGCCCTAGAGCACCTGATAAAACCATCAATAACACCATCACCAGAGTCTGAATCCATCTTTATTCCGGCGAAATCAAGAGAAGATAATATGCCGATGGAAGTTGACAAAGAATGTAACCCGGATTTTCCGAAAGTGAATCCGGCCGATGCACGGATGGATATGGAAAAATCCGAGGTGGTTATATCGGCGAAAAATATGGAAATAGATAGTGAAATTATCCTAGAGAAAATCATGCCAACATGGGCGCAACCCATATTTTCCTTCCTTAAGGATGCGACTTTGCCGAATAACGAGGTACTGGCTAGATAGACAGTGAGGAGAGCTAAAGCTTATACAATCATAAACAATGAGATGTATAAAAGGAGCGTCACAAGCATGCTGCAAAGATGTGTGGATTCGACGAAAGGCCAGGAGATTCTCCTAGATATACATCAAGGAGAATGCGGACATCACGCCTCGTCCAGAGGTTTAGTGGCCAAAGCATTCAGGCATGGATTTTATTGGCCAACAGTGTTGAAAGAGGCCAAAGAATTGGTGGAAAAATGTAATGGTTGCCAGAGATATGCCAGCAAGATACATATGCCATCGTCCGAGTTAAAGACGATACCAATTACTTGGCCGTTTTCTGTATGGTGCTTAGATATGGTGGGACCATTCAACCTGGCCCGAGGCGGGATGACCCACATTTTAGTCATGGTCGACAAATTCACAAAGTCGATTGAAGTGAAACCAATAAAAAATGTGATGGACCAACAGCAGTAAAATTCCTCAAAGATATTATCTTGAGATATGGCTACCCACACGGTGTTATTACAGACAATGGCACAAACTTTGCTGAAGGGGCCTTTGCTAGATTCTGTCAAGAAAAACACATAAGACTAGATGTCGCCTCGGTGGCTCACCCAACATCTAATGGGCAAGTAGAAAGATCTAATTGACTAATATTGTCCGGAATAAAACCCCGACTCGTCGAACCACTGCAAAGGTCGGCAGGGTGCTGGATCGAGGAACTACCAGCAGTACTATGGAGCCTCAGAACTACCCCAAACAGGTCAACAGGGTATACCCCATTTTTCCTGGTATTTGGAGCAGAAGCCGTGCTTCCAGCCGATATAATACATGACTCGCCAAGAGTTACCCAGTATACAACCGCTGAGGTAAATGAAGTAGCTTGACAAGATGATGTCGATCTGCTAGAAGAAGCCAGGGAGTTGGAATTATCAAGATCAGCGATTTATCAGCAAGACTTACGACGATATCACAACAAGAAAGTCAATCCAAGAGTGTTTAAAGAAGGAGATTTGGTTCTTCGGCTAGTGCAACGCACAACCGGCATGCACAAACTATCGCCCCCATGGGAGGGACCATTCATCATGAGCAAAGCATTGCACAATGATGCATATTACCTAATTGATGCTCAGTCGCCAGAAAAGAACAAGGCAAACAAAGCCGGCAAAGAATCGAAAAGACCATGGAACATAGCTTTACTTCGTCCATTTTACTCGTAGTAGTCATCTATGATATGTTGTAATGTGACGCTTCAAGTCGAAGTATCGACTATGTATTAAACCTCGGCACCTTGAGCAGTGACTCGGGGACTGCCCTATGTTATTTCTCATTTTTGGTTATGTATTAAACCTCGGCACTTTTAGCAGTGACTCGGGGACTCCCCTATATTATTTCTCATTTTGGGTTATGTATTAAACCTCGACACCTTGAGCAGTGACTCGGGGACTGCCCTATGTTATTTCTCATTTTGGGTTATGTATTAAACCTCGGCACTTTGAGCAGTGACTCGGGGAGGACTGCCCTATGTTATTTCTCATTTTGGGTTATGTATTAAACCTCGGCACCTCGAGCAGTGACTCGGGGACTGCCCTATGTTATTTATCATTTTGGGTTATGTATTAAACCTCGGCACCTGGAGCAATGACTCGGGGACTGCCCTATGTTATTTCGCATTTTGAGTGATGTATTAAACCTTGGCACCTTGCGCAGTAACTCGCGCACTGCCCTATATTATTTCACATTTTCAGTTTCAGGACCTCGAGCAGGGAACTCGGGGACTATAACATATTATCCCTTATCTCGAATTAGGCATTAAAACCTTGATTTCTAGAGCACTGACTAGGGAATTGCCCCATGATGGTCACCTGTTACAAAAATGGGTATTAAACTTCGGCACCCCGAACGATAGGTCAGAAGCTACCTTGAACGATATTATTTCGCTTTCCCCAAATATGGGCTTCGAGATTTATAGCTCGCATAGAGATCAAGAACACAATGGTTGAGCCATCGAATTTATAAAGGCCAGGCAATATTAAATGCCGAACTAAGGTGGGTCAAATGAAAACACAGAATCCGAACTTATGAGATTGAAGGCCACCAAAGCAAAGATTTAAACCAACAAGATCTGTTTAGACAGACTAATAACGATCACCATCATACGTGCCTCAACGGCAAAAGTAAAAAGAGGTTCATACCACACAGAAAGTCAAACAATTGTTTCACACACATCATACGCCCGCATACCGGGGATAAGAAATAACTTAAAGTTTTTTGAACCTAAGGGGCAGCGACTTGGTCAGGCACTAGGCGCTCCGAGGTAGACGGCACCTCGGCCGAAGTTACTTCGCCCTCCACAGAACCAATAGCAACTTCGGGGGAAGCCCGGGGCTGTTGAGAAACGTTAGGTTGAGCTTGAGAGTGCCTAGTACCTTTGGAAGATGATCGCGCATTGCCCTCCCCATCCGAGCTGGCGCTAGAATCACCAGAGTTGTCCGAGTCGCCCTCACCTTCGTCCTGATCGGCCGAACTATTATTAGAGGCATATTCGACGTCGACGTCATCCACTGGGTTGGTAAGAAAACTCGGCCCTTCAATCCAGTTATGAACATTAGCATACTCAACAAGTGGAAGGCACGAGCATGTCGGCGAGCGACGAATTCTGGATCCTCAACCCAACGGGAGCCAGTGCGCAAGTTTATCAAGGTATAAAGCAAAATATCCTCGTACCAAGACATAATGACTGTGAGCGCCATATCAGCACCAGCCCGTCCAGCGGATTCCCTCCAGAGATTTAATTGGTTCTGGGATGCCATTAATCTTTCCACCAGTATCTTGATCTCATCAATATCAGGAGTTCCAGAAGTATTCGGCCAGAGAACATGGTAGGCCCGAATGGCTGCCTGCACCAAATCCCTGCCCATAATCTTCATCGGACCAACGGCAGAGCCAACGGCAACCAAGAAGTCTTCCATCGAGTATTCCGGGCTCGCATATGCGGGGACACCTCGGCGCACGCGAGCATTAATCACCGCTCTCGAGCTCACGGGCTTAGCTTCCGGAAAATGGTCTACGCAAAATAAAAGTATATCAGTAAAAAGTAAGAAAGAGAAGAAGATAACTCGGCCATAGTCAGAGACTTACGGTGAATATAGCTCAGCATTTTCTGAAGATCTTGAGCCCAATCAACCTTGGTCTTCTCAATGCGAATGATTTCCTCGCTCATCGTCTGTGTCTTAAGTTCGGCAGCCTCGAGGAGTTCTTTATCCTTCTGCAATTGCAGACTTAGTCAATTCTTCTCTTCGGAGAACTCCTGATCAACTTTCTCTAACTCAGATTTCTGAGAAAGCTTGAGGGACTCCACCTCGGCGCGCAAGCGAATTATCTCGTCATCTTTCTCTTTCAGCTGCGCCGAATGAGTAGCGGCTTGTTCTCAAAAATGCAGCATCATATCAGGCATGGGTATGCATTCTTGATGTGACGCTGCAAGAGTTTGTAACTCGGCTATACCAAATCCGGAATGTTATAAGAAACCCGGGATAAATCTCGAACGGGAATCAGTAAAGAGAAAGGATAACTAAACTTCCAGGGCCTTGACTTTCTTCTCAAGACGGATATTAAGATTGTTGATATTACCTGTTTACCAGCAAAATGAGCTAACACCTCAAGTCGAAAATATTAAGAGCTTTAGGGAAAATACAAAAGTTTGTTAAATTACCAGCTTTCTTCACCACGGGAACAACTTTCTCATACTTCTCTTGCAATTTCTTGTGAGCGAAAAGCAGCCTTTGGAATTTGGCGGTCCGTCAATCATGAGCAACCTAAGCGACAAAATAAATTGCAATGAGATATTCGTAGCTAAGACAGATCCGAATCAAGCAAATGCTTAACTCGGATCTAGGTGGCTGGATATTCGAAACTAAAACAGATCTGAACCAAGCAAAGCTTAACTCGGATCTAGGTGGCTGGATATTCGAAGCTAAAATAGATCCGAATCAAGCAAAACTTAACTCGGATCTAGGTGGCTGGATATTCGAAGCTAAGACAGATCCAAATCAAGCAACGCTTAACTCGGATCTAGGTGGTTGGATATTCGAAGCTAAGACAGATCCAAATCAAGCAAAGCTTAACTCGGATCTAGGTGGCTGGATATTCGAACACTAAGACAGATCAGAATCAAGCAAAGCCTAACTCACATCTAGGTGACCTGATATTCGAACACTAAGACGGATCCGAATCAGGCAAAAACTAATAAAGCTTCCAAACGAATAACAAGTTATTCGGTTGCAAGCTTCGGGGACTAGAGTATATATAATATCGTTCGAATAACTAATCAAATGTCAATAAAAACAATTACCTCGTTCATCTTATCACTGTCAAGCACGATCTTGGCAGCCAGATGCAAGCGACTGCTGATGTTGGAGAGTTGAAATGGCTGACTGCTTGGATTGCCCTCGAGCTGATCAGCAGCATTCCAATTATTGGCATACTCAACCAAGGAGCCAAGGCTGTTCCCACTCTCAGTACGAGTCAGGACTTCACCTCGGACGTGTTGTGTAACCACCGCCGCCGCGGGACTCTTGTGGAGAGTGAGCTGAGTACCAGCGGCTGGGGTGACAACGGTCTTAGCAGAGGAAACCCCCTTGCGGAGCGCATAAGCAATCGTAGGTTGAGAAGAGCTGGCAAGTCCTTTCTGAGATGAGGGAGGTTTGGTGACGACGACCTTCTTAGCCTTAGAAGAGGCGTCGGCAGGAGCTGTTCCCTCGGCACTAGGGGTGGAGTCCTTGGAAACAGGAGGAACTATAGTTTCTGAGGGCGCAGAGATGGTGACATCCTCGGCTGGAGTAGGAGTTGTGGTTGAAACTACGCGGGCCAAAGGAGTCTCGGGGGAAACTCCAGGGTTCACGATGGGGGAAGCGGGTTCGGTAGGAGGACCGACTGTCCGGGTTACGTTGGCATCAGCAACGGAAACCACGGGTGCATCTTGCCGAGGTAATGTTTTACTCGGAGCAGGAGGAGAGTCCACGCGAGCGGGACTAGGAACCCTGGTATCTTCAGGAGGCGGAGGAGAATGCAGCCGAGTACTATGACTCATCATGCTTGGACCACTGGGCTTAACAGAAAGAGGAGCGCTGCAAAAGCACAAAAAGTCAAATCAAAAGACGGAAAAAGAGAAACAAGAAATACAAATGAAAATGAGCGTACCCAGTAACTCCGGGCATAGTTTTACGCTTAGGAAGGTGCTGGGATGACTTTTTAGTTCGCTTCTTGGGAGAGGCTTCGGAGGCACCTGTTGGAGCGGCACGCTTCCGCGAGGTAGCAGGAGGTTGGGAGGCGAGAGGCTCGGCGTCGTGCACCTGACCGGCCTGATTAGCTGGGGAAGTAGAAGCCGGAAATGCATAAGAGATAGGCATTGCGGCGACTACCTCAAGAATTTGGACGTCGTCCGAATCACCTTCCTCCCCATGAGCCGAGGTCTTGCCACGGGCGCGAGCCAGAGCGAGGTCCGACTTGGGAACGAACTCCTCCGAGTCAGGCTCCCCGCTATCCGGGGTGTTCCGATCTGCGGTCCACAGGAGGGCCAGAACCTCGGCATCTTCAATCTTCTGCTCCGCAAATCTCTGCAAGAAAAGAGACAAAAAGGAATTAGCAAAAGGAATCACAAACGCAATTGGGGGGAAAAACATAAATGCGTGAACTTACCTCAGGAGGGGATTCCCACGGGTGAACGGCTTGAGTCCCCAGGTCCAATCCTCCGGCTTCTCCGTCTTAAAGATAGCTTGGACACGCTTGAAAATAGGATAATTATCGAGCTCAACCGTTGAGACTCGGTTGGGATCAAGGGGACCGCTCATATAGCAGAGCTTGTGCGTGCGTTGCTGAAAAGGGCAGATCCGGCTGCTGACGAAGGTGGTCATCAGATCCTCGCCACGTAACCTGGCGCGGATCAGCTCCTTCAGCCGAATCTCAAAGGCCTCGGCCAGAGCATGGCTCTTCCTGGGATTATAAGTCCAGTTCTTCTTGGAAGGGGGGCCGATGGAGAAAGCAGGGAGCCGAATCTTGTCTTCCTTCCCAGAATTCTTGACATAGAAAAACGATCAATGCCATTTCTTGCATGACTCGATACCAGCAACGCGAGGAAACTCGGATTTCCTCCGAGGTGTGATGGACGCGGCTCCACACTGGGTAAGCAATTTCTCGGAAGGATGAAGGGATTTGTCTGGAACAATTGGATCGGATCTGGAAGAACTTGGACCATACATGCACAGACGGCCAGAGGACGAAGTATCCTTCCGAGGCCGAGATAAAAGCAGATAGAGAAGCAATGGCGTTAGCCGGAAGATGATGTGGCTGCATGTGGCATCCCGCAAAACCACTACTAGAAAATCGCGTTATTTTTGTGCATTGCGTCATCATGACCCCATGCTCATGTCATCATGCCACATTGCATTTGAGCATCGTCATCATCCTGCATGGTTTTTGTCTAAACTATTTTCGAAACGCCTTAGTTTTGTCTTCTAAATATTCCCGTCTTTATTCAAATTAAAACCCGGGTCTCCGGAATATTTTGTTTCGTCTATCAACGGATTTCAAATGCCCCGTTTTAAATAATAAAACTTTTATTTTATTTTTAGGAGGCAGCCTGCCAGGCCCGAAAGCCCGGCCGGCCACCTCCAAGCCATAAACTAAAACCTACCTAAACCCTTTTCCTACCCCAACCTAATCTACCCAACCTTCCTCCACCTCATCCCACCCAATCGGTGCTCGCCACCTCAGCTATCATCCCTCCTTCCACCTAACCACCACCTGCCACCTCACCTCTCCCCACGCGCCCCACGCGATCCCCATCTCCCTGCCCAGATCCCCATCGCGAGCGACCCCATCTCTCCTTCCACAATCGGCCAATCCCCATCCCGACGCCTACCCTGCTTCCTTCCTCTTGCTCCTGACCCCGCCAATGCCGCCTTCTCCTCCTGTAGGCCCCACCGTCGCCCTGCAAGATTGCCACGCCGCCAAGCTCCCCTTCAGCCGCGGCCCTCCTGCCGCGGTTGCCCTTCCTCGCCCTCGCCGCTAGGCCTCGTGAACCCTCCCTGCCTTTGGAGCCCATGCCTCGCCCTCGACCTCCCCGCGTCTGCCTCCCGCCCTTGATCCCCCGTGAAGCTCGCCCCACCGCCTGCAGCATCGGCCTTGGCCGCTTCTGTAGCACCTTGTCGAATGAGCCCCGTCGCCTCTCCACCTTGTCTGCCACCACCGGTGTCTCTCTCCGGCGGCCTTCCTCCCATACCGAGCACCGCCCTCCTCTGCCCCGTGCCTTTTTCAAGCACCCCCTACCCGACGCGGAGCTCCCCCGGCCGCCCTCCTCTCCACCTCGACCTCCCTGGCCAGCTCCATCTTCGCGGGCGCGCATCGACATCGAGCCTCTGCTTCCACCGACTGACATTGGCCATCTCTGTACCAAAATCATCAGCCGCTGCAGTCCTCACTGGACGCTTCTGTCGTCATGTTCCTCGTCTGGCTAACAAGGAAGAACTAGTCGTGTATTCCCTTGCTCCTCCGTGCGCGTGCTGTTGGTCTATCCTGATCCAAGGTGGGTGGCGTTAGCTACTACTGTGAAGTGATCCATGCAAATCGACTACATAATGGTGTGGTGATACGAGGGTGGTATTGGTTTGGTTGTCTCCGGATCAGACGCCCTAAACCAACATCTAGGACTCCAAGATCTTTGCTACGGACGACAAGACCGCTAACATGGAAACCTCAAGACCCCTTCACGGAACCCTGAGTCCGCTGATATGGAACCTAGAGTTAATGATGCCAGATCGACAAGATCTCCTTCAAGGACCCGAAGACCCCGATCCTCAGACCCGAAGATGCGAAGACCAAAAGCTGAAACCCCGAGACACCGGACCGGAACTCCCCCAATGTGTGACCCCTATCCGCGGCCCATATTTTTATAATATATTATATCTACATGTTGCATATAGTTATACATTATTGCATACATATCATATGGTTTGGGGGATTTTAGCCGATTTACCTTATAATTAAATATGGAGACTATATGCGGGCTTTTTAGTCTTATAATGGCTCCATTTAAATTTATATAGCGAACTGATGCCATGTTTTTCCTTGTTAAGTCAACATTTAAATTGCGAGGTATCTAAATAACACGAACCATCTAATTAATTTTCGGGACCCTAGTTCCGCTTAATATTGCCTAATTGCATCGCACCTTTGCCATGTCATACATCATACATGCATCATGCCCGATCTTCTGCCGTAGTATTAAATATTGCACCCGGTGTTTTTGCTAGTGCTTTGCTTCTTCACGGACTAGGCCGATGAGTTGATGCGAGTGTCAACCCGACCTTCGGATGAACCTTCGGCAATGTTTTTCAGGCGAGCACCTCCCCCTTTCTACCTATCTTACTTTTATAGTATTTATTCCCCCTGTTGATCTATTGCTATCTGTGTTGCGATGCTCTAGTTTCGTACCCGTGATATCCCTTGCAGCCTTATATTGCCTTGGACACATCCTATTACCTGTTGTTTGGTAGATAGTTGGACCTGCGCGTCGTAGTCGCTTGCTCAAGTGATGTTGCGTGTTGTCAAGTACCACAGTTGTTGGAGTATTGCCGCATGTTTAATGTTGAAGATGATTATGACTTTAATTACTGTTTAATAACTAAAATTGAAAGTAGGTAAATGCAGAGGCACCGGTGGGTAATAGACAATATTTGGATTTTAACCGCTCACTGGTGTCCCGTAGGACCCCGAGTTCTTGACACCTGTTCCGAGATCGAGCGCGCTAACCACAGGTGGGGTGTATGGGCACCCCCATTGATTAGTACCTGATTTCAAAGTATTGTACCGGGGGCCACAAGTAGTTTGGGGATTTATTACTATTCTGTACTTATGCCATGCTTTACTGCTTAATTTAAATTGTGCGAGGTACTGCACCTGTACTGTTTAGGTAAGCGGAGTGTTTTCGCGGTATCGACAAGCCCAGACTCATTTTCGGGTTCCCAGTCGTTTACAGCCATTGACGCAAACCCTGAGTCCGTCTCGGAGACCGGCCGACTTCGTTGCAGGTAGCTTAGTGGGGTGGCCCCCATGTACCTGCTTTGGGTCTGGGAAACGTCATGACTTAGGCCCCGCCGACATACCGATGGGTGTATGTTAACTGATCTGGCAAAAAGGGTCGAAGTGCGTGTGGATACTTTGGTGCACCCCTGCAGGGTTAAATCTTTTCGAAAAGCCGTGTCCGCGGTTATGGACGACTTGGAGCACAGTTCTCGATCATAGACAACTATAACTAAAGTTTCCTGCTATAATTTGACTGGTATCCGATATGACTAGTAATCAGCTCCACTACCACGGAATGGCTAAATAAAAGTACCAACAACTGCTGGGTTTGGGGTGTCTCATGCTAATCGTATCTGACTAGTAAGTGTTGCAACTACAACGGAATGTTTAACTAAAACTGCCCACTGCTTATTATATCAGGATGACTATCTATACCTGACTAGTAATTGCCGCAACTATAACGGAATGAATAAAACTGCCAACGGTGTG
Organism: Avena atlantica; assembly: GCA_910589765.1. Lineage (NCBI taxonomy): Eukaryota > Viridiplantae > Streptophyta > Magnoliopsida > Poales > Poaceae > Avena > Avena atlantica. The sequence continues at coordinate 491,869,928 of OU342739.1, read as the reverse complement.
AGTTCCTCGGTTGACTTCCTCGTTTGGTCTCGAGGGGGAAATACCAGGATGGGTATGTTTGGTGGTAGTATCAGGTTGGTTCCGAATAGGTCTTTCTTATCCCTCTCTGATAGCCGACAGTTATATCGAGTCTCTATAGGTTGTTTAGTGCATGCTGCGCCGCCGCTTCAGTCCACCATACCTATGTAGGCGAGGACCGCCGAATTCTAGCCTCGCCGTGTACTGGCCTCAGTACTGACCGCTCTCTCTTTTTTCCTTTGCCCTTTGTCGGCACCCCTTTTGTTTAAGCAGGTTTTGAGATCGACGTCGTTAGCAGGGTTACCCTTTCGGCTTGGCCTGGGCAGGGTTATGGACGCCTTTGGTTATTCTTTAGGGCTCTTAGCTCAATTTTCATCTTGTCCGTACTCGGACGCTGTATCGTTTTCAAGGTGATTTGGATCTTTGTACTGTATATCTGTATTCTTGACTCATTGAGTCGCCGTTGTATATATCTGTTCTGTGGGTTCCATCGTGGACTATTGTGTAATGATATTACTTCGTTTTCCACCCGCACGAAAGTGCCTGGTGGGCACCTTTGAATCGTTTCTATGCGGGTTTGGAGGGTTTCGCTAAAACTTGCATAGGGCCGATTCTGAGGGTGTTACAGAGTGGTATCAGAGCTCAGCAGTTGCGATACCCCACACGTCTAGCCTGTAGGATAACCTAGCTAACGTCCGAAGTAGAGTGTCAAAACTATTTTTGAAAAGAATCGGTTGGATAGTTCTTATTAGGTCTGATTTTACTCCTTACCCCTCTGCTGCTCTCCTCTCACCTCTGCGTGTTTTGAATCCGCTCTCTTCTCTCTCTTCGAGTCCAGGATTTCTCGTGGTTGGGTTCCATCGTACCTTCAGGGTTTCGCTTCCTCCTTTGGTAACGGTGTTGCTACATCTGGTCTTCATGCTATCCGAGGAATCCTTCGTCTGGTGGTAGCATTCTTTGTTCCTTGTTTGTGCCTTCCGGTGTTTTCCGACGCGACGACATCATCTACGCTAGATCCGATGCAGAGTCTGCATCCCTCCTTTGTTTCTGAACCTCGATTGTCAAGATCTTCAGTCTGATTCCGAGGATGGTTGCACGCTTTTCTACTGATTGTGCAGAGTAATAGTTTGGGTGCGTGATGGATTGGCCCCCATGCCGACTACTCACTCTATTCGCTTGTGTACATTGAAGTGGATGAGAATGCATCGGTTCCCTCTTTCCATCGAAGCTAGAGGTGGCTTTATTGGTTGATACCTCTACATTCGCCTTTGTTTCCCGGAGTGTTCTCTCGACGATCACGGACAATGACCTCTTGTTAGTGGTGTCGCGAGGATCTACACGATGCGAGAAGACTCAGATCGCCGCCCTTCTTCCCGGTACCATGAGGCGGATCTCGAGGGCGAGATCCATTGTTAGTGGTGTCGAATTGTGGCATCCCGCAAAACCACTACTAGAAAATCGCGTTATTTTTGTGCATTGCATCATCATGACCCCATGATCATGTCATCATGCCACATTGCATTTGAGCATCGTCATCATCCTGCATGGTTTTTGTCTAAACTATTTTCGAAACGCCTAGTTTTGTCTTCTAAATATTCCCGTCTTTATTCAAATTAAAACCCGGGTCTCCAGAATATTTTGTTTCGTCTATCAACGGATTTCAAATGCCCCGTTTTAAATAATAAAACTTTTATTTTATTTTTAGGAGGCAGCCTGCCAGGCCCGAAAGCCCGGCCGGCCACCTCCAAGCCCTAAACTAAAACCTACCTAAACCCTTTTCCTACCCCAACCTAATCTACCCAACCTTCCTCCACCTCATCCCACCCCCCGGTGATCGCCACCTCAGCTATCATCCCTCCTTCCACCCAACCACCACCTGCCACCTCACCTCTCCCCACGCGCCCCACGCGATCCCCATCTCCCTGCCCAGATCCCCATCGCGAGCGACCCCATCTCTCCTTCCACAATCGGCCAATCCCCATCCCGACGCCTACCCTGCTTCCTCCCTCTTGCTCCTGACCCCGCCAATGCCGCCTTCTCCTCCTGTAGGCCCCACCGTCGCCCTGCAAGATTGCCACGCCGCCAAGCTCCCCTTCAGCCACGGCCCTCCTGCCGCGGTTGCCCTTCCTCGCCCTCGCCGCTAGGCCTCGTGAACCCTCCCTGCCTTTGGAGCCCATGCCTCGCCCTCGACCTCCCCGCGTCTGCCTCCCGCCCTTGATCCCCCGTGAAGCTCGCCCCACCGCCCGCAGCATCGGCCTTGGCCGCTTCTGTAGCACCTTGTCGAATGAGCCCCGTCGCCTCTCCACCTTGTCTTCCACCACCGGTGTCTCTCTCCGGCGGCCTTCCTCCCATACCGAGCACCTCCCTCCTCTGCCCCGTGCCTTTTTCGAGCACCCCCTACCCGACGCGGATCTCCCCCGGCCGCCCTCCTCTCCACCTCGACCTCGCTAGCCAGCTCCATCTTCGCGGGCGCGCATCGGCGTCGAGCCTCTGCTTCCACCGACCGACATTGGCCATCTCTGTACCAAAATCATCAGCCGCTGCAGTCCTCACTGGACGCTTCTGTTGTCCTGTTCCTCGTCTGGCTGACAAGGAAGAACCAGTCGTGTTTCCCCTTGCTCCTCCGTGCGCGTGCTGTTGGTCTATCCTGATCCAAGGTGGGTGGCGTTAGCTACTACTGTGAAGTGATCCATGCAAATCGACTACATAATGGTGTGGTGATACGAGGGTGGTATTGGTTTGGTTGTCTCCGGATCAGACGCCCTAAACCGACATCTAGGACTCCAAGATCTTCTCTACGGACGACAAGACCGCTAACATGGAAACCTCAAGACCCCTTCACGGAACCCTGAGTCCGCTGATATGGAACCTAGAGTTAATGATGCCAGATCGACAAGATCTCCTTCAAGGACCCGAAGACCCCGATCCTCAGACCCGAAGATGCGAAGACCAAAAGCTGAAACCCCGAGACACCGGACCGGAACTCCCCCAATGTGTGACCCCTATCCGCGGCCCATATTTTTATAATATATGATATCTACCTGTTGCATATAGTTATACATTATTGCATACGTATCATATGGTTTGGGGGATTTTAGCCGATTTACCTTATAATTAAATATGGAGACTATATGCGGGCTTTTTAGTCTTATAATGGCTCCATTTAAATTTGTATAGAGAACTGATGCCATGTTTTTCCTTGTTAAGTCAACATTTAAATTGCGAGGTATCTAAATAACACGAACCATCTAATTAATTTTCGGGACCCTAGTTCCGCTTAATATTGCCTAATTGCATCGCACCTTTGCCATGTCATACATCATACATGCATCATGCCCGATCTTCTGCCGTAGTATTAAATATTGCACCCGGTGTTTTTGCTAGTGCTTTGCTTCTTCACGGACTAGGCCGATGAGTTGATGCGAGTGTCGACCCGACCTTCGGATGAACCTTCGGCAATGTTTTTCAGGCGAGCACCTCCCCTTTCTACCTATCTTACTTTTATAGTATTTATTCCCCCTGTTGATCTATTGCTATCTGTGTTGCGATGCTCTAGTTTCGTACCCGTGATATCCCTTGCAGCCTTATATTGCCTTGGACACATCCTATTACCTGTTGTTTGGTAGATAGTTGGACCTGCGCGTCGTAGTCGCTTGCTCAAGTGCTGTTGCGTGTCGTCAAGTACCACAGTTGTTGGAGTATTGCCGCGTATTTAATGTTGAAGATGATTATGACTTTAATTACTGTTTAATAACTAAAATTGAAAGTAGGTAAATGCAGAGGCATTGGTGGGTAATAGACAATATTTGGATTTTAACCGCTCACTGGTGTCCCGTAGGACCCCGAGTTCTTGACACCTGTTCCGAGATCGAGCGCGCTAACCACAGGTGGGGTGTATGGGCACCCCCATCGATTAGTACCTGATTTCAAAGTATTGTACCGGGGGCCACAAGTAGTTTGGGGCTTTATTACTATTCTGTACTTATGCCATGCTTTACTGCTTAATTTAAATTGTGCGAGGTATTGCACTTGTACTGTTTAGGTAAGCGGAGTGTTTTCGCGGTATCGACAAGCCCAGTCTCATTTTCGGGTTCCCAGTCGTTTACAGCCATTGACGCAAACCCTGAGTCCGTCTCGGAGACCGGACGACTTCGTTGTAGGTAGCTTAGTGGGGTGGCCCCCATGTACTTGCTTTGGGTCTGGGAAACGTTATGACTTAGGCCCCGCCGACATACCGATGGGTGTATGTTAACTAATCTGGCAAAAAGGGTCGAAGTGCGTGTGGATACTTTGGTGCACCCCTGCAGGGTTAAATCTTTTCGAAAAGTCGTGTCCGCGGTTATGGACGACTTGGAGCACAGTTCTCGATCATAGACAACTATAACTAAAGTTTCCTGCTATAATTTGACTGGTATCCGATATGACTAGTAATCAGCTCCACTACCACGTAATGGCTAAATAAAAGTACCAACAACTGCTGGGTTTGGGGTGTCTCATGCTAATCGTATCTGACTAGTAAGTGTTGCAACTACAACGGAATGTTTAACTAAAACTGCCCACTGCTTATTATATCAGGATGACTATCTATACCTGACTAGTAATTGCCGCAACTATAACGGAATAAATAAAACTGCCAACGGTGTGAGTTCCTCGGTTGACTTCCTCGTTTGGTCTCGAGGGGGAAATACCAGGATGGGTATGTTTGGTGGTAGTATCAGGTTGGTTCCGAATAGGTCTTTCTTATCCCTCTCTGATAGCCGACAGTTATATCGAGTCTCTATAGGTTGTTTAGTGCATGCTGCGCCGCCGCTTCAGTCCACCATACCTATGTAGGTGAGGACCGCCGAATTCTAGCCTCGCCGTGTACTGGCCTCAGTACTGACCGCTCTCTCTTTTTCCTTTGCCCTTTGTCGGCACCCCTTTTGTTTAAGCAGGTTTTGAGATCGACGTCGTTAGCAGGGTTACCCTTCCGGCATGGCCTGGGCAGGGTTATGGACGCCTTTGGTTATTCTTCAGGGCTCTTAGCTCAATTTGCATCTTGTCCGTACTCGGACGCTGTACCGTTTTCAAGGTGATTTGGATCTTTGTACTGTATATCTGTATTCTTGACTCATTGAGTCGCCGTTGTATATATCTGTTCTGTGGTTTCCATCGTGGACTATTGTGTAATGATATTACTTCGTTTTCCACCCGCACGAAAGTGCCTGGTGGGCACCTTTGAATCGTTTCTATGCGGGTTTGGCGGGTTTCGCTAAAACTTGCATAGGGCCGATTCTGAGGGTGTTACACTGCAGGCCGAAGTAATCGAGGAATTCCCTAGCAAAATCGCTAAGGGGAAGACCAAACCCGCGAGCGAAATGGGACATAAAAACGACATACTCACCTTCGTTAAGAACGGGAGAAGATTCGCTGCCGGGTAAGCGACAGGCTACCTCGGCAGGAATCCGACGAGTTCTAATTAACCACTCAACCTCTCGGCGGGTAACGATGGAACCTTTCTAGGAGACCCGCTCTGTACCAGACGCTGCATCGTCATCCTCGATGAGCGCGCCGCTAACAGAGCTTGACATAGGGTCGCCGGAGGAGTCCACAGAAGATGAACTAAAGGCGGAGCAAAGCCTAGAGGTTCAAGGCCCCGTCGTGGTCCTAGGCGAAAACGGCGGCGGAGCGGAAAAGGAATCGCCGCGGGGAACCTAGAGAGCGGCAGACGCGTCTAGAGAAAAATCTAGGTAATGAGACCACAGAGAAACTCGCCGGCGACGGCGCCGGAGCAAGTGTAGGGGGACGAGGTTGACGGAGCAGAGGAATTAGGGCCTCGCCGTCGAGATTCCGACGAGCGCGCGGCCGCAGAAGCACGAACAGGTGCAAGGGCGAAAGGAGGAAGAAGGGAAACATTGAGCGAAGGAGGAAAGTAAATCTTCTAGCCCCGTGCCCCTCTTTATAACCGCGTGGCCTTGGCGGTAGTGGGATCGTGCGTGCGGGCACTAACCGTGTAGATCGTGTATGTGGCGTAACCGCTCGCGGCTGAGTGGAGCCACACCGATGACCACACGACGCAGGAGACGATCTGGCCCCCTGACCGGTACGGTGCGCGAGGCGTAGCACCGCCGACGCGACAGGCGTAGTAATTACTGTAGCTTGTCAGTGGACACTGTAGGGGAACAAAAAACTAGAGAAACAATGATAAGTGTTACACGTAGGACGAGGCGTGCACGAGAAGCTGCACGAATACCTCGGACAGGGGAAAAATAACTCGGAAACAAGGAGAAACAAATATTGGGAAACTGATATGGCCCGACCGAGGTTACGGGCAGGACCACACCAGCTTCGAGGACTAATGTTGGGGAGGTGACCCTAGATAGGGTCATGACGGGGAAAGACGAAAGGATTTTCCCCTGTCATATTACGAGTTAATATCTATATCGGCCGAATCATATAAAGGTCGGCCGAGGTAAGCACGAGCATGACACCTATGAGAAGGGCTGAACGTTACCCGACCTACGTACGGTTTAAGTCGGCCGGGTAAGTCTGAATAACCTAAATGCAGGTGAGGGCCAAGCCGAGTTAAGCGAGGAAGGGCCGAATGACATGAAGCTTGCAGGATAAGGAGGTGCCTATAAGTCAAACTCTAGTCACAGGCTAGGAAGAATCTGAATGGAGCCAAGCGCAAAGGACAAGGCGTAGAGCAGCAGAAGGGCAGAAGGAGGTCACAGAGGTGACAGTCCTGGGGCCCAAGGCGTGCAAGTGGGGTTATTTGAAACCTTGCCGTCATTAGAAGGGGGACACGGAAAGGAGGCCGCCGAGTTACTATATTGGGACAAGCATATTCCTCGAATATGCTTGCCATGTCAGCCCTAGAGGAGCCAAGGCACCTCTTTATAAGGGGAAGCTTGGACCCTTGAGGGGGGATGGGCTCATTCTACACCGTTAGGCTTGTAAAGTTCATCTTCTCTTCCTGTATACAGCTCAAGGATCACTTGTAGTCCAAGAGAGGAGAAATAAAGATCTGTATAGTAGTCATTCGTGTGTATAAATAACTACATCTTCCCTCCCCAGATCCCTCTAGCATCCATTGGCCCCATACTTTAGCCTACCCATGGCATCTGCCGTACCACCACCACGACAGGAATGCTACTTAAGGTTGAATGATAAATCAAATAGAATTATATTTAAAATGTGTTGAACAATTTTGACTTCATATCATTAGTATTTAAGACTAATACTATTTATTAGACTTAATTGGCTAATTTTAGAAATATTAGCAATTTTTATTTATCCTTATCTTAATTATCAATTAAAGAAATAGGTTTAAATTCAAGTTGTTAAAGTATTCAAATTTTTATTTGTCTCAAAAGTGGAATATTATATTGTTAGCATGTAGGTATTATTTTTTTCGATCATTTTGGTATATTACATTTATTTTTGTGATTTATAAATAATAAGATATGATTTTTATAAGGTTTATTACTTTATAAATACTTAATAAATAATAAATACTTATTTAAGTGAAATAATAATGTATGATTATAGTTTTTAATTATAGTTCTTATTTTTCTAATATTTTAGTATTTTATTTATATTTTTAACAATTACCAATATTAAAATATGAATTATCAAAGTTTTATTACTTATAAAATATTTATTAAATAGTAATAATTTAAATTGTTAACAAAATAGTGTTTGATAATAGTTTAATGTTATAGATTTTATTTTTATAAACATTTTCATATATTATACATATTTTTCTGAATTACAAAACTAAAGATATTAATTTTAAGGTTTATTCATTTTCTAAATATGGATTTACTTTTTACACTCAGACTGGATCTACCCCAAGTCACAGACAGGTGGGGTCAGACCACGTTTGCATGCCACCTAGACGCGGACCAGTCAACTGGGTGGACCGGTCAAGGCTGGCATCAACTCGTCGTCATGATGACGACATCGCGACCTCCATCGCCAGTGAATGGTCGCCGGCGGCGATCCAGCGCGCGCCTACGAGCGTGGATGTGCTTATTCGAACCGCACGGACATGAGGATCCTCTCAGTACTCGCACCGCCACCTAATGGTCATCGTAGCTACATCGACAATGAACTACGGCGGCAGCATGGTCGGATCACACGCAGACAGGGCGCTACTGTAGGGGTTCGTAGCATGGAAAACAAAAAAATTCTACCGCATGAAAACAAACAAGCCAAGATCTATCTACTAGATTGTAGCAACGAGTTGATAGAGGAACTCACCCTCGAATATTCCAAAGCGGTTAACGAGAGAGATTCTCGTGGGTGATGTAGTCGTACTCTTGCCGATCTCAAGATCGCGTAGACGATCCTTCCGGCGCTGCGTTTTGGCAGTGCTTCCGCAGTCGGTCACACGTTCGGTACTCGATGAAGACCTTCCTCTCCCTTGTTCCAGCAGGCAGCGGAGGTTGTAGCACTCTCCTCGCTATTCCGGCAGCACAACGACGTGGTACCGGAAGTAGAGGGGAGATCTCGCAGGGCTTTGCCTTAAGCTGGAGCAAGTATGGTGGACTATGAGAGAGGACTTGGCGATCTAGGGTTTAGAGGGCGCCAAGGGGAGAGTGTAGCCGGTGGCTAGGGTTTGGGATCACCCCAACTCGGCGAGTTGGTGGTGCCCTAGGCGGCGGCAACAGTAGGGGTGGTGGCGCCGACGGCTTAGGGTTAGGGTTTCGGGGTGTGAGAGGTGTAGGGAAGAGGGGCAGCCCTGCCCCTCCTTTTATAGGTGGGAGGGCGCGGCCAAGGGGCAGGGAGTCCTCCCCCAAGTCGGCCTCCTTGGCCGGCGGGTGGAGGGATAGTAACTCCTCCCCAAGTAGGTTTCCTACTCTCCCTCCACCAAGCAAAACTGCCGTTTGACTTTTCAAATTGGCGTTTGACTTTTCAAACTAGGATTTGATTTCTCCCTTTATTTTGCCCAGCCATGATACCTAGTACATGATGCAACCATTCCACATTGTCATGACACATTCATGTACCCTTCCCCTCCGGAGTGCCGGACCTTCCGGAACCTTCTAGAACATTCCCGATGAAAACACCAGAATCATTCCCTAACTCCGAAACAAGACTTTCCTTATATGAATCTTATTCTTCGGACCATTCCGGATCTCCTCGTGATATCCCAGATCCTATCCGAGACTCCGAACAACATTTAGTCTCTTACTCATCATTCCATAACTACTCAACAACATCGAATCCTTAAGTGTGTCTCCCTACGGTTCGTGAATTATGCGGACATGATCGAGACACTTCTCCGAACAGTAACCAATAGAGGAATCTGGAAATTCATATGGCTCCCACATATTTCTACGATTACTTTGCGATCGAATGAACCACTTACATACGATACCAATTTCCCTTTGTCTCACGATAGTTTACTTATCCGAGGTTTTGATCGTCGGTATCTCTGCATACCTAGTTCAACCTCGTTACCGATAAGTACTCTTTTATCGTTCCCGTGGTATGTGATCCCTTGTGAGCTAGTCACATGCTTGCAAGCTAATTGGATGACATTCCACCGAGAGGGCCCATAGTATATCTATCCCTCATATGGATGGACAAATCCCACTCTTGATTCATGTGTCTCAACCCATACTTTCCGAACACTCAATGCCACCTTTATAGCCACCCAGTTACGGTGTGGTGTTTGATGTCATCAAAGCATCCTTTCGGTGATGGTGATAAGCATGATCTCATGGTCGAAGGAATTAGGTTACTATGTATCAGAAAGCTTATAGCAATTGAACTATTTAAAATGACTTGATCTTTATGCTACGCTTATCTATAGGAGTATGTCCACCCTGTTATTAACAACATCTCAAATGTTCATGATCAAGAAACCATGATCATCTATTAATCAACAAGCTAGTATTATGAAGAGGCTTTACTAGGGACTCTAATTTAGTTTACAAATCACACAAGTATTAATGTTTCTGGTTAATACTGTTATAGCATGAATGTAAACATTTATCATAAACACAAAGATATAATAATAACTACATTTATTATTGCCTCTAGGGCATAACTCCAACAGTCTCCCACTTGCACTAGAGTCAACTAATCTAGATTACATGGTAATATACCGAACACCCATGGCAGTTTGGTGTTGGTCATGTTTTGCCCTCGGGAGAGGTTTAGTCAACGGATCCGCCACATTCAGATCTGTGTGCACTTTGCAAATCTTTTTGTCACTATCTTGGACATGTTCTCGAATAACATGAAAAGTAGCTTGATGTGCTTCAGCTTCTTGTGTGACCTTGGTTCTTGCGCATTGGCTATGGCGCCCATGTTATCACAATAGATAGACATTGGGTCCAGTGCACTTGGAAACACACCGAGCTCTGTAATGAACTCCTTCATCCATATCGCTTCTTGTGAAGCCTCCGAAGCAGCTATGTATTCTGATTCAGTTGAAGATCTCGCCACAACGCTTTGGTTTGCACTCCTCCACCTAACTGCTGCACTATTCAAAGTAAATATGTATATAGATTGAGATTTAGAATCATCCGGATCGGTGTTCCAACTAGCATCGGTGTAACCATTAACAATGAGCTGTTCATCACCTCCATAATAAAGAACCATATCCTTAGTTCTTCTCAAGTACTTAAGGATGTTTTTGACCGCTGTCCAATGGTCCACTCCTGGATCACTTTGATATCTGCTAGTTAAACTAACATCATATGCAATGTCGGGTCTAGTACATAGCATGGCATACATTAGAGATCCTATGGCTGAGGCATAGGGAGTCTTGCTCATCCTTTCTCTATCTTCTGCCGTTGCTAGACTTTGAGTTTTACTCAACATCGTATTGGGCAACATGGGCAAGAACCCTTTCTTGCTATCTTACATTCCAAACCTCTTTAGAACTTTGTCCAATTATGTACTTTGCGACAATGATATTAGGCGTCTCGATCTATCTCTATAAATCTTTATGCCTAATATGTAAGCTGCTTCGCCAAGATCTTTCATTGAAAAACTATTATTCAAATATTCTTTGACACTATAAGAAGGTCTACATCATTCCCAATCAAAAATATGTCATCTACATATAGTATTAAGAATGCTACAGAGCTCCCACTCACTTTCTTGTAAATACAAGTTTCTCCATTAGTTTGTATAAAACCAAAACTTTTGATTACCTTATCAAAACGTTGATTCCAACTTCGGGATGCTTGCTTCAACCCATATATGGACCGTTGAAGTTTGCATACCTTGTTAGCATATTTAGGATCGACAAAACCTTTGGGTTGCATCATATACAATTCTTCATCAATGTCTCCATTGAGGAACGCCATTTTGACATCCATCTGCCATATCTCATAATCGTAATATGCAGTGATTGCTAACATAATCCTCACAGACTTTAGCTTCGCTACTGGTGAGAAAGTCTCATCGTAGTCAACTCCTTGAATTTGTCGAATTTTGTGACAAGTCGAGCTTTATAGACAGTAACATTGCCATCAGCATCTGTTTTCTTCTTGAAAATCCATTTGTTCTCGACAGCCTTTCGGCCATCCGGTAAGTCCACCAAAGTCCATACTTGGTTTTCGTACATGGATCCAATTTCGTATTTCATGGCGTCTTGCCATTTATTGGAATCTGGGCTCATCATCGCTTCCTCATATGTCGCAGGGTCATCGGTGTTATCCACCAACATGACACTCATAACGGGATCATACCAATCAGGAGCGGTACGAGTTCTCGTTGACCTGCGAGGTTCTATAGCAACTTCAACCGAAGTTTCATGATCATCATCATTAGCTTCCTCTCTTATTGGTCTAGGCGCCACAGGAACTTCTTCTGGTGATGCGCTACTTGCAAGTTCGAGAGAAGGTTCAACAACCTCGTCATGTTCTACTTTCCTTCCAGTCACTTCTTTCGAGAGAAATTCCTTCTCTAGAAAGGATCCATTCTTGGCAACAAAGATTTTGCCTTCGGATCTATTATAGAAGGTATAAACAATAGTTTCCTTCAGGTATCCTATGAAGACACATTTTTCCGCTTTGGGTTCAAGCTTGTCCGGTTGTAACTTCTTTACATAGGCTTTGCAACCCCAAACTTTAAGGAACGTCAATCTAGGTTTCTTCCCAAACCATAATTCATACGGTGTCGTTTCAATGGATTTATATGGTGCCCTATTTAAAGTGAATGCGGCTGTATCTAATGCATAACCCCAAAATGATAGCGGTAAATCTGTAAGTGACATCATAGAACAAACCGTATCTAAGAGAGTTCGATTACGACGTTCAGACACACCATTACGCTGTGGTGTTCCCGGCGGTGTCAATTGTGAAAGTATTCCGCATTTCTTTAAATGCTCGCCAAACTCGTAACTTAGATATTCACCTCCACGATCAAAACTTAGAAATTTAATCTTCTTGTTATGTTGATTCTCCACCTCACTTTGAAATTCCTCAAACTTCTCGAAAGTTTAGGACTTATGTTTCATGAAATAGAAATATCCATATCTACTCAAGTCATCCGTGAAGGTAAGAACATAACGATAACCACCGCGCGATGCTACACTCATTGGACCACATACATCAGTATGCATGATTTACAATAAGTCCGTAGCTCGCTCCATCATACCAGAAAATGGAGTCTTAGTCATTTTACCCATCAGACATGCTTCGCATCTTTCAAGTGATTCAAGAAGTCCATCGGAATGGAGTTTCTTCATACGCTTCACTCCAATGTGACCAAGACGACAGTGCCACATATAGGTCGAGTTATCGCTCAATTTCAAACGTTTAGCTTCAATGTTATTAATATGTGTATTTCCACTATTGAGATTCAATAAGAATAGACCATCTATCAAAGGTGCATGTGCATAAAACATATTACTCATATAAATCGAACAACCATTATTCTCGGACTTAAACAAGTAACCGTCTCGCAACAAACATGATCCAGATATAATGTTCATGCTCAACGCAGGCACCAAATAACAATTATTTAAGTATAAAACTAATCCCGATGGTAGATGAAGAGGTAGCGTGCCGACCGCGATCACATCAACCTTTGATCCATTTCCAACGCGCATCGTCACCTCGTTCTTCGCTAGCTTCCGTTTATTCTGCAGCACCTGTTTCGAGTTACAAATATGAGCAACCGAACCAGTATCAAATACCCAGGCACTACTACGAGTACTAGTGAGATACACATCAATAACATGTATATCGGATATACCTTTCTTCTTGATGTTTCCGTTCTTCAAATCCGTCAAGTACTTTGGGCAATTCCGCTTCCAGTGACCTTCTCCCTTGCAGTAAAAGCACTCAGTATCAGGCTTAGGCCCAGCCTTGGTCTTCTTCGCCGGTGCGGTAACTTTCTCACCGCCCTTCTTGAAGTTTCCCTTTTGCTTAGACTTGCCTTTCTTGAATTTGGTGGTCTTATTGACCATCAACACTTGGTGCTCTTTCTTGATCTCCACTTCTGCAGATTTTAACATGGAGAAGAGTTCTGGCAACGTCTTGTTCATGTTTTGCATATTGTAGTTCATCACAAAGTTCTTGTAACTTGGTGGCAGTGATTGGAGGACACGGTAAATCCCCAAGGCATTAGGAATCACTATACCCAAGCTTTGGAGTTTGTTTGCGTGCCCAGACATCTTAAGCACATGCTCACTGACGGAGCTGCCCTCTTCCATCTTGCAGTTAAAGAACTTTTCAGAAGCCTCATAACTCTCAACTGCCGCGTGATCCTCAAATATCATTTTGAGTTCACGGACAATATCATGTGGGTCATGGTTCTCAAACCTTTTCTGAAGCTCCGATTCCAAACCATACAAGATAACACACTGAACTATGGAGTACTGATTCTTTCAAGTGAGGTAAACGTTCTTTACTTCATCGGTAGCATCAGCTGCAGGCGGGTCACCCAGCGGTGCATCCAGCACATAGGTCAAATTACCAGCATTGAGGACAATCCTCAAATTGCGGAACCAATCTGCGAAGTTGCTTCCATTGTTTTTCAACTTTTCTTTCTCTAGGAACGCATTAAAATTGATGGTAGGGGCCGCCATTGATCTATAACATATTTGCAATAGTTTAGACTAAGTTTATGAAAAATTGAGTTCTAATTAATAGTTAAATTAATCTAGGTGAACTCCCACTCAAAACAATATCCCTCACATTGTTTTAGTGATCACACGAACCAAATCCACCACATCAAAACCGATCATCACGAGAGTTGATGTAGCTTCGATGGCGAACAATCGACATGTTCATCATATCTACTATATGACTCATGCTTTACCTTTCGGTAATCCGTGTTCTGAGACCATGTCTGTACATGCTAGGCTCGTCAAGATCAAACCTTAGCTTCCGCATGAGCAAATCTAGCTTGCTCACGTTGTATACACTTGCAGAATCTAACACACCCGATCATCACATGGTGCTTCGAAACAACAAGCTTTAGCAACGGTGCTTACTAAGGATGAACACTTTAAAACTTGAAATTTATGTGCATGAGGGATCATCTTATAATTCTACCGTCGTTGACTAAGCAATACAAGATGCATAAAGGATTAACATCACATGCAATTCATAATATGTGATATGATATGGCCTTTCTTCTTGTGCTTCCGATCTCCATCTTCAAGCACGAACATGATCTCCATAATCACCAAAATAACGTCAAGGTCAATGGCGTCGTTTCATGGTTGTCGTCCACCAGCTCCAACTATTACAACTACTTTGAATAGACACGCGGGTCTTAACAGAAATTAAAGACAACCGTACGGCTCTTGCCGGTTGCCAACTTACAATAAGGAACATTGCATACATCAAATATAATCACAATCATGGCCATATCACATCACAACACACCCCTGCAAAACAAAGTTAGACGCCTCTAATTTTCTTTGCATATTTTACGTGGTTTGGGGCTTTCAATAAGTGTCGATCTAACTTACGAACAAGAACCACAACGTTGATGTTTGAACTATCAAGTGCCCGTTGTAAATTGGATCTATACTATAATGGGAGAGACAGACACCCGCAAAGCCACTTATGCAATACAAGTTGCATGTTGAGCGTGGAGCAAGTCTCATGAACGATGTCATGTAAGGTTAGCCTGGGCCGCTTCATCCCATCATACCGCAAGATGCAAAGTACACAAGAAGCAATTGATAATAAAAGCACCAGGGCCCATAATGACCATTGTGTTCTATTCGTGCAACAGATCTACATATAGACACGACTCTGATACCACTGTAGGGGTTCGTAGCATGGAAAACAAAAAAATCCTACCGCATGCAAAAAAACAAGACAAGATCTATCTACTAGATTGTAGCAACGAGTCCATAGAGGAACTTACCCTCGAAGATTCCAAAGCGGTTAACGAGAGCAGATTCTCGTGGTTGATGTAGTCGTACTCTTGCCGATCTCAAGATCGCATAGACGATCCTTCCGGCACTGCGTTCCGGCAGCGCTTCCGCAGTCGGTCACATGTTCGGTAATCGATGAAGACCTTCCTCTCCCTTGTTCCAGCAGGCAGCGGAGGTTGTAGCACTCTCCTCGCAATTCCGGCAGCACGACGGCGTGGTACCGGAAGTAGAGGGGAGATCTCGCAGGGCTTTGCCTTAAGCCGAAGCGAGTATGGTGGACTATGAGAGAGGCCTTGGCGATCTAGGGATTAGAGGGCGCCAAGGGGAGAGTGTAGCCGGTGGCTAGGGTTTGGGATCATCCCAACTCGGCGAGTTGGTGGTGCCCTAGGCGGTGGCAGCAGCAGGGGTGGTGGCGCCGACGGCTTAGGGTTAGGGTTTCGGGGTGTGAGAGGTGTAGGGAAGAGGGGCAGCCCTGCCCCTCCTTTTATAGGTGGGAGGGCGCGACCAAGGGGGAGGGAGTCCTCCCCCAAGTCAGCCTCCTTGGCCGGCGGGTGGAGGGATAGGAACTCCTCCCCAACTAGGTTTCCTACTCTCCCTCCACCAAGCAAAACTGCCGTTTGACTTTTCAAATTGGCGTTTGACTTTTCAAACTAGGATTTGATTTCTCCCTTTATTTTGCTTAGTCATGATACCTAGTACATGATGCAACCATTCCACATTGTCATGACACATTCATGTACCCTTCCCCTCCGGAGTGCCGGACCTTCCGGAACCTTCTAGAACATTCCTGATGAAAACACCGGAATCATTCCCCAACTTCGAAACATGACTTTCCTTATATGAAACTTATTATCCGGACCATTCCGGATCTCCTCGTGATATCCCGGATCCTATCCGAGACTCCGAACAATATTCAGTCTCTTACTCATCATTCCATAACTAATCAACAACATCGAATCCTTAAGTGTGTCTCCCTACGGTTCGTGAATTATGCGGACATGATCGAGACACTTCTCTGAACAATAACCAATAGAGGAATCTGGAAATTCATATGGCTCCCACATATTTCTACGATTACTTTGTGATCGAATGAACCACTTACATACGATACCAATTTCCCTTTGTCTCACGATAGTTTACTTATCCGAGGTTTTGATCGTCGGTATCTCTGCATACCTAGTTCAACCTCGTTACCGATAAGTACTCTTTTCTCGTTCCCGCGGTATGTGATCCCTTGTGAGCTAGTAACATGCTTGCAAGCTAATTGGATGACATTCCATCGAGAGGGCCCATAGTATATCTATCCGTCATATGGATGGACAAATCCCACTCTTGATTCATGTGTCTCAACCCATACTTTCCGAACACTCAATGCCACCTTTATAGCCACCCAGTTACGGTGTGGTGTTTGATGTCATCAAAGCATCCTTCCGGTGATGGTGATAAGCATGATCTCATGGTCGAAGGAATTAGGTTACTATGTATCAGAAAGCTTATAGCAATTGAACTATTTAAAATGACTTGATCTTTATGCTACGCTTATCTATAGGAGTATGTCCACCATACCATTCTCCTAATGATATGATCTTGTTATTAACAACATCTCAAATGTTCTTGATCAAGAAACCATGATCATCTATTAATCAACAAGCTAGTATTATCAAGAGGCTTTACTAGGGACTCTAATTTAGTTTACAAATCACACAAGTATTAATGTTTCTGGTTAATACTGTTATAGCATGAATGTAAACATTTATCATAAACACAAAGATATAATAATAACTACATTTATTATTGCCTCTAGGGCATATCTCCAACAGCTACGGTGGTCGGGCGACGAATCGGAGAGGCCCATGAGATTCAGAGGCTCACCAGGAAGCTTGTGGAGGCTACGACAAGAAGAGGCGGGCTCGGACAATGTCGCCATGGTCGACGGCAAGCGGCGTACTGAGGAGGTGGATGCGCGTGATTACGGCCTCCTGGCTCGATTCCTTCCGCGCACAGACGAAGTCCACCATGGAGGAGCTTGCTGCATCTTCAGTTGGTCTTTGGGAGGTCTCAAACGGCGACAACGAGCAACTTCGGGGATCTAGGGTTTCGGTATAGAGGATACAAAGAGGAACAGAGAGAGAGCACACGGAAAATGATCAGGACGAGGATGAGGGAGTCGTCGTGGCCTTATTATCCACTCCGGGGAACGGCGACGTGCATCTTGACGCGAGTGACGGCGGCGTTGGGCGCCAGCGAGCTGCTTCGGCCATGGTGCGGGACGATGAGGATTGAGTTGACAAAACGGTATCTGGGCAGGGCTTCTGTTGGGCCATGGCGAAGTGAGTGGAGGAGGAAAAGTGTTGCTGCTGTGCGGTGGATAGGTAGAGAGGGAAATGGGCCTCGGCCAAGAGCTGGGCTAATCTGTTTCTTTTCTTTTTCTATTACATTTTTAATATTCTGTTTTCAATTTTTAGATTTGAATTAGATCATTTGATTTAAATTTCCTTATAGGGTTTATTTGCTGAATACTTGCAGCAGCAAATAATATCTATTAAAATTTATTTTGTGAATCTTTATAATTTTTTTTCTTTATTCCATTCATGGAAATCAATATTTAATTAATGTTTTGTCAAGGCTTTTATTATTAAATTTTCTTTCAGTAATAAACCATGAATTTTTATTATGGAATAGTTCCTTATCTATTTACAAAATTTTATTTTTAATGAATTTATAGTTTGGAGATAAGTTTGATGTAAAGATCCTATAACATTATTTGATAAATAGAGTTCTAGGGAATTAATATGATTAATATTATTTCCATGAATTTAGGAAATATCAATGGAGATATTTTATTATAACTAATATAGGAGTTAGGTTTTTAGGGATTTGTTAATCATATTATACCCTTATAGAATGATTTTTTTATTTCATCCTAATGAATGTAATAATGATGGTTTATGGTAGCTAAATATATGCTAAGCATGTATCCATCTTTATTATTATATACCAATAATTATATAAGAGAATTTAATTATTAGGGTTCTCATAATGGTGAATTCTATTATTCAAAACCTACTAACAGGTGAATCCTAACCACCCTTCTTATTTAAAATATGCATAGTTGTTTTCTGGAATTAGCTATTCATTACTTGCTTAAGTGTGATTAATATATGGATATAATATTGGGGATAATGGTTTATAGCAATTTCCAATTATGTGATACATATGATTTAAAGGTTTGAAAGTGTCAAAGATATACTTGAGTGATTTGCTATAGGAAATTATTCCTATAAATCTTTGTGGAAATAAGATGATGGATCAATCAGATGAAATGGATATTATGTTTGGTTAAAGACTTAGGGTTTAGTGTTTACCAAGGATTCCTATCTTCCATACTTCATAATTCTGGACTTCTGATTAAGGAATTCTTTTCCTAGATATATTACTTCTTCCTATCCATCATCATGTGTTAACATGATGATCTTTACTTCTCAAGAATATTCTTATCCACCTTTTATTCTTCTCATTCCATTTATAAATCTAATGAGCTTGACACTAAAGCTTTTCATAATCTTTTCATATCCATACTTGGTTATATCAACTACTCTACTACTGATAATCTCCAATCCAACAAGTGGTTACTTCAAACTCCATTCATACTCTTCCTTAATCATCCATCACTATCATTACTCCAATGGATGTATACATCAAACTACTTCACCTCAAGTGCTTACTATTCTTTAAGAGGGATATTATTACTTCAATATCTTCATGCTACTCTAGCTTCATCTTAGTCATACTATTTTATATCTACTTAATTCCAATATCATATATTCAAACTTCACATCATATCATGGTGTCTTGTCATGGCTAACCTAGAATAACATATCTATCCTAGGGTACAATCATGTTCTATCCACCAGTGTCACTTATACATGATATAAGCATTCAATCTTGGTGACTAAAGCCTGATCATTATAATCCTTTGATCATTTATGGCTTAGGTTCCCAGTTGGCTAATCAAGGTCTCATCAATACAAATTTACAGTTGTATTATAATTATCTTTGGTTTATCTCTATTGAACTAAGAGATATTACCCATTGACTATACCTACTTGATCCAATAGGATTGCTCCTTGGTAACTATCTTCAATACTCATCCTTGTATCCTTTATCTCGGATACTCTTCTATTCATTCAGGAGTGAATTAATTCCATTAATTATCACATTGGTCCTATTCTCTTCGAACACTCCCATCCTATAAATGATATTCAAATCTAGCATTACCACCTACCACTTCTTACTTCTTTCTCTAAGGCTTTAAAGTGAATACTATGATATGGTCAAGAGTTGATGGACCAAGAATTGATAGATGAAGAATTGGTGAATCAATAGTTGATTACTCAACATTGATGAACAACAGATATTGGAATATGATTCCAATAGGATTGATATTGAAAGATAGATATATGGTAAATGATCTTGACTTGGTTTCTGTCCTACTCAATCTCACTAAAGAGTTAAGGTTAGGTATTACCATGATACTCATGGTATAAGCAGATGAGATTAAGATAGATCAATAATTAGTTGTTACATTCTTATTACTTAAGTTATAATTATAACTTGGTATTCATGAGTGGGGTAATGAATACTAGGATATGATTACTTAAGGTTCAAATATAATCCATTAAGTAATGTATTAGGGTTTAACTTTTATTATATTTGATCTACCCTTAGATCAAATCTCCCTTACCCAAAATAAGGTTTTAGCAAAGGTCATATTGAAACTTATCACAGTCAACTTGATGATCTACTTCAATTCCATCAAGTTGAGAGAAGATTCAATCACTTTGACAAGTTTTGTTCAAAAGCGCGAAAATTATTCGGATTTTTTCTATGCATGAATGCAATGCACACATCTGTGTTTAGCTTATTTCTAAGCTCTAATGCTAGGATGTTATAGTCCGCCCCTAGCACTCCAACACGTCCCAGGGGATCAGAAGAAGAAGAAAACAACCAAGAAAATTCCAGGCCGGATTCTCCGGCCCCAAGGGACGGATTATCCGGCCCTGGAACTCCCAGCTCTATCAGGCATTCACAGGAAGAGGAAGTTGCAGCCGCATCTCCCAGGCCAGATAGTCCGGCCCCACCCAGGGGCGGATTGTTCGGCCCTAAAGAACCTGTTCAGCATCAAGCTCCTGTTATCAGCTCAGATCAAGATCAAGGGCAAGGTAGTGAACAAGACAAGGATCCAAATGCTGAATCAACTCCCTCTAGAAACAATAAGGAAATTGAGGCTCGTCCAAAGGCTCGTGCTGATTGTAATCTTGAGTTAAGGGGTCACACTCTTGACAAGGTTGTCGGTGATCTACGAAGAAGGGTGTCCACTAGAAGACAACGTGCAAGCTTTTGTGATCATCAAGCTCACATTTCTATGGTTGAACCAAAGAAGGTATTTGATGCTCTTGAAGATCCCGATTGGGTGGTTGCAATGCATGAGGAATTAAATAACTTCGAGCGCAACAAGGTTTGGAAGCTCGTAGAGAAACCCAAAGAGTGCCGCAATGTTATCGCCACCAAGTGGATTTTCAAGAACAAACAAGATGAAAATGGCATTGTTGTGAACAATAAAGCAAGGCTAGTGGCTCAAGGATTCTCTCAAGTGGAAGGAATTGATTTTGGCGAGACTTATGCTCATCTGGCTCGTCTTGAGTCCATCTATATCCTTCTTTCCTATGTCACTCATCATAATTTTAAATTACAGCAAATGGATGTTAAGAGTGTGTTTCTTAATGGTCCACTACATGAGTTGGTATACGTCAAGCAACCCCCAGGATTTGAGGATCCCAAATTTCCGAACCATGTTTACAAACTCAATAAGGCGCTCTATGGCCTTAAACAAGCCCCACGTGCGTGGTATGAGCACCTTAAAGAGCTTTTGTTAGACCGTGGGTTCGAAGTTGGGCAAATCGATCCCACTCTTTTTACTAAGAAGGTTAATGGGGAGCTTTTTTTATGCCAACTATATGTAGACAACATTATTTTTGGCTCTACTAACCAAGCTTTTAATGATGAATTTTCAAAGCTTATGACTGACAGGTTTGAGATGTCTATGATGGGAGAATTGAGGTTCTTTCTTGGTTTCGAGATCAAACAACTTAGAGAGGGAACTTTTATTAATCAAGCTAAGTACATACAAGACATGCTCAAGAGGTTCAAGATGACGGATCTCAATGGCGTTGCTATTCCAATGCAAACAAAGTGCCATCTTGAGCTTAATCCCAAGGGTAAAGACGTGGACCAAAAGGTATACCGATCCATGATTGTCTCTCTCCTTTACCTTTGTGCATCTAGGCCCGATATCGTGTTAAGTGCAGGAGTGTGTGCAAGGTACCAAGCCGCTTCTAAAGAAAGCCACTTAGTGGCGATCAAAAGAATCTCCAGATATTTGGTTCATTCCCCAAATTTTGGTTTATGGTATCCCAAAGGTTCAAGTTTCTCTCTATGTGGTTACACTGATTCAGATTGGGCTGGTGACAAATATGATCGAAAATCAACTTCTGGTGCATGTCAATTCTTGGGCAGGTCTCTGGTGTGTTGGTCTTCAAAGAAACAAAATCGCATATCACTCTCAACCGCCAAAGTTGAATATGTTGCTGCTGCAAGTGCTTGTACACAATTATTATGGATGAGGCAAACTTTAAAGGAATATGGTGTCAATTGTGACAAAGTGCCTCTTTTATGTGACAATGAAAGTGCTATCAAAATTGCATACAATCCGGTGCAGCATACGAGAACAAAACATATTGAGATTCGCAATCATTTCATTCAGGATCATGTTGCTCGTGGCGATATTGCACTATCCTTTGTGAGCATGAAGAACCAACTTGCTGATATCTTCACGAAGCCTCTTGATGAAGCAAGATTTTGTTATTTGAGGAATGAGCTAAATATCATAGATTCAAGGAGCTTGGTTTGACTACCCTTGCACACTCACTTGCTCTTATTCATGTATTTGGTTTATATGCGGGCATAGACATAGGGGGAGTTTGGTCCTAATTGATTGGGCTAACCCTCCCCCCATAATGCCGAAAGCAAGAAAAATCATTTCCCTTAATATAATTTTGTGATATGTGGGTCATCGATGAGCATTGGTTTGAACTCAAGATACA
This sequence comes from Avena atlantica, assembly GCA_910589765.1. NCBI lineage: Eukaryota > Viridiplantae > Streptophyta > Magnoliopsida > Poales > Poaceae > Avena > Avena atlantica. The sequence goes on along the minus strand of OU342739.1, from coordinate 491,847,404 downwards.
TCTTCGCGGTGTCATGCCATGTGCTCCAACATGGTGGCTTCGGCCACCGTCCTCTTCCTTGAGAAGAGTTAGTTTCTAATGGCTCTCTTTGGATCTTCTTCCATATCTTTTGTTCTTATGACGAGGAAGAGGAGGAATGATCTTCTGGGGCATTAGCATCGCTCTTCTTCTTTTTGGCGTTTCGATGCCAAAGGGGGAGAAGTAGTTATATTAGGTCACGGATTTGCATGGGTCGGGCGCAAGCACTTTCCTTTTCATTCGTTTTATTTGCATGCTTGTGCCCCTTTAGCGTGAACTTATTTGCTATTTGGTTCTTGGTTTGTATAAGACTCTGTTGTGTGATACTCTATCTGGAATTCTGGATTTATCGTATGGATCTACTCTTATGGAATTTTGGATTTATCTATGGAAGTATGGTAGTCTATTGATGGCATATGGACTTATGGTATTATCTATTGCTTACATCAATATTGTGGGATGTGCCTGGAGCCTAATAATGTCATTATTCTCTTTGGCTATTGACACATCCCAGTGGTATGACTTCTTTTCCTAACTCACCGTGTTTTACTTGTCTTTGTTATGAAAGTGGCTTGCTCTGTAGTGTGTGCATTTGTATTCAAATGAAAATTTTAAATATGCACACATTTAGGGGGAGCTGCTTTCATTTTCTTAAGGTGCTATTAGTAGGTTTCATTGCAAATCCTAGTATTGTCATCTAACACCAAAAAGGGGAAGATTGAAAGAACATTTCTTAATCCCTAGTGTTTTGTGTGTTAGATAAAAATATCAAGGATCATTTAATGTGTGTTGAAGTGCTGCAGATATCTATCTTGAAAAAGGAAAAGGAACTACTTTTGCGGGGTGGATAATCCGCCCCACCCCATTTTCAGAAGCACACAACCTCTAGAGAGGGGGGCGGAGTTTTTGGACGGATTTTCCGGCATGGCCAGATAGTCCGCCCCCTCGAGGAATTTCATCAAGTCAAGGCTGCGTCACTCTCTATATGGGGGGCAGAGTTTTCCCCGGAGTTTCCATCCTTGGGGGCGGATTTCCCCCAGGGCGGATAGTCCGCCCCAAAGGGGGCGGATAATCCGCCCCCAAATTTCTCCAACGGCTTGTTCTGGGCAGGGGTATTTAAGCCTGCCTTCCCCTCCTGCCAGAACTCTTGATTCATTCGAAAAAGTCAGGATCCATTCATCATTCTTCAACCAAGAGAGCTCCACCTTCATCCACCCAAAGGCCCCGTCCCTTGGGGAATCGAAGGAGGAGAACTCGATCTTCAACTACTGCAATCAAGCGCTTCATCTCCTCTCCATTCATTTGGAGAATCACCGATCTAGTATTTCTTGAGAATACCTAGATCCTTGCTTTTTTTATATTGATAAACCTTATTCTTGTGACAGCTTGTTGTCATCTCAGGAGCCCCCAATTCAGTTGTGGGTGTGTTCCCCAGTAGAGTTGTAAAGACACCGGTTCCCGCCTCGAAGGGTACTAATAGTGGAGAAGGTGGATCAGGACTTTCGTGGCGAGATCCATTAGAGAATAGGGTGAGGCCTATTGTGGCGTGGTGGTCTTAGAACCGCCCACCCCTCCAATGCAGATGTACTTCCCTTAACAAGGAAGGAACCACGGTAAAACAAATCCCTGTGTCTCCGCGTGCTCCACTACGGTTTCCTCGCTCCTCTCTTTACGTGCTTATTAGCTAGGTTTGCATATAAGGAAATTATCGTAGTTGCATATCTAGAGAATTTACTTTGTGTCAAACCTAAAATTGAAAAAGAACTAAAATTTGAATAGCACCTATTCACCCCCCCTCTAAGTGCCCATACGATCCATTTCAGAAGCTGCCCGCATCATCGAGATCAGACAACAGATAGATAACAATCCTGCCCAATACCAGTCAGTATTCAAGCGACTGCCAAACAAGACAAGGGGAGGTCCAGTTCTTGCTAATAGGAACCCGGATGTCCATAGAGGTTTATTTGACGCTAAAACCGAAGAGAAGATCCGAGTCTCCAGCACACCAATGGAGAACGCTGCAGCTGCTCGAGCCATACTCACCAATAATCCGTCTCCAGAACAGGTCCGACAATGCGTAGCATTGCTCGACAAAGGATTGAAACAGCAAAATACAGTTGCGTCATTCAGTGGCAAGCTGGACTCAAGTTCGGAATTTTTCCACACTGGCGCAGGCCAAAGCGCTGATGAAAGACCCTGCAGGGACACGGATCAGCGTCACTGTCCTCGGGAAGAAGAAAATTCAAGGAGCGGATCAAACGGTCATCATTGCATGGCCGCGCGGGACTGGTCAGGATTTATTCTGGCTATGTCTAAAGATGCCATTAGGGCATTGGTGCCTCACCAGGTCCATCGTCAATAGAATAATCTCCACAGAGAATACCCGGAGGTATGCCGCCAGCGAGAACAAGATCGGTTAAGGATGCTGAAGGGTTTCGCGGCATAGTAAATCAAAATTTCTACGGATGCGAGCAGAGGGAAAGCCAAGATCTAATCTAGGAGATGCAAACAACGAGAGAGTTTGGATTAGATCTTCATACCCTTGAAGATTCGCACAGCGGAACGTTCGTCGGAACGTGGGTGATGTAGTCGTACTCGCTTCTCCTCCTCGCGATCCGATCCGATCTAGCACCACAAGTGGCGGTGCCTCCGTGAGATGCACACGTGCAGCACCTCGACGTCTCCTCCTTCCTCGGACCAGAAAGTATGGTGGAAAGACGGATTGGATCTACAACACGACGACGTGGTGTATATGGTGGAGAATTTCTGCAGCAGGGCTTCGCCTACAAACAGTCGGGAGGGAGAGAGGAGGGCAGCAGGACGGCTAGCTCTTGGAGGGGAAGGTGTGAGGGGGTGGTGCGCCCCCAGCCCTCTTTATATAGAGAGGTGGGCGGCTGCAACCCTATCCCCCTCCCCCAAGCCAAACCGGCGGCCCCAAGGAGAAGGAGTGGGGGGCAAGGAAACCCCCCCTTCTAGAAGGTCTATCTCGAGTTTAAAACCCCCTTGGCCGGCTGGGCCCTATGGGGCCTTGTTCCCCTGGACCAATGCGGCCAGGGCACTCCCTCATAGGCCCATGCCCCCTCCCGGAAGGTGGGGCCACGTTGGTCCCCTTCCAGAAGGTTCTAGAAGCTTCCGGTACAATACCGATTAACCCGGAACAATTCCGAACTCCAAAAACTGCACTGCCTTATATGAATCTTATTCTCCGGAACCTCTCGTGATGTCCCGGATCCCATCCAAGACCCCGAAAAAAAACTCATAAACAAATTATCCAATCTATCCTAGCGTCGAGACACGTTAAGTGTGTGACCCTGCGGGTTCGAGAATATGCAGACATGATCTTCTATCAATAATCAACAGCAGGGTCCGGACACCCATATTGACTCCCACACATTCATCGATGATCATATCGCATGAACCACGATGCCAGGATTCAATCAATCCCATATATATATATTCCCTTCGTCTCGCAATATTTTACTTGCCCGAGATTTGATCGTCGGTACCGTCATACCTAGTTCAATCTCGTTCACAGCAAGTACTTTACTCGTTCCGTAATCCGATATCACTTTGTGATTAACTACTTAACCACATGCTTGCAAGCGTTGTTGATATCGATTACCGAGTGGGCCCGAAGTATATCTCTCCGACTTGGGAGGGACAAATCCCATCTCGATACATACAACCCAACAGATACTTTCCGATCACCTGAGAGACACCTTTATGATCACCCTCTCATAGGATGACGTTTGATGACCTCAAAGCTTTCTTCCGATACCAGGGAGTTGTATTATCTCATGGTCTAAGGAATACAATATTTGATATAGGAAAAGCTTCGCAAATACGAACATGATGACACGATCTAATTGCTTCGCTTAGTTTGGGTCTGTCCACCATATCATTCTCCCAATGATATGATCTCATTATTAATTGACAACTCATGTCCATGGTTAGGAAACCTTAACCATCATTAATCAATGAGCTAGTCCATAGAGGCATACTAGGGACACGGTGTTGTTCACAAACCACACAAGTATTAAAGTTTCCGCTTAATACAATTCTAGCATGGAATATAAACATTATCATGAACAAGAATTATAATAATAACATCTTTATTATTGCCTCTAGGGAATAATTCCAACAGTCTCCCACTTGCACTAGAGTCAATAATCTAGTTTACATTTGGCAACAATCTCACACCCATGGCACTGAGGTGTTGATCATGTTTTACACGTGGAAGAGGTTTAGTCAATGGATCTGCGACATTCAGATCTGTATGTACTTTGCTAATCTTCAGATCTCCATCTGCTATATAATCTCGGATTATATGAAACTTGTGGTTGATATGCTTGGTCTTTGGATGATATCTTGGTTCCTTAGCGAGTGCTATGGCGCCAGTGTTGTCACACAATATCTCCAGTGGGTCCAATGCACTTGGAACCACTCCAAGCTCAGTGATGAAGTTTCTGATCCAAACTCCTTCACTTGACGCTTCTGCAGCAGCCATGTATTCCGCTTCTACTGTAGATCCCGCGATCACGCTTTGCTTGCAGCTTCTCCAGCTCACAGCTCCTCCATTCAAAATATAAACGTATCCTGTCTGAGATTTTGAATCATCCTTGTCGGTGTCGAAACTAGCGTCGACGTAACCTTTTACGACGAGCTGTTCATCACCCCCATAAACTAAGAACATTTCTTTAGTCCTATTTAGGTACTTTAGGATGTTCTTCACGGCTGTCCAGTGTTCCACTCCTGGATCACTTTGATACCTGCTCGTCAAACTAAGAGCATTGGACACATCCGGTCTAGTACACAGCATGGCATACATGATAGAACCTATGGCCGAGGCATAAGGCACTTTGCTCATAGCTTCCCTATCATTTACCGTAGCTAGACACTGAGCCTTGCTCAATATCTTACCTGACAACATAGGCACTGAACCTTTCTTTGCCTTATCCATTCTGAACCTTTTCAGAACTTTGTCTAGGTATGTACTCTGGCTTAAAGCTATCAGGCGTCTTTGTCTATCTCTATAGATCTTGATGCCCAATATATAAGCAACTTCACCTAGGTCTTTCATTGAAAAACACTTGTTCCAATAACTCTTCACATCGTTAAGCATGTTGATGTCATTTCCGATAATCAATATGTCATCCACATATAGTACCAGAAACGTCACCGAGCTCCCACTCACTTTCTTGTAGATACAAGCTTCGTAGCAATTTGGAACAAATCCAAAGCTCTTGATCACTTGATCAAAACGAAGGTTCCAACTCCGAGATGCTTGCTTTAGTCCATAAATAGAACGTTGAAGTTTGCATACTTTATCAGCATCCTTAGGATCGACAAAACCTTCGGGTTGCATCATATACAACTCTTCATCAATGTTGCCATTGAGGAACGCAGTCTTGACATCCATCTGCCATATTTCATAATCATGAAACGCAGCAATTGCTAATAAAATCCGAATGGACTTAAACATCGCTACGGGAGAGAAAGTCTCATCGTAGTCAACACCTTGAACTTGTCGAAAACCTTTCGGAATAAGCCGTGCTTTATAGACAGTAACATTACCATCCACGTCCGTTTTCTTCTTGAAGATCCATTTGCACTCAACGGCCTTTCGGTCGCTAGGAGGGTCCACCAAAGTCCATACTTGGTTTTCGCTCATGGATCCCAATTCGGATTTCATGGCTTCTAGCCATTTCTCAGAGTCCGGGCTCATCATCGCTTCCTCATAGTTCGTAGGTTCACTGTCTTCTACTAACAAGACAGTCAAGACAGGGTTGCCGTACCACTCAGGAGGGGCACGCGACCTTGTCGACCTGCGACGTTCAGTAGCAACATCGTCTGAAGCTTCATGATCCTTGTCATTAGCTTCCTCTATCGTTGGTGCAGGCGGCACTGGAACAATTTCAGGTGCTGCGCTACTCTCCAATTAAAGAGAAGGTTCAGTAACCTCGTCTAGCTCTACTTTCCTCCCACTCACTTCTTTCGAGAGAAACTCCTTCTCAAGAAAGGAACCGTTCTTTGCGACAAACACTTTGCCTTCGGTTCTGTGATAGAAGGTATACCCAAGAGTTTCCTTAGGGTATCCTATGAAGACGCATTTCTTCGCTTTGGGTTCGAGCTAGTCCGGCATCAACTTCTTGACGTAAGCTTCGCATCCCCAAACTTTAAGAAACGACAACTTAGGTTTAGCACCAAACCATAGTTCATACGGTGTCGTCTCAACGGATTTAGATGGTGCCCTATTTAAAGTGAATGCAGCGGTTTCTAATGCATAACCCCAAAATGATAACGGCAAATCAGTAAGAGACATCATCGATCGGACCATATCTAATATGGTTCGATTCCGGCGTTCTGACACACCATTGCGCTGTGGTGTTCCGGGTGGCGTGAGTTGTGAAACAATTCCGCTTGCTTTAAGATGCGTGAGAAAATCATAACTCAAATATTCGCCCCCACGATCGGATCGTAGAAACTTAATCTTTCTGTTACGATGGTTCTCCACTTCATTCTGAAATTCCTTGAACTTTTCAAATGTTTCAGATTTATGTTTCATTAAATAGATATACCCATATCTACTCAAGTCATCGGTAAAAGTGAGAAAATAGCGATATCCACCGCGTGTCGAAACACTCATCGGTCCGCATACATCGGTATGTATGATTTCCAACAAGTCCGTTGCTCGCTCCATCATACCGGAGAACGGGGTTTTGATCATCTTGCCCATGAGGCATGGTTCGCATGTGTCAAATAATTCAAAATCAAGAGACTCCAAAAGTCCATCAGAATGGAGTTTCTTCATGCGCTTTACACCAATATGACCTAGACGACAGTGCCACAAATAAGTAGTATTATCACTATCTACTTTGCATCTCTTAGCCTCAATGTTATGGATGTGTGTTTCATCCCTTTCGAGATTTAGAAGAAATAAACCATTCACAATAGGTGCATGACCATAAAAGATGTTACTCATATAATAGAACAACCATTATTCTCCGGTTTAAATGAATAACCGTCTTGCAATAAACAAGATCCAGAAATAATGTTCATGCTCAATGCAGGCACATAATAACACTTATTAAGGTTTAAAACTAATCCCGAAGGTAAAACTAAGGAGAGCGTGCCGACGGCCATCACATCAACTCTTGATCCGTTGCCAACGCGCATCGTCACCTCATCCCTCGCAAGCCGCCGTCTATTCCGTAGCTCCTGTTTCGAGTTACAAATATTAGCAACTGAACCGGTATCAAATACCCAGGCACTACAACGAGGGCTAGTAAGGAAAACATCAATAACATGTATATCAAATATACTTTTGATGGTGCCAGCCTTCTTGTCCTCTAAGTACTTCGGACAGTTGCGCTTCCAGTGACCCTTGTCCTTGCAATAGAAGCACTCAGTGTCCGGCTTAGGACCAGACCTGAGCTTCTTCTCAGCAGGGGCAACGCGCTTGCCGCCGCCTTTCTTGAAGGGATTCTTTGCACCCTTACCTTTCTTGAAGGTGGGCTTGTTGACCATCAACACATGATTATCCTTTTTGATGTCCACTTCCGCGGCCTTCAGCTTTGCGAAGAGCTCGGTGATCGTATCAGTGGAACCAATCTGATTATGAGTCACTACAAAACATTTGTAGCTGGGAGGGAGTGATTGCAGAACCATGTCAATCTTGAGCTCCTCTGGAATCGTGCATTCCAGTTGCTCAAGGCGTTGAGTGTAGCCCGTCATCTTAATGGCGTGCTCACTAACGGAACTCCCTTCCTCCATCTTGCAGTTAAAGAACTTCTCAGAGATCTCATATCTCTCAGAACGGGCCTGAGTCTGAAACATGGTTTTCAGCTCTTCGAGAATCTCAAAGGGCTCGAGATAGTCTTCAAAACGATTTTGAAGTTCCGGTTCCATAGCAAACAACATGGTGCTCTTAATCACACCATAATCATCTTTGCGCGACTGATAGACAGTTTTCTCATCAGCTGACGCAGTTGCAGCAGGGGGTCACCTAACGCTTTCCCAAGGACATTGTCCTTTTGACCGCCGGAGAGAATGATTCTTAGATTGCGGAACCAATTGGTGAAGTTAGACCTATTGTTTCTAAGCTTTTCCTTCTCAGCGAAAACGTTGAAGTTGAAGTTGGATTGAGCCATTTGATCTACAATATTTGCAAGTACAAATTAGACTATGTTCATGATAACTCGTTCAACTTTTAATCAAATTACTAGATGAACTCCCACTAAATTCAACATCCCTCAAGTTGTTTAGTGAACATGATCCAAATTCACCACACCTAATCCGATCATCACGAGAAGAGATGTGGCTTCAATGGTGGACAACGAAGTGTCGATCATATCATTCATATGACTCATGCTTAACCTTTCGGTTCATGTGTTCCGAGGCCATGTCTGTACATGCTAGGCTCGTCAAGTTAGACCCAAGTATTTCCGCGTGTGCAAACCTGGCTTGCACCCGTTGTATGTGAGCGTAGAGTCTATAGCACCCGATCATCACATGATGCTTCGACACGACGAACTTTCGCAACGGTGCATACTCGGGGAGAACACAGTTTTTTATCTTGATCTTTAAGTGAGGAGTCATCTTATAATGCTACCGTCGCGATCTAAGCATAATAAGATACATAAAAGGATAAACATCACATGCATATAACTTTATGTGACATGGTATAGCCAATCTTTGCGCAATGATCTCCATCTTGTGCGTTCCGGCATGATCTCCATCACTCCACCATGATTGCCTCCACCACGAATAGCAACTACAACTATTGCTAACTACTTAGCGATAAAGTGAAACTATTACATGGCGTATAAGAAGTTGACACACAGGTCATACACAATTATAAAGACAACCATATGGCTCCTGCCGGTTGTGTACTCATCGACATGCAAGTCGTGAAACATTACAAAACATGATCATCGCATACATTATACACATCACATCTTGGGCCATACCATATCATAGAAAACACTCCCTGCAAAAACAAGTTAGGCGCCTCTACTTTGTTGTTGCATGTTTTACGTGGATTATGGGAGTAGATGCTAAGAACGATTCTTACCTACGGAAAGCCACAACGGTGATATTATGGTTGCCAAACTCCGGTGTTAATCCCATGACAACTATAGTGAGAGAAACTGACATCCACTAGCCGCATGTGTGGAACAAGCCACACGTCAAGTGCGGAGCCGGTCTCGCGAACGACGTCGCGTAAGGTTGTCCTGGACCGCTTCAATCTCACTATCACGCGTCATAAGAAGAACACAAACAAGAGGCTTGCAACAGAAAACATCAATGCCCGCAACAACCATGTTGCGTTCTACTCGTGAAACACATCTACGCATAGATCTAGCTCTGATACCACTGAAGGGTTTCGCGGCATAGTAAATCAAAATTTTCTACGGATGCGAACTGAGGGAAAGCCAAGATCTAATCTAGGAGATGCAAACAACGAGAGAGATTGGATTAGATCTTCATACCCTTGAAGATTCGCACAGCGGAACGTTCGTCGGAACGTGGGTGATGTAGTCGTACTCGCTTCTCCTCCTCGCGATCCGATCCGATCTAGCACCACAAGTGGCGGTGCCTCCGTGAGATGCACACGTGCAGCACCTCGACTTCTCCTCCTTCCTCGGAGCAGCAAGTATGGTGGAGAGACGGATTAGATCTACAACACGACGGCGTGGTGTATATGGTGGAGAATTTCTGCAGCAGGGCTTCACCTACAAACAGTCGGGAGGGAGAGAGGAGGGCAGCAAGACGGCTAGCTCTTGGAGGGGAAGGTGTGAGGGGGTGGTGCGCCCCGAGCCCTCTTTATATAGAGAGGTGGGCGGCTGCAACCCTAGCCCCCTCCCCCAAGCCAAACCGGTGGCCCCAAGGAGAAGGAGTGGGGGGCAAGGAAACCCCTCCTTCTAGAAGGTCTATCTCGAGTTTAAAACCCCCTTGGCCGGCTGGGCCCTATGGGGCCTTGTTCCCCTGGCACAATGCGGCCAGGGCACTCCCTCATAGTCCCATGCCCCCTCCCGGAAGGTGGGTCCACGTTGGTCCCCTTCCGGAAGGTTCTAGAAGCTTCCGGTAAATACCGATTAACCCGGAACAATTCCGAACTCCAAAAACTGCACTGCCTTATATGAATCTTATTCTCTGGACCACTCCGGAACCTCTCGTGATGTCCCGGATCCCATATGAGACCCCGAACAAAAACTCATAAACCAATTATCCAATCTATCCTAGCGTCGAGACACGTTAAGTGTGCGACCCTGCGGGTTCGAGAATATGCAGACATGGTCTTCTATCAATAATCAACAGCGGGGTCCGGACACCCATATTGACTCCCACACATTCATCGATGATCATATCGGATGAACCACGATGCCAGGATTCAATCAATCCCATATATATATTCCCTTCGTCTTGCGATATTTTACTTGCCCGAGATTTGATCGTCGGTACCGTCATACCTAGTTCAATCTCGTTCACATCAAGTACTTTACTCGTTCCGTAACCCGATATCACTTTGTGATTAACTCCTTAACCACATGCTTGCAAGAGTTGTGGATATCGATTACCGAGTGGGCCCGAAGTATATCTCTCCGACTTGGGAGGGACAAATCCCATCTCGATACATACAACCCAACAGATACTTTCCGATCACCTGAGAGACACCTTTATGATCACCCTCTCATAGGATGACGTTTGATGACCTCAAAGCTTTCTTCCGATACCAGGGAGTTGTATTATCTCATGGTCTAAGGAATACAATATTAGACATAGGAAAAGCTTCTCAAAGACGAACACGATGACACGATCTAATTGCTTCGCTTAGTTTGGGTCTGTCCACCATATCATTCTCCCAATGATATGATCTCATTATTAATTGACAACTCATGTCCATGGTTAGGAAACCTTAACCATCATTAATCAATGAGCTAGTCCATAGAGGCATACTAGGGACACGGTGTTGTTCACAAACCACACAAGTATTAAAGTTTCCGCTTAATACAATTCTAGCATGGAATATAAACATTATCATGAACAAGAATTATAATAATAACATCTTTATTATTTCCTCTAGGGCATAATTCCAACAGTCTCCCACTTGCACTAGAGTCAATAATCTAGTTTACATTTGGCAACAATCTCACACCCATGGCACTGAGGTGCTGATCATGTTTTACACGTGGAAGAGGTTTAGTCAATGGATCTGCGACATTCAAATCTGTATGTACTTTGCTAATCTTCAGATCTCCATATGCTATATAATCTCGGATTATATGAAACTTGCGGTTGATATGCTTGGTCTTTGGATGATATCTTGGTTCCTTAGCGAGTGCTATGGCGCCAGTGTTGTCACACAATATCTCCAGTGGGTCCAATGCACTTGGAACCACGCCAAGCTCAGTGATGAAGTTTCTGATCCAAACTCCTTCACTTGACGCTTCTGCAGCAGCCATAGCACTCGATTTTTTCCAGGCTTGAAGTTTCTGATCCAAACTCCTTCACTTGAAGTTTCTGATCCAAACTTGCTGCACTATGAGGAAGAGGATGTATATGTAGGACCAAAATGCTTTGGCCCACATATCCATCAAACCAGATTTCCTCTTGACTTCAGCATTTCCAAACATATTCAACCCTACGACGACGCAGCTCGACCAGATACTTGGCTTCAATATTTTTTCCAGGCTTGCTGCATCGCCAAAGGAGGAAACAACCTGGTTGCAGTTTGATATCTCCCACTCATGTTGCGGAATACGGCTCGATCATGGCTCAATGAACTACCAGAGAACTCGATTCACAACTGGTATGATATGCAAAGTACATTCTTTTCAAACTTCGAGGGAACATACAGGAGGCCCTACATAGTCGGAGACTTGCAGTGTTTCACTCAAAGACCTGGAGAAACCTGTCGGGGTTACCTCAGACACTGGATCGATACGAAGAACTCCCGCGAGGGAGTAAATGAGCAAACTGTGATTGATTCTTTCATTGCAAGACTCCTAGTACGACTTTTGCGTCATAGACTGAAGCGTGACCATGCCACAGATCTGGGAGAGATGATAGAAACGGCGAGCAAATATGCTGACATCAATGATAATTCAAATGGACTACTAAATATTCTGGCCAATATGAATGCGGCGAAGCAGAAGAAGCAACAAACTCAGAAGCGCAAGAATACCTCGGAGGATAAACCGGCTCTGGAAAATGCAGCTGTTAACGCAACGTTTGGTTCCGGAGGACGAGAACGACACGGAGGTGGCCGGGACGAGGTCACGGAACTTCTCGGGTCCAAGGTAGAGGAGATCAATAGCCCGGAAAATCATATTCCTTGGCTGACATCGATAACAACCCTTGTGTACATGACCTGGACGCAAGTGGAGGTTCTACCCACACAAATGTTGAGTGTCGTTTCAATGACGAAATCAAGAAAGACGAATCCGCTGGCTACAGAGCCAAGTGACGAAAAGGAAAGAAAAACTCCGAGAAAGGCAAGGAGCCCAATGAAGATTCTGACATGGAAGAAGCGGATGCCGCACAACCAAGTCGGATGGAAAGAAGGATTATCCCACGAAGAAAGACACATATGTCTTCTTCCTTGCTACTCAGCTGACTAAGGTCAAAAAGATGGTTCTCCGTGAGCTCAACGCCACGGTTCTGTCTGTCCCTCAATTCTTGGATTGGTCGGATGTAACCATCACCTTTGACTGCATAGATCACCCGTGGAAAACACATCATCGGGGAAAGTACCCTCTGGTCGTAAATCCTCTTATTGATGGACATGAGTTCTCTAAAACTCTCATGGACGACGGTAGCAGCATCATCAACATCCTCTACATCCAGACACTGCACCGCATGAAGATCCATGAAAGCTAGCTAAATCACAACAACGTGACTTTTCATGGCATTGTACCAGGGAGATAGGCATATTCTCTAGGTGAGATCACTCTGGATGTGACATTCGGAAACCGAGACAACTACCGGACCGAGCCACTCTCCTTCGAGGTGGTACCGTTCGAAGTGCTTACCACGCCATCTTTGGGCGTCCGGCTTACTGGGCGTTCATGGATCACCCTTGTTACATCTACAAAATGATAAAGCTTCCGGGTCCAAAGGGCGTCATCACCATCCGGGGAAACCCAAAGAAAGCGCGAGACTAAGAGGATCTGCCACCTTTGCTAAAGTCGTGCTGCACGCCCAGGAGTACCGTGAGGTTAAGAAGACCATCAACCCGTCCGAGATGCCCGCCATGAAGAACGAGGTGCTAAAGCCAAACCTGCATTTCAAAGCATCGGAAGAGACGAAGAAGGCGTCGCTGAAGGAAGACGATCCCTCCAATACGACGAACGTAGGGGTAGGCTTAGACCGCGCATAGGAAAGCGCGCTCGTTGAGTTCCTCAAAGCTAATAAAGATATCTTTGCATGCAGCCTTCTGACATGGCTGGAGTACCTAGGAAACTTGCCGAGCACTCTCTTAATGTGTACCCTAACGCTAAACCCATCAAATAGTCCTTACGACGGTTTGGTGATGAGAAGCGCAAAGCTATAGCTAAGGAATTAGCCTGACTAGAATTAACCGTATTTATCGCAGAGGTCATCAACGATTGGGTGGAAAATCCTGTACTAAAAAGGACACTATTGATTTAAGGATGTGCATTGATTATACCGCCTTGAACAAGGCTTGTCCTAAAGATCCGTTACCTTTGCCTAGAATCGATCAAGTTATCGACTCAACTGCAGGATTGGAATTACTCTGTTTTCTCGACGCATATTCCAGATATCACCAAATACTAATGAAAGAATCGGATCAACTAAAGACGTCTTTCTTCACACATTTTGGAACCTTATGCTACAAAACTATGTCCTTTGTCAAAGAACGCAGGTGCTACATATCAATGCACCATGCAGCATTGCCTTAACGATCAAATCGGGCGCAACGTCCATGTATACGTAGATGCTATAGCAGTAATGTCCAAAAAGAAGGAAACACTTATTTTTGACTTAGAGGAAACATTCGCTAGCCTATGAAAATTCAACATATTGCTAAATACGAAGAAGTGATTATTTGGAATTCCAGCGGGAAAACTGTTAGGTTTTATCGTGTCTAAAAGAGGCATAGAGGTGAACCAAGATAAAATCAAGGCTATACTCAACATTACCAGGCCGACTCGACTGAAGGACATGCAACGTCTCACTGGTTGCATTACAGCAGTGAGTTTGTTCGTCAGCTGACTCGGAGAAAGAGCCACGCCTTTATACAAATTCTTTAAGAAAACCGAAAATTTTGTCTGGACCCAGGAAGCCGACGCTGCCCTACAAAGTTTGAAAGATCTACTTTTGAATCCACCAATCCTCACAGCACCAGATCCATAGGAGCCTATGTTGCTTTACATCTCAGCGATTAACAAAGTCATAAGTGTGGTAACATCAGTGGAACGCGAGGAAGAAGTATATGCGCATAAGGTTCAACGTCCAACATACTACCTGAGTAAGGTCATGACAGAGTCGAAGCAACGGTATCCACATTACCAAAAGCTATCCTATGGAGTGTTCTTTGCTGCCAGAAAGCTACTACACTACTTTCAAGAGCATAAGATCACAATGGTGAGTACTGCTCTCCTGCGAGATATAATCAACAACCACGACGCCATAGGACGTGTTACAAAGTGGGGAATAGAGCTTGCAGCTTTCGACATCGAGTACAAGCCACGAACAACAATCAAATCCCAAATACTTGCCGATTTCATCGCTGATTGGACAGAAACGGCAGAAAATACAAGTCCTCCAAATTCAGAATTTTGGACCCAACATTTTGAAGGGTCAAAAGCATGAGGGGAATCGGGGGCTGGCGTGGTGCTCAAGTCACCCCAAGGAGATAAGATGTTCTATGTACTACGAATACACTTCACGATAACTAGAGATAATATTGCCGAGTATGAAGCAATGTTACATTGAATACACATGGACAAAAATATTGGCATAACTAGAGTCATGTGTTACAGAGATTCGGATTTATTTTCTCAACAAGTATCCGATATCTACAATGCAAACAAACACATGGCAACTTACAAAGCTGTTGTGGATGAATTATCTAAATCGTTCGAGGGTTTTGAGGTTCAACACATCCCTTGAGCAGAAAATGAGGAAGCAGATGTTTTATCAAGGATAGGCTTTGCACGGAAACAAGTTCCGGATGGCGCTTTTCTAGAGCACCTAAAAGTCCCCTCCATCACAGGAGTTGATGAGGACTATCCGACAAAATCCGACTTACCTTTAGTAGCAGTTTTGGCTGTAATTCCCAGCTGGACAAAAGCCTATCTGGATTTCCAGATAGACGGAAAATTACCCGAAGACGAAGTTCTGGGCCAACATATCGTCCGACGAGCAAAAGCCTATATGATAATCAATGGTGAGCTCTATAAGAGGAGTGTTTCTAGGGTTTTCTAGCGTTGTATTTCTCTGGAAGAAGGAGTGGAAATCTTATGAGAAATCTACGAGGGCGAGTGTGGTCACCACGCTGCAGCCAAATCCTTAGTGGCAAAAGCTTTTATACATGGATTTTTTTAGCTCACACTAAGGCAGATGCCGAGAAACTGGTAAAAACATGTAGAGGTTGCCAAAAGATGCCCGTCAAGCACATGTTCCGGCTGATCAGCTACGAACAATCCCTATTACATGGCCATTTGCGGTCTAGGGGCTTGATATGGTAGGACCGTTTCGTACGTCAAAGTGTGGATTTACTCACCTACTAGTAATGGTGGATAAATTTACCAAATGGAATGAGGCTAAACCCGTAATAAATTGCGATAGAGCCACAATCAGAAAGTTTTTCGAGGACGTAATCATTAGATTCAGATATCCGCATAGTATTACTACCGACAACGGGAGCAAATTTTCCGTGGGAAAATTAGTCGAATTCTGCGAAGAACAAGGGATCTGACCTGATATTGCATCAGTCGCACATCCACAAGCTAATGGAAAAGTCGAAAGGGCAAACTGTCTCATTTTACAAGGACTCCGACCTCGTCCTGAGGCACCACTTCGTCGTGTCGCGGGGGCTTGGGCGGAAGAATTACCATCTGTGATATGGAGATTACGTACAACTCCCAACAGATCAACCGGATACACTCCTTTCTTCTTGGTCTATGATGCAGAAGCAGTTCTTTCAAGTGATTTAATTCATCAGTCTCCTCGAGTCAAAGCGTATATTGAAGAAGATACAGAAGTGTCCCGATAAGATCATCTCGACATAGTCGAAGAAGTTCGCGTCATTGCTAAGCAGAGATCTACAACCTATCATCAGAAGTTACACAAGTATCATAGTCAAAGAGTGCAAAATCGTTCTTTTAGGAAAGGCGATTTGGTTCTCCGACTCGTGCATAAGAGAAAGCACAAACTTTCCCTGATTTGGGAAGGACCTTTTATGATCAGCAGAGTTCTGCATAACGAGTCATATTATTTAACCTATATGAGACCAATCAAGGAAAGACCGGATACTCAGAAGAGAAAAAAAATCTGGCGGTAGTATAGACCCGGATGAATTAGACCGTCCATGGAACATTGCACAACTACACCCCTTCTATTCTTAGTTATATTTCATTGTAATCATATATGTACATGTTCAAAGAGAAATAAAGTATTGGTTCTCTCATATATTATTTTTGAGAAGTTTTTTGCCATCTTATTTCCAAAATAGCATGTCATTTTTCAAAAATCCCAGGATGCTTGAAAGTACTTTATGCTCATGTTTGTTCTATTTATGATTTTTGAATATCTATAAAAAATGTTACCTTAGGGTGTAAATCTAATTTTGTGTTTATACTTTGGTTTTTTATCTGATTTCTCAGACATGGGCATATTCTTAGTAACGAATTGTTGGTACTGGAAGCCAGCTCTATTTCTGAGTTTAAAATGGTTTAACAATTATGCTCCGTTGACTCGGCAGAGTTTCCGTGATAAAGGTTGGACGGCTCATGAAAGGAACGAGGCAGAGAGCCAGATAAAACGAAAGGTGTAAACACGCAGTGTTTAAGAAAATTTTGAGCACACATATTAAAATATATAACAAGTGCTAAGTAGTAAAGCATCAGTTCTTAGTTCTTACGTACCAACACATTCAAAAAAAATTTGTTCCCATCATTGTAGACCAAATGAAAACGTTCAGGATAATGCATCAAATGTTTATGCTCCAGATTCATGCGGTGGTGGTGAGACCTTGGAGCGCTGGAGTTGAGATCGTCGCCATCTTGCTCTGGAGACTCAGAAGCTTCCCCATCTTCGACGAGGCCATCTTTCAGCTCTTTGGGAGAAGGAGGCATAGCGACAGATTGGAAGAATGGCGTCGTATAGTTCATCATCTCCGCCATGCGACAAGCATAACCCGCACAAGATTCTTGGATGGCCTTGATGTCTTGCGGGTTACCCTCATCGTCCTCGTCGGTGATGCCCTTGGTGACATGCCAGATTTCCATATCACTGTGGTGACTCATCACCATAGTGAGGGCAGTCTGTGCAGCAGTCCGAGCATAGGAAATCTTCCAATCCTTGACGAGCTTCAGAATCTCCTTCACTCTATCCCTCACCACGAGCACTGGCAAATTGCTTAGGCCAAGTCTAACCGACTCGCCAGCCTCTTCAAGAGTCTGGCGAAAGTTGAAAAGAATATCTCCGACAAGTTTGATGCGCTCGATACGGGGTTCAGAGGAAGAGGAGTCAGAAAGATGCAGAGGATCTAGAAAAGATCCAAAAATCAAAATCTGACTCAAAGAAAGTCAAGAATCAAAGGAAGAGTAAAGTCGGAAATCTTACCTAGCACACAGTGGTTCCACGGAGAATGCTCCTCCCGGAGACTCTCCAGTTCTGCTTCTGTGGCCTAGGCTAGATCCTTCTGGCTGTCGAAATCCTTCCTCAGATCATCAAGTTGTTTATCACGGAGGGCTAACAGCTTCTCGAGCCTCTCGGTCTCCATATTTATTGACTCCGGGATGGCGTTCATGGATTTCTCCGATTCATTTTTAGCTTCTTAAGCTCATCCCGGAGTTCAACATTCTCCATTTGGCAGGTCTTGAAGTTTTCGGCCTCCTCCACCATCTTGCTGGATTCGCTCAGCAATTCTGCAAAGGAAAAATTCTCAGTCAGCTAAACAGTTTGACTATGACAATCACTTAGGTTAATGTCAAAAAAGATTACCTTCCGCCTCATCCTTCTCAACCTGCACTTGGAATTCTCAAGACACAAGGCTCTAATCTCCTTGCACTTATTGCAAATGTTCTTGAGCAAATCCTGGTTGTAAGATGCAACTTTTTGTAAGTTAAAGATGGAGTACCATCGGATGGATACTAAGACTTGGACTGCAACGTTAACAAAGTCAAAATCCAGCACGAGCCTTGGGGGCTACACTATATCGTTCTTTTGCATCCTATAAGCATCAACTCGGATCTTATGCTACGATCTTTATCTGACTTTATGCTTGGGGGCTAGAGTATATGATAATAAACTACTACAAACGAGAATTAGAAAACTTACAATGTGCTCCAAGTACAGCTTTTCAAATCTGAGTTTCGTGTTGTGGAACACTTCCTCGGTAAGGGAGAGGGGAGAAACGCTTGTCGCTGGAAGCTCTCCAGACTCGATTTTTTATCCCGGACCAAAATTTGGTCTAGGAGGTTCACCAGTTTGACATCCTTCGTCTCTTGGCTCATCCCAGAGTAAGGACTTGCTTCTCGAGGATAGATTGTGCTAGCTTGAGAATATCCTCCTTCTTCTTCCGCTTCAGGATGGAGGCAGTAGAGCCAGCCATTTTATCGATCTTCCCTGGCAACATTAGCATGGGATTATTACCCTTGATGGGTTCACCCTTGTCAGTTTCCTGGCTACCAATGGTAACCAGGGCTTGTGAGGTCGTGTCATCGTCAGGGATGACATAATGGCACTAGGAGAGATAGAAACCTCTGGTGCTAAGGTTTGAGTACTGCTGGGAGTTGGAGGAGGCATCGCTGGAGATAATGCAAGCTTCTGCTAGCGTAGTTGCTTGGCTGGTTTGCTTTCTGACTTCAGATTACTCTTCAAAACAGACTTAGCTCTGAAACACACAAGAATGAATGCCATATGTGCTTCGGAAAGAAACATTGTACAAAATACTAAAAATGACAAGGTGGTTACCTTTTAACCACTGGCAACACTTGTGTGCCAGCAGTAAGAACAGTTTCCTTGGCCTTACGCTTCTTGGAAGCAGAGGCAGGAACTTAATTCACCTTGTCGTCCTCTGTTGCTTTCGAGTCGTTAGAGAGATAACCCTCAATAGTGGCAAGCTCGGACTCGGGGAGTTTCTCGAGCTGATAAGTATTAAGAACATCAGTAAAAATAAAGTCGGACGACGAGGCGGAAAAGATAAAAAAATCTTAAAACAAAGTCGAAATATTTACCTGAGTCATAGGACGGTCGACAATAAACATTTTCATGGAGACTTCGAGGATCTTTTTCTCCACCTGCTCCTTAATCAAAAACTGCATCTGGGTCTTGTAGTCCTTCACAGAAATGCGAGTCGGACTAACCCTCAGGCTGTCTTTTTGGTCTCCTGTGACCGTATGCATCAAGCGGTCTCCGTGATACTGCAATAGCTGAATCTGGCGATCCAGCCAACAGTGGATCAAGTCAGATCCACGGAGCCCCTTGTTCTTCATCAAAAACTCGATTCGCCTTTTGACGAGGACCAAGTCTTCGGACAATTCTGGCGCTTATGTGTCCCACAATTCTTGGTAGGAAGCGGCACCATCGATGAAGGCCACAAGACCTTCCGCCTTGTCTGGATCCAGAATATCCTTATGATAAAAGAAGGTTCCAACCCATCTTTTTACTGATTCACTAGCGTTAATCCTAGGACAGTTTATCCTGAGGACTAAGCTAAGAGTGCCAGTGGTGTATGGAACACCAACACTGATGGAGTTCTTCCAGGTACCATAGTAGTACCGGAAAAGGGTGAGACTCAGCCTAATGCCATGACACCCCTCGCTAAGAGCTGCGTGAGCACTAAGCTCAATAAGAGAGTTGGGAAGGATATTGTGAAGTTGCACACCGTAATATTGGAGAACTTTGGTGAAGAACTCTGGCGGTGGAAGAATAAGGCCGTGGTCGACGTGTGTACCGAAGAGGACTCGCTCGCCATCGCGCGGTGCGGGAATGACACCTCCAGTGCCGCTCTGCCACGTGCCGGCGACGAGGTAACCCTCGTCCTGCATGACTTGGAGCTCGGCATTGTCCATGGCGCTTGGGACCCAAAGGCCCCATAGCTTCCTCTCGTCCTCCACCGCCGTTCCTCTCGTTGCTGCCACTCCAGAGCTGGATGGCGTTTCCATCTCGCCGGAGTAGGTTAGAAACTAGCGATGCTAAGGGTTTTTTGGTGTGCAGATGGGAGTAGATGTGGAGCGCTCGAGGAGTACGAGGAGGAAATGAAGAGCGGCGAGGATTGAATCTGGGAGAAAGGTATTTCTTCTTTTATTAACCTCTATGCCAAGATTCGCGCTAATCCGCGTGATTTTGTGCCACGCGTATAGGAGATAGAGAGGAGGCTTCCTCGCAACGCCTCCGCCCCCTCGATTCTTGCGCGGGCATTGAAGAGGTGTTTTGTTCCGTAAAGGACGGACCCACCAACGGTCGTGCTGACGGGATGTTTTTCAGTGAGACCTGTCCTAAAAAAGTTGTGAGTCAGCATGACACTTTTTAAACTCGGCTCATGTTTTGAAACGAGCAGGAAAATGACTGAAGTCAAGAAGACATATCCGACTCAGATAAGACTCGGAATCCTACACTACTGGATGAAGTTTCCGGGAACCCTTCAAGATTGTCAGGACGAAAAAACCATCAAGCTAGACGATTTATCCGACATTGGATCTTGGAGACTTCCGGGGGCTACTGTTGGGATATACTTTCTAGGTATACCCACAGGACTCGCTGACTAGGGTGGCCCACCAACGGGTTAGAGCTTTGCTTCAAGGGCGGTCCAGTCAAAGAAAGAGGAGGTGTCACTTCCGGCTACGACAAGGCCCAGAAGAGTTACCAACTTAGGACTGTAGTATTACTTGTAGTCCAAGCTGTATCTAGTTACCGACTCTGTAACGTAGCCTGGGTAAACTTGTGATCACTGCTCCCGGAACACTGTACGTCTCAAACCCCATCTTCTCAACACCTTTAAGACCCCCTATGGCGTACTTGTCGACAATCCGACGACATAAAGGCCTTCCTGGACAAGCACTACTACGTGTAGTGCTTGCTCTCTGATCATGGAGATGGTGGCGGTAGTGCGTGCATGATGAAGAAGAAGTTGTATATTTTGAAGTATCTTGCGACTTGATGAAAACTTATGCCTGTTTACTATGGGTGGTATATACTAACCCCTCACATGATGAAGAACTTATGTCGTCGGCCTGATCATATGGATTGTGTACTACCAGCTGCTGTGATTCATGTGAACGATCATGTAAGATCTTAAACCCACATGACTAGTTGGTAAGCTTACCATTTTGCCATACGAGGTAACCATATCGGGCCGGATGCGGGCTCCCAAACGTGCAACTTTTCACCAGCCGAGCCCAATCTAGGAAACCAAACAAAGTGGCCATATGGGCTCTCCTAGTGGGGAAATGAAAAAATAGGCAACCAAATAAACTGCCCATCCTAACTCGAGGGCAATCTCCCCCATACAGCATCCACTGAGCCAAGTGGGAAAAACATGAAATTCCGTCCTAAGTGACCAAACACGCCCTGGTTGAACATTGAGAGTGGAGCATAAGAGCACACCGTCCCCCCTCCCGGCGCTTCAACGTCGGATCGGGCGTAAGGGGGCAATGACCCTTGTTGTCACGTTTGGGGACGGCCCTTCCCTGCCATGGCCGCCGAATAGATTTTTCCAAAACTAAATTGAAACAATAATTTAAAATTGCATTCAAAATTGTTGATATTTTACATAGGATGGATGAAATATATTCTATTATATACTAAAAGTAATATAAGAGAGTGTTTCGAGACACCACGTTGATCCACATCATCCATATTATATGAGCAGTTGGATGCATAATTTGTGGCTAAGATTTCTTATTAGATTACTCAACATTGTCCAGTTTGCGGTACGTGACATGATGAATTTTTGTTTAACACGGGAAACATCTAAGCCACGTAACAAACCAACCAATGACTCGATTTGTACTCCACGTGAAGTTCAAGAAAATAGAGTCTCCCGCATATAATATTTTCCCCCCAAATGCCTAGATTAGTATTACCGGGCAGTTCAAGGAAATAGAGTCCCACTTCAACAGGTCTTTTATGATCCGAAGATATCAACGCCGGCTATAAACTGCCAGCTACGCGTGTACATGAACGAATATATTCAATCAAATACTTAAAATACATTAATACTGTTAATTAAAATTTAAATTCTTAAATTTGATACATATATTTTAAAAACAATAGATAAATTTGACTAACGATTTCACAGCCTATGATAAATCATGTAACTACCATGTTGAATTAGGTGGTAGACATTGAAAAAACTAAGATCCAAAGCATACATAAAAGAAACTAGGACACGGTCCGAAAATATCAACTCAGGCTGTAAACTTCCGGCTACATGTTCATCGGCGAATATATTTCAAATACTTAAAATACATTAATACTGTCAACTAAAATTTAAAATCTTAAACTTGATACATATATTTTAAAAACAATACATAAATTTGACTAACGATTTCATGGCCTATGAAAATCATGTAAACTACCATGTTGAATTAGGTGGTAGACATTAAAAACTTGGATCTAAAGATATCCACGCTAGGATGTTATCTCCCGGGCTACGTGAACAAGGATATTCAAATAATAAAATACATCAACATTTCTAATAAAAATTCGAAATTTCAAAAAATTTACACATATTTTGAAAAGCATGCATAAATTTTCTATCAAGTTTGCATGTCTATAGATAAAACCTGCCTAAAATGATAGCACTAAATCAGGGGAAAACATCCCTTCCAATTTTCAATGTTAATCAATTTACTGTCTTGCGTGGATTAGGCATCTGATCCATGTGGTCAACTTTGACTAAAAATTCAATGTATTTTTGAAGACACAACATGGCAAAAAAGTAAATATGTATATTACAAAATCCCTCAAAACAACAAAGTATACGTATGCCAATCATATAAGACATCCTTTATATTTGATCCTAATAGATAGGTCCTCCTAATTAACGATCACATATATTAAATCATAATTCAAGAGAAAAAATCTATGCGCTAAAACTCTCACATAAAGATAACATCAAAACAATAACATTTGAACCCTTATCTTTCTTAGTAGATCGCAACTAATAAATTTTCATAATCATACCTAAATGAAATCACAACCACATACATGTCTGCATGTCTATAGATAAATTATTAAATGATAGAACTGATATAAGAAAATAATCTCTCCAAATTTCAATGTTAATCTATTTATTGTGTTGTGTGGATTAATGTTTTCCATATGGTGACTATTTAAGTTATTTTATATAAATACACAATATGTTTAGAAAAGAAACATATATTCAAAAAGTTCTCACAGAACAGCAAAGCATATGTATGTTAATCTAATAGGATATCTTTGTAGCTTATCCTAATAGAATGGTCCTTTTAATTCAGTATATACAAGAGAACAAATCTATGCACCAAAATTATCATAGAAAATAACATCGTCACACTAATCACGTGAAACCCTCTTCATTAGTAGACAAAAATGAATAGATCTTCATATCCATACCTAAATGAGGCCACAACAACTAGATGATCGTAATTGTAAACAAGTAATCACAATGCTATCTTGGCACACAGGATACCATGAGACATGCAATGTTCCTTGCTATAATTTTATGAGTTCCTTTTTTTCCCAGAAGGTAAACTAGATTTGTGTTTTGAAATTTAGTTGAGATCCACAAAATATTAGCAACGGTTTTGTCAAATGAAAGAGACATGTCCAATGGTACAAGAAGGAGTCTTGCTTGTAGACAATTAGGCGTGTCTTGCACATGAGAGAACAATGATATACACTATTATTATTCTAATTATTATTTGTTGCAATAATTTGCAAGTTTTACTTTTTTAGAAGGTAAATGAGATGCGTTTTTTACAATTGAAAGAAAGGGATAGGTGCAGTGGTGCAATGAGGAGATTCGGTGGTAGATAACTATGCATACGAGTAAACCATGGTATATACTACTATTATTATTATTAAAAATCAATATAATTGAAAAATTCGTTGACAAAAGGCGTCCCCTATAAGGGTGACTAATTCATCAATAGGATTAGAAGCTTACAAAATCTTCTATAGGTTACACCCAATTTGACATGAAATGCTACATTCCGTGTTAAATGTCTCATTTAAACACCATATGAGATAGCTAGCAAGATAACTTTAATTTTATGTGAAAATAAAGTATCACATACAAATAATACATATGATCATTACCATGGAAATAGAACAATGAACGGTTTGTATGAAAAGTAAAGATGTTTCATGGAGTTGTATTATTTTATTATTGTGGTATCTTTGGTGGTTTAACTCATATCATATCTTATTGAGATAATATGAATATACATGATTATAAATAATTAAAAAGAAAATAGTAAAATAATTGAAGAGTGCAGATGTTGCCCTCGCATTTGCGAGGGCCACCATGCTAGTATTACTAAATTTAAAAGCCGCCATCATTGGCGAGAGACACCAGTGCACTTTTACTGCTTAGGTAGATCCTCCTCATCCTTTGTTGGGGATATGCTATATGGGTATCCTCATAGTATGTCTCCTATCCGACTAACCCGGGTGGCCCATAGTCGGTAGCATGGCCTATGGCCAGCCGGGCGGCCCAGTTAGGTGGATCCAGAAGGGAGGCCCATGCCGGATAAAGGAAGGCTACGGTGGAGTCACCAGCGTACCCGGAGCCTTGGAGTGCAAGATACACAAGACTAGTAATAGACGGTGTAGGAGTCTGTAACCTGTCCATCTAGGACTTTTCCCTGTAACCCTAGGATCTGACGACTATATAAGTCGGGCCTATGGGAGCCTTTAGGGCAACGATAACTTAGATTTTCTTGTCACCTCGCACAGCGAACCTATCTCTGTAACTCGGCGTATTGCCATTATAGTGATTTATAGCAGGAGTAGGATTCCGCCACCGTTGTGGGATCTGAACCTGGGTAAGCTGTGTTACCTCGTACCCGTCAACCGTCCGCCTTACCCCACATATCTAAACACGCACTGTGAGGACCCCTCCATGGTGTACTCGTCGGCAATACCACGACAGTTGGCGCCCACCGTGGGGCAAGAGGCGCTTCAGGCTCTTCAGCGGGCGAGGACCAAGATCTTCGCGGGAATCGGCGAAACCGTGGCCATCAGTCGCGTTCTCTTCTCCGGCAACGTTCCGATCGTCCCCCCGACGAGTTCTAGATCCCGGTAAAGACAAACCCTACGCGGTGTTCGATCGTTCCTATCGGAGACATCCACCTCTTCATTGGCGAAACCGACTCGGGCACTAGTTCCCTGGGAGTCGGAGGAGCATCAAGACCCGCACGGACCGCCTACGGGCAGGATATGTTCGCGGAAGGATCGATGTCGGATCTCTCCTTGGAGTTGCCGGGAAAGATCAGAAAAATTCAAGACCCGCACGGACCGCCTACGGGCAGGATACGTTCGCGGAAGGATCGATGTCGGATCTCTCCTCGGAGTTTGCCGGCAAAGATCGAAAAAATTCAAGACCCACCCAAACCGCCCCTGTGCAGGATATAAAGGTGGAAGATCACTGCAAATCCGTCGGCTTTGTCCGTGCGTCTGGACAGCAGAGATCCAAGTTCGTCGGCGTGGTTACCATCTTCGATCTGGCGCGATGCGTTCAGAGAGAGGGCGAAAAACCCCGCGATTACCTGGCCAGGTGGCTCCGTATACGAGCCGATCTGGCCCACTACACCAATGATGATGCCATATATCACTTTGTGGAAGGACTGGACCATGGCACACTTCTCCGACATTCTCTAAGACGGCAACAGGCGTCAGGACGCCTCACCTTTGAAGGCATGGTGAACACCGTCAACAACTACGCGGAGGCTGAAGCGGCAGCTCAGACAGCGCTTGCGCTCATTGACGGAGCCCCTCCGATTCAGCCACCATCACCACCGCCTCCGGCCGCCATCGTCGCAGCAGCACCACCACTTCCAGTCATCGTCGAGGCCGTTGCACCTCCACCGCCCGTCATCGAGGAAGTCCTGGCACCCTCCGACTCTGTCATTGATGCGCTTTATGCTGATTTCAGTGCAGATTCAGAGGAAATAGACTTTAGTCCAGAAGATCTAGACTCCGCTATGCAGGAGATGGAGGAGGAGTACTCGCGCGACGAGCAAGCTAATAACACTGTCATGTCTCGAGGGGTGTTCGTCACCATTGGGACAGCGATGGACGAAGACCAACCCGGGCAAGCTCCGCCTACGGCACTGGATAAGGGGAAGGGGGCACTAATTGCCGACGACATTGATCGCGCAAAGGTCATGCCGCCTCCGCCTAACCCAATGCAGCAACCGCAGGAACTCGGCACCGGTCCGAGCAACAACAACACCGCGAACTTGCCGCCCCCAGCATCCACGTCGACAGCAGCCCATGTTACTCCAGCTGATAGAGTGATGTACGGCAATCTCCTCGTTGAGCCTCTAACCGTTGATCATATCTGGAACGTGACTCAGCTCGACGAGAAGCGCCAGCAGCTGCTGGAGGAGGCGCAAGCCATCACGGAGGAAGGCGCTAAACTAGATCGAGATCTGGTCAACGCGCAGAAGTCCATAGAGAAAGCAAGAGCAATGGAGGTCGAGTACAAGACTCTGCTGCAGCAGCAGAAGGCTAAGAAAGCTCCGGCTCGCGTCATCAACGATCTCGGTGTACGGCGCAACCTAGGATGGGCTCCCTCGAAGCCGGCACAGGCCAAGCCATACATTGATAGTGAAGGCAAGCAGGTGATGCCCACCCCACTCCTTAACCTCGCCGTCGCCAAGACCCTTCTGGAGAAATATAGATCGCTTGAGGCAGTCGAGCAGGTCTATGACCTAGTGGCCAAGGCGGTAAAACAGGAGGAAAAGGCCACCTCTCGGAGGCTTGAGTCTGACCCAGCGCTCTGCCGATCTAGCCAGTACAAACCGCCAAGGGACCGATCTCCTTGGGATGTCAGATCGCGGACGGGTTCATCAGAACGAAGACGGAGGGATGCACGCAACAGGAAGGATGCTATCTCCATATCCTCCGACCACGGAGAAAGAGCCCAACCTCGCCACCCATCGCCACCGCCCTGATCCCCCCGACGCCAGGAAGATTACAAGACTCACCATCATACGAATATGCCCCCTCCAAAGCAGTGCGGCATCGTCATACGCGACAACACGACACCGACCTGTCATGATGGAGAGCGCCACCAAGGACATAAGAGCAGGTCACACCATGACCCTCCGCGTCCGGCAAGCAACCGTGACAGGCGTGGGGCGTCGCAGGAGGGTAACAGCAAGAAGGCTAACCCACCGCCACCTCCGCCTCCGTCACCGCCAAGCAGTCACCATGACGGAAGAGGCCCGTGTCGTTCACGCAGCCCATCCCCTGTTGACAACAAGAAGAAGAACCTGGAGCCATACGATACACGTTCACGAATCGATAAGATCATGAGGCCCAGGAAGGACCATACCTGGGACCACGTTGCTTTGGACCTGCAATATGGTCTGCAACTTACCCCAAAGGTTTCCGGATTGACAAGACCATCAAGCCCTATGATGGCACCGCCAAGCCTGCCACATGGTTGCAGGACTACGACAACGCGGTGGAGATTGCTGGAGACAACCCCAACGTCGCCGTCAAGTACCTCCCGTTAATGTTGGCGGGTACGGCCCGTCAATGGATAGACGACTTGCCGGAGAAATCTATCTACAACTGGTTGGACATGCAAGAAGCGTTCACCAAAAACTTTGAGGGTACATACAAGCGTCCCTGCACTATGGGCGATCTACAGCGGTGCGTGCAAGAGAAAGACGAGACATATCGCGCCTACCTCTCCCGCTGGCTGGACATGAAGAATTCCTGCGCAGGAGTGCACGCCCAGACCGCCATGGCCGCCTTCATCGACGGATTGGAAAGGGGCACGTTACTCCGACATAAGCTAAAGCACTTGCAGGACAATCATCAGCTT
Source organism: Avena atlantica (assembly GCA_910589765.1). Lineage (NCBI taxonomy): Eukaryota > Viridiplantae > Streptophyta > Magnoliopsida > Poales > Poaceae > Avena > Avena atlantica. Next base: position 491,819,146 of record OU342739.1, on the reverse strand, counting down.
GACTTGAAAAAGATGATTCAGTTATCTAGTGAGTCCGCAGCTGCCGACGACGATGCTCGTGGCTCTTTGCCGGCAATGGCCGTTCCAACCCAAGCTCGGAGGAACATCAGTACAAAGCGGAAAACCGCTCTAGAAGAAAAGCAATCTACCGACATGGTCGCCATGACTTTTGCAGGACGAGGAGAAGGCGGACAACGTGGCCGAGGAAGGGGAGCAGGCCGTGGGCAGCAACGAGGAAGTGAAACCAACTCGGCGCCGCTCCGCATCCCCCAAACGTACGAAGAGGACCGCGATATTCCGTGCCTCGTACACCTCGATGTCAACGGCAAGGCCACCCATACCAATCGACACTGCAAGTTCGTCAACGACCTCAAAGAAGACCCGGAGTCCGCCTACAAGCAAAGTCGGAAGAACAGACCTCGAGGCAAGGGCAAGGGGAAGAATAAGGAGGAGGAGTCCAAGGATTCAAGTGACATGGATGAGGACGTTGACCCCAAGAACACCGCCAAGAGCGACGACAAGGGAAAGAACCCCTTCGCAAAGAAGGCCCCAGTCTACCACACTTTCCTGGGCACCCCCACCGTCCGACAACAGAAGACCTCTCTAAGGATCCTGATGGCCACTCTCCCCCCAGTCCCCCAATACCTGCACTGGTCGGAGGTTCCAATCACTTGGGACAGGACGGACCACCCAGACCTTGTGCCCACGGAGAACCAATACGCCATGGTCATTAACCCATTGATTGACGGAGTGGAGTTCACCAAGTGCATGGTGGATGGTGGAAGCAGCATCAATATCATGTACCTGGATACACTGCAGAAGATGAACTTGACGGAGGCAAACCTAAGGCGGACCAACACCATGTTCCATGGCGTAGTTCCTGTACGGGAGGCTCGGTCCCTTGGGTGCATTACACTTCAGGTAGACTTTGGCGACGTTAATAATTACCGCCAAGAGCGCATGACCTTCGAGGTGGTCCCCTTCAAGAGCATGTACCACGTCATATTCGGCCGCGACATATTCCACACATTCATGGCCAAGCCATGCTTCGTCTACAACAAACTCAAGATACCCGGACCAAACGGTGTCATCACCATATCCGGAAGCTTTACCAAGGCAAGGGACTGCAAGATCAACGAAGCAGCCATTGCAGAAGCTGTCCTCTACAGCGAAGAATTCAAGGAGATCCAGAGCAAGGTCAATGACTCAGAGATGCCCGCGTCGAAGAAGCAGATCTCCGACTCCGCTCCTGCGTTCAAGGCCGCCATCGAGACCAAGCCGGTGGAACTTGTGGTAGGCGATGCCTCCAAGATCGTCGCCATTGGGACGAACCTGGATCCCAAATAGGAAAGCACGCTCGTCGAGTTCCTCCGTGAGAATAGGGACATCTTTGCCTGGCAACCTGCCGACATGAAAGGTGTACCTAGGGAACTTGCCGAGCACAGCTTAAACATAGATCCAAAATGTAAACCAGTGAAACAACCTCTACGACGCTTCGGAGAAGAGAAGAGATGCGCCATTGGCAAAGAGATAGCTAGGTTACTTAAGGCTGAGTTTATCCGAGAAGTCGTTCACACCCGATGGGTGGCCAATCCTGTACTTGTCCCCAAAAAGGGAACCAACGAATTAAGAATTGCGTTGATTACACCGGCTTGAACAAAGCTTGTCCCAAAGATCCGTTTGCTTTGCCTCGCATTGACCAAGTCATTAACTCGACGGCTGGCTCGGAACTTTTGTGTTTTCTCGATGCATACTCAGGATACCACCAGATCAAGATGAGGAAGTCGGACCAATTGGCTACTTCGTTCACTACCCCGTACGGCACGTTTTGCTATGTCACGATGCCCTTTGGGCTAAAAAACGCAGGTGCTACCTACCAGCGGACAATGCAACATTGCCTTCACGACCAAATTGGTCGGAACGTTCACGCCTATGTGGACGATATCGCGGTGATGTCTAAAAATTCAAATGACTTAATCTCCAACTTAAAAGAATCCTTTGATAATCTCCGGAAATACAACATGATGCTCAACCCTAAGAAGTGCGTCTTCGGGGTTCCAGCCAGCAAACTGTTGGGCTTCATCGTTTCCCAGCGCAGAATCGAGGTCAACCCGGAGAAAATCAAGGCCATCTTAAACATAAACCGTCCGACATGCCTAAAGGACATCCAATGACTAACAGGTTGTGTTGCAGCAGTTAGTCGGTTCATTAGCCGACTTGGAGAAAAGGCTCTGCCGCTGTACAAGTTGCTGAATAAGACGGACAAATTCACATGGACGGATGAGGCTGATGCAGCATTGAAGCAGCTCAAGGAGATTCTTTCCTCAGCGCCCATCCTTGCAGCACCCGAGCCTGGTGAGCCCCTGTTAATTTACATGGCGGCAACCAACCGGGTTATCAGCATCGTCGTCTTGGTAGAGCGGAGGGAACCAGGCCATGAACACGGAGTTCAACGACCAGTTTACTATGTAAGCGAGGTCTTGACGAAGTCCAAGCAGCGTTACCCGCACTACCAAAAGATAGCTTATGGAGTATTCCTTGCTTCACGAAAGCTGAGGAATTACTTTCAGGAGCACCCAAAGTGAGCAAGATTCCACTGTCTGACATTATCAACAATAGCGACGCTACAGGAAGGGTCACGAAGTGGGGCATTGAACTTGCCGCCTTCGAGATCACCTACAAAAGACGCAACGCTATCAAGTCACAAGCCTTGGCGGATTTTATTGCAGATTGGACGGAGATGCCGGATGCCACACCGTTGCCGGAACCAGAGTACTGGGTGATGCACTTTGACGGATCAAAGCTGCTCAACGGCTCGGGGGTTGGTGTATTTCTACAGTCACCAAAAGGAGACAAGCTACACTACGTTCTGCAGATCCACTTCGAGGCTACAAACAACATGGCGGAGTATGAAGCACTCATTCACGGATTGCGTGTAGCCAAGGATATTGGCATCAAGCACATAGTTTGCTGTGGAGATTCTGACTTGGTTGCCCAGCAGGTGGCTGGCACCTGGAATGCGCGGAACCCTATGATGGCGGCATATCGCGACGAAGTGGACGAGATAGCCAAGAGCTTCTTGGGATACGAAGTCAAGTATGTACCTAGGGAGCAAAACGAGGCGGCTGATCTATTGTCTAAACTTGGATCAGGACGTAAGAAAATTCCGCCAGGAGTTTTTCTAGAGCATCTACGCACACCATCCGTGAAGGGCGCCGACATCGACAACCCGGATAGATCTGATTCTTTCGTCAACATGGTGACCAAGATCCCTCCGGCTTAGACAAAACCGTTCATGGAATATCTCGAACACAGAACTTTGCCTGACGACGAGGTCGAAAGACGGAAGATAGTACGACGAGCAAAGGGTTATACCATCATCAATGGGCAACTCTACAAAAGGAGCACTACTGGTGTATACCTAAAGTGTGTTTCCCAGCTAGAAGGTATGGAAATCCTACGCGAAATCCATCTCGGAGATTGCGAGCATCACGCCGCTCCTTGATCGTTGGTCGCGAAAGCCTTCCGGCAAGGATTCTACTGGCTGACTGCGAAGGCGGACGCCGACAAGCTGGTTGAAACATGCACAGGATGCGAGTATTATGCCCGACAACCACATGTCCCTGCTGAAGAATTGCGAACAATACCAATAACTTGGCTGTTTGCAGTCTGGGGACTAGACATGGTGGGACCGTTACAAACGGCACCGTGTGGATTTACGCATCTGCTGGTAGCAGTTGACAAATTCACCAAATGGATAGAAGCTAAACCCATTAGAAAGCTTGATGGGGCAACTGCTCTCAGGTTTGTCCGGGATCTAGTGGTGAGATTTGGTCTCCCACATAGCATCATCACCGACAATGGAAGCAACTTGTCACTCGGAGAAGTGGAGGCCTACTGATGGGACAAAGGCATCCGACTTGACCTTGCGTCTGTGGCACACCCACAATCCAATGGTCAAGTGGAGCGAGCCAATGGATTAATTATGCAGGGAATCAAGCCACGTCTTGAGGCACCGCTACATAGAGCAGCTGGAGCCTGGACGGAAGAATTGCCATCTGTTCTATGGAGTTTACGAACTACACCTAACAGGTCCACCGGCTACACCCCTTACTTCATGGTATATGGAGCAGAAGCCATCCTACCCTCTAACATCCTCCACGATGCACCAAGAGTTGCCGCCTACGACAAAGATGACGCTGAAGAATCCAGACGCCTTGATGTGGACCTTCTCGAGGAGGAGCGCGTTTTGGCATGCCAAAGATCCGCCATCTACCAGCAGAAGCTACGAAGCTACCATAGTCGCCGCGTTCGGCATCGCTCGTTTAAAGAGGGGGATTTAGTGCTCCGACTTAAGCAGAAGAAGTCACACAAATTATCCCCGCCATGGGAAGGACCGTTCATCAAAAGCAAGGCGCTACTCAATGGGTCTTACTACCTTGTCGACAATCGTGAGCTCAAGGATAGACCCAACAAGGATCATAAGCGTAAGCGACGTGACCCGGATGATGACTACCCGGAGCTTGATCGGCCATGGAACATAGCACAGCTACGTCCTTTCTACACTTAGCATTTTTTATCTAATCATGTACCTCTTATATGATCAAATGAAATAAAGCTCTCTGGTTCACTCATATTGCTGAGTCTTTTACCTCCTTTAGTGTTCATTTTTTTTGGATCATATAAACCTTTATGCACAATATTTGCGTTTGCACTTGTGAAAATTCCGCCTACGGGCGTTAGCTTAAGTTTTGTGGTCTACACGTTCTTTGTTGTTTTTATGTGGATTCTGGAGTAGTGACTTTCGGCACTTATTGTCGGCGATTTTGTGCTCAGGTTATTGACGGTGCCATTGGGCATCATCACCTAAGCGCATGGTTCCGACAACGAGTCTTCCGACTCACGAAAAGTCAAGCATAAGAAACAGAGTAACGGATAATCCATCACTTGATTAAACAATATATACATACTAGGCATTAATTCTTAAGTAGCAGGATGCGACAACCACTGTTTTCCGCCTTAAGATTACATCACCATGTTTTTTCAATGCACACTCTAGAGTGAAATAAGAATTACAAAGTGTTTTTTCACTCCTTGGGTGCAGGGGACTTGGAGGCCGCATCATCACCAACCGAAGATTCACCCTCAGCGTCACCACTGTGAGGAGACTCGGAGGATTCAGGGTTGGCGTTGTCAATGAAGTTCCTGGCCACGAAGACGTCGACATCCACCAACTCGGCAACCCTGGTGTCATAGCCCGCGAGTGATGACAGGATGGCTTCGTGATCGATCTCCTTGCCGTCATCATCCACGTCGGGGATACCAGATGTCACCGTGTCGATGTCGGCACCTTCATAGTGCGCCTTCACCATGGACAACGCCATCCTTGCGCCAGCCCATGCACATGAAGCTTTCCAGCTCGCGAAACGCTCGGGGGCTCGGTGCAGAATCTCCGAGTACTTCACCACGGAGTCGGAGGCCTTGATATAAATTTGGAGGGGCTTGGAAATCTCCTTGGCTTGGGTGATGGCGGTATTGATGAAGTTGCCGGCAAGAATCATGCATTCCTTGTCCGAAGGAGGCGAGCGGGTTAAGCCCATAAGCGCTGAAAATTCCGACAAGAATTGCATGAGTTCAATAAATTCTAAGTATCCAGACTACAGAACTACAAGGCGGAGAACACTTACTGAAGATGTTGGCCCTAGCCTGCCAGACGACGTCCGCCAGGGATTCCTTCTCTTGTTGGAGGAGCTTAAACGCCTCGCTATGGCGAAGGTTTTGCTCATCGGCAGCTTGCTTCTGATCCTTTAGGATCGCAAGCTCCTCCTTCAAGCGATTGATCTCCGTGGAGGCGGAGTCCTGCAGGGCTTTCATGGAATCCTCGTGCATCTTCAGCATTTCTTCCCTCTCCTTCTTAAGGATCTTGTTCTCGCTGTCCAGCTGCTGGATGTGCTTGGACTGCTCGACAATGTCCTTGGCCTTGGCTACATGCTCTGTAAGTCGGAGAAAACAAAGTACACAGTGAGTACTCGAAAAAGGAAGGCACAGAAGTAAGACGGAAGTGCGAAAAAAGAAAACAAACTCTTGTTTATGATGATATGTTCCTTCAAGATGGCGGTTTTACCCTTTTCAGCTTCAAGGTCCGCACGCATCTTCTGGTACTTATCGTTGGCCATGCCCCTCCGAGCATTCTCGTTCTGTGGAAACAGACACAAAGTCAAGTCGTTGTTTAGTCCGCTTAGAGCCTCTAGTCGGAAATTTTCCACTTAGATGCTCGGGGGCTACAGCGAGAGTTTTTAACTTGGCAATATGCTTAGATTTTCTTTAAAGCATCTAGTCGGAGCTAATTCAGTTCTCAACTAGAAGCTTGGGGGCTACAGTATAAAGTTTTAACTCGGAAAATGCTTAGCTTTTCATTAAGTATCTAGTCGGAACTAATTCAGTTACAACTAGAGGCTTGGGGGCTACAGCACTTAAAATTATGGACACTGTGTATGCTACTCTTAAAGCATCTAGTCGGAATAATTCATTCCATCTAAATGCTTGGGGTCTACAGTGAGAGTTTTTTCTAACCTAGTCACTCTTAGAGCATATAGATGCAAAACCAATGGTTTTTCGTCTATATCCTCGAGGGCTACACTGGGATACTCAGATGAAATGCAAAAGGTAAAGTAAAACTTACAAGTGCGATGATCTTGAGGTTTGTAGCACTCTTGGCCAACAGCTTGCCAAAAGAAACGCTGTTACTTCGCAAGATGTCTGCTTGACGGAGTAGCTCCTCAAGACCGCACGTCGGAGATGACAGCACTCCTCCAGGAACCATAGTTGTGCTACCCGGCGTAAGCACCGGGTAAATGATCTTCGGCAATTCGAAGGGTTTCTGGAGAGTAGAGGCGCCGCCTTCGGCAGAGGTACCAGCACCTATCACCGCCTTGCCGCTACCGATGGCATTCTTAGCCGGAGCTTCAGCCATTTTAAGAGCAGCGCTCTCCTGTGTCGCCTGCTCGCCGACAATTGCGAGTTCGGTAGAGGCGCCAGAATCCACTTCCATGGCGGAAGGGCCTGGTGCCTCCTGGACTTGGGAGCTTGTCGGAGCGGAGGAGGGCTTGACGGCAGGAGTAGCAGGGGCGACGGCGAGGGAAGAGTCGCGATGCAGCATATCTTTAATATTTCTAGAAGCCCCAAGAGTCTTGGAGGACTTCTTGAGGCTGGTTGTGGCTTTCTTCCTGAAACGTGCAAAATGCATAAGTACAGGAATAAGACAGATAAATAAGACAATGTCGGAGAATAAGAAGCTTACACTAGGGGGCGCTTTAGAAAACATCCTGGTGGCTTTCTTCTTTTCCGCCTCCAGGGCGGTAGTACTCTTCTTGGAGGCTCCACCCTCCGTCTTATTTTTCTTGCCTCCGTCGGCAGCGTCAGAGGTGGAGCTCTTCCTCTTTCGCGCCAACGGGGCATCATCGTCGGACACGACCGTGACTTCCTTCATCTTGGGATCGTAGATTTGGGCGGCCAGGTTGCCCTCCTCTAGATCGCTAAGCTGTTAAGTGACAAATCATCGTGTTAGACAAGATGATATTGGCAAGACGGAAAAACTGGAGCAATGTCATACACGGAAAATAAATACCTACGTTTGGGCACTTTCCGTCTACGAACATGTCGTAGGTGAGGGTGAAGCCACGCTTCTTGTCCTTCACCTTGACGATGTCCTTAAGGCGGAACTTGACGGAGTCGCTCGATAAGTTGTCCTCGGAGATACAAAGGGTATCCCTTCGGTCGTCGGTGTACTCGTGCATAAGCTTCGTACGGTGCTGCAGAGGTTGGATCCGCCCGATGAACCAGCACATGGCTAGGTCCAAGCCGGTCAGACCTGTCTCGACGAACCACTCGATCCGCCTTATTGCGCGAGAAGCATTGAGGTCGGAGGGAAGAGAGGCATGAGACCGCCATGTGGGAACTTCGGCGGCGGCTCCATCCACGAAGTCCAGGTACGTTACTTCTCGGCCCGCCAAAGGAATGTCGGGGCCATAGAAGTACGTCCGCTGCCAATTTTTGCACGACTCGTGGCCGACGATGTCGGGGAACAATACAATTGCCCTTGGACAAAGGATTGCCCTTGGACAAAGGAAAGTGTGTAAAGTAAACAATACAATTGCCCTTGGACAAAGGATTGTTGTTTTCTCCCTAGTAGCAATAGCACATCTACAACCTTAGAAGTTTCTTTCACTCTCCCAGATTACTAGAGGCATGAACCTACTATCGATCATAAATAATCCCTCTTAGATTTACAAGCATCTACTTGGCCAAGATAGCTACTAGCAACGGAGAGCATGCAAGATCACAAAAAACATAGACATGATAGAATCAATAATCAATCTGACATAGTGTCTCAATATCCATCGGATCCCCGCAAACACAACATGTAGGTTTAAAAATAGATGATCTTGATCATGAACGGAGCTCACAAGATCTAAACATGATAGCACAAAGGAGGAGAAACAACCATCTAGCTACTGTATGGACCCATAGTCCAAGGGTGAACTCCTCACGTAACACTCCGGAGGCTAGCATGGTGATGAAGAAGGCCTCCGGGATGATCTCTCCCCTTCGGCAGGGTGCCGGGAAGAGCTTCAGACCCCCCCCCCAATCTAGGGATGGAGATGGCGGCGGGTACGGACTGTTTCATGGAGATTTGATCAGGTCCTTAGGTTTTCTGCCTTGGGGGGTTTATATAGGCAAAGGGGAAACGTTGGTGGACGCCCGAGGGGCCCACACCATAGGGTGGCGCTCCCTAGGGGGGGCACGCCATCCCTAGGTGTGGCCACCTCGTGGCTCCACTTCGTCTCCCCTTCGGTCTCCGTGTCGTGTCTGGTAAAAAATTGACTTTGGCTTTTGTTCCGTCCAATTCCGAGAATATTTCTTTACTAGCTTTTCTGAAACCAAAAATAGCAGAAAATAGGCAACTAACATTGCAGCATCTTGTTAATAGGTTAGTTCCATAAGAAGTATAAAAATACCTCAAAGTATAGACAAAACATAAGAAAGTTGATACAAAACAAGCATGGAGCATCAAAAATTATAGATACGTTTACGATGTATCAAGCATCCCCAAGCTTAACTCCTACTCGTCCTCGATTAGGTAAGTGATAAAAAGAATATTTTTTTGAGGTGACATACACCATCACAATCTTGATCAAGGTATTACAAAGCATTGATAGCTGGGATCAAAGTACTCTAAACATGAGCATGAAAGATATATTTCTAACAATAAGACATAGCAACTATGTTGTAACATGAAAGGTAACACAAACAAAAGATCATGAATAACAATTCATTGAAAGACGTTTGTTTGTTTCACATATAGAAAACATAGCAAGAGTGGCATTCAGCTTGTCCTTCATGGAATAGCAAAACATAAATGCATAGGACACCTTCAAAGTTCATAAGGGTGACTAGATACAAATAATTTAAGAACAAGCAATATCATAGTTATGAATCAATCAACAAGTTTTGGGAAAATGAACATTGAACTAATAATGACAACTATTCTGTCTTAATTGGTGCATAAAGATAGAAGATGGAGACTCAACATAAAAGTAAAAAAGAAAGGCCCTTCATAGAGGGAATTAGGGATTACAAGTTTTATAAAGAGCTTCCAAAAATTATGGTACTTATTAGCTTTCAGCTCTCATTGACCCTATCATAAGCATCTGATGCGTGCACCCAGTGTTGACGCTGGACACTTCGTCGGAACCCCAAGAGCAAGGTGTGATGAGCACAGCAGCAAGTTTCCCTCAGTAGAGACCGAGGTTATCGAACCTAAAGGAGGAAGGAGACGTCTCAAAGGTGTTGCAAGCAACGTGGAAACCTCCACAACACAAACTCAAGACTTTTTCCCAACGAACAAGTGAGGTTGTCAAGCTCACCGGTTTGCTGTAACAAAGGATTAAATGTATGGTGTGGAACGTAATGGTTTGCAGCAAGTAAACAAGTAACAATGGAAGATGTATCAATGGTCAAGATTGGACCGGGGTCCATAGTTCACTAGAGGTGCTCTCCTTAGATAAACAACATGGCATAAAGGGTAAACAAATTACAGCGGGGCTATTGACAGGAACTGAGCAAGGCATAACAATGCAATTACTAGTCAGAAAGATCCTATGAGATTCGATTGGGAAATACAGAAATATACATAGACCGCCATCCAACTGCATCTATGACTAGAAGTCCACCTTCAGGTTATCATCCGAACCCCCTTCAGTATTAAGTTGCAAGCAACAGATAACTGCTTTAAGCAAAGTGTTTAAGGTAAACAGTCCACATGTTCCATGAACAAGAGACCTTTGTTGTCTCCCTAGTGGCAACAACACATCTACAATCAAAGAGATTATTGTCATTTCCCTTGGAAACTAGAGGCATGAACCCACTATCGAGCATAAATACCCCCTCTTGGAGTCACTAGCAACTACTTGTCCAAGATAGCTACTAACAATAGAGAGCATGCAAGATCACAAACAACACAAACATGATAGAATCATAAAGACATAACCATTAATCAAACCAACATAATAATCTCAATATCCATCGGATCCCCGCAAACACAACATGCATGATTACAAATAGATTAGATCTTGATCATGAACGGAGCTCACAAGATCTATACATGAAATCACAAAGGAGGAGATACAACCATCTAGCTACTACATGGACCCATAGTCCAAGGTGGAACTACTCACGCATCATACCGGAGAGAAGGCCTCCGGGATGATCTCCCCTCCGACAGGGTGCCGGGAAGAACTTTAGATCCCCCCGATCTAGGGAAGATGGTGGCGGCGGCTACAGACGGTTTCGTGGAGATTTGATCAGGTGCTTAGGGTTTCTGCATCGGGGGCTTCTTATAGGCGAAGGGGGAGGCCGAGGAGGCAACCAGGGGGTCAAACCCTACCCAGGCACGGGACCACCCCTGGCCGCGCCTAGGGGGTTTGGCCGCCCTGGCACGCTTCTCCGTCTCCCCTCTGGACTTCTTGTTCCCCATGGAAAGTAATTGACTTTGACATTTGTCCCGTCCAATTCCGAGAATATTTCTTTACTAGCTTTTCTGAAACCAAAAACAGCAGAAAACAGGCAACTGACACTGTGGTAACTTGTTAATAGGTTAGTACCAGAAAACATGCAAAAAGCACCTCAAAGTGTAGACAAAGCAAAGCAAAGTAGATACTAACAAGCATGGAACATAAAAAATTATAGATACATTTCCGACGTATCAAGCATCCCCAAGCTTAACTCCTGCTCGTCGTCGACTAGGTAAGTGATAAAAGAATAATTTTTGAGGTGACATGCACCCTCACAATAAAGATCCAACCATTTGCAAGCATTGAAAACTAGGATCCAAGAACTCTAAACATGTGCATGAAAGATGGAGTTCTAACAATAGGACATAGTAACTATGCATGCAACATGAAAGGCTACAAACAAAGATAATGAATAACATGGATTGAAAAACGTTTGTTTGTTTCACATACAGAAAACGTAGCATAGTGGCAATCAGCTTGTCCCTCATAGAGTAGAAATATAGATGCATAGGACACCTTCAAAGTTCACAAGGGTGACTAGAAACAAATAGCACAAGAACAAGTAATATCACAGTATGCATCAATCAATAAGCTTTGGAACACTGCACACAGAATGACAACTATGCTCTCTTAATGGTGCCTAAAGGTAGAAGGTGCAGACTCAATAGTGGTGGAAGAAAGGCCTTTTTGTAATGGAAGCAGGGATTTCAAGTTTCAAAAAGAGCTTCCAAAAAATATGGTACTTGTTAGCTTTCAGCCCTCATTGCCCCTATCATAAGCATCTTGAAGTGATTAAGGTTAAAGTGAACAAACTAGGGAGTATATGCTTGACGAAGTATAAGCTGGCAATCTCAAGTCCCTTGAATATGAGGGCCACACCTCATGATACTCAACTTCAGGCCCAAGTAAGTTCTTGTCATTGTAAGTATTTGCATATCATTGAGAACCGCCAACGGAGTACCCCTTGCACATGGTATAGGAGCTTTCCCATAACCAAAATGACAAGGCAAGCAGACAATGAGCATCTCAGCAATCTTTTTATTTACTATATGCATAGTTTTTTATTAAGGATGCTTCATAGATAGCTCACTATGGTGATGCTGCAAGTTTCCACCATGATTAGGCATGGCTTAGGCTAGCGGCCCAGGCGTTTCTCTAAGACAGAATACAAACTTCATGGACTTACAAGTTCCCTCTTTATTTCACACCAGTGAAATCCACAAACAAAAGAGCATGATATCAACTGAGTACAAAGTACAAGTGCAACGTTGAAAACGTTCCCCGTGACAGCACGGTTCTGCTAATTCCAACGTATAAGTGCAAGCATATACAACATAGCTCCACAATGGTTCAAGTTTATTAGGGGCAAATAATATAAAGTGTGCCATCAAGTTCGTGAGGGCTTTAATCACTAAGTTTTCACATAAAATAGTTTTTAATTGGAAGATAGCTAAAAACAAGAATATACTTGGAATGGTGTAACACACCATGCATAGGAGTTTATAGTGGACACTTTGGAATAACTTGGTTTCTTGGGAGTTGGAAGCATGAGTAGAACTTACTCATACAAGTGGAGGCTAGTAAAAGACTGGGAGAAACCAACTAACAGAGCATAATGGCCATAATCATGCAGAGAAACAAAGCATTACTAATCAAAGCATAGAGTGGTACTACAAGTCAAGGACTAAAAGATTATAGAGGCTAATGGTGACTTGTCATAGTCATAACATGGTGTGAGCATGTGCCAAGTCAACCCAAGCAAAGCATCAAAGGAGAATATCACAATACTATGCTTTTGCATGCTAAAACAACGCATAATTTCTTCAAGGCACACTAAGCAATCCCAGTTGTTTGGAACAAGACATGCTACAGCAATAACCACTAAGCATAATTCCAAAACAACACCTAGCATGTCATGCTAAAGTCTAAGTCACAGTCAATGCAAGCTCCTCTTGCACTTCAAGCAAGAACTTACTACTCCTTTCCAACACCAAGCAACTTATTTGCAAAACAACACAGCGAGAACGGGGGTCCAAACTACTTTATTCAAGCAAATTAAACAACCTAAGCAAAGAAAACGAAAACTAAGATGCTCCGAGAACAACACAATTGTGCATGAAACAATAAAAACGAAGTGTCTAGACAAATCTGAGCTTTTTATTGATGAAGAAGGGGATGCCTTGGGCATCCCCAATCTTTGACGCTTGTACCTCTTGGATATTTCTTGAGGTGACATCTATGGTGGCATCCCCAAGCTTGAGATTTTGTCCATTCTTCATCTCATTGCATCATTCTCTCTCTACACCTGAAAATTTTCCTTCATACAAAACTTCACACAATCTTCATTAGCAACATTAGTTTATTCAAAAGATATTAGACCTCTGGCAAAGCTTTGGAACAGCAAGGCTTTTCACTAAAAACACAAGCTACTGTAGTAACTCCTTCAAAAATCTCAATTCCCCAAAAGAGAACTCAAAAAGGAATCAATAAGAAGCAAATGCAAATAATGGCAGAAATCTGTCAAAACAGACCAGCAGGCAGAAACCGATTTTTTAGAACATCTTATGTTGCTCAAATCATAAAGTGTTGAACTAACAAAAGTTATCTAACATACTGGGGGATTTATTCGTAAATTGTGAGCTCAATCTGAGTTATAGAGGCTCCTCACAATTTTTTTGGTGGACAGAAATCTGTTTCGGGACAGCAACTCCCCAAATCTCACATCCCTCTCATTAGAGGTCATTCTTGGTACAAAAAGCAAACAAAAAGGATAAGGAGAGGTCATTACTGAATTAATAACTTCCAGTACTCAAGGAAACTCTTGGGTTATCTCCCAACAAGTACTTTTCTTTAACGCCTTTAAGTTAGGCACAAGAAGCTCAAAAAGATGCTCTCATAAGAAATATGAATGGAAGTCAAAGAGAGCATCAAGAAGAAAATTCAAAACACATTTAAGTATAACCCACTTACTATGCATAGGAATCTTGTATGCAAATAAATTCACAAAGAACAAAATGACAGGCATAGTAAGATGAAACAAGAGTAACTTTAAAACTTTCAGCACATAGAGATGTGTTTCAGTACCGTGAAAACTTATACAACCATATTTTCCTCTCTCATAATAATTTTCAGTAGCCTTATGAATAAACTCAACAATACAATTATCACATAAATCAGGCTTTTCATGAGCTATAAACACATAATTTCTATCAAGCTCAAAAATAGTGGGATTAAAACCTTCACAGGTTTTACCCAGAGTAGATATTTTAAAAGGATCCACAAGAACATAACATTCATCCTCCTTTGGTAAGCATGGGGGACAATCAAATAATGTAAGGGATAAAGGGTTACTCTCATTAGAAGGTAGACATGGGTAGATCCATTCTTCCTCCTCTTGACCATCACTCTCCTCCTCTTTTTCATCTAATGAGCTTTCAGTTTCAACAATTTCTTCTTCCATAGGCTCCTACAAGGCATTAGTCTCTTCCAAATGTGGAAAACACCTATTAAAATATTCAAGAATATATCCATTTGCTTCCTTGTAATTATCAAAGCAGAATTTAAGTATCTCATAAACCTCATATTCATAAGGTGCATCATCAGTATTTTCAAGCAAACTAGCAAGTTCAAATGCACCCTTGAAAGCAATAAATTCTTCAATTTGTTCCACATCATAAAAGTCATAATTTCCTTTAACATAAGAAGATATGGTAACATTATCATTATACTCACACTGAAAAGGAAGGTGTTTATACCTCCTGCAGCAACAAGATTTATCAAAGCAATAAGTAACATTATAAGTAGAGCACACGTCTCTAGCAATAGTATTCAACTTATCAATTTGTTCCCATAAGTGTTTCCCTTTTTGTGACAAACGGTGTTCCTTATAATAATACTTTTGTTCTTCCGTGAACCCACCTTGCTAATAGGAACTAGTTTCAAAGAAACCATCCATTGATAGAAAGCATGACCAAGCAAAGCAACAACAGACCACCAACTAGAGTAGGAACTAATTTTTTGGGGTTTTTTTAATAAAGCAAGCAAACCAAACTAGACTAATTTTTTTGGGTTTACTGAAAAGAGGCGAACAAAACCAAGCAAAAGAAACAAAGCAAACTAAAAACAAAGTAAAGAGAAATGAAGTGGAGGACTCCCCTTGTGAAGACGTCCTTATCCTCCCCGGCAACGGCGCTAGAAATCTTGATGCGTGCACCCAGTGTTGACCTGGGACACTTCGTTGGAACCCCAAGAGCAAGGTGTGATGAGCACAGCAGCAAGTTTCCCTCAGTAGAAACCGAGGTTATCGAACCTGAAGGAGGAAGGAAATGTCTCAAAGGTGTTGCAAGCAACATGGAAACATGCACAACACAAACTCAAGACTTTGTCCCAACGAATCAGTGAGGTTGTCAAGCTCACCGGTTTGCTGTAACAAAGGATTAAACGTATGGTGTGGAAGGTAATGGTTTGCATCAAGTAAACAAGTAACAATGGAAGATGTATCAATGGTAAAGATTGGACCGGGGTCCATAGTTCACTAGAGGTGCTCTCCTTAGATAAACAACATGGCATGAAGGGTAAACAAATTACAACAGGGCAATTGACAGGAACTGAGCAAGGCATAACAATACAATTACTAGTCAGAAATATCCTATGTGATTCGATTTGGCAATACAAAAATATACATAGACCGCCATACAACTTCATCTATGACTAGAAGTCCACCTTCAGGTTATCATCCGAACCCCCTCCAGTATTAAGTTGCAAGCAACAGACAACTGCTTTAAGCAAAGTGTGTAAGGTAAACAGTCCACATGTTCCATGAACAAGAGACTGTTGTTTTCTCCCTAGTGGCAACAACACATCTACAACCGAAGAGATTATTTTCACTTCCCTTGGAAACTAGAGGCATGAACCCACTATCGAGCATAAATACCCCCTCTTGGAGTCACTAGCAACTACTTGGCAAAGATAGCTACTAACAACGGAGAGCGTGCAAGATCACAAACAACACAGACATGATAGAATCATAAAGACAAAACCATTAATCAAACCAACATAATAATCTCAATATCCATCGGATCCCCGCAAACACAACATGCATGATTACAAATAGATTAGATCTGGACCATGAACGGAGCTCACAAGATCTATACATGAAAGCACAAAGGAGGAGATACAACCATCTAGCTACTACATGGACCCATAGTCCAAGGTGGAACTACTCACGCATCATACCGGATAGAAGGCCTCCGGGGTGATCTCCCCTCCGACAGGGTGCCGGGAAGAACTTCAGATCCCCCCGTACGGTGACCCAGCATACCACTGCATGATGTAGTATACTATAGTCATTGACATAACACCAATGAAACACCGTTCACTAGTATTACATCCCTCGGAATGGCACAACAGAAACACAGCGGGTCCAATACATGGGTAAAGGTTACAACTCACTCTTTACACAAGATCTAGAGAACACTCTTGGTTAAGGAGAGATAAAGAACTTCTTATGGAGAAGAATCAAAGATAAAAAACGCAAGAATTATTTTACTATTAAAATTAGCATTTTAACTAAGGGATTGGCATTGCTGCTATTGCAATACACTACAGAATTAGGTTCTTTGGCTAGAGATTATATTTCTATCTAATCAGTAACTTCGTCTTCACTTGAGTTGATGTATATGTTGACTTCATGGAAGATCTTTTGCTTTGGATGATGAGTCCTGGAGCATAACTTGATGTGGATGTTGTCAATCCTGGCTTCAGAATCTAGAAAGGGTTAAGAAGATACTTTGAGTACGAGCGTACTCAGCAAATTCACTAGAAAATGAGTGTTTGATGCACTATAACTACATCCACAGACCATAGGTCATAGGCGATGCAAGTTTTCATAAACATTTCTTCAAAAGTTGCTTTTATTCTGAAAAGCTATGTCTGCCAGCCTTCACGGGTTTACCTGAACTTTCATGGAGTTCCTTTCCCGCAGCGTTCGTAGCTCCTTCCCGGAACAGGGAGTAACAAGTTATAGTTCTTACACTCTGTAGAGGTGCGTTACTTTACCCATGAGAGATCAACTCTTTGTTGCACAACCGGGCAGCTTATTCCCATCCACAATTCCAGGATGTGGGGCCCAGAAGATGATCCAAGCCAATCACTGCCCCCTTTGCGACCTCGCATGCCTCCTTGGTGTACACCATGCCTACATAAAGAATTACGGCAATGGTTTGTACAAACCGTTAGATGTCAGAACTATCGTGGGACGTTGAGGGTTCCCACCCATATGCTACATATCCTCTACGAATTACCAATTAATATGCACGCTTCGAGTATAACAGCCATGACCTGCACATCTAGCTTCATGCGAGAGGAAGAAGATACAGCTGACTTCTTCATCCCATTCCAAATCTCATGGTTAACGCGTAATATACGGAGCAAGAATCACTAGAGACATTGGTTGTTAAGTTCTAGGTGATATAATTCTGAACAGAGGTATTCCAACTGTCAGATTTACCAGATTAGCTTATCACCCTGGATCAGTAACCAATAATTCACAATATTATAGAAAATAGTGTTTTCTGACCTTTTTCAAATGCAGGTGATGACAACACTGGATTTGTAAAATATTTTATAGAAAATAAACAAAGGACATGAACAAGTGTGAACTTGCCTTCTGTGATTACAAGATTATGCACTCACGGTCTTCGAGTCAGTATAAGATCCAAAATCTGAAATTAGCATCATTGGTCCGGTAAGGACTAATGTTTAGAGAAGCAATATGCTTTTATGCATAAGTAATGTGATGCATGTTCTAAACGTGAATCCTGGGGATAACGTTGTCCTAGGGTTTGGATTCCGGAAATGGTTACTTTAGAATGTGTTGTCCTTTTTAGATAGATTTCACACTTGTGCTTCTTATTAAGGCTTGTGAATATGTGTGGAACAATCATATAATTACAATATCATAAGTAATGGGGCACACACAAAAGGTGAAATGTTACTTAAGATTGTTCATATAAGAGTTCTTGTTTGAAGTGGCAAAAAGAATAACCTTTGAAGAAAAGGTTTCTCTTCTAAGGTCTAAACAAGCTTTGTGGTTAATAGAGTTTGGTCGATGTTATTTATGCTTGCTCGAATGGTTTGAGTTTGAGATGTTTTTATAACTTAACTATTTCAGACCAAAGTTAACTATAAAATGTATAACAATGTTTACAGTCTTATATTTAGATTCTTATAGACTAAAGTTAACTTTAAAACAAAGGTAGTTTAAAAGTATAATGTTTATAATATTTGTATCTTGTGTACCTGGTAATGTTTCCTTAAGGTTACTTAAAAATGGTTATACTTTTACTTGGTGTGGTGGTTTCCAGATTTTATAATGGTGTAGTATCATTTACCTTTTATAAATGAGTGGTTATAGTTTATAAACCAAAATATAATAATATTTAACTACTTATGGATTTATTATAGTGTGGTGATAGTTTTTGTAATCTGGTGGTTAAAGTAGATAGGAATGATCTGATTTATTCACAAGTTGATCTTTTAGGTTTTTATCATGAATTAGAATCCTTTGAGAATATAATCTTCACTTAAGGTTGAAGATAATTTAAATAAAAGGTATTTATAATGTTTTAAACCATTATGGATTCATATTATTAATATTTAAGACTAATACTATTTATTAGACTTAATTGACTCATTTTAGGAATATTAACAAATTTTATTTATCCTTTCATGAATTAATAATTAAATATTTAAGATTAAATCTAAGTTATTTAAGTATTTGAATTTTATTTAATTCAAAAGTGGAATATTATATTTTTGATATGTAGAAATTATTTTTGAAATGCTCAAAAAAAGATATTATTTTTGTGATCATTTTGGTATATTATATTTATTTTTATGATTTATAAATAATAAGATATGATTTTTATAAGATTTAAGACTTTAAAAATACTTAATAATAAATATTTAAGTAAGTGA
Source organism: Avena atlantica (assembly GCA_910589765.1). Lineage (NCBI taxonomy): Eukaryota > Viridiplantae > Streptophyta > Magnoliopsida > Poales > Poaceae > Avena > Avena atlantica. The sequence goes on along the minus strand of OU342739.1, from coordinate 491,800,097 downwards.
AATAATAATGCATGATTATAATTTTAAATTATAGTCTTTATTTTTCTAAGATTTTTGGTATTTTATTCATTTTTTTAATATTTACCATTATTGGAATATGAATTATCAAAGTTTTATTACTTTTAAACCTTTATTAAATAATATTTATTTCAATAATCATCATAATAATATTGGATAATAAGTTTAAGTTGTAGATTTTATTTTTCTACAAATGTTCATATATTATACACATTTTTATGAATTATAAATCAAAAGTTATGATTTAAACAAGATTTAATCATTTATTTGATTTTTGGAATATTACTAATTAGGTTTATAACATTTTATTTATTTCTTAAATAGGAAATACTTTTTACACCGTACCTACACTTAGCCTAAGTCACTGACCAGTGGGCTAGTGCCCACCTCAGCACACAGGTTAGAAAATGTATTTGTTACCGACCCTGTTTTTACCCCCCAGACAATGACATATGGGCCCAAGGCCATGTCATCAGCCACGTGAGGTAAAGACTGGTCAAACTCGCTGACATGGTTCGATCCTGAAGTGAGCATGATGTCACCTGGTCTGATCCTCACTGGTTGAGGATCGATCGATCGTTCTGGTGTACGCGCGGGGCTGTGACTAGATGCGTTGGACAGAGGAGATCAAGGCGAACCTATTGGTGGTGGCGCTGCTACCTAATGGTCACCAGAACTGCATCGGCAACGAGCTTCTACGACAGCGCTTGCGTTTAATTGCGGTCGCATGGATTTAGGAAGCAAACAAAGCATCGACGCATGCTAGGAGACTCGGTGACTCACTAGGAACGCGATGGTGTGCTTGGTTTGGCGAGGCGCGGTCGGAGACGACGACGAGGTCGACGAACAGCGTCGGGAACCGAGGGTGCGATTAGGTCGATTCACGTCTCCTCCGCAGTCGCAAGTTCGGGCAATCGAACGAGAAGAGCACGGCGGTCTCCACCATGGTCTTAACTGGCTGAGGCAAGCACCGAATCGCCGGCTCCGGCTCACCTCCGAGCTAGGGTTCTCGGCATGGTTGGGGAAAAGAGGCAGAGAGAGTTTCAGAGGGAGAAATTAAGGATGAGGACGAGCAGGGACGTCACGGTGGCCTCCTTATCCTCTCCTGGCGACGGCGGCGTTGATCTTGGCGCAAGGACGACGATGACGACATCGGGCAGCGGTGAGATTCTCCAGCGAGCTGTCTGTGTGCGTGAGGATGAAGATGACGTGATGTTTTGCGGATAACCCCTGGCATTTCTTCCCTCTCAACCCGCAGTCCTTCCCTAGCCCCACTCGTCAGTCATAGATGAGAAAGAGCTGGGCTGGTTACTGGGCCTTTTTGTGGGCTGCACATGGGCGTCGAATAAGTACTGAGGTGTTGGGCCACGGCCAGGTGATGTTTTTTTCTTTATTTTCTATTTTTCTATTTTCTGTTTTCCTTTTTAGATTTGTATATAATCTTTCAATTTGAACTTTTCTTTATAGAATTTATTTGTTGGATAATTATAGTAATACTAAAATATATTTAGTATCTTTTGTGAACTTTTATTATATAATATTTTTATATTTCTTTTATTTTCTCTATATGAACCCCTTTTTAATATTTTGTAGAAGATTTTCTTATTATTTTTCTTTCCTATTTTAACCATGGATTTATTGAATGATATATTTTGATTTGGTTATAAAACTTAACTCTAGTTGGCTCATAGTTTTAAATAGAAAATTTTATATGTATGATGATCCTATATCATTATTTGATGCATAAAATACAAAAGGATTTAATATGGTTAATATTACTTTCATTAATTGAGAACATGGTATTATATGTATATTTTGTTATGGTAAACATAGAGGTTTTAAAGTTTGAATTATAAATGTTTACCCATGGGTTTAGGGTTCTTAATTTACTTAGATTCCTTTATGGATGTGAGGACAGATTTAATAGCTAAACAAGTTGACTTCTGTTTGTGATATTTGATGACATCACCTTTTATAATAGAAAGTTATATCTTGAATGTTTATAGAAAGGGATTGATAAAAATACTCTTGAGCACATATAATTATGATGATTGGAATTAACAAAGATGTGTTTATTTGATTTGCTATAGAGTGATGTAAACATAAGATGATGAATCAATTCCCTGAAATGGATATTATACTTGGTTTAAGATTTAGAGTTGGTTGTTTAACATGAATGTCTATTTTACCATTCTTCACCATCCTGGACCTTTAATTAAGGAATTCCTTTCCTAGATATAATACTTCTTCCTATCCATCATCCTAGTTGGTATGATGAGCTTTCTTCACAAAATGTTCCTATTCATCCTTTACTCTTCTAAACTCATGGATGAATCCAATGAGTTTGATATTAAAGCATTTCCTAGTTTTCTCATATCCTTGCTTGGTTATACCCACTATTATACTATTGAAAATCTTCAATCCAACAAATAGTTCTTTCAAACTCCACTCGTAATCTTCCTTAATCATCCATTATCAATATCTCTTCAATAGATGTCTAGATCAAACTACTTCACTTCAAGTGTTGGTATTTCCCAAGAGGAAACTACTACTTCTATGATCCCATGTTGCTCTAGCATCGTCTTAATCATACTATCTTGTCTATACTTAACTCCAGTATCTCATCCTCCAACCTCACATTATATTAATGTGACTGGGTTTTAATCATGTTCTACCCACCAATGTCACTTATACTAAATATAAGCATTCAATATTGGTGGCTAAAGCATCACCATTATAATCCTTTAATCATTTATTGCTTAAGTCCTTAGTTAGCTAAGCAAGGCTTTATCAATACTGCTTTTCAATTATATTGAAATTATCTCCTTAGTATATCATATTGGATTAATGTTATTCATGGACTATGTCCTCTTTAAAAGATTTAAGTAGATGTTATGACAAGATCAAGAAATAGTAGATCAACTATTGATAGTTAAAGAATTTGTGAATCAATGGTTGATTACTCCATATTGATGAACAATAGATTTTGAGACAGGTTCCATAAATATTGCTATAGAAAGAAAGATATATGGTGAGTGATCTTGACTTAGTCTCTTTCCAACTCAAACTCATTAAAGAGTTAAAGTTAGGTATTACTATGATACTCATAGTAAGAATATATAAGAATAAGCTAGGTCAGGATTAGTCATTACATTTATATTACTTTAGTTGTAATCTTAACTGGTTATTCATAATTTGTTATGATGAGTAGTATGAAATGATCCCTTAAGGATTAGATATTAATCATTTAAGCAATGTATTATGAATAGCATCTATTCTTTCCTACTCAATCCTACTTAAGAAGTAGGGTTAGGTTTTATCATGATACTCATGGTATATGCAGATGAGATTAAGATATAGTTGTTACTTTCTTATTATTGGTGTTATATCCTTAACCTAATACTCATGAGTGATTATAATGAATACTATGATATGATCACCTAAGGATCAAATATAATGTATTTGAGTTTAACTTTTATTTCATTTGATCTACCCTTAGATCAAATCTCCCTTACCCAAACTAAGGTTTTAGCAAAGGTCATATTGAAACTTATCGCAGCCAACTTGATGATCTACTTCTTATTCCATCAAGTTAAGAGAAGCTTCAATCACTTTGACAAGTGTTGTTTAAAAGCGCGAAAATTATTCGGATTTTCTATGCATGAATTCAATGCACACATCTGGGTTCAGCTTATTTCTAGGCTCTAATGCTGGGATGTTACACCCTGGATCTAGGGACGATGGTGGCGGCGGCTACAGACGGTTTCGTGGAGATTTGATCGGGTGCTTAGGGTTTCAGCATCGGGGGCTTCTTATAGGCGAAGGGGGAGGCCGAGGAGGCGACCAAGGGGGTCAAACCCTACCCAGACGCGGGCCCACCCCTAGCCGCGCTGTAGGGGTCTCAACCTAATAAGGTAGATTCCTCCTGTGTTTACAATGCTAGTCCCTGGATCAATAGCTAGCATCCACAGTTAAGATGTAATATCAAGAAACAAAGGTCATAATATAACTTTATAACTAGGAATAACATAAATTTTATTACATCTTACATAGCTCATTTGGCTATTACATTACATTGCAGCGGAATAACTATAAGCATGGGGTCCTTCATCTTCAAAGTGCCACAGGCAGATGTTGGTTGTAGACTTTGTAATCCTAATCAATCAATCTTCACTAAAAACAATCAAACCTGCAACATACAAGTTACAGCCACAAAGGGTCAATACATTTGAATTGTATTGGCAAGTGATACTATGGTAGTATAGTGGGGTCTATCATCTATATGCATTTGGCTAAGTGGAGTTGAGGCTTGCATTGCTCAAAATAGATTTTTCCTTAACATTTGAAAATACTAAATTTTTGCTTTGATAAAATCATTTTTCTCAATCAAAGATTGAAGATCCTTTCCAAGGCATCTACCAATCAAAGATTGAAGATTTCAAACAACCCTTGTTCAATCCACAAGATTTTAACTTAGAAATTTGAATGATGAGATTCTTGATTGCTTCCATGTCTTGATGCTCAAATTGTCCTTTACCAGGGACATGGCTAAGTACTTAGGTTTTACACTCCGCAGAGGTGGTGCACTTTCCCCACAAGACTTGGTTTCCCAAGACAAGATCTTTCAGAAGCTTTCCCTTAGACCAAAATGGACGCGTTCCAACCTATCAAACACTACCACCCACTGTCCATATGGCTAAGTTCTTGCAACCTATATGATCATGGCAGAGCCCATATTGCCAAGTGGTTGCACTTGAAGCTTCTCAACATTTGACATCTCAAATCCCTTTGTTCCTGGGTGGCCATCCACAAGTGAGATACACAAGCTAAGTCATGGCCTTGTGAACCACTCAACATAAACCAATCCTTCCATTCCACCCAGGTGATTTATTAACTTAGTTGTTTTATTAAACCAAAAACATAAGTCCTCAGACTTAGAGATTTTTCCATAGTGTGAATATATTTCCACCCATGTTTTCTATTAGCTAGGCTAAGCTTGATAGTAATAGGAATCTTAACTTAGGAAGATTTCCACTAAGGTTTCTTCTACTAGGTTTTCCTATAGCAAGGTTTATACCTAGCAAAATCCATGCAAGTTTTACTTAGCAAAATCACTAATGCATAATGAAAGTAATGGGACAAAAAGTATGAAGCATCACTTGCCTTTTTGGTAGGGAATGGTGGTTCACTCCTTGATCTTGCTAGTCTCACACTTCACTACAAGTCAATCAAGCAAACACAAATTCAATTCAGATTCCAATCCAAAGTCAAACAAACAATTTTTCACACTCAAAGTAATGGAATCTAAGTCATGCATAAGCCTGCAAAGGTTGGTTCTATTGCAAGGATGGTTTCCACTAGGCTTCTAAACTTTGTAAGTTCCAAATTTATCATTTACCAAAATGGCAAAGTCATTAGTTAGAGGGTTTTGCCCAAAAACTATTTTAAAATCCATTCCATATTTTATATGGTGGAAAATGGTTTTATCAAATCAGAAATCTTTAAGTTTCTCACCAAAAGTTTCTAACTCTTAAGTGTTGGTGTTTTGGTTCACTAGCTTTGAATCAAAATATTTTCCCAAGGTTTTTATTCCAAAAATCCTTTTTCATAATAAATCCATTATCTTTATTTAGCTAGAAATAGACTAATTCAATTAATCCATTCTAAATTTTTCCAATTTCATTTTCAAAACCATGGGTTGGTTCCTAGGGTCATTAAGGTCACAACAAACCATTTTGCAAAAGTTTTAACCCTAAAATCAATTTTAAACAATTTTTATACTCTAAACAAGCTCACAAAAGAATCTGCAAAAACAAGCAAACTAACAAATACTATTTGCTAAACTAAGGGCATGGTTGGCTAGGTCGTGTTCCACTGAATCCATTGATATAAAATTTGTAATTTTTGGACGTGTGGTTTGAAAGTTACAGGGGTTTGAAATTCACAAATAATTCTGTTTTCAAATCTGTTTTTAAACCAAAACTGGCCACGTGGCGCACTACGACTGGCTGGTACCGATTCGGTGTGGATCACGCTGCAGACCGTAGGATCTAATCGAATCGTGCGATCCAGAACGCATACCCCTTCGCGGTTAAGTGGACTAATCCTGCTCGCTCAATCTAGATCGGACGGCTGTCATCGCACTGACCAAACTTGGGCGACGCAGCGACGGTCGCTGGCGGCAGCGAGGTCAGTCGGCGGCGGCACTGGCGAAATAGGACGCGAGGAAGAGGGGGAGGATGCTCACCGGGTTCGCAGAACACTGCTGATGCTCAACGTGCTTTTGGTTGGTGGAGGGGCGCACGGGGACGGGCAGGATTCCTCGCCGGAGTTGGTTCTGGCGACGGACGCACGCGGTCGAGGTCGAGGACGACGCTGTGGTCCACGAGAAGACAAACGGAGGACTGGGTTAGCTGCGCAAGGCCATGGCAAAGATGCTTGCGTGACCGGGAAGATGCGGGACGGTCAGTGCTTACCGGGGAGGTCGTCGGAGAGGTGGCCGACGCGGCGGCGTTCGAAAGTATGATGTATCCGATGCTATGGGGCGCCCGCGGTTGAGAGGAGGGTGCTGGGAGATACGTTTGGGAGTGGGGAAGTTGTCAGCGTGCTCAGGGAGGCTCGGGGTGGTGTGTGCTGGCCGGATTTTGGGAAGAAAGCTCGTCGGAGTAGTGTGCTTGCCACGAACAATCCGAGCAGCCTGGTGGCGAAGATAGGTTGGCGTCTGAGGAACGGAGGAGAAGGCGCTGGCGTTTTATCGAGCATGGTTAAAGCGAGGTAAAGGCGCGACGTTATGGCGAATTGAACGCGCGGATTGAAGGCAGCAACGGCAGCGAGGTTTGGGGGAGGGAGGTCGCGCGGTGAGGACGATGAACAGAGGAAAGTGGGGCCGTTGCGTCAGTGGGAAAAGGGGAGAGGGGGAGGTCCACATGTCAGTTGCTCCGCGGGTTCAAAATGGAGTGCGAAGCGTTTTCTTTCTGGAAGGGAGCTGGGCTGCTTTGCTGGGCTTATTGGGCTGCTGGGTTGGGTCGACAAAACTCTATTTTTTTCTTAATCTGAACCCTTTTCTTTTTCTGAATTTATTTTCTGTTTTGAATTTCAAACAAACAAACAATGTCCAAATCAAATCAAATAATCACCAAACCTTGCACTAAGAATTTGGTTCTGTTTAGTAGCACAAACCAACTTCAAAAATAAAATAATATTTTAAATCTTTTTAGGTTCCATTTATTAATTAAGTAAAATGGTCCAAGGTTTATTAATAAAATAGGGTTTGGTTTATTTAATAAAATCTTCATTTGAAATCCAAATACTTTCAAAACCATATCAGTAGATTTTATTTGGAAATAAAGAATATTTGGTAAACTTGTTTAAAACAAAATAACCTTTCACTTTAGGGTCCATTAATAATTAAATAAAATGGGCCTTAGTTATTAAATCAAATAGAGTTTGATTTTATTAATAAAATCTTTATTTGAAACCTAAATATTTTCAAAACCAAATCAGTAGGTTTTATTTGGGAAATATAGAATACTTGGAAATTTGTTTAAAACAAAATACCCTTTTATTTTAGAGTCCATTATTAATTAAATATAATAGACTTTCATTATTAAATCAAATAGGATTTGTTTTATTGAGATATTTATTTTGAAATCTAAAAATAAAGCCAAAACACTTTAGTAGGTTTTATTTGTGAATATCAAATATTTGGGAAAACTTATTTTAAATAATTTGATGTTTTCAATTAAATTGGTAAAACCTTTTATTTAAATAAAGTTGGATATTAAATCCTTATTAATTTATTTAAATAAACCTTTGCTAATTTTATTAAAAATAAAATGTTTTAATTCCAAAGCTTGGCCAAGGTTTAATTTGGCTTTATAAAATATTCTTTATTTATAAACTTCTATTTCATTTGAAAACAAATCTTTTCATTTAATTGTTTCAAAATAGTATTTCCAAATGTTTTTATTTTTCCTTTTATTAAATGTTTATCTTTTTAAATCCCTTTAGGTTTTATTTAATTCAAATGGGTTTGAAGTTCCAATTGAATTCAAAAAGTTTCTTCTGGCTCTGAAAATCAAACAAAGTTTTATTTTATTCATTTATTTTCACATTACAAGATTTGGAAAATCTTGGGATGTGACAGGCTACCACCCGTAAAATAAATCTCGTCCCGAGATTTGGGGAGGCTAGGGTTACCAGCAAGTTCAAAACAAGTAGGGTACTACCACCCTTTAAATTTTCAAACAAAAATTACATATTGGCCTTCTTGGGATCCTGGGAAAACTTCTCTAAGCAAACTTTTGCATGTGTCCTTGGTTTCCATTCTTGACTCATGGGCCAAGGTTGAGATCCTTGATAGGCTTGTTCAACTTATTCTTCATCTTTTCTGGACAGTTGCTTGCATAATGTCCTGGATTCTTGCAGTTAAAACAATGGATGTCCTTGAGTTCTTTACGTGGCTCTTGTGGACAAGTTGGTACATAGTGACCTAGCTCTTTGCAGTTGCTGCACCATACTTGGCCAATCTCCTTATTCTTCTTGTTCTCTGGGCACTCACTGGAGTAGTGTCCCATTTCCTTACATTTACGACATTGCACAAGGTTCATGTCTGGTCTTGGTTTCTTGGGTTTCTTTGATCCTTTGAATTGGGTTGTCTTGTTTGGAGGTATAAGTGGTCCTTTTCCTTTGCCATCAACATTCTTGGCATACTTGGATCCTTCTTGTTTCCTTTGTTCAACAATGGCATAAATGGGGCATTGGATAGGGGCATGGTCATTTCCTTCACAAAGGTAACAAGTAGCTTGAGAGATGGGACATTGTCCAACAGGATGATTTTCTTCACAGTTAGGGCATTGACCTTCATGCTCCTTGGAAGTATGATCCTTGTCTCCACAAATAATGCAAGCTGGTGCTCCATCTAGAATAACATTCTTGTCATCCTTGTTGTCATAAACTCTTTTGGGATAGTTTTCTTCCATGCTGATCATTTGATTAGTCACCTTAAGCATCAGTTGGGATTGTTCCTCCAAAAACTTTTGCAGTGTTGGATCTTTATCACTATTGTTAGCTATGAACTGAGCTGTCAGTTGGTTCAACTGGTTCTGGGTTGCTATGAGCTCTTTCATGCTGTCCTCTTGGTTGTTGTTGTTGTCATCAACCTTGATGTTGGAGCCTCTTGGAGTAGTCATCTGTTTGGGTTGAAAGGATTAGAATAGGCAAAATATTTCTAAGGAGTCAATCCTATTCACACACATCACAATTCACACAAGCAATGTGCAAGCAATCACAAACAAACATTTCACTCAAACAACAAAGTTCAAGCACATTTTTAGGCAACAAAATATTTTTGTTACACCACATAAGTTGGTGGGTTTGACTTAACTAAAATATGGTGGTCCATCTATATGGTTCACTTGTGATCTTCCTTCTTTCTTGGTTTCTTCCTATTACTTGGGATCATGGTTTCCTTGAGAAAAACTCTTGGTTACAATACTTCAAATGATGTAGGCTCCTTCTAACTTTTTGCATTCCCTCAGTCTCTAAATCTTGAGTAAGATTTCTTTGTCTCACTTGTAGTCCTTAGTGGTTTCCAAGTTGAAGGTCCTTGGTGAACATGCTGAAGATTTTGAAGTCATTAGAGTTGAAGAAGTTGAAGTCATTAGAGTTGAAGATGTTGAAGAAGTCCTTTGCACATGGTGTAGTCTTGCACTACAAGGAATCTGTCTATATATGACCCTCAATTTTCGTCACAGAATCATCATAGCAGTCCGTTTATGACGATTCTATGACGATTTTGAGATCGTCGAAAGCTGGGCGTCGCAAATGAACTATAACGACGTTTTTGGTAAAATCGTCATAACCGTCTATGACGATATTGAATCGTCATAACGTCTATGACGATCCAATATCGTCATGGACCATCTAGCCAGGCCAGCTCAGATCCTACGTGGCTGATCCTACGTGGCAAAATTGTGACGAAATAAAATCGTCTTAAATCAAAATCAGCCCAGTCCATTTTAGTGATCTAAATGGGCTGGCCCAATAATTCTAGCCTTTTATTTGCTAGGCCTTGGCCTTTTTAGGTTTGTCACTTTTGGGCCTTGCCTTCTTATGGTACACTTATTTATTTTCAGATTTGTTACAATATATTTTGGGCCACGGCCTTTTTAGAGCCCAAATATATTTCATCCAGTCCAGATTTCTGCTATTTTTTAACTAGAATTTGCATTTTCATTTCTGGAATTGCTTCAGCCATGCAATAAATCGAGAAAATACACTAGAGTTTCCAAATACATCAATAAAATACACCATTTTCAGCAAATACACAGCATACAGATAATTTATCAGCAAATAGCAGGCTCACAAATGCACATCCAAGATTACAATTCAGTATTTACATTCACTTATTAGCAAATAGCACCAATTGCAACACCTCGGACAAGCTCCTCGGATCGCTGCACGAACAAGCTCCTCCGCTCTCCCGAAGTGGCGCAGCTCCACTCTAGCACGATCAGCTGAAACATGAACAAAGCTTGTAGTTTCAGAATATGGGTAGCAGCAAATTTTACATATAGTTCTAGCAATCCAGAATAGGGGTAGCAGAAAATTTACATAATGTATTAGCATTCATAATCAGTGGTTTCATATCCACAAAAGCTTTCTAATCATTTGATTAAGTTTAAATCATATTTGAAAAAGTTCTATTCACTCATTCGTATCACTGTAAATACTATGGATCTTGTATAACTCATTTACAAGCACCACTCCAAGAACTCGTTTAATAATTAACATGATATTACATGGAGTAGCTTTGTAAGCCACTGAACTAAAGATAACATTGGCATGGTACATGATATATTACATGGAGTAGCTTTGTAAGCCACTGAACTGAAGCTAACATTGGCATTGTACATGATATTACATGGAGTAGCTTTGTAAGCCACTGAACTGAAGATAACATTGGCATGGTACATGATGAATGATAGCAGAATAATTCCGAGTATGATCAAATGCCCCTGGATCATGTAAGAGTAAGAGTCATAAGACTCAAACTAACCCTATTAAAAGAGCACTCATATTTACACTACCAGACTAGTGATGCTTGCAGTGTGTTCAAATTGTTTTATACTGATTGTTTTATACATGAACACATGCACTAATTAGTTTCTTGTTCGTGCAAAACCAAACCCAAAAAAACAAATATGGAAATAAATTGTTCGTGCACTAATTAGTTCCTTGTTCGTCCATTAAGAGAATAAATTGTTAGGGATTGGCAAGCTAACATACACATGACCAAGTATTTTACACGGAGGGAGCACATGCAGATAATTACAAGAAATAAACAAAATCTAACAAGGAGGAGAGGGACCTGACTAGCAGCCGCTCGTTTTGGAGGTGACCAGCAGTAGCAGGTCGTGGCGTTGCCGATCCATGCGACTTGGCGATTGCGGCCTTGGACCTGACCATGAGGTTGGAGTGGTGGACATAGGCCCCGAGCTTCTTTAGCAGCAGCAGGTGAGGCATGGACGTGGACATGGCGCACATTGCCTTCTCGGCCTCCTCAGGCCACAGACTGCTTGTTCCGTGATGCCTTGAGCAGCAGCTGGAGGAGCAGCTTGTCGAAGGGAATCAGACAAAAAAATCATAAGGGAATCCACCATGATCGAGAGGGGAATCAAACAAAACAAAATTCAAAGAAGCGGACAGATATGGGGGAACAATACATACATGATGGGGGCAACACAGTGTTACTCCATAGTGTTTATAGGTTACTCCACAATGTTTATATCTGTGTCAAACTGAAACAATGGAAATTCAGAAGATAACACACTTTTGCTCAAAGTATGACACTTGTACTTAAAATATGCACATGGAACAATAATGAATGGTTTCGTATTCAAATCTTATGTACACCAAGTTTAATCTGCTACATTGTTTAAAGAAGTACGCAAAACATAACCATCAGAGGTATGCTGCAAAATTTACTGGTATGTTTAGGGTGCAGACAAGCAATGGGAGAATATACACGATTTAATGGTGCTTTCAAGTATTCACTGATTCCTCTGTATTGCCAAATTACCTTAACAGCATATAGTCATTGCTTTCAGACTAAATTCTAACTGGAAGTTACTAGAGTATATGCTGCAATCAGACTAACTTCTAGCCAGTGCCTTTTCTTTTAGTTTATCATCTACCTAATAATCAAACTCTGACAGATACCAGAGAGAAAGCTATGTATGCTGCAATCAAGTGGTGCTATATCTAGTACCTAAAACAACAAAACTATCTGTTCCGAGCTGCTCTAGACAGGCCAACCTATCATCTTATACAGAAAAAGGACTGATGTACGATCTTTAGTTTAGTTTCCCACCAATTTTGGACCTCTCTCTATATATATATCTCTAATAATCCTCCTGCCACTAGGGATAACTTTTGAGTTATGCTGTGGCTGGCGTAGATTGCCTACAGACACCAGATTTCGCCATCTTCTGGGTGGCTCCTTCGGTGGATGTAGGCGATGTTACGGCAACCAAAAATCTGGAAGGGGGTGCAAGTAAACAGAACATGATTAGAGCATGAACAATTGAGGAACAGAGGTTGTAGAACCAAGAGAAAGACAAGGTGTAGACTGTACAATCAATCTAGAACAAGGTGTGCAACAAACATCACATTTTTTTAGAAAAAAGAAAAGGTACTAGGTTGATGTACCGCTTCATAGATACAAGTGTTCATCCATTTGCAAATTTGCAGAGGAAGAATCTTGCATTTCCACATGGAGGCAGAGTTTTAGAACAGAAACTTAAGCATTACTTGTTAAGGACCAACACTAGTACATAAATGAAGGCAGGAAATAAAGGAGGAGCTACAAAGACAAATTCATGTCATGTACTAAAACAGAGGTAGCATTAGCAACAGGACATTCATAGCTCTATGCACGGGAAAGAAAGGACATGGCAATTGAGTAGTTGGTATGAAAGTTGTGAAATATAACTTAGGACAGCTCAACCTAGAAAGTGCAAAGAATACAGAATATGACTTATCATTTGTCTTGAGTCACAAAAACAAGACAGTTGATTCCCCGTCTATGTTATCCTAATTTACCCGATACATATCATCTTATATTCCAAAGGAAGCTACAGAAGAAGAGACACTCCTTAGATTTTGTACCTGTCCCACCAGCCACATCGAGATGCTTCATCCCAGGAAACGGGTTCAGCTTCGAAATCAGCCTGAAAAATAAGGAGTAACAAGATTCCGGTAAGGAAGAACCCCCCAATTGGAATGGATCGAGCAAAGGGAGGCAGTGGGTAAGCTTGAGCAACCTGTCCTTCCACGGCCTGTGCAGCCCAATGCTCATGAGGTCGTTCATGACGTCGTAGCTGGAGGCGACGCTGCTGAAGACGTTGCCCACCAGCTTGCTCTTCTCGTCCTCGCGCACCTGCTTGTATCCTGACGAAATAGCAGCAACGATATAATCCATCCTTGTCAGGTAGCTGCGGGTCACGAGAGGAAGGGGGAAGGACGAGTAGGAGGGGCGTACCGAAGCTGGTGGCGTGGGAGTGGAGGAAGGCCGTGGGGCTGGCGCAATCTTCTGATGTCCCAGTTCAGTGGTTCAGGGAACTGTATGTTGGCATACCTTGCGTGCAAGCTTCTGCAGCTTCTCTTGTTCCATTTTCTGCAGAAATAGGTCATCAGCATGTACTGTCCAAGCAAGATTGCTGCAAAATATGACTGCAAAATATGAATATTGTACTGTCCAAGCAAGATTGCTTCTTAGGATAACATGTTATGCTCTAAAACCTCAGGTAAAAGCTGCTGATGAGATAATAGAACCAATTCAATGTTCCATAAGTTAAGACATGCTTATGTGAAGCAATGGGGTATTACATGTAAGCACATGTTTTCTACTGATGTTTTGCATAAAGAACAGATATATAAATGTTTTTGGGGGTTTTCAGGACTAAACAGAAACATACAGTAAAAATAACTTGCATAGTAGAAGAATTTTGCTACCTAACCAAAAACATTGTAGGACAGCCATTTAGTCATGTAATTACACATTGCTTAATGAACAATAAAAATAATCAGGATAACCAATTAGTTCACAAGAGCCACAGCAAAATTATAGTCCAACTGGACCCCAAAATGAAAGAATAAAGGTTCAGTGAACAGGTCACACAGTGGCATTGAAACATTAATAAAAGGTTAGAAGAATCACAAAAAACCAACACTGCCATATAATTGGCAGTCCCTAGATCAAGTATTATTTGCACTTCTATCTGTATAACCAAAAATCAATCCCCAATTCCAAACCACCTAAAGATTCGCATCAGAGCAACCATCCATATGAAGGTCCAATAGTAAGAAAACATGAAGAACAAATCCTATCAGTTCAGAGGCAGGTTGGGAAGATCAGCAATTCTGTCACAATAGCACTACAACAGCTATGGCATCAAATGACCATAACTGAGCAACCAACCATATATCAGAGACAGGTTGCTGTTAACTAAAGCAAGGCACAGCTAAATCTAAGGGGTAAAAGTTGAAATATCCATCTCAGGACAACAATCCAAAACGGCCATAAAAAGTCCCAGGAGCTAAGTAGCTAACACAATCGAAACAACCTAAAATGACCATAAAAAGTCACAGAAGCAAATGCAGCTGACAATCATAGACGGAATTCACAAACAATGGTATTACAAATAGCGGAGAACTTGATTTTAAAATGAAGCAGTTCAGTGGCAGGTTAGGGAAGAACCTCAATTCAACTACAACACCAGTGGAACAGCTTATCACATCAAGCAGGCAACCGCTAGGGTTTACACAATCGAACATCACAGTCCACCTCGTACTACATAGCAACGACGCAACCCAATGGCAGATCACACAAAAAAAATGAAAACCTTGAGCCCTGCACACGATGAACTAGTCGCGAGACGCGCAAGAGGATTCGCATCGTACCGGAAACTCTCGAGTCACAGGTCGCGGTGGCGAGGTGGAAGGAGCAGCAGTCGTTATACCTTGATGTAGACGTTCTCGGCGGCCTTCTCCTCCTCGCCGAGCACCTTGCCGCCGGAGGAGCGGAGCGGACTCTGCACGAAGCTCGCCGCCACCGACCTCGCCGGGGTCCTGGACGCCGCCGCCCTCACTGCTGCCGCCGCCATCTACATCGCCGCCGGAAACCCTAGAAGATGGTGGCTCGCTTGCTTGCTCTCTCTGTATTCTTGTAGTGGACACGAAGCTGGAGGAAGCGGGACTGGCCATGGGCCGCGAATCCGGGGTCGACGGGATCGAACCTGGTGTCCAGCGGTAGGACCTCCGTATCCTCGAGGTCGTTGGTGCGGCCAGCGTCCTCAATGGAAGCTATGGTCCAGGTGGTTTCCGTGCTGATACACCACCACCCGGCGGTGTGGCTCCCATCGCCATGGACGGAAAGGTCAAAAGGCGACCTCTACTCCTCTCTGTAGATCCGAGGCTTAGGCTAGGGTTCGGTTGGAGGCAAGGTTTGGTGGTTCCACGAGGTAGACGATGGGGATTCGGGGGAGGTGGATGGCGAGGCAGTGAGTAGCCGGATTTGTCCGAGATCTACCCTGGCGGCGGAGGTTGGGGAATGGGTTCGCTAGGTATGGGTTCGCGTCACAGGAACGACGAAGGAGAGGATGCAATGCTTGGTGGGTTCGCTAGGTATGGGTTCCTCTCGCGCCTATAGCCAGGTCATCCACCGGTGGTGTGCCACGTCATCGATCCATGGCTAGTGTTCCACAGAAGACCATCACATCCCTCCATCATGTTTGCATCCAACGGCTGGAATTTTCTTCGTCTTATATCTTGTCCTTCCTAGCACTATGACGATTTTATCTTATGCAATTACGACGTTTCTGAGAAAAAATCGCCATGATTTTGCTAGGTTTCGACCCTTCCGAACAGCCCATGACCATGTAGTCTAGAATCGTCATAAATTTATGACGATTTCATACACAGTCACTACCAAAAGGTCATAGTTTGACACATTTCTTGTAGTGTTGGGTCATGGGTAGGTTTTTCCATCAAGTTGAAATAGAAGAGAAGTAGAGTTGAAACCAAAATGGTTGAGGGAAGAGTTTACAAGTGTTTTAGTAAATAAGTTTTTGGAACAAGTACAACTCCTATTTTTCTAAGGGGTTTTGTCAAATCCTAGGTTTACAAATCCTACAGGCAACACAATGCTCTGATACCATCTGTAGGGGTCTCAACCTAATAAGGTAGATTCCTCCTGTGTTTACAATGCTAGTCCCTGGATCAATAGCTAGCATCCACAGTTAAGATGTAATATCAAGAAACAAAGGTCATAATATAACTTTATAACCAGGAATAACATAAATTTTATTACATCTTACATAGCTCATTTGGCTATTACATTACATTGCAGCGGAATAACTATAAGCATGGGGTCCTTCATCTTCAAAGTGCCACAGGCAGATGTTGGTTGTAGACTTTGTAATCCTAATCAATCAATCTTCACTAAAAATAATCAAACCTGCAACATACAAGTTACAGCCACAAAGGGTCAATACATTTGAATTGTATTGGCAAGTGATACTATGGTAGTATAGTGGGGTCTATCATCTATATGCATTTGGCTAAGTGGAGTTGAGGCTTGCATTGCTCAAAATAGATTTTTCCTTAACATTTGAAAATACTAAATTTTTGCTTTGATAAAATCATTTTTCTCAATCAAAGATTGAAGATCCTTTCCAAGGCATCTACCAATCAAAGATTGAAGATTTTCAAACAACCCTTGTTCAATCCACAAGATTTTAACTTAGAAATTTGAATGATGAGATTCTTGATTGCTTCCATGTCTTGATGCTCAAATTGTCCTTTACCAGGGACATGGCTAAGTACTTAGGTTTTACACTCTGCAGAGGTGGTGCACTTTCCCCACAAGACTTGGTTTCCCAAGACAAGATCTTTCAGAAGCTTTCCCTTAGAACAAAATGGACGCGTTCCAACCTATCAAACACTACCACCCACTGTCCATATGGCTAAGTTCTTGCAACCTATATGATCATGGCAGAGCCCATATTGCCAAGTGGTTGCACTTGAAGCTTCTCAACATTTGACATCTCAAATCCCTTTGTTCCTAGGTGGCCATCCACAAGTGAGATACACAAGCCAAGTCATGGCCTTGTGAACCACTCAACATAAACCAATCCTTCCATTCCACCCAGGTGATTTATTAACTTAGTTGTTTTATTAAACCAAAAACATAAGTCCTCGGACTTAGAGATTTTTCCATAGTGTGAATATATTTCCACCCATGTTTTCTATTAGCTAGGCTAAGCTTGATAGTAATAGGAATCTTAACTTAGGAAGATTTCCACTAAGGTTTATTCTACTAGGTTTTCCTATAGCAAGGTTTATACCTAGCAAAATCCATGCAAGTTTTACTTAGCAAAATCACTAATGCATAATGAAAGTAATGGGACAAAAAGTATGAAGCATCACTTGCCTTTTTGGTAGGGAATGGTGGTTCACTCCTTGATCTTGCTAGTCTCACACTTCACTACAAGTCAATCAAGCAAACACAAATTCAATTCACATTCCAAACCAAAGTCAAACAAACAATTTTTCACACTCAAAGTAATGGAATCTAAGTCATGCATAAGCCTGCAAAGGTTGGTTCCATTGCAAGGATGGTCTCCACTAGGCTTCTAAACTTTGTAAGTTCCAAATTGATCATTTACCAAAATGGCAAAGTCATTAGTTAGAGGGTTTTGCCCAAAAACTAATTTAAAATCCATTCAATATTTTATATGGTGGAAAATGGTTTTATCAAATCAAAAATCTTTAAGTTTCTCACCAAAAGTTTCTAACTCTTAAGTCTTGGTGTTTTGGTTCAGTAGCTTTGAATCAAAATATTTTCCCAAGGTTTTTATTCCAAAAATCCTTTTTCATAATAAATCCATTATCTTTATTTAGCTAGAAATAGACTAATTCAATTAATCCATTCTAAATTTTTCCAATTTCATTTTCAAAACCATGGGTTGGTTCCTAGGGTCAGTAAGGTCACAACAAACCATTTTGCAAAAGTTTTAACCCTAAAATCAATTTTAAACAATTTTTATACTCTAAACAAGCTCACAAAAGAATCTGCAAAAACAAGAAAACTAACAAATACTATTTGCTAAACTAAGGGCATGGTTGGCTAGGTCTTGTTCCACTAAATCCATTGATATAAAATTTTTAATTTTTGGACGTGTGGTTTGAAAGTTATAGGGGTTTGAAATTCACAAATAATTATGTTTTCAAATGTGTTTTTAAACCAAAACTGGCCACGTGGCGCACTACGACTGGCTGGTACCGATTCGGTGTGGATCACGCTGCAGACCGTAGGATCTAATCGAATTGTGCGATCCAGAACGCATACCCCTTCGCGGTTAAGTGGTCTAATCCTGCTCGCTCAATCTCGATCGGACGGTGCATCGACGGTCGCTGGTGGCGGCGAGGTCAGTCAGCGGTGGCACTGGCGAAATAGGACGCGAGGAAGAGGGGGAGGATGCTCACCGGGTTCGCAGAACACTGCTGATGCTCAACGTGCTTTTGGTTGGTGGAGGGGCGCACGGGGATGGGCAGGATTCCTCGCCGGAGTTGGTTCTGGCGACGGACGCACGCGGTCGAGGTCGAGGACGACGCTGTGGTCCACGAGAAGACAAACGGAGGACTGGGTTAGCTGCGCAAGGCCATGTCAAAGATGCTTGCGTGATCGGGAAGATGCGGGACGGTCAGTGCTTACCGGGGAGGTCGTCGGAGAGGTGGCCGACGCGGCGGCGTTCGAAAGCTTGATGTATCCGATGCTATGGGGCGCCCGCGGTTGAGAGGAGGGTGCTGGGAGATGCGTTTGGGAGTGGGGAAGTTGTCAGCGTGCTCAGGGAGGCTCGGGGTGGTGTGTGCTGGCCGGATTTTGGGAAGAAAGCTCGTCGGAGTAGTGTGCTTGCCACGAACAATCCGAGCAGCCTGGTGGCGAAGAGAGGTTGGCGTCTGAGGGGAACGGAGGAGAAGGCGCTAGCGTTTTATCGAGCATGGTTAAAGCGAGGTAAAGGCGCGGCGTTATGGCGAATTGAACGCGCGGATTGAAGGCAGCAACGGCAGCGAGGTTTGGGGGAGGGAGGTCGCGCGGTGAGGACGATGAACAGAGGAAAGTGGGGCCGTTGCGTCAGTGGGAAAAGGGGAGAGGGGGAGGTCCACATGTCAGTTGCTTCGCGGGTTCAAAATGGAGTGCGAAACGTTTTCTTTCTGGAAGGGAGCTGGGCTGCTTTGCTGGGCTTATTGGGCTGCTGGGTTGGGTCGACAAAACTCTATTTTTTTCTTAATCTGAACCCTTTTCTTTTTCTGAATTTATTTTCTGTTTTGAATTTCAAACAAACAAACAATGTCCAAATCAAATCAAATAATCACCAAACCTTGCACTAAGAATTTAGTTATGTTTAGTAGCACAAACCAACTTCAAAAATAAAATAATATTTTAAATCTTTTTAGGTTCCATTTATTAATTAAGTAAAATGGTCCAAGGTTTATTAATAAAATAGGGTTTGGTTTATTTAATAAAATCTTCATTTGAAATCCAAATACTTTCAAAACCATATCAGTAGATTTTATTTTGAAATAAAGAATATTTGGTAAACTTGTTTAAAACAAAATAACCTTTCACTTTAGGGTCCATTAATAATTAAATAAAATGGGCCTTAGTTATTAAATCAAATAGAGTTTGATTTTATTAATAAAATCTTTATTTGAAACCTAAATATTTTCAAAACCAAATCAGTAGGTTTTATTTGGGAAATATAGAATACTTGGAAATTTGTTTAAAACAAAATACCCTTTTATTTTAGAGTCCATTATTAATTAAATATAATAGACTTTCATTATTAAATCAAATAGGATTTGTTTTATTGAGATATTTATTTTGAAATCTAAAAATAAATCCAAAACACTTTAGTAGGTTTTATTTGTGAATATCAAATATTTGGGAAAACTTATTTTAAATAATTTGATGTTTTCAATTAAATTTGTAAAACCTTTTATTTAAATAAAGTTGGATATTAAATCCTTATTAATTTATTTAAATAAACCTTTGCTAATTTTATTAAAAATAAAATGTTTTAATTCCAAAGCTTGGCCAAGGTTTAATTTGGCTTTATAAAATATTCTTTATTTATAAACTTCTATTTCATTTGAAAACAAATCTTTTCATTTAATTGTTTCAAAATAGTATTTCCAAATGTTTTTATTTTTCCTTTTATTAAATGTTTATCTTTTTAAATCCCTTTAGGTTTTATTTAATTCAAATGGGTTTGAAGTTCCAATTGAATTCAAAAAGTTTCTTCTGGCTCTGAAAATCAAACAAAGTTTTATTTTATTCATTTATTTTCACATTACAAGATTTGGAAAATCTTGGGATGTGACACGCGCCTAGGGGTGTTTGTCCGCCCTGGCACGCTTATCCGTCTCCCCTCTGGACTTCTTGTTCCCCACGGAAAGTAATTGACTTTGACGTTTGTCCCGTACAATTCCGAGAATATTTCTTTACTAGCTTTTCTGAAACCAAAAACAGCAGAAAACAGGCAGTTGGCACTGTGGCAACTTTTTAATAGGTTAGTACCAAAAAACATGTAAAAAGTACCTCAAAGTGTAGACAAAGCAAAGAAAAGTAGATACTAACAAGCATGGAACATCAAAAATTATAGATACGTTTCTGATGTATCTGCATCTTGAAGTGATTAAGGTTAAAGTGAGACAAATAGGAGGTATATGCTTGATAGATCATAAGTTGAAAATCTTATGTCCCTTGAGTACGAGGGATGTTTCTCATGCTACTAAACTTTAGTCACAAGCAAGTTCTTTTCATTGTAAGTATATGTGTTCCATGACAACTGGATGCCCCTTTCCCCATGACACAAGAGTTATCCCATATCAAAATGACAAGGCAACAGACAATGAGCATCTCAGTGATATTTTTATTTACCATGAGCATGGTGCTTTTTTTCTCTTCTCTTTTTTTCTATATTTTTCTGAAAATGTTTCATAGATTGCTCATAATGGTTATGTTGCAAGTTTCCACCATGATTAGGCATGTCTTAGGCTAGCCGCCCAAGCGTTTCTCTAAAACATATGCAATACTCGATGGAATTACAAGATCCCCTTTTATTTCACACCGTCGACATCCATAAATAAAAGATCATGATATCAACTGGATAGATATGTACAAGTGTTGAAAGCATTCCCCATGACAGCATGGTTCTCCTAACTCCCAACTTATAATTTGCAAGCATATAAGCAACATAGATGGGCACAATGATTCAAGTTTATTAAGTGCAAGAAAATAAAGTGTGTCATCAAGTTCGTGAGAGCTTTAATCACTAATTTTCACATAACAAAAGTTTAATTTGGAAGATAAATAAACACATGAATATACTTGGAATGGTGTAACACGCCATGCATAGGAGTTTATAGTGGACTCTTTGGAATAACTTGGTTTCTTGGGAGTTGGATGCACAAGTAGAGCTCATACTCAGTACAAGTGGAGGCTAGCAAAAGACTGGGAGCGACCAACTAAGAGAGCAATTATGGCCATAATCATACAAAGCAACAAAACATTATTAATTAAAGCATAAAGTGATATCACAAGTTAAAAACTAAATAATCATAGAGGCTAAGGTGACTGGTTCATAGTCTTAACATGGTATAAGAATGTGCCAAGTTAACCCAAATAAAGCATCAAAGAAGAATACCACAATATTATGCTTTTGTATGCTAGAACAACGCATGATTCTTTCAAGGCACATTAAGAAATCTCAATTGTTTGAAACAATTCATGCTTCAACAATAATGACTAAGCATATAGTCAAAGCAACATCTAACATGACATGATAAAGTCTAAGCCACTATCAAAACAAGCTTCTTTTTGTACCAACATAAGCATGGAGCTTCCTACTCCCTTCCAACACCAATTGACTTATTTGAAACAACTCACAAATATAATAATCAATAAAGATCTATGAGATTGTATCACAAATCTAGAAAGAAAAACTAAAAAGTTCTAAGAAAAAATCATAAGAAAACTAAGGCTAAACGCGGTGCTAGCAAAAGATAACAGTCACAGAACAATAAGAGTGAAAACTAGAGTGTTCTAGACAATGAAGAACTAGGTATGACTTCTCCAAAATAGGAGTGTTGGGGTCCAAAAAATTTATTGCACCAAACAAAGCAAAAGAAAACTAAAAATAAAAACAAAGACACTCCGAGAACAACATATAGTGCATGAAGCAATAAAAATGAAGTGTCTTGAAAGAAGACCTGAGCTTTTGCCCATTCTTCATCTCGTCACATCATTCTTCCCCTACACTTGAAAATTTCCTTCATACATAACTTCACACAATCTTCATTAGCAACCTTAGTGTATTCAAGATAATAAGTCTTTGGGTTTAGTTTCAACATAAGTAAAACTTCCATCAAAACTCAAGCTACTGTAGCAATTCCTTTTAAAATCTCAAGTGATCAAAGAGAACTCCAAAAGAAACCGATTAAGAGGCAAATGCAAATAATGGCAGAAATCTGTCAAAACAGACCAACAGGTAAAGACCGATTTTTTCGAAGACCTTAAGTTGCTTAAATAGAAAAGTGCTAAACTAAAAAAAGTTAGATAATAACCTGGGACATATTCTCATAAAATTACATCTCAATCGGACTTACTGGGATTTTTCACGATTTTTTACAGTGAAGCATAAAAATCTGTTTCGGGACAACAACTTCCCCAAATATTACTTATCTCTCATTAGAGGTTATTCTTGGCACAAAAACCACACAAAAAGTATAAGGAGAGGTTATTACAGAGGAAATAACTTCCAAGACTCAATAAAAGAAAAACTTACTAAAAACAAAAATAATTTGGGTTATCTCCCAATAGTACTTTTCTTTAACGCCTTTAAGCTAGGCAGAGGAAGCAAGAATCAAGTATTTTCAAATGAAGAAGCATCAAGATCAAGTTTCTTGCCCCTACCTTTATTACCTTTACTCTTGTCTTTAGGTAATGTATGATTGCTTGGTGGAGAAGCGAAATGCATAATGCCTTTTCCCACATCTATTATTGCTCCAAGGAGTTTTAGCAGGGATCTTCCAAGTGTAATTTGTCCTTTTCTTACACATTAAATAACAAGATAATTAGTAGATATCACTTTCCCTAGGATATTAGTAAACACTCCTTCAACTATTACAATGGGTAATATAGTGGCATTATTTGTAAGAGATATTTCTTCTCCATCCTTAGAAAGTCCCCAAAGATTCAAAGATTCATAAATATCCTTAGGCATAAGACAAAATTCAGACATAATATCACAACGAGCATACAACGTTTCATCATTTATAACAACTTTTACTGTAGGAAGACATTTTGAAGATTCGGAATTTATTGGAACATATTCATGATGCTCTCTAAGCATGCTATAGCATTCTTTTAAACTAGCTGTATTGGTCTCAAGAGTGTTTGATCTAGCATAAATTTTTGTAAAGGATGAATCGGATTTGCTAGGCAAATTATATGTTACAATCAATTTTTTATGGAATTAAAAGCTTCATCCTCATTACACTGGAGGAAATCTATAACAAAGAGCAAGACCATAGTAGAAACTGCTAAGAAACAAGTCTAGAGTCATTTTAGGCTCATTTTTTATGTGAATCAAAAATTCTAGACCAAGCTTCTTTGAAACTCTCTTCACTTCCTTGTTTGAAAGTGAAGATCATTTCCACAGGTGACAAAGTGATTGGAGCAACACTAGACATAAAAGCAACTTGAAGTAGAAACTAATTTTTTGTGTTTTTGATAAGAAAAAGCAAACCAGTACAACTAATTTTTTGTGTTTTTGATAAAAAGAAAAAATCAAAACAAAGAAAAATAACTAAGCAAAACAAAAACAAAGTAAAGAGATTGGTTGTGAGAGACTCTCCTTGCGAGAATCTTCTTTCTCCTAGAAAAGTGACTGACAAGGAGGAAGAGATATGTAGATCTCGTTGGGAACCCCAAGAGGAAGGTATGATGAGCACATCAGCAAGTTTCCCTTAGTTATGAAACCAAGGTTATCGAACCGGGTAGGAGTAAGGGAACAACTCCAAGGTGTTGCTAGCAACTTGGAACCTGCATAACACAATCCACAGAACTTTGTCCCAACTTACAGTGAGGTAGTCAATCTCACTGGTTTTGCTAAAAACAAAGGATTAAACGTATAGTGTGGAAGATATTAATTGCTTGCAGAAATTAAATGGTAAACGGTAAATGGAATATCAATGGTAAAGGAATGGACTAGGGTCCACAGTAGTTCACTAGAGGTGTTCTCCATAAGATAAATAACATGCTGGGTGAACAAATTACAGCGGGGCAATTGATAGATTGAAAATGCATAACAATGCATATACTAGACATCTTGATTCCTATGAGATTTGTTTGGGCATTACAACATAATACATAGACCATAATCCAACTGCATCTATGACTAATAATCCACCTTCAGGTTATCATCTGAACACCTTCCAGTATTAAGTTGCAAGCAGCAGATAATTGCATTAAGAAAAGTGTGTAAAGTAAACAATACAATTATAAAATTTCCCTTGGACAAAGGATTTTTGTTTTCTCCCTAGTAGCAACAGCACATCTACAACCTTAGAAGTTTCTTTCACCCTCCCAGATTACTAGAGGCATGAACCTACTATCGATCATAAATACTCCCTCTTGGAGTTAAAAGCATCTACTTGGCCAAGATAGCTACTAGAAATGGAGAGCATGCAAGATCACAAATAACATAGACATGATAGAATCAATAATCAATCTGACATAGTATCTCAATATCCATCGGATCCCCGCAAACACAACATGTAGGATTACAAATAGATGATCTTGATCATGAACGGATCTCACAAGATCTAAACATGATAGCACAAAGGAGGAGAAACAAACATCTAGATATTGTATGGACCCATAGTCCAAGGGTGAACTACTCACGCGTCACTCCGAAGGCTGGCATGGTGATGAAGAAGGCCTCCGGGATGATCTCTCCCCTCCGGCAGGGTGCCGGGAAGAGCTTCGGATCCCCCCAATCTAGGGATGGGGATGGCGGTGTCTATAGACTGTTTCGTGGAGATTTGATAGGGTCCTTGCGGTTTCTTCCTTGGGGGGGTTATATAGGCGAAGGGGCAAGGTTGGTGGACTCTCGAGGGGCCCACACCATAGGGCGGTGTGCTCTAGGGGGACCCGCGCTAGCCCTACGTGTGGCCGCCTCGTGGCTCCACTTCTTCTTCCCTTCGGTCTCCGTGTCATGTCTGGTAAAATATTGATTTTGGCTTTTGTTTCGTTCAATTCTGAGAATATTTCTTTACTAGCTTTTATGAAACCAAAAACAGCAGAAAATAGGCAACTGGCACTGCGGCATCTTGTCAATAGGTTAGTTCCAGAAAAGGTATAAAAATACTTCAAAGTGTAGACAAAACATAAGAAAGTTGATACAAAACAAGCAGGGAGCATAAAAAATTATAGATACGTTTACGACGTATCAGTAGTTCATCCTTGGACTACGGGTCCATAGCAGTTGCTAGATGGTTATTTCTCATATTTTTGCTATCATGTTTAGATGTTGTGAGCTGCCTATCATGATCAAGGTCATCTTATTGTAATACTACATGCTGTGTTTGTTGGGATCTGATGGATATTGATTATTATGTCAGATTGATTATTGTTCTATCTGTTGGAGATATGCCCTAGAGGCAATAATAAATGTAGTTATTATTATATCTTTGTGTTTATGATAAATGTTTACATTCATGCAATAACAGTATTGACGAGAAACATTAATACTTGTGTGATTTGTAAACTAAATTAGAGTCCCTGGTAAAGCCTCTTTATAGTACTAGCTTGTTGATTAATAGATGATCATAGTTTCTTGATCATGAACATTTGAGATGTTGTTAATAACAAGGTCATATCATTAGGAGAATGGTATGATGGACATACTCCTATAGATAAGTGTAGCATAAAGATCAAGTCATTTTAATAGTTCAATTGCTATAGGCTTTCTGATACATAGTAACCTAATTCCTTCGACCATGAGATCATGCTAATCACCATAACAAGAAGGATGCTTTGATGACATCAAACACCACACCGTAACTGGGTGGCTATAAAGGTGTCATTGAGTGTTCAAAAAGTATGGGTTGAGGCACATGGATCAAGAGTGGGATTTGTCCATCCATATGACCGATAGATATACTATGGGCCCTCTCGGTGGAATGTCATCAATTTGTCTTGCAAGCATGTGACTGGCTCACAAGGGATCACATACCACGGGAACGAGAAAAGAGTACTTATCAGTAACGAGGTTGAACTAGGTATGCAGAGATACTGACGATCAAAACCTCGGATAAGTAAACTATCGTGAGACAAAGGGAAATTGGTATCGTATGTAAGTGGTTCATTCGATCGCAAAGTAATCGTAGAAATATGCGGGAGCCATATGAATTTCCAGATTCCTCTATTGGTTATTGATCGGAGAAGTGTCTCGGTCCAGTCCGCATAATTCACGAACCGTAGGGAGACACACTTAAGGATTCGATGTTGTTGAGTAGTTATGGAATGATGAGTAAGAGACCAAATGTTGTTCGGAGTCTCGGATGGGATCCAGGATATCATGAGGAGATCCGGAATGGTCCGGAGAATAAGATTCATATAAGGAAAGTCCTGTTTCGGAGTTGGGGAATGATTCCGGTGTTTTCACCAGGAATGTTCTAGAAGGGTCTGGAAGGTCCGGAACTCCGGAGGGGAAGGGTACATGAATGTGTCATGACAATATGGATTGGTTGCATCATGTACTAGGTTACTTGGCTGGGCAAAATAAAGGGAGAAATCAAATCCTAGTTTGAAAGTCAAACGCCAATTTGAAAAAAGTCAATGGCAAGTTTGTTTGGTGGAGGGAGAGTAGGAAACCTACTTGGGGAGGAAGTTTCCTCCCTCCACCCGTCGGCCAAGGAGTACGACTTGGGGGAGGACTCCCTCCTCCCAAGCCGCGCCCTCCCACCTATATAAGGAGGGACAGGGCTGCCCCTCTCCCTCACACCCAACACACCCCAAAACCCTAGCCCTAGCCGCCGACCTCCTCCAAGTCGCCGCCGCCTCCTAGGGTTTCTCCAACTCGCCGAGTTGGGGCTTACCCAAGCCCTAGCCGCCGGCCAAGCTCCCCCCTAGGTGCCTCCAAAACCCTAGATCACCAAGGCCTCTCTCAGACTCCACCATACTCACTCCGGCTTAAGGCGAAGCCCTACGAGATCTCCCCTCTACTTCCGGTACCACGCCGTCGTGCTGCCGGAAACGTGAGGAGAGTGATACAACCTCCGCTGCCTGCTGGAACAAGGGAGAGGAAGGTCTTCATCGAGTACCGAACGTGTGACCGATTGCGTAAGTGCTGCCGGAACGCAGCGTCGGAAGGATCATCTACACGATCTTGAGATAGGCAAGAGTACGACTACATCACCCACGAGAATCTGCTCTCGTTAACCGCTTTCGAATCTTCGAGGGTGAGTTCCTCTATCGACTCGTTGCTATAATCTAGTAGATATATCTTGGCTTGTTTGTTTGCATGCGGTAGAAATTTTTTGTTTTCCATGCTACGAACCCCTTCAGTGGTATCAGAGCCGTGTCTATATGTAGATCTGTTGCACGAGTAGAACACAATGGTCATTGTGGGCGGTGGTGCTTTTATTATCAATTGATTTTTGTGTACTTTGCATCTTACGGTATGATGGGATGAAGCGGCCCGGGCTAACCTTACATGACATCGTTCATGAGACTTGCTCCACGCTCAACATGCAACTTGTATTGCATAAGTGGCTTTGCGGGTGTTTGTCTCTCCCATCATAGTATAGATCCAATTTACAACGGGCACTTGATAGTTCAAACATCAATGTTGTGGTTCTTGTTCGTAAGTTAGAGCGACACTTATTGAAAGCCCCAAACCACGTAAAATATGCAAAGAAAATTAGAGGCATCTAACTTTGTTTTGCAGGGGTGTGCTGTGATGTGATATGGCCATGATTGTGATTATATTTGATGTATGCAATGTTCCTTATTGTAAGTTGGCAACCGGCAGGAGCCATATGGTTGTCTTTAAATTCCGTTAGTACACGCGTGTCTATTCAAAGTAGTTGTAATAGTTGAAGCTGGTGGACGACAACCATGAAACGGCGCCATTGACCTTGACGCTATACTGGTGATGATGGAGATCATGTTCGTGCTTGAAGATGGAGATTGGAAGCACAAGAATAAAGGCCATATCATATCACATATTATGAATTGCATGTGATGTTAATCCTTTATGCATCTTGTATTGCTTAGTTAACGACGGTAGCATTATAAAATGATCCCTCAAGCACACAAATTTCAAGTTCCAAAGTGTTCATCCTTAGTAAGCACCGTTGCTAAAGCTCGTTGTTTCGAAGCACCACGTGATCATCGGGTGTGTTAGATTCTGTGGGTGTATACAACGTGAGCAAGCCAGATTTGCTCATGCGGAAGCTAAGGTTTGATCTTGACGAGCCTAGCATGTACAAACATGGTCTCGGAACACGGATCACCAAAAGGTAAAGCATGAGTCATATAGTAGATATGATGAACATGTTGATTGTTCGCCATTGAAGCTACATCAACTCTCCTGATGATCGGTTTTGATGTGGTGGATTTGGTTCATGTGATCACTAAAACAATGTGAGGGACATTGTTTTGAGTGGGAGTTCACCTAGATTAATTAAACTATTAATTAGAACTCAATTTGTCATAAACTTAGTCTAAACTATTGCAAATATATTGTAGATCAATGGCGGCCCCTACCATCAATTTTAATGCGTTCCTAGAGAAAGAAAAGTTGAAAAACAATGGAAGCAACTTCGCGGATTGGTTCCGCAATTTGAGGATTGTCCTCAATGCTGGTAATTTGACCTATGTGCTGGATGCACCGCTGGGTGAACCACCTGCGGCTACTGCTACCGATGAAGTAAAGAATGTTTACCTCACTCGGAAGAATCAGTACTCCACAGTTCAGTGTGCTATCTTGTATGGTTTGGAATCGGAGCTTCAGAAAAGGTTTGAGAACCATGACCCACATGATATTGTTCGTGAACTCAAAATGATATTTGAGGCTCACGCGGCAGTTGAGAGTTATGAGGCTTCTAAAAAGTTCTTTAACTGCAAGATGGAAGAGGGCAGCTCCGTCAGTGAGCATGTGCTTAAGATGTCTGGGCACGCAAACAAACTCCAAAGTTTGGGTATAGTGATTCCTAATGCTTTGGGTATTTACCGCATCCTCCAATCACTACCACAAAGTTACAAGAACTTTGTGATGAACTACAATATGCAAAACATGAACAAGACGTTGCCAGAACTCTTCTCCATGTTGATATCTGTAGAAGTGGAGATCAAGAAAGAGCATCAAGTGTTGTTGGTCAATAATACCACCAAATTCAAGAAAGGCAAGTCTAAGCAAAAGGGAAACTTCAAGAAGGGTGGTAAGAAAGTTGCCACACCGACGAAGAAGACCAAGGCTGGGCCTAAGCCTGATACTGAGTGCTTTTACTACAAGGGAGAAGGTCACTGGAAGCGGAATTGCCCAAAGTACTTGGCGGATTTGAAGAAAGGCAACATCAATAAGAAAGGTATATCCGATATACATGTTATTGATGTGTATCTCACTAGTACTCGTAGTAGTGCCTGGGTATTTGATACTGGTTCAGTTGCTCATATTTGTAACTCGAAACAGGTGCTGCAGAATAATCGAAAGCTAGCGAAGAACGAGGTAACGATGCGCGTTGGAAATGGATCAAAGGTTGATGTGATCGCGGTCGGCACGCTACCTCTTCATCTACCATCGGGACTAGTTTTATACTTAAATAATTGTTATTTGGTGCCTGCGTTAAGCATGAACATAATATCTGGATCATGTTTGTTGTGAGACGGTTACTTGTTTAAGTCCGAGAATAATGGTTGTTCGATTTATATGAGTAATATGTTTTATGCACATGCACCTTTGATAGATGGTCTATTCTTATTGAATCTCGGTCATGGAAATACACATATTAATAACATTGAATCTAAATGTTTGAAATTAAGCGATAACTCGACCTATATGTGGCACTGTCATATTGGAGTGAAACGTATGAAGAAACTCCATTCTGATGGACTTCTTGAATCACTTGATTTCGAATCACTTGAAAGATGCGAAGCATGTTTGATGGGTAAAATGACTAAGACTCCATTTTCTGGTATGATGGAGCGAGCTACGGACTTATTGTAAATCATGCATACCGATGCGGTGGTTATCGTTATGTTCTTACCTTCACGGATGACTTGAGTAGATATGGGTATATCTATTTCATGAAACATAAGTCCTAAACTTTCGAGAAGTTTGAGGAATTTCAAAGTGAGGTGGAGAATCAACATAACAAGAAGATTAAATTTCTAAGTTGTGATCGTGGAGGTGAATATCTAAGTTACGAGTTTGGCGAGCATTTAAAGAAATGCGGAATACTTTCACAATTGACACCGCTGGGAACACCACAGTGTAATGGTGTGTCCGAACGTCGTAATCAAACTCTCTTAGATATGGTTCGTTCTATGATGCCACTTATAGATTTACCGCTATCGTTTTGGGGTTATGCATTAGAAACATCCGCATTCACTTTAAATAGGGCACCATCTAAATCCGTTGAAACGACACTGTATGAATTATGGTTTGGGAAGAAACCTAAATTGTCGTTCCTTAAAGTTTGGGGTTGCGAAGCTTATGTAAAGAAGTTACAGTCGGACAAGCTTGAACCCAAAGAGGAAAAATGCGTCTTCATAGGATACCCAAAGGAAACTATTGGATATACCTTCTATCATAGATCCGAAGGCAAAATCTTTGTTGCTAAGAATGGATCCTTTCTAGAGAAAGAATTTCTCTTGAAAGAAGTGACTGGAAGGAAAGTAGAACTCGACGAGGTTTTTGAACCTTCTCTTGAACTTGTGAATAGCGCAACACCGAAAGTAGTTCCTGTGGCGCCTACACCAATAAGAGAGGAAGCTAATGATGATGATCATGAAACTTCGGTTGAAGTTGCTACAGAACCTCGCAGGTCAACGAGAACTCGTACCACTCCTTATTGGTATGATCCCGTTATGAGTGTCATGTTGGTGGACAACACCGATGACCCTGCGACATATGAGGAAGCTATGATGAGCCCAGATTCCAATAAATGGCAAGATGCCATGAAATCCGAGATTGGATCCATGTACGAAAACCAAGTATGGACTTTGGTGGATTTACCGGATGGCCGGAAGGCTGTCGAGAACAAATGGATTTTCAAGAAGAAAACAGATGTTGTTGGTAATGTTATTGTCTATAAAGCTCGACTTGTCGCAAAAGGGTTTCGAAAAATTCAAGGAGTTGACTACGATGAGACTTTCTCACTAGTAGCGAAGCTAAAGTCTGTGAGGATTATGTTAGCAATCGCTGCATATTACGATTATGAGATATGGCAGATGGATGTCAAAACGGCGTTCCTCAATGGAGACATTGATGAAGAGTTGTATATGATGCAACCCAAAGGTTTTGTCGATCCTAAAGATGCTAACAAGGTATGCAAACTTCAACGGTCCATATATGGATTGAAGAAAGCATCCCGAAGTTGGAATCAACGTTTTGATAAG
The DNA here is from genome assembly GCA_910589765.1 of Avena atlantica. Taxonomy (NCBI): domain Eukaryota; kingdom Viridiplantae; phylum Streptophyta; class Magnoliopsida; order Poales; family Poaceae; genus Avena; species Avena atlantica. The sequence goes on along the minus strand of OU342739.1, from coordinate 491,768,323 downwards.
GTAATCAAAAACTTTGGTTTTATACAAACTTATGGAGAAGCTTGTATTTACAAGAAAGTGAGTGGGAGCTCTGTAGCATTCTTAATACTATATGTAGATGACATATTGTTGATTGGGAATGATGTAGACCTTCTTAATAGTGTCAAAGAATATTTGAATAATAGTTTTTCAATGAAAGATCTTGGCGAAGCAGCTTACATATTAGGCATAAAGAGTTATAGAGATAGATCGAGACGCCTAATATTATTGTCACAAAGTACATATTTGGACACAGTTCTAAAGAGGTTTGGAATGGAAGATAGCAAGAAAGGGTGATTTGTAATGGAAGATAGTATTAACCAGAAACATTAATACTTGTGTGATTTGTAAACTAAATTAGAGTCCCTAGTAAGCCTGTTCATAATACTAGCTTGTTGATTAATAGATGATCATGGTTTCTTGATCATGAACATTTGAGATGTTGTTAATAACAAGATCATATCATTAGGAGAATGGTATGGTGGACATACTCCTATAGATAAGCGTAGCATAAAGATCAAGTCATTTTAATAGATCAATTGCTATAGGCTTTCTGATACATAGTAACCTAATTCCTTCGACCATGAGATCATGCTAATCACCATCGCCGGAAGGATGCTTTGATGACATCAAACACCACACTGTAACTGGGTGGCTATAAAGGTGGCATTGAGTGTTCAGAAAGTATGGGTTGAGGCACATGGATCAAGAGTGGGATTTGTCCATCCATATGACGGATAGATATACTCTGAGCCCTCTCGGTGGAATGTCATCCAATTGGCTTGCAAGCATGTGACTGGCTCACAAGGGATCACATACCACGGGAACGAGAAAAGAGTACTTATCAGTAACGAGGTTGAACTAGGTATGCATAGATACCGATGATCAAAACCTTGGATAAGTAAACTATCGTGAGACAAAGGGAAATTGGTATCGTATGTAAGTGGTTCATTCGATCGCAAAGTAATCGTATAAATATGTGGGAGCCATATGAATTTCCAGATTCCTCTATTGGTTATTGATCGGAGAAGTGTCTCGGTCATGTCCGCATAATTCACGAACCATAGGGAGACACACTTAAGGATTCGATGTTGTTGAGTAGTTATGGAATGATGAGTAAGAGACAGAATGTTGTTCGGAGTCTCGGATAGGATCCAGGATATCACGAGGAGATCCAGAATGGTCTAGAGAATAAGATTCATATAAGGAAAGTCCTGTTTCGGAGTTGGGGAATGATTCCGGTGTTTTCACCAGGAATGTTCTAGAAGGGTCCAGAAGGTCTGGCACTCCGGAGGGGAAGGGTACATGAATGTGTCATAACAATATGGATTCGTTGCATCATGTACTAGGTTACTTGGCTGAGCAAAATAAAGGGAGAAATCAAATCCTAGTTTGAAAGTCAAATGCCAAATTGAAAAAAGTCAAACGGCAAGTTTGTTTGGTGGAGGGAGAGTAGGAAAACTACTTGGGGAGGAAGTCTCCTCCCTCCACCCGCCGGCCAAGGAGGCCGACTTGGGAGAGGACTCCCTCCTCCCAAGCCGCGCCCTCCCACCTATATAAGGAGGGACAGGGCTGCCCCTCTCCCTCACACCCAACACACCCCAAAACCCTAGCCCTAGCCGCCGGCCTCCTCCAAGTCGTCGCCGCCTCCTAGGGTTTCTCCAACTCGCCGAGTTGGGGCTTCCCCAAGCCCTAGCCGCCAGCCAAGCTCCCCCCTTGGTGCCTCTAAAACCTAGATCACCAAGGCCTCTCTCATACTCAACCATACTCGCTTCGGCTTAAGGCGAAGCCCTGCGAGATCTCCCCTCTACTTCCGGTACCACACCGCCGTGCTGCCGGAATCGCGAGGAGAGTGCTACAAACTCCACTGCATGCTGGAAAAAGGTAGAGGAAGGTCTTCATCGAGTACCGAACGTGTGACCGACTGCGAAAGCGCTGCCGGAACGCAGCGCCGGAAGGATCATCTACACGATCTTGAGATTGGCAAGAGTACGACTACATCACCCACGAGAATCTGCTCTTGTTAACCGCTTTGGAATCTTCAAGGGTGAGTTCCTCTATCGACTCGTTGCTATAATCTAGTAGATAGATCTTGGCTTGTTTATTTGCATGCGGTAGAAAATTTTTGTTTTCCATGCTACGAACCCCTTCACTATCATGTTTATGTTATTTGTGATCCTGCATGCTCTTCATTGCTAGTTAGTTACTCTGGCCAAGTATTTGTTTGTGACTCCAAGAGGGAGTATTTATGCTCGATAGTAGGTTCATGCCTCTAGTAATCTGGGAGAGTGACAGAAACTTCTAAGGTTGTAGATGTGCTGTTGCTACTAGGGAGAAAACAACAATCCTTTGTCCAAGGACAATTGTATTGTTTACATTACACACTTTGCTTAATGTGATTATCTGTTGCTTGCAACTTAATACCCGAGGGTTGTTCGGATGATATCTCGTAGGTGGATTATTGGTCATAGATGCAGTTGGATTACGATCTATGTATCATGTTGTAATGCAGAGGTGAATATCATAGCGATCATCATGTCATGTACATGCATTGTTATGCATTCTCTCTCTATTTGTAAATTGCCTAGCTGTAATTTGTTCACCCAGCATGTTATTTATCTTATGGAGAAACACCTCTAGTGAACCGTGGAACCTGTTCCATTCCTTCCCACTGATATTCCATCTATTGTTTACTGTTTACTTTATGCAATTACTACAAGAAATTACTTTCTTCCAAACTATACGTTTAATCCTTTGTTTTTAGCAAAACCAGTGAGCTTGACAACCTCACTGATAAGTTGGGTCAAAGTATTTTGGTTGTGTTGTGTGCAGGTTCCACGTTGCTAACAACACCTTCGGAAGTGGTTTCTTTCTCCTACTGGTTCGATAACCTTGGTTTCATAACTGAGGGAAAACTTGTTGTTGTGCTCATCATACCTTGCTCTTGGGGTTCCCAACAGGCTCTACATCAACCGAAACATCAAGCCTCGGGGGATAATGACATGGCTATGACTTATCAAGCTCCCATGATTGGTATACCTGGTATAGACCTAAACTAAGGAGCATAAGTTCCACAAGAAACTAAGAGTCCTGGAAGCATCTGACGCCCAATGTAACATCCCAAAAATATTGAACAATGATTATCAAATTCCAATCACCAAAATTAGGGTTAACAAAAACTTTTGTTAATTAAATCAATATGAATGCATGTGTGGATGTGATGATTGTATGAATGCATGAATGGACTTGTGTGATTGATCTAAATAGCAAGGAATGGTTTAAACATGAATACAACATCATCTAAAACATTTCCAAGCAGAAACAAATCAAGAGAAAATCAAAAACAAACCAAATAAAGCAAATGGTCATTTTTGCCAATCTTGCTCACTAGGCCACTTTGAGTGTTTCTAGTCCAAGATTTTAAACAGAAACATTTCCATTTATTTTCACCCCTTGCTAGAGCAATTAAAAGTGAACCCAAGCCCACCTTTCAAACTTACAGAAACATTTGGCAACTTGATTCAAATGACAATTCAAAATTGAATCTATAACATATGTGAAGATCACCAATTCTCAAAACCCAACCAAACCAATTCACCTTGACCTTTCCAACTAACCAGAGACTCCCTAATATGTAACTAGTACACCCACAAAGTTTGAATCAAAAATTCAAATATGAATCTCTTTCGGCCATTTCATCAAACACCTTGCAGACACAAAACAAATAAAAATCAAACACTATTGTAAGCAGTGATTTGTGCCTAACTTGTTCCCTATCTAGATCACACTACACCCTCAGTAGATCATCCAACTAAATTAACCCATCTAGCTCACTGTAAAACGACCACACCATCAATGGCAAGCATGCCGAGAGCACCCTTGCCACCCCAATGTCGCCAGCCATCTAGGAGCAACTCTAGCCTCGCTAACCTTGTCTAGCAGGCACACTCCACCGTCCACCACCACCCCCTGTCTAAGCCTCGAGCCTTGCCAGCCACTGGACCACAAGGAACGCTCGTGCCCAGACTCTCTGCGAGTGTGCCGAGAGTGCGCCAGAGCGCCACCCGCGACACACGCCGATAGACCGCGCGTCACCCTCGTCGCGTGCGAGCATGATCACCACCATCCCAGCAACCCCGCAGACACGCTCGTTCATCGTCGCGCGACCAGGAGAGCCCGTGCGCCATTAAAACAGCCGTCGGACCCGCCTAGAGCATCGCGGTGTTCCGACCGTCTCGCACCGCCCCACGCCGTGTAACCATGCCATTAAGCTTCGCCAGGGAGCACAGCACCATCCCCTATCGTCGCACATGCCCTTAGCTCGTTGTGCCGACGACACCGACGAGCTCATCCCACGCCCTTCGGTCCCCTCGCTGCACTATAAATAGAGGCCAACCCTACTCGATTTCTTCACACCATCTCACTCCCCTCTCTCTCAGAAGCACCCCACCTCACTCCAGGAGCAAGGTGAGAAGCACATCGCCGAAATTTGGACGGAGTCTGCTGCGTAGGAGGAAGAAAGGATCTGTTGATTGGAGCCGCCCCAGGAGCAGTCTCCGGTACCAGGACGTTCGCCATCGTCGACTTCATCGTTCGGCCGCATCACCGACCCTCTCCTGAGCCCCGGTGAGCCCCCGTAGACCCCCACTGGCCACGCTAGGGTTCTGTCTTGCCGGTGTTGCCTGACGGAAATGATAGGTCCCAGCAGTTGGATTAGAGTTTGACCGTGCGGTCTAGATCACCCTGTACCGCTTCGCACCCATGTCTTGCTGACTGGTGGGGTCATTCACTTAAACCCACTCGCGCGTACGCTGTGCACCGTGGGCCGGCCCAGTTAACCTCCCGCGCGACCCAGTAATTCAAATTTAGGTTTATTAATTTAGTTTCAAACTTAGTTCTGTACCTAGATTCAAAAATTAACCCAGCTCGATTCACTGAACCAAATTGCATGAAACAATTTTGTTAGGAAGGTATTGGAGTGCTTAATGCAAGCCCGTTGGATTCAAACCATTTGGAATTGTAGATCATCTATAGTAAAATATCACAAGGCAGAATCTTTTCTGCTTTCAAACATTTTTCGAAATTCAACCATGAAATATTTTGAGTTGATTCCAACTCTCAAAATTCATATTTAACAAGACCTTTCAGAATATATAAAAATATCTAAGTTTACTTGCAGAAATATTGGACAAACAATAAAATAATGCCCCATAGGCCATTCTGGTCACTTTAATTAATTAAAATAAAAAGTTTAAACCTTGTTAAATTGTGACCCCACTTTAAATCACATTCCCAAGTACTGAAATATGTGGTGATGACATGTGTCAACATGATCCCATGTTTGAGTTGGAGAATATTAAATCTTAAGTAGTTTTTCAATGAGTAGAAATTACGTTTCCAAAATAAAATAAATAATACAAGTGCTTTGATGATTATAATATTTGTGATGATGCTAGATCATCTAGTGAAAACCTTGGTGTGATAAATAGAAGTAGTTAAGTATTGTTTGGTGATTGTGTACCTCGTATTTATTTATAGACGCTAGTACCGACCAAGGATACAAGGAGGAAGGAGAATACTACGAGGAAGAAGACGAGGAGAACTTCAACCACTGTTCTGCACAAGGCAAGCTACTAACTGAGCAAGCTAACACTTACAACTGTAAAAACTACACGATCTATGCAATGCATTAGGCATGCCTTGGTTATACCCACTTGATGACACATAATCCTAGTTTTATTTGCAAGCTTAGTTATTTTATTTCTTTATCAAAGCTTTTTGTTAGAGTTTACTTAGTGGTTTGTAGAGCTTGTAAATATTATTTAAAGGTAACATAAAGATCATAAAACTTGGCCTAAGTTAGATAATCTTGATGTCATCCTGAGTCATGAGATTGAACTTAGATAAGATACACTTGTTTACCACCCCTCATTATTGTTTACCCCTACTTGTAGATTCTAGTGCTAAGCATAAAAATTGATCAACTTTAGATGGGAATACTTGGTGAAAATGGTTATGAAAACCTTAGAATGATGAGTCATTCTACTGAAATGTTTTGACATGTGTTCTTGAACACCAGATGATTTTGATGATGAAATGTTAAGGCATGAGCCTTATCCCTTTATAAAACGGATGGTTGTCTGGATGCGATACCATTCCAATTTTACCATACAACCATAATACCCGAAATTTGGGCAGTGCTTGACTAGAAATTTATATACCTTAGTATGGGTTCCCTTGTGGCCAAGGTTTGAGCCGAGGCTACCTTGTGAAGATTGTCCACCTGTGCAGTTCCCAAGATGACAGTTGGTCATGGTTGGGAGGCCAAACTCACAGGAGAGGTGCCTATACTAGGGCGTGTAATTGAAAGGTTAGGATTGATTATCTGCATACTGAGTATGGTGAATTCAGGATTTGTTCCTGACGGATGTATCGAATGTTGTGGTGAAAGTGTACCACCTCTGCAGAGTGTCAAACTATTCGAATAGCCGCGTCCATGGTTATGGACAGTTGGAGTGGCCATACTATTCCGTCGTCATATGTTTTCAAAATAACTTGTGAAATGATTCATGACTTTGACTTTACCACTACTAGGAAAACAGCTATAGGTAATCAGCACATCCGTGGCTCACATGGTTGAAGTGCCCCACGGCTAAAACAGGCGTGGCTCACCTGTGGGCAGTGCCCTACTAGTAACTAGAACAACTGTGGCGCACATGACTATAGTGCGCCACAGATGTGTGTGGTCCAGGGCCCTGTTGGACGCTCGCCAAACATCTGTAGCGCACTATAGTCATGTGCGCCACGGTTGTTAGTGTCATCTGTGGCGCACATGGGGGGGTGCGCTACGCCTAAGCGCACGCCCCCTCTGCTGTGAAACGGCCACAAACATCTGTGGCGCACATGGCATAGTGCGCCACAGATGTATAAACTTAGCCGTAGGGCACTCTGCCCTAGTGCCCTACGCCTAAGTGGCATGCACCAACTCCACACCCCCCCCTCCCGTGGATCGCCTTTTTAGGGTTTGCAAAAAATAAACGAAAATGATAAACACTTCAAAAAATTAAATCCTTTCATATTTAGGTAGGTAATGTGGTATAGCTTCTAGTAAAATTAACAAAAATGAGTTTCGACTTTATTTGCAAAAAAAAGTCATGCCACGGTAAAAAGGCCGTAACTTTTGCATACGATATCGAAAAAAATCGTATAATATACCAAAATGACGAGAACGAGATTTCGCATCTGCTCGCAACCACCTCTGGTCGTTTAGCGATTTTTTAGATTTTAAAAATTCGAAAAGAGTAAAAAGTTATGGTCAAAAGACCATTTTTCCTGCAGAAAAAAAAATAGAGGGCGACTTACCCGTAGCGCACCACCACCTAGTGCGCCACGGATAAGCTTGGGCGGGATTGAAATTTGAATCCCCACCCCGCCCTCCTCCCTTTTCCTTTCCCCTTTTCCCTTTCCCTTTTCCCTCTTCCTCTCCCTTTCCCTTCTTCTTCTTCCTTCTTCCTTCTTCCTTCTCCCTTCTCCCTTCTCCTTCTCCTCTCCTTGCAGTGATGGCGCGACGTCGACCTCCTTCTCCTCCTCCTCGCAGTGACAACGGGCGACGTCGACCTCCCTTCCTCCCTCTCTTCCTCCATCTCTTCCTACCTCCCTCTCTTCTTCTCCTCCTCCTCCTCTTCTTCTCCTCATCTTCCTCCTCTGCCTCCTCTTCTTCTCCTCCTCTTCCTCCTCTGCCTCCTCTTCTTCTTCTTCTTCTTCTTCTTCTCCTCCTCTTCCTCCTCTTCTTCTCCTCCTCTTCTTCTCCTCCTCTTCTTCTCCTCCTCTTCCTCCTTTGCCTCCTCTTCTTCTTCTCCTCCTCTTCTCCTCCTCTTCCTCCTATTCTCCTCCTCCTCCTTGCAGTTCCGACGACGACAACAAGGTGACGACGAGGAGGCGACGACGGCGACCTGCACCGACGCGCGACGGCACTGACGACGAGATCCAGATCTGCTGCTTTTTTTGAATTTTGAAATTTATATCCGTGGCGCACAGCACCTAGTGCGCCACGGTTATCGTTTCATACGCGTGGCGCACCTGCCCAAACTTCTGTGGCGCACTGGCATGTGCGCCACGCCTGTATCTAAACTTCTATGGTGCACCATGCAGTGCGCCACGGCTACGAGATAGCTGTAGCGCGAGGCCCGTGGCGCACTGCTAGTGCGCCACAGAAGGCCTTTTCATGTGCGCCACGAATAGGCGTTTTTCTAGTAGTGTACCACAACAGGGTTGTGATATGAAATCCAAGTTCCCACTTAGGTGTTATAAAACTTCCAACTAGCTTTCTTTGCTTCTGAACTCAGTAGAGATAAATATGGCTTTTTGCAAAACAACCTAGAGCTTAGTATTTCTTACCCAAAACCACTTCACTTGTTATTATTAGTTTGCGAGTACTTAAAGAGTACTCATGGCTTTGTCCCTGGCTATTCCCGTGGCCAAACTAGGAAGAGGACTATCAGGAGGATGGACAGTAGGAAGGTTATGACAACTAGGATCATGTCCCATCGTCAGCATTGCCTGTGACCATGAAGATGGAGTCTCGCCTATGCTATCGTTATTATTACGTTATTCCGCTGCTTGATTTGTATTAAGACTGGATCATGAGATCCTTTATTTGTGTAAGACCTTATGTATGCTTTGTAATGGATGATGTACTGTGATATCCAATCTTTATGTCTCGCAAAAATGGTAATCCTGGGATTGTGATGTATGGCATAACAGGCATCTGGGATTAAAAATCTGGGTGTTGACACCCAAGAACTAGACATGATGATCAAGGCAGAATCCCAAATTGTAACCGACATAGCCACAGAGTCATCTATAAAATTGTAATACGACCCCTATAGGACTCTGAGACCCAGCCTCTCGTATAAAGGCTGGGAGGAGCCAACGAGGAGGTCGACTAAGATTTCGATTCACCATAATACATTGTAAGCTAGATCGCATATAGCAACCATGCAACTTTGTACTCTCCATCAATAATAATCAGACAAGCGAGAGTAGGGTTTCCTCTACGAGGGCTTGAACCTGGGTAAATCTCGCCTCCCTTGTTTTCTGATAAGACGACAAAATCACCAGCGCTCTCCTTTTCCCCAAAACCTAAGTCCATGACTATGAACATTGACGAGGTTACCCCTCGTCAGAAACCTTGTGTTTGACAACCACATGGTGGAGTTGGGGATACAAGGCAAAAACTTTTTTGCAGGTTGCTAGAAGAGGATAAAATAAGAGGTTGCCTCAATTCCCTAAGACTTTCATATAAACCCTCGAGTCACCCTTGTGGAAAGACACTTGCAAAAATACTATGCACTTGGAGTCCCAACGAGTTGGTACGCACAGAGTTGTTGCCATCAGCATAGAGTACAGACAATAAACAATAATTGTAATTGTTTCTGGGGATCTTTTGCAGAGGGGTCATGGTCAACAATTTGGCAAACCACGCTTTACAAGCCTATTGGTTGTACAAAACCTATTTTCATTGGCAAGCCTAACAAATAATTTTAATCACACTATAGATTACATTCTGATATCATCATGCATGGTGTATTTGCTGATCTAGTTAACGACCAACTATGAATCCCCACGGACGACCAGGCGCTTGATCCCCAGGTCTCTTGTGATTCTGAGGCCGGCGAGTAGGCCTTCATACTCGGTGGTGTTGTTGGTCGAATTATCTCCATGATAGAGCATATGGACCATGTACTTTGGTTGGCGACACCAGGAGCACGCTAGCCCCCGATGTTGGAGATATGCCCAAGAGGCAATAATAAAGTGGGTTATTATCATATCTTCATACTTATGATAAATGTTTACATACCATGCTATAATTGTATTAACAGGAAACATTAATACTTGTGTGATTTGTAAACATAAAAGAGTCCCTAGTAAAGCCTCTTGTTAAACTAGCTTGTTGGTTAATATATGATCATGGTTTCCTGATCATGAACATAGAGATGTTATTAACAACAGGGTCATATCATTAGGAGAATGATGTGATGGACATACTCCTATAGATAAGCGTAGCATAAAGATCAAGTCATTTTAAATAGTTCAATTGCTATATGCTTTCTGATACATAGTAACCTAATTCCTTCGACCATGAGATCATGCATATCACCTTTGCCGGATGGATGCTTTGATGACATCAAACACCACACCGTAACTGGGTGGCTATAAAGGTGGCATTGAGTGTTCGGAAAGTATTGGTTGAAACACATGGATCAAGAGTGGGATTTGTCCATCCATATGACGGATAGATATACTCTGGGCCCTCTCGGTGAAATGTCATCCAATTAGCTTGCAAGCATGTGACTGGGTCACAAGGGATCACATATCACGGGAACGAGAAAAGAGTACTTATCAGTAACGAGGTTGAACTAGGTATGCAGAGATACCGACGATCATAACCTCGGATAAGTAAACTATCGTGAGACAAAGGGAAATTGGTATCGTATGTAAGTGGTTCATTCGATCACAAAGTAATCGTAGAAATATGTGGGAGCCATATGAATTTCTAGATTCCTCTATTGGTTATTGTTCGGAGAAGTGTCTCGATCATGTCCGCATAATTCACGAACCATAGGGAGACACACTTAAGGATTCGACGTTGTTTGAGTAGTTATGGAATGATGAGTAAGAGACCGAATGTTGTTCGGAGTCTCGGATGGAATCCGGGATATCACGAGGAGATCCGGAATGGTACGGAGAATAAGATTCATATAAGGAAAGTCCCGTTTCGAAGTTGTGGAATGATTCCGGTGTTTTCATCGGGAATGTTCTAGAAGGTTCCGGAATGTCCGGCACTCCGGGGGGGAAGGGTACATGAATGTGTTATATCAAGTTGGTATGATTGCATCATGTACTAAGTGTCATCGCTGTACCAAATAGAGGATTTATTCAAATCCTAGTTTGAAAAGTCAAACGGCTAGTTTGAAAAGTCAAACGGCTAATTTTGGTAAAGAGGAGAAGGAGGTTTGATTGAAACCGAGTTGGGGAGGAGTTCCCTCCTCCAACCGGCGGCCCACCTCCAAGCCGAGTTGGGGAGGGACTCCCCTCCCCTTGGCCGCACCTCCCACCTATAAAGGGAGGGGCAGGGCTGCCCCTCCAAGACACAAGTTCCTATCCTCAAAATCTAAACCCTAGCCACAGCCTCCGGTTTAGAGCCGTTTTAGGTTTAGAGCTTCTAATTGCCCTAGACTTTGGTTTAGAGCCTTCTAATTGGTGTGTCTAAACCCTAGACCACTAAAGCTCTCTCATACTCCACCATACTCGCTCCGGCTTAAGGCGAAGCCCTGCGAGATCTCCCCTCTACTTCCGGTACCACGCCGTTGTGCTGCCGGAATCGCGAGGAGAGTGCTACAACCTCCGCTGCCTGCTGGAACAAGGGAGAGGAAGGTCTTTGTCGAGTACCGAACGTGTGACCGACTGCGGGAGCGCTGCCGGAACGCAGTGCCGGAAGGATCGTCTGCGCGATCTTGAGATCGGAAAGAGTACGACTACATCATCCACGAGAATCTGCTCTCGTTAACCGCTTTGGAATCTTCGAGGGTAAGTTATTCCATCGACTCGTTGCTACAATCTAGTAGATAGATCTTGGCTTGTTTGTTTGTATGCGATAGAAAATTTTTGTTTTCCATGCTACGAACCCCTACACCCGAGCCATCGATGGAGTAAGAACTGTCGAAGTACATGGTCTAGTCGCGCGGATCAGCACTCCCGGGAAGATAGTATGTAAATTCCTCCTCGTCCTCCGGTGTAGGTGTCCACTCGGCAACAAACTCAGCCAAGGTTGAGCTCTTGATGGTTCGGGTGTGGGAGAAATGAAGGTACAAGACGGATAGCTCCATGGCCCATTCTGCCATGCGCCCTGTGGCTTCCTGGTTACGTAGCATGCGCTCCAAGGAATGTTTGGTCACCACGGTGACCCGATTTCAAGAGGTTGTGGGCCCCGGGAGGAGGCGCTTCCGGGCATCGAGGGTTTCTTCCTGACTCCTAGATTTTAGGAGGTGTGCATGGCTCGGTCCTTGGACCGGGGTCCTCAGCAATGGAATCCTAGACATCTCCTTCCCTTTCCACAATGAGCATTGAGCTGACCACCTGAGTGGTGACAGCGACATACAATAGTAGATCCTACCCAGGTTTGGGAGCCACTAGCATGAGAGGGGAGTGGCGGTAGCGTTTCAAAACATGAAAATAAGTCTCTACCTCGGGGTCCATTCTATGGTCCCCGACTTCTTCAAGAGCTTGAAGAAAGGAAGGGTTCGCTCCCCCAGCTAGGATATGAAGCGTCCTAGGGCTATAATGCACCCGTTGAGACGTTACACATCCTTGACCCGCCTAGGAGCCTCCATCTAGTTGATGGACTTGATCTTTTCAGGGTTATCCTTGATGCCCCAGTGAGAAACCAGGAAACTAGGCAGCTTCCCTGAGGAAACCCCGAAAACGCATTTTTCGGGGTTGAGCTTGAGGTGGATCTTGCACAGATTGTTGAACGTCTCTTCTAGGTCCCCAAGAAAGGTGTTTTGATGCTTGGTCTTGACCATGATGTCATTGATGCAGGCCTCCATGTTGCGGATGATCTGGGTTCCCAAACACGCCCGCATGGTTCGCTGGAACGGGGCACAAGCATTCTTCAGACCGAAAGGCATGGAAGTGTAGCAAAAGCATCCTTCAGGGGTGATGAACGCCATATTTTATTTGTTTTATTTCTCCATCTTGATCTAGTGGTAGCCGAAGAAAGTGTCGAGGAAGAATAGGAGATTGCACCCTCCCGTGGAATTGACTATTTGGTCTATTCGAGGTAGAGGGAACAGATCCTTGGGGCAGGCGTTGTTCAAGTCTGTGAAGTTGACACACAGCCTCTTGTTGCGCCAAAGAAACTGCCGTGCTCAATTGAAATTGAGAAAATAAAAGGCATTAACATATGTACCGAGAAAAAATGATGAGAGTTGCATATCGTTTTCAGCGAACTGTGATTTACACTGCCAGTATAATAGACCAATGGATGAATGGCATTGGCATTGCTCTTCCTAGATATGCACTCCTGAGTTATTTTGAATGATAGCTATGAATTCAATCTAAAATATGTACATAAATGCTTAGAACCCAATGCAACTATGAATCATCTTTAAAGGAACATATAATGTGCAAATATTGCATCTTCTGGCCCAAAGTGTGATTTAATTGGAAGATAGAGCTCTGAAAGCTCTTTAATTTACTACATCCATTGATATATTTTATAAATTACTAGGTGACCAACTTCAGAACATACTTATGTGGGGTGAAATTTATAGAAAATCCACAATGATGTTGATGCTCCTGGAGAGAGAGAGAAGGCAAAGCTAACATGCAGAAGGTGGTTACCAAGTAGGGTAGGCTCGCAGCGACAGTCGATGTGGGCGCTTCTTTCTCTAGGACGAGTCACTTATATTAACTAGGCAGCTTCCCTGAGGAAACCCCGAAAACGCATTTTTCGGGGTTGAGCTTGAGGTGGATCTTGCACAGATTGTTGAACGTCTCTTCTAGGTCCCCGAGAAAGGTGTTTTGATGCTTGGTCTTGACCATGATGTCATTGATGCAGGCCTCCATGTTGCGGACGATCTGGGTTCCCAAACACGCCCGCATGGTTCGCTGGAACGGGGCACAAGCATTCTTCAGACCGAAAGGCATGGAAGTGTAGCAAAAGCATCCTTCAGGGGTGATGAACGCCATATTTTCTTTGTTTTATTTCTCCATCTTGATCTAGTGGTAGCCGAAGAAAGTGTCGAGGAAGAATAGGAGATTGCACCCTCCCGTGGAATTGACTATTTGGTCTATTCGAGGTAGAGGGAACAGATCCTTGGGGCAGGCGTTGTTCAAGTCTGTGAAGTTGACACACAGCCTCTTGTTGCGCCAAATAGAAACTGCCGTGCTCAATTGAAATTGAGAAAATAAAAGGCATTAACATATGTACCGAGAAAAAATGATGAGAGTTGCATATCGTTTTCAGCTAACTGTGATTTACACTGCCAGTATAATAGACCAATGGATGAATGGCATTGGCATTGCTCTTCCTAGATATGCACTCCTGAGTTATTTTGAATGATAGCTATGAATTCAATCTAAAATATGTACATAAATGCTTAGAACCCAATGCAACTATGAATCATCTTTAAAGGAACATATAATGTGCAAATATTGCATCTTCTGGCCCAAAGTGTGATTTAATTGGAAGATAGAGCTCTGAAAGCTCTTTAATTACTACATCCATTGATATATTTTATAAATTACTAGGTGACCAACTTCAGAACATACTTATGTGGGGTGAAATTTATAGAAAATCCACAATGATGTTGATGCTCCTGGAGAGAGAGAGAGAAGGCAAAGCTAACATGCAGAAAGTGGTTACCAAGTAGGGTAGGCTCGCAGCGACAGTCGATGTGGGCGCTTCTTTCTCTAGGACGAGTCACTTATATTGTATATAGGAACAATTATATCAATTGCAAGAAACCAGCACCAAGAACACATTTTTTATGCATCATATATCATGTGAGTCAATAGGTGGTGGCCTGGTGGGATTGTGCCAAGAAACGACAAGACTTCTTCACAACATGTACTAGCAGCCACAAAGAGGAAAGTCCAGCACCATCACAATTATAAAACTATTAAGGAGATAAAAAATAAAATGATGACCAAGAGGGATAATGATGGACATGGGAGAAAGATGAGCAAGGAAATAGACATAAGGAGTTTCTAAATAGGATCCACCAAACAATAACCAGGTGATGTTTATACACAATTACTATTGACTATCAGACATTTGGGTACGCAATTATAATAAGTTCATTTAAAACACAAACCACCATCAACTAAGTATATTTAGGTACAACAATGAAGACCTATCAGTTATGATATCTTCGAATACAATTTTGAATATATCGACTGAATTTATTTCACTACAATTACGAGGGTCTAGCATTTGTGATCTAGTTGGTTACATTTATCATGACCTATTGGTTCTGATGCTATAGCAGAGTTATTAAGAAATAACCATTGTTGTATACAAATAAAATAGAGTACACAAAAATTGTGGCTGGATGATTTTTTGTTAGAATCTCTAGCATGTCCCTTTTCTATTTATTGTGCTAATATTTTTATGGCAATCTATTTTTTATATGTAAGTTGGTATATTAGTTAGGGTATATCATTAGGTCTATCGCCTCAACAACATGATATGTTTTTATTATATAGGAATTTCTATATTAATTTTGTGATATATTTTGGTTTTAGTATATAATAAATTGGGATTTTGAACATGCAAAAAAAACCTAATCTTGGAAAATTTAGCTTGTAAATACAAATACAATTAAAACAAGCCAGTTTAAAATGGCGAGAATGACCAACCAATGGAGGGTTGCTATAACCCTCTTACTAGACACCCCCCCCCCCCCATAGTAGTACTAGTAAATTGTACCCTAGAAAAATCGAAAAAATAGTGCATATGGCATAACTTATTAGCCATAATATTCGATAACTTAATATCATCCAAACATATTACCATGCCAGCAATGGAGAGTACTTCCATAAATAGGTATTGGGGGAGGGGGCAATGGCCCCCCTGACCACTATTGAATCTTCCCATAGGGATGCCATGGATGCCACTCTACATCAACTTGGGGTGGTTTAGGTTGTTAGGAGTCAACAACAATCGGATGGTCATGGAGTGGAATCTACGGATTAGTTACCACTTTGTTCAGCATTTGGTTCAAGCCACCAACCATTCAATGTGCAATCATGTTAAAATATGGTGCTATTAACATGTTACTCTCTAGTTAGTGCACAATTTGAACAAGTAAACATGTTTCTCCAAACAAAATTGAAGTTCAGCAACTTCAAATGTTATATCATTTACTCTCGTCTACAAGAGTATGAATGTATCATTTTTCTTGAGACACCAATACTTGAATGTGTAAGATGGTTGAAGTCGGTGTTACAACTGATTCTCTACTTGATACTAGAATGCTAACAAGTACATCATATTTCCCGAATAAAGATGGATTTCAGCAACTTCAAATGTTATGCATGCCCCTGACGACATTGTTATGAAAATTTTGAATGATAAAAAAGGTCAAAAATCTATCATTAACACATGATTTTTAGTCTATCGCAATTTGTAAGTGAATATTTTCATCGTAATGGCATCACAAATAGTTTGTGTATTAGCTTGTGGGCGACAGTGTTCATGACATCAAAACAACTATGTACTATCTTAAGTTGTGTCATACGTCATCTCTTCCAAAGAGAGATAGAATTCAATAAGCTCAATGTTATGCAATGCACTCTCATGACACCTATAGGACAACTTCTGAATGTAAAAAAGGTCAAGATTCTATCTCTAATGCATATTTTCAATCTACCACACTATGAAATTGTGCTTTCCCCCAAAAGTGTCGCACACATTTTGTGGGCGAGAGTGTTCATGCTAAGAACATTGGCTTGTGGGAAAGTGTTCATGACATCAACCAAACAATGCAACAATATAACTTAAGTTTTGTCTAGTGGAGGAAAGAGAGTATACAATTTTGATCTATCTGATAACCCATACCTTGTACTTGGAATGTTGGTTGAGGAACATTTAAACTTGCTCTCTTATAGTTTATATTCTGCCACATCATCACGGATTTTTACATGACATTTGTTACTAACAATAACATCAATATTTTTGGAGATATCCTAAACATGTTACCATGTGGACGAAGTGGCAAGCTATCCTAAACTCAATATACTACAATTATTATGGGCACGTTGTATCCAAAAACAATAATACAGTAAGATCTTATTGATATACTTACCCCCTCTATTGAAAGTACAACTTGGAGAGACTCGAGAGAGCACAAAATCGTGTGTCAAACATTATGAAGGATTTAGTGACAACTGACCGTACGGGTACCCAGAGTATACTCCCCGAAATTGACTTGTCAGTCTAATATGTTTCTAAAACAACGCGTATAAATTTAGTCAGAAGTCAAACTTACTAAATATGGAAATAATATATAGAAAAATTTACCAACAACTACAATGAGTATTTGAATGCATATCATATGGTACATCTATTGATATTGGTTCCATTTTGTAGATGGTTATATTTTGTCTATAAAACTATTCAAATAAAAAACGTTGACTAAGTTTATTCTTCGTATTTTTTGTAACGGAAGGAGTATATTGACGTCCACACATGATACGCGAAGAGAGGGACTGTAGTGGGAATTAGTGGCAGGTAAGAAAGATCCTAATTAGAAGATAATTTGGTCAAAAGTTGTGGGCCAGGATAGATTTATGTTAGAAGTTGCAATTGATGTTAGCAGATGCAAATTACTCAACTACTCCATCCGTTCGTGAAGTGAATGTATCTAGACAGCTTTTAGTACTTCCTCCGACCCATATTAGTTGACTCAAATTTGTCTAGATGGATGAATCTAGACATTATTTAGTATATATGTTCATCCAAGTTTTGAAAAATCCAAGTCAAGTAATATGGTCGGAGGAAGTATATAATTCACTCCAAACCTATACGGACCGATATACTAAAAGATATCTAGATACATTCGTGATTCACAAAGCTAAAACATTTTATATTTCTAAACAGAGAGTACAAGACAAGAAGCACTAAATAATGGGCTGGTAGCAGCCAGCACACAGGGAGATGCAAGGATGTATCCAACGGCCAACTTCCATAAATGTACGATCTTCCGTTTGCAAAAGTATCTAAGGGCCCAAGTGAATAATAGGAAATATGTTGGAAGAGGAAGAAACGTGATTGTAATGTCTAGGTTTTTTTAGATAATGTCATATGCGTCAAAGTTTGTTCTAATTCCATCATAGAAAAAAACAAAGAATTCTCGAAAAAAAATCAAGTGGATGTTTCAATTTACTCTGAAATCTAGTGCCAAAGGATTTCTTAGGAAAAAAACAGAGGGTTCAATCCTATAAATCAAACAACCATTATAGAAAAAATTCTTTAAATCAAAGAGGCTCAAAGACAGAAAAAAAAAGAATAATTAGATTGTAGTAGTTTATTGAGAATATTGAAAAATATTGAATCCTAGAATTTTGTTGTTGCATTGATTGAACCTCGTGAGGATATATAGAGATACACGGGGAGGTATATGTATTCTAAAATTTCCCTTTAATCATAGGATCGTAGGGGGCTTCTCCTATTCATCAATTGTGCCCACTTCCCCTTAGGCCTTGTTTGGCGTGAGAGTTATGGCAGGTTTTATTGGGTATAATCCCGGCCCGATTGGAATACACTGCAAAACACGAACAGGCAGTTTGGCATGCCGGTCTTGGCCAGGCTGACCCCCAGAAGACACGAAGATACACGCCAGGTTGGCGTGTTTCCCAGACACGAGCGACCCCTCGCGTTTTGCCTGGTGGCAACGCTCGCAGAGACGCACCTCGATCGATGTGTGTTTATCCTATGTTTCAAATAGTTTGTTTTAGTGACCGGGGTTTATAAGGAATGGAATTGGACAAGGGAAGTGAATTGGATGACGTGGGTGTTTTCACCAAATACCCTTGGGATAATACACAATCAAACACTACAAAGCTCTGCTACCAAACAAGGCTTTAGTCGTCGCCTTTAGTCGCAGCGGGAGTGGCTTGAGTGGCTTCTCCTATTCATCATCAATTGTGCCCACGTTTCCCTTACTCGTAGCGGGAGTGGCTTCTCCTATTCATCATCAATTATGTCTCTAGTAGACGGCATCTAGGACGGTGACTACGATCCCCTGCTGATGCCTCCCTTGTCCCTTCTCTCTTTGGCCTCTTTGATTCAGATGATGCTAGAACACGTGAATAGGAAAAGCATCTTATATGACAGGAAAACTACGAAAAATTACATAAAAAATTGTCTGATAAATAAAAAAAATAAAGTTACTATGAAAAGAGAATTGAGTGCATAGAAGTTTTCTCCCAAAAAACGACACAAAGGAATCCTTGAAGAGAATCCTAGAGATCAAATCAAATGACCTTCATAGAAAAAGATCCTTGGGACTCATATCCTGCAAAAATCTTTTGAACCAAAGGAGACCTAAATCAGGTTACTTGAGTGAGAAGAGTAGAAAAACATACAAAATGATTCTCTGCACAATCCCTCCCCTTGAGCTGCAGATGTGGGAACATACACGGGGACAATGATAGTGGCGAACTCACTACAGCAAAATTCATGATCAGGTGGTTTTCTAAGTATACTTTGTGGAATGAATACAATGGTGTAGGTCAAACCTAAATCCTACCACGCTAATCCAATCAATTGATCAGCATACATCCTTATACTACAGAAAACCCTCATTAGAGGGATCACACTTCAGCTGCAAGCAACACAGTGCGCCAATCATCCAAGACACTGCTCTTCCAAAGCCCGTGGAACTATGTGGATTCAGTATCGGTCTCGCACACCTTGAACGCGATCTGATTTCTTTTGCCTCCACTCCCTCCCGGCCGTGCATATGTGCTATAAACTCTTAGGTACATGCTGTGGATACACTTTACAGAGTTTGTTAACTTACACCATACTAAGGGTAGCTTACAGTGTGCCAAGTATGTCATGAGTCATGCGGGCCTTGGACTACCAGATTTATGCGCTTGCCGCTATCAATGCGGAGAACGTCACCTTTTAGGCCCAACTGAAAAAGAAGAACCGATGAATTGATTGGCAGCAATTTCAAGAGTAAAACAATCGATAGATTAACTCAATTAAGATGAACGTGTACCTCCACCTGATTGCTATCAACAGAGAACCATCTCAAAAGAACACCAAGGTGGACAACTGCTGGGATCATTTTGAATAGCAGGGGTGTTGTTACCTTCAGAGTTACACACAAAGCAGTAAGTTCACCAATACATATTCATGACGACATAATGTCATCAAAGGTAGAGACTGTAACCAAACGACTAAACAGTAAGCATGACGTGTTAATGAGCATGATCTCATTCAAGTCTCTACTTCACATATCTGACACCAATAAACTTGCAAAGAATTAAGAGAATAGATAGGTACCAAGCTAAGTGCAGTGGTTCCAAGAAGAAGTAGATATAGCTTGCCCTGAAGAAAAGAAGGCAGCTGTCAAACAGAAGTACACATAGCTGTGAACCGAGTAGTGTCACGTGGAATAAGCAAGACAATACAAGTAGCACCAGCAAACTATGCTGAGAAGCAAAGTAAGAGTTGAAGTAACAATGTCATGAAGAAATGTTATCATTGTCATCTTAAGTTTTGAACTTGTAATTACATCAGGAACAATATGTATGAAGAAATAACCTCAATCAGATGAATGCTTGAAGCACGGCTAAGAAGAACAAAAGCAAACTCCCCAATTTGTGCAAGAGACATGCCGACCTGTAGAAAAAACACGAGATTAGTGTGTGACAAAATGAGAGCTATAGTAAACAGGCATAACGAATACTTACAAGAAGAGATGTTTTGTTGCTATAGCCAAACCCTTTTACAACAATAGATACAATAAATGTCTTTATAGTTATCACCAAAATAACAGCTGCAAGAAGTATATCCACATGGTTCCACAGGAAATGGACATTAATTAGCATCCCAATGCTGGCAAGGAAAAGAGCAGCAAAGAGGTTTCGAATAGGTTCGATCTGCAGAAAGAACAAACCTGAAATAAGAGAGCATATAATGAATTACCAACTACAAGAGTCTAGCTATGAGTACGACTAAAGCAGTAAGAGAAAGATGAAACCAAATACTCCCTCTGTCCCGAATTAGATGTCGCAGATTTGTCTGATTCACACGTATATATACACTAAAACGCCTCTAGATACATGTGTATCTAGACAAATCTGCAACAAGTAATTCAGGACAGAGGGAGTACTAATTTGTAGTTTCCCTTTGAACTATAAAGGTGGCAAACCTTGCGAAGCAAAAAAAAAGTATCAGATAATAGCAAGGAATTACTTGTTCAAGAGTGTATTATGCAAGATCAGTTGTTGATTTCATCATCTAGATACATGCAAATCTAGAAAAATCTGCGACAACTAATTCAGAACAGAGGGAGTACTAATTTGTAGTTGCCCTTTGAACTATAAAGGTGGCAAACCTTGCGAAGCAAAAAAGAGTAAAATATAATAGCAAGGAATTACTTGTTCAAGAGTGTGTTGTGCAAGATCAGTTGTTGATATCATCACTCCAGCTGCAAATGATCCTAACTCTAGACTCAGGCCCAACTTATCACTGCACTGCATCATAGAAAGAAAGACACATATAAATAATTAGACCCATTAACATACTCCTACAAGAGATGATTTTATAAAATGGAAGATTAAAATAGTCAAATATACAAATGCATGTTATCATTAAGGTTTGTGAAAATTGAAGAAGCATGTACAAAAAAGTGTAAAAAAATTGGATTGCAATTAAGGAAACACGGGAGGCAGTGTCGGATTGAATGTCAGCTACATATCCATCAAAACCCATGCAATAAATCAATCTAAGTATAGTTGAATAAAGTCGACTCCAGCAAAAGACTTACTTTTTTACTGCACTGTCTAGTTATGGCTAAAGTAGACATATTGAGCCCTATTTTACTGCATACATTTAGGATGCAACTTTTGGCCAGATTTTAATACACCTACATGCAAACTTTTACCAGCTGTGTTCAAAAGTATAATCAGTTTTCCATTGTTATTACATGATACAGTATCCTAAAAGCAGTACAGAAACTCACCCAAGCAAATAACAAGCAGAATGCAACGGCTGCCAACTGGTAAAGTTCATTTGTCTGCAATCAGAGCATTAGAATAAGGTCGGTGTAATGTTCTAGAGGAAAATAAAATTAATTTTCCAGAAAGATCCCTTCTGTTTGCCCGCAATCATACTCACCTGAGACGAAAGACTTGTCATCAGTTTCAGAAACCAAGGCACACAAGTCCGGGAGAGGATAGAGAGAATTGCAAGGAATGATATCAGCATCACAAGCCTGAGAATATTGGAAGCTTTGTGTCACAATAATTTTAATCCAATACCTGATTATGTTGGTAAGAAACTTCTACATGGGTACAGGTAAACCAAATATACATAAGAGAGTATGGTAGTGCTATGCCAGGTACACCCACCATTTAGATATTGAGAATTTAAGGTAACACGGACTAAAATCTATACCTATTTTCAACATATTTGAGTTCTGATAAAATTACATATTGATTAATAGAAGTTTCAGGGGGAAATACACAGCACTTACGATTTTGCCATTGATGCAACACCATGAAGAAGACCAGATGCGCCACTCAAAATTGGAAGAAGTGCAAAAAGAAGACCAATAGCACAATCCTGAGAGGAAGGCATATCAATACATTGCAACTGACATAACTCAGATAAATTTCGCCATTTTTTATCCAGGTTTAGTTCATTCATCTATACCAAGAAGACAACAAATACATATCCTTACAAATTCATCTCACCAATACACATCGAGATGACATCTATGTCTAGCATACCTGCAATACGAGTGTGCCAACCGTCACTTGACCATGAAGGGCATTAATACTATTCTTTTCCATCAGAAATTTTAAAACCTGCAGTAAAAAAAGTTTCACTAACATTGAAAACAAGGAAATGGATATATAGCATGAACATCAGCAAATAGTAAGTGATACAACTTTCAGAAAACCTTACTACTCTTATATTTAGGAACGGAGGTAATATTGAACATAAGGGGTCAAACATTATGTACCAAATAAGGACCAAAGTGAAACCTGATTGTCATCTGTTATTTATAGTATAGGCACTGGTGCCACTAGAAACCAGAAATATTTTTTTTGTTTACAACAAAGCTGGCATGCAATCGAGAGGATACATGGCACAGCACACCGAAAATAGCATTCACATGATAAATCGTTGTTAAAAAACCATGGGAGTGATGTATGTGAGCCGTGTATATGCGCACATGTGTGGATTTCGCTGCGTGTACAAAAGCATTGATGTATCATAGGTCAGTTGCTACATATCAATTCCTAACTTAGATGAGGGGAGCAATTTCAAAGACGCAGCATGAAATCTTTCGCAGAAAGGGATGTATCTAGACATATTTAAGTGCAAGATACATCCAATTCAGTGACAATTAATATGGATCAGAGGGAGTAGCAATTACCACTGCTGTCGAAGACATAGAAAGAAGAACACCAACGAAAACACCTTCTTTAGTTTTGCCTCCACATAGCTGCAATTTAATATTAAAGAGAGTAAGAAAAATAGAATAGAACTGCTCAGAATTAGAAAATGAAAGCATACTGTAATTGTAGGAAAAGAAAAAAAGGCTAACAGGCTAAACCACCTTAAATTTGTATAAAACAAATATTGGAGAGCCAGAAACTACAGAACTGGTATAGTGATCTGTTGTACAACTTGACTGTGTCAATGACATATTGTGATCTCTTCACTTTCAGTTAAAGAACACTTAAATGAGTCTCAACGATAAGTTTTATGAATGCACCAAACAACTGTTATTTTATCATCTCTCATCGATGAATTACTATGAATAAACATACAATAACACATTTGCGGTCATCAATATTCATATCAACAGAAAAGTAACATACCGTCGCAGAAATGCCACAAAGGAACATAAACAGTATAATCTGGAGCAATCCTCCAAGAACAGCAACAGCACGTACGGCTCGGAGCTGAGAACAAAGTTGAAAATAACTTACTATTATGTTAGGTGCATATGGATGCGAATACCTAGTAAATGGTTAAATGCATTTTTAAAAATCAAAGATGGATACTTTTGCTGTAGAAAACTCAAGTCCCAGAGCAAACAGGAGAAATATAACACCAAATTGGGCAACTGTCTCAACCTGGAAGGAAAAGAAGATATTATCATATTAGTTGCGTGAAATAAATACAAGGCATATACTCGTTACGAAATGTTCTGATAAACTTGGCAGGGTACAAAAACCAAAAAAACGTAAGAGCAGCAACATGTTGAAAGTACACACTTAATTCTTTGCTCAAGGTTAAATGCATGTAATAGCGCATGCAACTTTCAATTGAAGTGAATTAAGCATCAAGAAAAGAAACCAACAAAGACAAAAGAACCTTACTTGCACCATTTCACTGACAAAACTAAAACCACCAGGGCCAATTATGGATCCTGCAAGTAAATAACCTGTAATCACCTGCAATATATTTATGGAGTTTCTTTAGATCGCCTATAATATTATGAAGTACTAACAAATAGCCGTATGAATTATGCCTTACACAGGTCATACGCATAATTGGGCAGAAATGAGATCGAGACAAAAGAAGCACTCACTGGTTGCCCAAGGCAAGCAAAGGCGATCCCACCACATGTAGCGGATACAATAACAACAACAAGATCTGATATCAACCTACAGTAATTCAAGAAACCAAGTTATGATGCAGTGCAGATACTTTATCTTTGCTCATCATCTGTGATAATTAGGTAACATACGTAAGGTCCAGCTGCAGTACAGGGTATTTTGACTTCCGATTTGATATAATAAATACATTATCCTGGAATTGCAGTTGTGTCAATAAAGTACACAGGTGAAACAGGGTAAAATACCAAAACACTCAAAGTAGCTTATAAAAAATCTGCAACCTACTATAGCACACATACCTTCCGATCAATTAATGTGGGAACATCCTCTTGCTCTGAGCGGTCCAAGAAAACTTCTTTAAATGGAAACGAACTGGGATGAATTCACAAATTTGGGATAGTTACTAGTGATCGTGAAATCAATCCAGGTTAACTCATTAAAAGTAAAAAAAAAAAGAATCAAATGTAGATTAGGAACATACTTATTGTCTTTGGTCTCATTCTTCTTTGTTACTCTTCTGGCCACAGTTTCCAGGACACCCTGGCACGGTAGTACAGGATGAGCACTATATATATTTGTGGTGTATAACCACCAAGACTAGAGCAAACACATACAAAGTGCACTGCAACAATAGATATAAAGTACAAGTGCATCAATTTTACAATTCATCAACATCAAACCACTATATTATCTGATGAATAAGTGTTTCATTTTTTTCTGGAGCCATGTGTGCATCTTGCAGGTCATATGGCAAAACTGCTTATATGTTTCAAAATAGAAAGGGCGGTACATTAATTAACAAAATGAGAATGTATCCAGATATGTTACTTGAAAAGTTGAAATTGAGAAATATTATAGGAGAAGGGCATGCAAGTTGATGCAGCTCATGAGTGTAAGCCGTGTAGAAGATCAATTGTCTAACTGAAAGTCGGCTGGGATACAGCACTAATAGCTTAGTAGGTCAGTAGCTTAGGCGCACCATAAACAAATACTACTCGCTGTTTAACAAAATTGCTTAGGTACTGTAAACAAATAGTAGTTATTAGTACTGTAAACAAATAGTAGTTACTAATTTACAATCTAACCTAGCACGGTAAAGACCATTCAAGTTATTGTAGTCAGCACTAGGACAATGTCAGCTTTAACTTCACAAAGTCAAAAGGCCAGGAGGCAGCAGCACAACGGATGAGCAGGTGAAACGCTACAGCATGACATATGGAAGCATAACTGTATACTCCAAACTTACAATACACTAAGGAAGCTTGTGAAGCTTGATCATGATCACTGGTGTAACCTTTGTCCAAATGTCAAACTCCATCCAGTTCAGACATTCGTGACATATCAATTATTTGCAAGCACGCCTATCTACACCCATTACATTTAGAAATTAAACCGCGCATATAATGAGTCAATCTCCAAAACCTAGAGCGAGTCAGAACGACCTTAACATTTGAACCTTTGGAATGCAAAAAAAATTATACTAGATTCCATGATCAATGAAAGCGAACTAAACTGTCCAGATTAATCACCTGCTTCTCGGCAACCGTGTTGTTGAAGCTGCCAGGGTCCGTCTCTGCAAAACCATAGCAGCAGAGGTCAGCACAAAGAAAGTTCTTCAATCCAACCGCCAAAAAAAAAGAACACGCTGTAATCGCGATGCCCCAAATTCCAAGCAGCGGAGTCGCCGAGGCGGAGATCTAGGCAGTCAAACCACCGACGCACGGCAACGTTACGCCAAAGCCAGATCCCGCGCGGCGGAATCCTCGAGGCGGATCGAGGGGGAGCCGGGATTCAGATCCACGCACCTCCGCCGCCCTGCTCGCCCTCCGAGTCGGGGAACTCCTTCTCCAGCGCGCGGTCGATCATGTCGGCGAGGCTGCCCTCCTTGGCCGTCGCATTGCCCTGCACCACCTCCCCTCCGGCCTCCGCCGCCCCCAGGGCCGCGGCGACGCCTTCCCCGCGCGCCACCGCCGCTGCCGCCTCGCCCACTCGCTCCTCGTCGCCCACGTCTCCGGCTGCGAGGGAGAATGCGACGGCCGAGGACAGGAGGAGGAGGGCCAGGAGGCGGAGCGCTGGGCCCAGGCGGCGGCGACGCGTCAGCATCGCCGGCGGAGAGGGCGAGAAGCGGTCGGAGTGGGGTTTAGAGCGAGCGCGCGCGCGTGCGTAGGCGCAGCCGTGTGCGGTGCCCGTGTCGGGGAAGAGAGAGAGAGAGCGAGGAAATGCGCGCACACACAGAGAAAGAGGGGAATGCGTGAGTCGTGCGTGACTGTGCAGGGTGCAGAGCCGGCCGAAGTGGCCATTTTGTAGAGGGTTTTTTCGTTAATGGGGTCAGTTATGGTATCACTTCCGAGCCTGTTGGGTTAAATCCAACTCATGTGTTTTTCTGACACATGATTACAGAAAACTCAGGTACTAAGTAAAATACAGTGTGAAGCATTAAGTGTCACATGGATTTGCATCGAAAGGTGTTTGATTAAACCATTAACAACTCTATCAATAGTACTTACTCTGAGTCAACGGAATCCGAGCGATGATATCTGTCTCAAATTACTTAGCATTCTAGATTTAGTTAAAGTCAAACATTTTAAAACTTCACCTAGCGTATTCAACAAAATACTAGTATTTGTAATATCGACGCGGATTTGCTACTCACGGGCGTAGCTGGGCATAGGTAGAGCAACGTTGGATTTAGGGATCAAATGCATGCAACCTCTAGATGAAAGTGGGGTGGAACATGGATGAGCTAACGGTGTTAGTTTGTGTATGCATGCAAGAATCTAGGGTTTGGCATGGGTTCCAAATTAACACACTATTTTGGCTACAAAAATTTTAGCATCTAAAATGAGAAGGGATTGAGAACAAGGATTAAATAAGTTAGGGTTTCTCAGCATGTTGTCCGTTAGGGTTTGCCCCACCTAAACAAAATTAGATAAGCTTTGTTTTGCATGTTGCTCGTTAGGGTTTGCCTCATGCAAACGAAATTAGACAAGCTTTATTTTGCTAGGGCTTCATGCATGTAGTGTATTAGGGTTAGGGTTTACCTCATGTTGTATATTAGGGTTTGCCTAACCAAAACAAAATTAGATAAGCTTTGTTTTTTTAGGGCTTCATGCATGTAGTATATTACGGTTTACCGTGTAGTATGTTTGGTTTAGTGTTTACCGCATGATGCTCGTTAGGGTTTGTCTCATGCAAACGAAATTAGATAAGGTTTGTTTTGCTAGAGTTTCATGCATGCATGCCAAATGAACACTAACGGCGTTAGTTCTTAGACAAATCCTGGTCTGGATACATGTGTTCCCTATATCAAAAGAGGATAGAATCAACGGTGGATAGGCTATGCGCAGCTATGCCCGTGTTTAGCAGGCTATTTCCCAATATTAATTTATATAATATAAAAGTATGTTTTATGGTGGATCTAATTATATTTATTACATATTTTAGATTTTAATATTTTTTCTTATATACGTAGTTAAAGTTTATAAATTTTGACTTTAACTAAACCCAAAATGCAGAGTAATTTGTGACAGAGGGAGTATACCGTATTCCCCCGTTTCTTCAAATTAATTGTCTTGGGTTTTTAAAAAATGAGCTAACTTACATACACATTAAAATATGTCTAAACACAATCTTATCTAGACCAAATTTAACTAAACATGCGTTAATTAATTTAGAACGAAGAGAGTACCCTTGTTATCCTTGTTCCTTTATGTAGGATTATGGAACTGGAGTGGACATTTGGTGTATATGTGCACAAGGTTATACTAAATTAGCAACACTTACTATGGATTGGAGGGCGTATAAAACATCCGGATGTAGCCAACAATGAATCTTACAAATTGCAATATATCAATTTCAAATACTTTGTATTATGAGCTAAAAAAACGTGTGGTCTAAGTGTGCATATTTTCGAACTTCTAAAATCTATCACACTTTGTCATTTTTGTGTAATATAAAGTATTCTGGGGTGCAATTTTGAATGCTTATTGGATACAAATTTGACTATTCTCATAATTTATTTTTAGATCTTTTTAATACTTGTAAATATATTTTTTAAATCTTTTTAAATGAAAGGAACACTGGAGCTCAGGAACCAAAGACACTTTCCGTATGGAATTGGCTCAACATGAGTAACATGTATTTAAGCTCCCTTCCTCTTTATGAGCATAGATATGAATAAATTTATTACATATTCCCTCCCTTCCATATTAGTTTATTTTGCGAGGGCTTCCATATTAGTTGTACTAAATTAGTGATAACTATACTATGTAATGGAGGGAGTACTACAGAAGCACAAATGTAGTGTAGTTCTATGGTATATGGAGAAGATGTGGTTCTCTTCTTTGAATGATTTCTTAGGCTAGTAGGATTTTCTTTTTTTTTTTGCATTACAAATATGTGATTTTCTTTGTGACATTCATTCTAGAAATATCCTGGTTGCATAATTGAATTGTCATCCAATTCAAGTTAGGTTGATTGGTGTTGTGTATTTCTTTTTGTTTTGTTTTGTTTTGTTTTGTTTTGAGAATCATAATACAATGTAGAAGCTCACATCGCACACTCGCCTATATGAACGCAACGAACCCACCAACTATCTGTATGAGCACCTCCGAGGGGACTGTGCTCATGGACGCCTCTTGTTTTTCTTTTGGTTGACATAAAAGAAAGTTTTCTTTATTTCCATGTGTTCCATTTTCTTGAATTGGATGTGTGAATAGTGTCTTCGAGGAATAGTTTGTTATACCTATATATATCTTTCCCCAGTTCCTCCTTTGAGCCAGAGAGGCCCTTAGACCTGTTTGGTTCCCGGCTGGTCAGCCCAAAAGTGGGGCAGACACAAAAATTGCAGGGTGTTTGGTTCTTAGCCACAAGTTGCCAAGCCAAAGTTTGACAATTTGATATGTGTTTATTTTTGCCACACTTTGGCTTGTCACACTTTATTACCCATATGGTCTATCTGTCATAGGGGGATTTTTTGCCAAGGTTTATCTCATTTTGTGGCGTCTATTTTCACAACACACTTTTGTGGTTGTGGGAGCCAAACAAGCCCTTGACGCCAAACTTTAGCAAAAGTTGGCAAAAATTGACTTTATGGCAGATGGATCATATTGATAATAAGGTGACAAGATAAGGTGTGGCAAAAGCCAAAACATGCCAACTAAACGGTGGCGGCCAAACTTTGGCTTGGCAAACCTTGGCCGTGAACCAAACATCCCTTATAGTTTTATAAAAATGTGAATATAAAAGGTAATTGCATGTGATTTGGTGAACCGAAAAGCAAATAGTGATACGTGACTATGTGAGCGTGTCTAGCTGTGGCATATCAAGTTGCAGGTGAGTATCACCACCAACACCATATAGGTTCCTCCACGAGCATCGAAGCCCACGTCCATTTGTCCAAGGAGATGAAATCCTATGTTAACGACGACGGCGACGGCGACGGCCGGCCTTTCCGAAACAAAGGGCGCAGCTTGCAAATAGCGATCGTTAGGATAGTACCCTCGTGGTGGTGGGAGCGTACCTCACCTCACCTGACCGGCCACCACCCAGCAAAGATCTGAGCATTATTTAGCCGAGATCGATCCGCGGGTACGGTGGCGCTGGATTTGTCTTCTCCAGCTCGAGTGGAGGCATCGGATCGGGTGGTGTGGTTCGGCCGTCGCGCACCGCGGCGGTGGCGCCCGGCCTGCCGGTCAAACGCCAAATCGGCTGCAGTGCGCACACCACGCCACGCGGGAATGCGTTTCCCATTTTCGCCTTTTCAGCCCTTTGCTTCCGGTGGTATCGGCCTCGGACTTGGGCTTTCCGGTCAGCGTTGCGTCACAAGGGAAACTGTCCTTGTTGATTGGCCGCACGCCAACCTTTTGTCTCCGTTGCCGTGCTTTGGACGTGTAGCTCATTCTTTTTAGTTTATACATAAAAAACTAACATAATCTCGAGGAAAATTCCGGAAATCTATTATTTTATATTTTTGTTGCAAAAAACTATTGGATTTTGAGTTGGTTCTCTCAAATAGCACTAAACTCGGTTTGAACGTGAAGTGATATAATTTTTTATATGGCTAGCCCACATGCAGTGCTGACGTGGCGATGGAAGATGACGGCCGTTAACGGCAAGTGCGGCATACCATTTTTATGCATAAATTTTGAAAAACCACCACGTTTTTGCTCAATATTCAAAAACTATCATTTTTCAGAAAACCTTTTGTTTATTTGTGAACGTCCATAAATTGTAAATATAAATTCAAATGGAAAAACTTTTAATACAAAATGTGTTTAGAAATGTTTGAATATTTCGAATACAAACTTGGTTCACTATTTTAAATAATTAAAATTGATGAGTTTGTTGCATAGAAAATAAAAATTTCGGAAAATCTATTCTCAGACCAGTCGTTGGTTGGCCAAATCTGGCGGGAGGGGTGAACGATGCTGTCAAACAGCTTAGAATCAAGCCAAAAATTTAAATTTCTTATAGATCAAACCATTTGTCTAATTTAAGATCCGTTTTACTGCTGAACTAGTCGTGACGAAATCTTTAAAATTGGATCTCAGGTTCATACGTTTTGATAAAAAAAATCGGACCAAATAATTATCCACCCCTAATACGTGAGTTATCTATGCCATAATATATAAGTTATCCATCTTGTAAGAAGTACCCACCATATAAACGTGTTAGGTAGAGCATTCTCGCATACATGTTGAGCAAGTTTAATTGAAATATGGACATAGGTCTTAGGTTACCAAGACTTTACCAACATCGATGCATTAGCATAGACGAGCGATGAATACTCGGTACCCTAACACTCTTCAAGGTTTCATCACTCGTACGTCATGGTAGCACCGACGGATGATAAAGCCAAATCGTTAGACTACTGATTGGGTGTTATGTTTGTTCACCACGACTTAGAGTGGTGGGTGATAGGGCATAAGACTTTTTTTTATATCATATGCAAAAGAAGTATGGATTTTATTTTATTTTTAAAATTATGCTTGATGTTTAACGTGGTAATCCTTCGAGGTTGAGTCACGCGTACGTCGCAAGAGCGGCGACGGGTGATGAAGCCAAGCTGTTATACTAACTTTTATATTGTATCTGTGTGTAAATTTTTATAGTAGTGTATAACTGTAACACCCCAAAAATATTAATGAGGATATCAACTTCTAATCAACCAAAATTAGGGTTAACAAAACCTTTTATTAATTAAATCCTATCTTAATGAATGTGTGTGAATGTTTGCAATGCCATGTTTGATTGTTGTAAATGATGAGAATTGGTTTAAATATCAAAACCATATCATCTAGGTCATTTCCAAACCAGATCAAAATAAAAGAAAAATAAAATATGAAGCATATAACCTGATGGTCATTTTTATAAAAGTTAACAACTAGCTCACTTTGAGCATCTCTAGCAAGTGATCTCAAAGAGAAACAATTCTATTTCTTTTCTCCTCTTGCTAGACCTAGTGACACTAAACACAATGAAGCTTTCCAACCTTGCAGGAACAAATTCAAACCCAATTGAGAGGCAATTCAAAATTGAATCTATCTTATGTATCAAGATAGTTTTTTGGAAAACCACTCAAATCTTCACCACTTATAAAATCCTTGCACCTAGTGACTACCAAGATTAGGATCAGAACACCCACCAAAAATCACTTGAAAATATGATGGTTTAGTTCTTGCGGCCTTTTCATCAAACACCTAGTGATCACAATACAACCTGAACAACTATACATTGTTTTGATCAATCATTTACTCATCTTTGTGACCTCACCGAGCTTACACGACGTGCCCTTAACTCACTCAGTACCAGCCCATGCGAAGGAGCCCCTCTTGTTGGAGATATGCCCAAGAGGCAATAATAAATAGGTTATTATCATATCTTCATGCTTATGATAAATGTTTACATACCATGCTATGATTGTATTAACCGGAAACATTAATACTTGTGTGATTTGTAAACATAAAAGGGTCCCTAATAAAGCCTCTTGTTAAACTAGCTTGTTGGTTAATATGTGATCATGGTTTCCTAATCATGAACATTGAGATATTATTAATAACAAGATCATATCATTAGGAGAATGGTGTGATGGACATACTCCTATAGTTAAGCATAGCATAAAGATTAAGTCATTTAATATAGTTCAGTTGCTGTAAGCTTTCAGATACATAGTAACCTAAAATCCTTCGACCATGAGATCATGCTAATCACCATCACCATATGGATGCTTTGATGACATCAAACACCACATCGTAAATAGGTGTCTATAAAGGTGGCATTGAGTGTTCGGAAAGTATGTGTTGAGGCACATGGATCAAGAGTGAGATTTGTCCATCCATATGACGGATAGATATACTCTGGGCCCTCTCGGTGGAATGTCATCCAATTAGCTTGCAATCATGTGGTTGGCTCACAAGGGATCACATATCACAGGAACGAGAAAAGAGTACTTATCGGTAACGAGGTTGAACTAGGTATGTAGAGATACCGATGATCAAACCTCGAATAAGTAAACTATCATGAGATAAAAGGAAATTGGTATCATATGTAAGTGGTTCATTCGATCGCAAAGTAATCATAGAAATATGTGGGAGCCATATGAATTTCCAAATTCCTCTATTGGTTATTGATCGGAGAAGTGTCTCGGTCATGTCCGCGTAATTCACGAACCGTAGGGAGACACACTTAAGGATTCGATGTTGTTTAGTAGATATGGAATGTAAGTAGGGAGAACGAATGTTGTTCGGAGTCTCGGATGGGATCCGGGATATCACGAGGAGGTCTGGAATGGTCCGGAGAATAAGATTCATATAAGAAAAGTTCAATTCCAGAGTTCGGAAATGATTCCGATGATTTCATCGAAGAGGTTCTAGAAGGGTCTAGAAGGTTCGCCGGACCGGAAGGGGAAGGGAACATGAATGTGTCATGGATAAGTGGAATGATTGGATCATGTCCTAGGTCACTTGGTTGGGCATTAGCAAGAAAAAAATCAAGCTCCAAATTGAAAGTCAAAAGGCAAGTTTGAAAAGTCAAACTGGGACAATGTGTCCTGGTGGAGGAAGGAAAGAATCCTTCTTTCCCTCCACCACAAGCCAACAAGGAGAGGGAGTTGGGGAAGGATTCAAACTCCCCTCTCCCAAGCTGCCCCCCTCTCATAAATAGAGGGGAGGGGGTGCCCCAAGGACACACAACACCAGCCCCTCCCCACCTAGCCGTCCCGCCGCCGTCGGCTCGCCGTCGCCGCCCTAGTCGCCGCCGGCCATGCCTCCTCTTCTCCGGCCCTCTAAACTCTAGATCGCCAAAAACCCTAGATCCACCATAACCTGCTCCGGCTTAGGCGAAGCCTTGTAGGATTTTCCCTCTACTTTTACACCACGTCGTCGTGCTGCCGGAATCACGAGGGGAGAACTACAACCTCCGCTGCCTGCTGGAACAAGGAAGAGGAAGGTCTTCATCGAGTACCGAACATGTGACCGACTGCGGAAGCGCTGCCAGAACACAGCGCCGAAAGGATCTTCTACGCGATCTTGAGATCGGCAAGTGTACGACTACATCACCCACGAGAATCTAGTCGTCCTAATCCTCCAAAAGGTTTTGGAGAACAACATTATACTCACGATTCACCGTTATAAGCTAAATCAACTTGATCATGAATAATTCCATGACAAGGATGAATATTTGATGTAGGTAAAATGTTTACTACACCAAGATATTACTAAAGAATGGAATTTGAAAGAACACCAAACATTTGATGATGGTGATCTACTTCAAAGTGCAAGTCCAAAGACATTGGTATTTAACTATACATGCTTTGGACTATGTGTCATATGTATGGCTCCACTATTGATGTTGATAGATTCTTTCAAATAGAAAAGTAAATACTGAAAGAGAATCTCATAAATATATGGCAGAAAAGAAAAGACCAGAAATGTTCAGCTTAGGTATATAGAGGATATATGTGTTATGGCTGTATTCTTTGCTTGTTAAAAAATGTGGTTCTTAAGTATTAGATACTGAATTTGTTGGTGTGAATCGTCATACGAAACAATATAATTCATGAACTACAATGTCCTAAGTAACCAGCAAAAGAATATGTGATGATGTTCATGGAGAACAAACAAAGGGTTATTGTGTTGCTCATTGAAATCAAAGCTTGTCTTCAAGATTTGTTTTATCAGGTATTATGAGAACAAAAGGGTTGTTTAAATAATTGTCGTAATCCATAAAATATGGATGATTTACAAATCTCGTTGGAGAAATCATATCCATAAAACTAGTGCTAAAAATGTCGAAAGACAAATTGATTGAAAGATCACTTAGGAAGTGACATCGCCCGTTTAAATTATATTGGAAATAAAACATGAAGAAACTCCATATGGATGGAATTTTGGAGTCTTTTGATCAAATGACGCTTGTGAAACTTTCCTAGAGATAATTAAAACTCCGTTCATAGGCCAAAAGGGAACGTATGACTAGATTATTGGAATTTGTACATATTTGATGTATGAAGTCCATTACGTGTAGTCAAGAGCGATGGATTTCAACTTCATATGCTTTCTTCAAAAAAATTGAGTGAATATATGAATATTTACTTAATGAGTATGAAGTGTGAAACATTTGAAAAGTTCAAAAACTTTCAAGATGGAGTGCAAAATCAATGTAACAAGAAAATAAATAATTTATGATAGGATCATAAAGGAAGATATTTGAGTTACAAGTTTAGGATAATACCTTAGATTTGAGGAATCATTCCGTGGATTTGCATTTCCCAAAACACCATAAGATTATAGAGCGTTTGAGATATGTAATGAAACATTGTTTGACATGGTAAGATCAAAGGTGTAATTTATAAAACTGTCATTATATTTTAAAGATTAAAGCTTTAGAGACTACCGCTTTTCTACTGAAAAGAGCTCCATCATAATCCGTTGAAATGACACCATATAAAGTTATGGTTTGGGATAAAATCCAAGTTGTCCTTTCTTAAACATTGGTATGCTATGCATAAGAAAGATTTGCAACCAAAATCAGATGAACATATCTTTGTATGTTATTTCGAATAATCGTTGAGTATTCCTCCATAACACCAAAGACAAAAATGTTTGTCGCTTATAACATCAAGTTTCTTTGAGAAAGGAATTTTTCATGAAAAGTTAAGTGGGAGGACAATAGAACTTTGATAAGGTTAAAAGAACCTAGCTATATGTGCAAAGTTGCGTAGAGTCGAAAAGTGTTCCGGAGGCAACAACGATGCTCATGACTCACGTGCCTCAAAGGTTGTGGTCACGGAAGTCTAAGTTCCTATTGAACCAAGTAGGTTGGATAAACAATCAAATACCAAGATTTGAGGGTTAAATAATTATTTGACAATAATGAACCGACTACATGTAAAGAAGCGATGATGGGCCCTGACTCCGTCAAATGGCTTGGAGCCATAAAATCCGTGATAGTTCCATACACAAGAAATCAAGCTTTGAACTTGAAAGACCCTCTGGAAAGGTGTAAAACCTTACAGTCGTGTTTGGATATATAAAGAAATAGACATGGATGTTTTACATCTATGAAATAGTCGACATGTTGGGAAAGAGTTCATAACAATGTTCAAAGGTTGATTATGAAAAGATTTGATCTTTCATAGCAATGTTTAGTCTAGACGGATTAATGTAGAAACCACTACATATAATTTTGTTATGTGGTAGTTGAATAAACAAAACAAGTTCTTCTGATAGAATTGTTACCTAGGACGTGTGCATAACAAGGTCCATAGGGTTTTTGTTAATTCAAAGGATGTTAAAAGCGTATGCAAACTACAATGGTTGAAGTGAGCATCGCGGAGTTGGAATCTTCACCATGATGAAACTGATAAAAGAGTTTAAATTCATCAGAGACGATTGATACATTGGAAACATATCTATAATTTTTGATGCTCCATGCTTGTTTAGTATCTACTTTGCTTTACTTGTCCACACTTTGAGGTGCTTTTTACATGTTTTCTGGTACTAACCTACTAACAAGTTGCAACAGTGCTAGATGCCTGTTTTCTGCTGTTTTTGGTTTCAGAAAAGTTAGTAATGAAATATTCTCGGAATTGGACGGGACAAAGGACAAAGTCAATTACTTTCCGTGGGGAACAAGAAGTCCAGAGGAGAGACGGAGGGGCCGGCCAGAGGGTCCAGACCCACCCCAGGCGTGGGTGGGCCCCACCCCACGCCTGGCTAGGGTTTGGTCGCCCTAGCCGCTGCCTCGGTCTCCCCCTTCGCCTATAAGAAGCCCCTGATGTAGAAACCCTGAGTACCCGATAAAATCTCCACGAAACCGTCTGTAGCCGCCGCCACCATCGTCCCTAGATCGGGGGGATCTGAAGTTCTTCCCGGCACCCTGCCGGAGGGGAGATCATCCTGGAGGCCTTCTCTCCGGTATGATGCGTGAGTAGTTCCACCTTGGACTATGGGTCCATGTAGTAGCTAGATGGTTGTATCTCCTCCTTTGTGCTTTCATGTATAGATCTTGTGAGCTCCGTTCATGATCAAGATCTAATATATTTGTAATCATGCATGTTGTGTTTGCGGGGATCCGATGGATATTGAGATTATTATGTTGGTTTGATTAATGGTTTTGTCTTTATGATTCTATCATGTATGTGTTATTTGTGATCTTGCATGCTCTCCGTTGTTAGTAGCTATCTTGACCAAGTAGTTGCTAGTGACTCCAAGAGGTGGTATTTATGCTCGATAGTGGGTTCATGCCTCTAGTTTCCAAGGGAAGTGACAGAAATCTCTTCGGTTGTAGATGTGTTGTTGCTACTAGGGAGAAACCAACGGTCTCTTGTTCATGGAACATGTGGACTGTTTACCTTACACACTTTGCTTAAAGCGGTTGTCTGTTGCTTGCAACTTAATACTGGAGGGGGTTCGAATGATAACCTGAAGGTGGACTTCTAGTCATAGATGCAGTTGGATAGCGGTCTATGTATCTTGTTGTATAGCCCAATCAACCTCATAGGATCTTTCTGACTAGTAATTGCATTGTTATGCCTTGCTCAGTTCCTATCAATTGCCCCGTTGTAATTTGTTTACCCTTCATGCCATGTTGTTTATATAAGGAGAGCACCTCTAGTGAACTATGGACCCCGGTCCAATATTTACCATTGATACATCTTCCACTATTACTTGATTACTTGCTGCAAACCATTACCTTCCACACCATACATTTAATCCTTTGTTACAGCAAACCGGTGAGCTTGACAACCTCACTGTTTGTCCGGGCAAAGTCTTGAGTTTGTATTGTGTAGGTCTCCACATTGTTTGCAACACCTGTGTGACGTTTCCTTCCTCCTTCTGGTTCGATAACCTCGGTCTCAACTAAGGGAAAACTTGTTGCTCGCTCTTTACACCCTGCACTTGGGGTTACCAACAAAGTGCTACGTCGAGCACCATCAAGTCTTTCGGGTACCGTTGACGGGGAGGCTAAGGACGTCTTCACTAGGGGAGTCCTTCACTTCCTTTCTCTTTACTTTGTTTTTAGTTTGCTTTGTTTCTTTTGCTTTGTTTTGTTTGCCTCTTTCCAAAAACACAAATTTTTTTGTTCCTGTTCTACCTGCTGCTGCTATTTTGGCTTGCCCACCTTTGCCAAAATGAACTCCGCTAAGAACACCAAGTTGTGTGACTTAACTAGCAATAACAACAATGATTTCCTAAGCACTCCTATTGCTCCACCTGCTCCTGATGCTACCTTTTATGAAATTAAGACCGCTTTGTTGAATCTTGTGATGAGAGAGCAATTTTCTGGTGCTGGTTCTGATGATCCTGCTGCCCATCTTAATAGCTTTGTTGAACTTTGAGAGATGCAAAAGTATAAGGATGTAGATGGAGATATTTTTAAGATCAAGCTTTTTCATTTATCCTTGAGGGGAAAAGCTAAATAATGGTTGCTTTCTTTGCCTAAAAATAGTATTGATTCTTGGACTAAGTGCAAGGATGCTTTTATTGGAAAGTACTATCCTCCTGCTAAGATTATATCTATGAGAAGTGACATTATGAAATTTAAACAACTTGATAGTGAACATGTTGCTCCAGCTTGGGAAAGAATGAAATCTTTGGTTAAGAATTGGCCTACTCATGGACTCACTGCTTGGATGATTATCCATACTTTTTATGCAAGTTTCAACTTCTCTTCAAGAAACCTACTGTATTCAGCTGCTGGAGGTACTTTCATGGGCCTCACTTTGGGTGCTGCAACAAGGCTCCTTGATAATATGATGGTTAACTACTCTGAATGGCATGTTGAGAGATCTCTACATGGTAAGAAGGTAAAATATGTTGAGGAAACCTCCTCTTTGAGTGAAAATATTGATGTTATTATGGCTATGCTTGTTAATGGGAAAGATCCTCTATATCCTAATAGTGTTCCCTTAGACTCTTTGGTTGCTCAAGAATAGCAAGTTGATGTGAACTTTATTAAAAACAACAATTTCAACAACAATGCTATAGGAATAATTTTGGTGGCAACAACAATTATAAGCCTTATCCTCCTAATAATGGCAATTCCTATGGAAGCTCTTATAATAATGCTAGAAGTGCCCCCTATGAACTTGAAGTCATGCTTAAGGACTTTATTAGTAAACAAACCACTTTCAATAAGACTATAGAGGAAAAGCTTTTAACTGCTGAGAAAAATATATCCTCTTTGTCTGAAGCTCAGTCTTCCTTGATTAATAAAATGCCTGCTAAACCTGAAACTATGGAAAACAACTTTGCTAATGCTCATGCCATACAAGTTACTATTGATGAAAATGTTAGGCTATTAGCTCAACTTCATGCTAAGTGGGAAAGGGAAGCTGAAATTGATAGAAACAATAGTGTGTGCACCATCACCACTAAACCACAAGTAGTCCCTATTCCTACTCCTACTACGCCTAAGCCTATTGAGCCTACTACTAGTGACATGCATGTTGCCTTTACAAACACATTACATATGCTCTTGTTAAGATTAAGGAAGAGAAGCTAAAACACAAAACTTCTATTCCTAGGAAAGTAGAAGATAATTGGGAACCCATTATTAATATGCAAGTGAATGCCTTTGATCTCAAAGCTTCATGTGATCTTGGTTCTAGTGTCTCTGTTATGCCTAGGAAGATTTATGAAATGCTTGATTTGCCACCTTTGGAAGATTGTTATTTAGATGTCCCACTCAATGATAATGCTAAAAAGAAACTCATGGGGAGTATTAATGATGTTCTCATCATGGTTAACAATGCTTATGTCCCTGTGGATTTCTATGTTTTGGATGTTGAATACAATGCTTCTTGTCCTGTTACTTTGGGAAGACCTTTTCTTAGAACAGTTGGTGCCATCATTGATATGAAAGAAGGCACCATTAAATATCAATTTCCATTCAAGAAAGGTATTGAACTCTTCCCTATGAGGAGAGAGAATTTGCTTTTTGCTCCTCCTTTGAAAGCAATATTTGATGTTAATGCTTCTTCATTTGAAAATACTTGATTCATCTTGCTTCTTCTGCCTAACTTAAATGCGTTAAAGAAAAGTACTTGTTGGGAGATAACCCAAGAGTTTCCTTGAGTCTTGGAAGTTATTACTTCAGTAATTACCTCTCCTTATCCTTTTTGTTTGCTTTTTGTGCCAAGAATGACCTCTAATTAGAGG
The DNA here is from genome assembly GCA_910589765.1 of Avena atlantica. Classification (NCBI taxonomy): domain Eukaryota; kingdom Viridiplantae; phylum Streptophyta; class Magnoliopsida; order Poales; family Poaceae; genus Avena; species Avena atlantica. The sequence goes on along the minus strand of OU342739.1, from coordinate 491,728,265 downwards.
GAACTAAGATTTGGGGAGTTGTTGTCCCGAAACAGATTTCTGTCCTCCACCAAAAACAATCGTGATGAGGCTCTGTTACTCGGATTGAGCTCAAAATTTACGAATAAATCCCCTGGTATGTTAGATAACTTTCGTTAGTTCAATACTTTTGTATTTGAGCAACATAATATGTTCGAAAAAATCGGTTTCTACCTGCTGGTATGTTTTCATAGATTTCTGCCATTATTTGCATTTGCTTCTTATTGATTCCTTTTTCAGTTCTCTTCAGGTAAATTGAGATTTTTGAAGGATTTACTATAGTAGCTTGTGTTTTTAGTGAAAAGCCTTGCTGTTCCAAAGCTTTGCCAGTGGTCTAATATCTTTTGAATACACTAATGTTGCTAATGAAGATTGTGTGAAGTTTTGTATGAAGGAAAAATTTTAGGTGTAGAGAGAGAATGATGCAATGAGATGAAGAATGGACAAAAGCTCAAGCTTGGGGATGCCACCATGGTATCACCCCAAGAAATATCCAAGAGGTACAAGCGTCAAAGCTTGGGGATGCCCATGGCATCCCCTTCTTCATCAATAAAAAGCTCAAGTCTGTCTAGACACTTCGTTTTTATTGTTTCATGCACAGTTGCGTTGTTCTTGGAGCGTCTTAGTTTTTGTTTGCTTTGCTTCGGTTGTTTAGTTTGATTGAATAAAGTAGTTTGGACCCCCGTTCTCGATGTGTTGTTTTGCAAATAAGTTTGCTTGGTGTTTGGAAAGGAGTAGTAAGTTCTTGCTTGAAGTGCAAGAGGAGCTTGCATTGACTGTGACTTAGACTTTAGCATGACATGCTAGGTGTCTTTTTAGCATTATGCTTAGTGATTATTGTTGTAGCATGTCTTGTTCCAAACAATTGGGATTGATTAGTGTGCCTTGAAGAAAGTATGCGTTGTTTTAGCATGCAAAAGCATAGGATTCTGGTATTCTCCTTTGATGCTTTGCTTGGGTTGACTTGGCACATGCTCAAACCATGTTATGACTCTCACAAGTCACCATTAGCCTCTATTATCATTTAGTCCTTGACTTGTAGTACCACTCTTTGCTTTGATTAGTTTGCTTTGTTGCACTGCATGATTTTGGCCATTATTGCTCTCTTAGTTGGTTGCTCTCAGTCTTTTGCTAGCCTCCACTTGTATGAGTAAGTTCTACTCATGCCTCCAACTCCCAAGAAACCAAGTTATTCTAAAGTGTCCACTATAAATTCCTATGCATGGTGTGTTACACCATTCCAAGTAAATTCTTGTTTTCAACTATCTTCCAATTAAAAACTATTTTGTCATGTGAAAACTTAGTGATTAAAGCCCTCACGAACTTTATGGCACACTTTATTCTTTGCCCCCAATAAACTTGAACCATTATGACAACTTTGTTGTATATGATTGCACTTATAAGTTCGAATTAGCAGAACCGTGCTGTCACGGGGAACGTTTTCAACATTGCACTTGTACCTTGTTGTACTCAGTTGATATCATGTTCTTTTGTCCATGGATGTGACCGGTGTGAAATAAAGAGGGGACTTGTAAGTCCATGGAGTTTGTATTCTGTGTTAGAGAAACGCCTGGGACACTAGCCTAAACCATGCCTAATCATGGTGGAAACTTGCAGCATCACCATAATGAGATATCTATGAAGCATCCACAATAAAAAGCTATGCATATGGTAAATAAAAAGATTGCTGAGATGCTCATTGTCTGCTTGCCTTGTCATTTTGGTTATGGGAAAGCTCCTGTACCATGTGCAAGGGGTACCCCGTTGGCGGTTCTCAATGATATGCAAATACTTACAGTGACAAGAACTTACCTGGACCCAAAGTTGAGTATGCATGAGGTGTGGCCCTCGTATTCAAGGGACTTGAGGTTGCCAGCTTATAATTCGTCAAGCATATACTCCAGCTTTGCCACTTTAACCTTAACCACTTCAAGATGCTTATGATAGGGGCAATGAGGGCTGAAAGCTAACAAGTACCATAATTTTGGGAAGATCTTTTTGAAACTTGTAATCCCTGCTTCTTTTACAAAGAGGCCTTTCTTCCACCACTATTGAGTCTCCAACTTCTACCTTTAGGCACCATTAAGAGAGCATAGTTGTCATTCTGTGTGCAGTGTTCCAAAGCTTATTAATTGATGCATATTGTGTTATTACTTGCTCTTGTGCTACTTTTTTATAGTCACCCTTGTAAACTTTGCAGATGTCCTATGCATTTTATTGCTTCTCTATGAGGGACAAGCTGAATGCCATTATGCTATGTTTTCTGCATGTGAAACAAACAAACATATTATTCATGATCTTTGTTTGTTGCTTGTCATGTTGCATGCATAGTTACTATGTCCTATTGTTAGAACTCCATCTTTCATGCACATGTTTAGAGTTCTTTGATCTCAGCTTTCAATGCTTGCAAATGGTAGGATCTTTATTGTGAGGGTGCATGTCACCTAAAAAATTATTCTTTTTATCACTTACCTACTCGAGGACGGGCAGGAGTTAAGCTTGGGGATGTTGATACGTTGGAAACGTACCTATAATTTTTGATGCCCCATGCTTGTTTAGTATCTACTTTGCTTTACTTGTCCACACTTTGAGGTGCATTTTACATGTTTTCTGGTACTAACCTACTAACAAGTTGCAACAATGTCAGATGCCTGTTTTCTGCTGTTTTTGGTTTCATAAAAGTTAGTAAAAGAATATTCTCGGAATTGGACGGTACAAAGGACAAAGTCAATTACTTTCCGTGGGGAACAAGAAGTCCAGAGGAGAGCCGGAGGGTCCGCCCAGAGGGTTTGGTCGCCCTGGCCACGGCCTCGGTCTCCCCCTTCCCGATAAGAAGCCCCTGATGCAGAAACCCTGAGTACCGGATCAAATCTCCATGAAACGGTATGTAGCCGCCGCCACCATCAACCCTAGATCGGGGGATCTGAAGTTCTTCTGGCACCCTGCCGGAGGGGAGATCATCCTGGAGGCCTTCTCTCCGGTATGCTGCGTGGATAGTTCCACCTTGGACTATGGGTCCATGTAGTAGCTAGATGGTTGTATCTCCTCCTTTGTGCTTTCATGTATAGATTTTGTGAGCTCCGTTCATGATCAATATCTAATCTATTTGTAATCATGCATGTTGTGTTTGCGGGGATCTGATGGATATTGAGATTATTATGTTGGTTTGATTAATGGTTTTGTCTTTATGATTCTATCATGTCTGTGTTGTTTGTGATCTTGCATGCTCTCCGTTGTTAGTAGCTATCTTGACCAAGTAGTTGCTAGTGACTCCAAGAGGGGATATTTATGCTCGATAGTGGGTTCATGCCTCTAGTTTCCAAGGGAAGTGATAGAAATCTCTTCGGTTGTAGATGTGCAGTTGCTACTAGGGAGAAAACAACGGTCTCTTGTTCATGGAACATGTGGACTGTTTACCTTACACACTTTGCTTAAAGCAGTTGTCTGTTGCTTGCAAATTAACACTGGAGGGGGTTCGGATGATAACCTGAAGGTGGACTTCTAGTCATAGATGCAGTTGGATGGCGGTCTATGTATCTTGTTGTATTGCCCAATCAACCTCATAGGATCTTTCTGACTAGTAATTGCATTGTTATGCCTTGCTCAGTTCCTGTCAATTGCCCTTCTATAATTTCTTTACCCTTTATGCCATGTTGTTTATCTAAGGAGACACCTCTAGTGAACTATGGACCCCGGTCCAATATTTACCATTGATACATCTTCCACTGTTACTTGTCTACTTGCTGCAAACCATTACCTTCCACATCATACATTTAATCCTTTGTTACAACAAACCGGTGAGCTTGACAACCTCACTGTTCGTTGGGGAAAAGTCTTGAGTTTGTGTTGTGGAGGTGTCCACGTTGTTTGCAACACATATGTGATGTTGCAAAACAAGCGTTGGACAAACAGGTGTTGCAAGCAACACGAAGACCTGCACAACACAAACTCATGACTTTGCCCCAACGAATCAATGAGGTTGTCAAGCTCACCGGTTTGCTGTAACAAAGGATTAAACGTATGGTGTGGAAGGTAATGGTTTGCAGCAAGTAAACAAGTAACAATGGAAGATGTATCAATGGTAAAGATTGGACCGGGGTCCATAGTTCACAAGAGGTGCTCTCCTTAGATAAACAACATGGCATGAAGGTAAACAAATTACAGCAGGGCGATTGACAGGAACTGAGCAAGGCATAACAATGCAATACCAGACAAAAAGATCCCATGAGATTCGATTGGGAAATACAACAATATACATAGATCGCCATCCAACTGCATCTATGACTAGAATTCCACCTTCAGGTTATCATCCGAACCCCCTCCAGTATTAAGTTGCAAGCAACAGACAACTTCTTTAAGTAACGTGTGTAAGGTAAACAGTCCACATGTTCCACGAACAAGAGACCGTTGTTTTCTCCCTAGTAGCAACTGCACATCTACAACCGAAGAGATTTCTGTCACTTCCCTTGGAAACTAGAGGTATGAACCCACTATCGAGCATAAATACCCCCTCTTGGAGTCACTAGCAACTACTCGTCCAAGATAGCTACTTACAACAGAGAGCATGCAAGATCACAAACAACACAGACATGTTAGAATCATAAAGACAAAACCATTAATCAATCTGACATAGTAATCTCAATATCCATCGGATCCGCGCAAACACAACATGCATGATTACAAATAGATTAGATCTTGATCATGAACGAAGATCACAAGATCTATACATGAAAGCAGATGGAGGAGATAGAACCATCTAGCTACAACATGGACCCATAGTCCAAGGTGGAACTACTCACACATCATACAGGAGAGAAGGCCTACGGGATGATCTCCCCTCCGGCAGGGTGCCGGGAAGAACTTCAGATCCCCCAATCTAGGGATGACGGTGGCTGCAGCTACAGAAGGTTTCGTGGAATATTGATCGGGTACTTAGGGTTTCTGCATCGAGGGATTCTTATAGGCGAAGAGGCGAGGCTGGGAGGCGGCCAGGGGCCCCACACCCTACTCATGCGCGGGGCAGGCCGCCCTGGTTCGTGTCTCCGTCTCGTCTTCTGGATTCGTGTCCCCCACGGTAAAATATTGACTTTGGCTTTTGTCCCGTCCAATTCCGAGAATATTGATTTTCTGCCTTTCTAGAACCAAAAACAGAAGAAAACAGGTAACTGGCACTGTGGCAACTTGGTAATAGGCTAGTTCCATAAAATATATAAAAACACCTCAAAGTGTAGACAAAGCAAAGTAGATACTAAACAAGCATGGAGAATCAAAAATTATAGATACGTTTCCGACGTATCAAGCATCCCCAAGCTTAACTCCTGCTCGTCCTCGAGTAGGTAAGTGATAAAAAGAATAATTTTTGAGGTGACATGCACCATCAAAACCAAGATCAAACCATTTTCAAGCATTGAAAGTCTAACATCCCAAAAATATTGAACAATGATTATCAAATTCCAATCACCAAAATTAGGGTTAACAAAAACTTTTGTTAATCAAATCAATATGAATGCATGTGTGAATGTGATGATTGTATGAATGCATGAATGGACTTGTGTGATTGTTCTAAATAGCAAGGAATGGTTTAAATATGATAACAACATCATCTAAATCATTTCCAAGCAGAAACAAATCAAGAGAATTCAAAAACAAATCAAATAAAGCAAATGGTCATTTTTGCTAATCTTGCTCACTAGGCCACTTTGAGTGTTTCTAGTCCAAGATTTCAAACAGAAACAATTATATTTATTTTCACCCCTTGCTATACCATGTAAAAGTGAACCAAAGCCCACCTTTCAAACTTACAGAAACATTTGGCAACTTGATTCAAATGACAATTCAAAACTGAATCTAGTTCATATGTGAAGATCACCCAATTCTCAAAAACCAACCAAACCAATTCCCCTTGACCTTTCCAACTAACTAGAGACTACTGAGTATGTGACTAGTACACCCACCAAGTTTGAATCAAAAATTCAAATTTGAATCTCTTTCGGCCATTTCATCAAACACCTTGCAGACACCAAACAAACAAACATCAAACACTACTGTGAGCAGTGATTGTGGCCTAACTTGTTCCCTCTCTGGTTCACAACAAGCTATTAGTAGATCATCTAGCCCAATTAACAAGCTCTAGCACCATTGTGAGCTTGCCATTGCCATCAATGGTGACCATGCCGAGCTCAACTTGCCACCCCTCAGTCGACAGCAAGCTAGGAGTAGCTCTAGCCTTGCCAACCATGTCTGGGACATTAACCACCGTCCATCGCCACCCCCTGTCTGATGCCAAAGCGCAGCCAGCCCCTAGACCACTCAGCCCGAGCATGCCCAGCCTCTCTACGAGCGTGCCGAGAGCGCGCCAGAGCGCCGCACGTGACACACGCCCACAGACCGCGTGCCACCCTTGCCGCGTGCAAGCGTGATCACCACCGTCCCAGGAGACCGCCAGACAACCCCGTTCGCCGCCGCGCGACCCGTAGCCGCGGTGCGCCATTAAACTGCCCGTCGGACCCGCCTAGAGCACCGCAACATTACGACCGTCTCACACCGCCCCACGCCTCACCATCAAGCCGTTGAGATTCGCTAGGAGGCAACGCACTGCCCCTACCGTCGCCCATGTCTTTAGCTCGCTGTGCCGACGACACCGACGAGCTCAGCCCGCGCCCTTCGGTCCCCTCGTTGCACTATAAATAGAGGCCACCCCCGTTCGAACTCAGCACACCATCTCACTCCCCTCTCTCTTAGAACCACCCCCACTCACCCCCGGAGCAAGGCGAGCAACATATTGTCGGAATTTGTCCGGAGTCTGCCACGGAGGAGGAAGAAAGGAGCCGTCGATTGGAGCCGCCCCAGGAGAAGCCGCCGGTACCAGGAGGTTCACCGTCATTGACTACGTCGTTTGCCCCCCTCGCCGACCCTCGCCTGAGCCCCGGTGAGCCCCCATAGACCCCCACAGGCCGCACTAGGGTTTAGTCTCGCTAGAGTGGCCCGACGGAGACGATAGGTCGTGGCCGTTCGATTAGAGTTTGATCGCACGGTCTAGATCACCCCGTACCTCTTCGCACCCCCTGTCTCGCTGACTCGTGGGGTCATCCACTTAAACCCACCCAGTAGTTTGAAATTTGGTTTATTCTTTTAGTTTTAAACTTAGTTCTGTATCCAAATTCAAAAATCAACCCAGCTCAATTCACTGAACCAAATTGCATGAAACAAATTTTGTTAGAAAGATACTCGAATTCTTAATCCAAGCCCGTTGGATTCAAATCAATTGGAATTGTAGATCATCGATAGTAAAAATAACAAGGCAGAAGCTTTTCTGCATTTAAACATTTTTCAAAATTCAACCCTAAAAGATTTTGAGTTGATTCCAACACTCAAAAATCACATTTAACAAGACCTTTCTGAATATATAAAAATATTTAGGTTTACTTACAGAAATAATGGTCAAGCAATAAAAGAATGCCTCATAGGCAATTCTAGTCACTTTAATTAATTAAAATAAAAAGGTTAAACCTTATTAAATTGTGACACCACTTTAAATCACATTCCCATGTACTGAAATATGTGGTGATGACATGTGTCAACATGATCCCATGTTTTAGTTGGAGAATATTAAATCTTAAGTAGTTTTTTTTTCAATGAGTAGAAATTACTTTTCCAAAAATAATTAAGACAAGTGCTTTGATGGTTGTAATGTTGTGATGATGCTAGATCATCTAGTGAAAACCTTGGTGTGATAAGTAGAAGTAGTTAAGTATTGTTTGGTGATTGTGTTACCTCGTATTTATTTATAGACGCTAGTACTGACCAAGGATACGAGGAGAAAGGAGAATACTACGAGGAAGAAGCCGAGGAGAACTTCAACCACTGATCTACACAAGGCAAGCTTCACAAAACAAGTGACTTTGCAAGTTGACATTTACATGACAACTATGCAAACTAGATGCCTTAAGCATATGTGATTTTACCCACTTGATGATACCCCATCCTAGTTTTACTTGCAAGCTTAGTATTTTATTTATTTATCAAAACTTTATTTTAGAGTTTACTTAGTGACTTGTAGAGCTTAGAAAGATTATTTAAAGGTAGCATAAAGAGCATAAAACTTGGCCTAAGTTAGATAATCTTGATGTCATCCCGAGGCATGAGATTGAACCTAGATAAGATATACTTGTTTACCACCCCTCATTAGTGTTTACCCCCACTTGTAGATGCTAGTTCTAAGCATAAAACTTGATCACTTTAGATGGGAATACTTGGTGAAAATGGTTATGAAAAACTTAGAATGATGAGTGATTCTACTGAAATGTTTTGCCATGTGTTCTTGAACACCAGATGATTCTGATGATGAAAATGTTAAGGCATGAGCCTTAGCCCTTTATAAAACTGATGGTTGTCTGGATGCGATACCATTCCAATTTTACCGTACAACCACAATACCCGAAATTTGGGTAGGGCTTGACTGGAAATTTATATACCTTAGTATGGGTTCCCTTGCGGCCAAGGTTTGAGCTGAGGCTACCTTGTGAAGACTGTCCACCTGTGCAGTTCCCAAGATGACAGTTGGTCATGGTTGGGAGGCCAAACTCACAGGAGAGGTGCCTATACTAGGGCGTGTAATTGAAAGGTTAGGATTGATTATCCGCATACTGGGTATGGTGAATTCAGGATTTGTTCCTGACAGATGTATCGAATGTTGTGGTGAAAGTGTACCACCTCTGCAGAGTGTCAAACTATTCGAATAGCCGCATCCACGGTTATGGACAGTTGGAGTGGCCATACTATTCCATCGTCAGATGTTTTCAAAATAACTTGTGAAATGATTCATGACTTTGACTTGACCACAACAGGGTTGTGATATGAAATCCAAGTCCCCACTTAGGTGTTATAAAACTTCCAACTAGCTTTCTTTGCTTCTGAAATCAGTAGAGATAAATCTGGCTTTTTGCAAAACAACCTAGAGCCTAGCATTTCCTACTCAAAAACCACTTCACTTGTTAGTATTAGTTTGCGAGTTCTTAAAGAGTACTCATGGCTTTGTCCCTGGCTATTCCCGTGGCCAGACTATGAAGGGGACTATCAGGAGGACGGACAACAGGAAGGTTACGACAACTAGGATCATCTCCCATCGTCAGCATTGCCTGTGACCATGAAGATGGAGTCTCACCTATGTTATCGTTATTATTACGTTATTCCGCTGCTTGATTGTATCAAGACTGGATCATGAGATCCTTTAATTGTTGTAAGACCTTATGTATGGTTTGTAATGTATGATGTACTGTGATATCCAATATGTTATGTCTAGCAAAAATGGTAATCCTGGGATTGCGATGTATGGCATAATAGGCATCTGGGATTAAAAATCCGGGTGTTGACAAGTTGGTATCAGAGCCATCCTGACCGTAGGAGACCCTAGTTTAGAATGGACGTTTAAATCAAAAACTTAGTTTCAAAACCAAGAAAGTGAGTATTTATGAAAACTTATTCTCATTCTTACCACTTGGATCCTTTCATGAAAAATTCATGTTCCTCAAAAATTCTTGCAAACTTACATAAAATTTGACACACTTGATCACTCTGCTAACTTACTCATCCTATATTCTTATAGATGGACGTGAAGTATAGCAAGTTCTATCAGTTGTGGAAGGGAGGAGACCTCATCTTTCAGCGTGACTTGGACCAGCTGTCGGAAATGCTGGTGCGTCCGCACCCCGAGTTCTTCGGAGCTCAGCTCAACGATCAGGAAGGAGAGGAATTGCAATGGATGGTTTTTGCAAGTCTCCGAGGAAAGATTGAAGCCCCCACCTCATAGGGAATTCAATTCACCTTGAGAGAGAACAACTGGCTCGATGGACTTGCCAAAGCCATGGAGGAAGCTCTTACCCGTTTGTGTGGGTAGAGTATCAATCAGATCAAGGGTACCCGCTTTGAGTTTTATCCAAGGTGTGATGTTATTGGACAACCACTAGTGGCCCCATATCACCATGAGCTGAAGAGTCAATTGGACCACCTCAGCTTCATGATGTATGACCGTCAGAAAGAGTTGGATAATGCCCGCTCCTACGCCAACCACAAGTACGCCATCGCAACCAAGAAAGATCAGACCATTGCCATGCTAGTGAAGGATCGCCAGTCTCGTCGCCGTCAGCTTGACAAGAAGGAGCACATCATTGCCTGTCTTCGTCACCGGATCACAGATTTGGAGGAGACCATCCACGAGAGAGACATGCAGCTTGAGGAGAGGGAGAGTGCAGGGGAAGACCTTCTTGGAGACCCCTACTCCTATATCAGTGACGATGATGACTTTCAGGAGTATCAGGCCATGGACTTTTTCACCGATGAGGATGACTTTGCCTTCATTGATGATGATGAGGAGGATGGTGAGGATGAAGCCAGCAATTCCGAGGAGTAGTAGCACTTGAGCACTAGCGTTAGTGAATTGTATCCAGTCCCACGGTATCGTAGTTCACAAAATGGTTCTTAAAACATATGTTTTTCTTTGTTGTGGTGTGTGTTGTATTGTGTGCATGAATGAATGAAAGCAAGTTTCTAGAAAAATCTGAGTCAAACTTCAAAAACTTTACAAAACCCTAAACCTTAGAAATTTCCCTCTTTTCTCATGATCTATCTCAATCTTCAGATGCCTCGCGGAGGAAGCAATTCATCCACGGACCCGATGTTGCAAATATTGCAAATGTTGGTTTCTGACCGTGAAGCTAAAAGAGCTGAACGTCAATCCAACTTAGACACCCTTCAGCATATCGCTCAGATGGACAACAACAACCAAGGCCATGTAAATCAGGACAACCATGGATCCAAGCTCAAGAATTTCTAGAATACCAATCCACCCATTCTCACTAAGTCTGAAGAGCCCCTAGATGTCGATGATTGGCTGCAAACCATGGAGAACAACCTATAAGTTGCCGGAGTGGAAGCTAACGAGAAGGTATTGTTTTCCACCCACTATCTGGCCGGAGATGCGAGAGCATGGTGGAACAGCGTTCGTGCCATGAATGGAGGTCAAATGATGACTTGGGAGGAATTCAAAGTCAAGTTTAGTAGAACCCATGTGCCACCGGGTTTGATCCAAGAGGATGAGAGATGAATTCAGAGAACTAAAGCAAGGAAGAATGATAGTAGTTGAGTACCGTGAGAAATTTTTGTCATTGTCTAGGTATGCACCTGGTGAGATAGACACTGAAGCCAAGAAGGAGAGATTCTTGAATGGTCTGCACGATGAGATGTAGACAGTGTTAGTCAATATTCCATTTCCTGATATTGAAGCCTTAGTGGATTCTACCATTCAGATGGAAGGCAAGATCAACCAAGCAAATGAGAACCGCAAGCGTCGCATGATGTATCAACCAGGAACGCACCATACACCAAAGTATCGCCCCCATCTCCAGGATTTGCCCCAAGAACCAATAGACCCCCGATGAACCGTCCGACCTATCCCAACCATGGAGGAGGAAACCCAAGGCCCGGAGAAAATCACAACAACCCCGGCAACCCCAACAATTTCAACCGTGCCCCGCCCAAGTTCAACAACAACAATGTCGCCACCAACACCAACACTGCCCCGAGAACTGGAAGCAATGTTGCGCCTCTTACAGCAAAGGACAAGTCTCAGGTGACTTGTTATGAATGTGGAACCAAGGGTCATTATTCAAATGAGTGCCCCAAGAATATTGCTGCAACCCCCAATGCAAATGCCCTAGCTCAGCAGCAGTGTCGTGTTCAGCCTGGAAGAAGGTTTGCCCCAGGGAACTCGCTCAATTGCAATGGTCGTCTCTTTCTCATGCATGCTGAAGAAGCCCAAGAAGCGCCAGATGTCGTGTTGGGTATATTTTCTGTTAACTCAGTACTTGCAAGAGTGTTGTTTGATTCTAGAGCATCGCACTCGTTTGTTACCGAAGAATTTGCATGCACTAGTAAGATTCAACCAACCAAACTGAAGCATGTTATGATAGTTCAAATACCTGGTTCAACCACCAAAGCTAGACAAATTTGCAAGGCCGTACCTATCCGAATCCATGGCATAGATTTTTATGCTAATCTAATAGTACTTGGAACTAAATGTTTGGAAGTAGTACTAGGAATGGATTGGATGTCCAAACATAAAGGATTAATCGACTGTGCCAAGAAAGCCATAACCATGACCAGTACAGCCAGAATATCAGTAGAGCATGTATACGAAACCTTGCCCCATCAATTCAAATGTAACAAGAGTATAGCCCAACCCACCATTGACCAAGTCAGGATAGTCTGTGAATATCCAGATGTATTTCCAGATGTTTTGCCCGGTATCCCCCCAGATCGGGATATCGAGTTTATCATTGAACTAATCCCTAGAAACGGACCCATAGCCCAGAGACCATATAGTATGAACCCGTCTGAATTAGTGGAGCTGAAGAAGCAACTGGATGCTATGCTGGAGATAGGATTGATCCAACCAAGTGCGTCGCCATGGAGATCACCTGTCTTGTTTGTGGACAAGAAGGATGGAGGTAACCGTTTGTGTACGGATTATCGGAAGTTAAATGATGTCACCATCAAGAACAAGTACCCATTGCCAAAGATAGAAGACCTGTTTGACCAGTTGACTGGTGCCAAAGTGTTTTCTAAGATTGATCTTAGAACTGGTTATCATCAACTCAAGATTAGCGCAGAGGATATTCCAAAGAGTGCCTTTACCACAAGATATGGACTGTATGAGTATACTGTCATGTCTTTTGGATTAATCAATGCCCTCGCTTATTTCATGAACCTCATGAATAAGATTTTTATGGACTTCCTGGATAAGTTTGTTGTTGTTTTCATTGATGACATTCTGATCTATTCCAAATTAGAAGAAGAACATGAGCTACGCCTAAGGACCATCCTTGGAACCCTTAGGGAGCATCAGTTGTATGCCAAGTTTATCAAATGTGAATTCTGGTTACAGGAGGTAGGATTCCTCGGACATATTGTATCAGCCGGAGGAATTGCCATTGACTCTGCAAAGGTGAAGGATGTTGAAGATTGGCAAGCCCGAACCACGCAAACCCAAGTTCGTGCATTTCTCGGGTTAGCGGGATATTACCGCAAGTTCGTTGAAGGATTCTGGAGTATCGCAAGACCCATGACCCAATTGCTGAAGAAGGACAAGAAGTTCGAATGGATGGACAAATGTGAAGCGAGTTTTCAGGAACTCAAGAGGAGATTGCTTTCAGCCCCAATCTTGATCATGGCGGATATCACAAAGCCCTTTGATGTGTATTGTGACGCATCCAAGATCGGTCTCGGATGTGTGCTAATGCAAGAAGGTAAATTTATATCTTATGTGTCCCGACAACTGAAGCAGCATGGACAGAATTATCCTACCCATGACCTTGAACTAGCAGCTGTAGTTCTTGCCCTGAAGACATGGAGACATTACCTCATGGGAAACTGTTGTGAGATTTATTCGGATCACAAGAGCCTGAAGTATATATTCACTCAGAATGAGCTGAATATGAGGCAGAGAAGATGGATCGAGCTAATCAAGGACTATGATCTAGACATTCATTATCACCCCGGTAAAGCCAATGTGGTAGCAGATGCCCTTAGCAGATTGTCGTGCCGCTTGAACTCCATGATTCTGAAGGAGCAACCAAGTCTGCACAAGGAGATGGAATATTTTAGAATGGAATTAGTAAGTGAAGGATTTTTGGCTAGCATATAACTTCAACCCACTTTGATTAGCCAGATCAAGGAGGCGCAGAAAGGAAATGCTAGTATCGACGGAATTAAACGTCGTATTGGTACATGCAAAGTACTCGGATTCACCGAGGATGAAGAAGGAGTTCTGTCAACACCCGGATTTTAATCCCAGATGCCTGTTATGCCATACATCGCAATCCCAGGATTACCATTTTTGCGAGACATAACAGAATTGGATACCATAGTACATCATCCATTACAAACGGTACATAAGTTCTTACACAAATAGGGATCTCATGATCCAGTTCTTAATGCAACATCAAGCAGCGGAATACGTAATAATAACGGTAGCGTCGGCGAAGCATCATCTTCGGGGTCACATGCAATGCTGACGATGGGAGATGATCCTAGTTGTCGTAACCTTCCTGGGGTCCATCCTCCAGGTACTCCTCTTCATAGTCTAGCCATGGGAATAGCCAGGGACAAATCCATGAGTACTCTTTAAGTACTCGCAAACTAATACTAACAGGTAAAGGGGTTTTTGGATAATAGGACACTAGGCTCTAGGGTTGTTTTGCAAAAGCCAGATTTATCTCTACTAAGTTTAGAAGCAACGAATGCTCGTCACAATTTTATAACTCCTAAGTGGGAACTTGTATTTCATATCACAACTCTGTTGTGGTCAAGTCAAAGTTTCAAATCATTTCACAAGTCATTTTGAAAAGTCTGACGGGGGAACAGTATGGCCACTCCAAGTGTCCATAACCGCGGACGCGGCTATTCGAATAGTTTGACACTCTGCAAAGATTGTACACTTTCACCACAACATTCGATACATCCGTCAGGAACAAATCCTGAATTCACCATACTCAGTATGCGGATAATCAATCCTAACCTTTCGATTACACGCCCTAGTATAAGCACCTCTCCTGTGAGTCTGGCCTCCCAACCATGACCAACTGTCATCTTGGGTACTACACAGGTGGACAATCTTCACAAGGTAGCCTCAGCTCAGACCTTGGCCGTGAGGGAACTAATACTAAGGTATATAAGTTTCCAGTCAAACCCTACCCAATCTTCGGGCATTGTGGTTGTACGATAAAATTGGAATGGTATCGCATCCATACAACCATCAGTTTTAGAAAGGGCTAAGGCTCATGCCTCATCGTTTTCATCACCAAAATCATCAGGTGTTTGGAAACACATGTACAAAACATTTCAATAGAATGATCCATCATTCCAAGGTTTTCATAACCATTTTTCCACCAAGTATTCCCATCTAAAGCTGATCAAGTTTTATGCTTAGCACTAGCATCTACAGGTGGGGGTAAGCAATAATGAGGGGTGGTAAACTAGTGGAGTTCTAACTAAGTTCAATCTCATGCCTTAAGATGACATCAAGATTATCTAGCTTAGGCCAAATTTTATGCTCTTTATGCAACTTTCAGATATCTTTCTAGTATCTATAATTCACTTAAATTAACTCTAAGGAATAGCTTTGATAAAGAAATAAAGTATAAAGCTTGTAAGTAAAAACTAGGATTGGTTGGTCAAGTGGGTTGGATCATATATGCTTAAGGCATATAGTGGGCAGAGTAACAATAGTGGGTTGTGGCATCAGTAGGGTATCTTGCAAGGGTTAGCTTGCATTGGTCCACTTAGTTAATAAAGCTTGCACAATATCAGTATAAGCTTGCTAAATTTCAAGTGTTAGCGTGCAAGGTTAATAGCTTGCAAGTATTGTCTTGCCTTGTGCAGAGCAGTGGTTGAAGTTCTCCTCGGCTTCTTCTTCGTAGTATCCTCCTTTCTCCTCGTATCCTTGGTCGGTACTAGCGTCTATAAATAAATACGAGGTACACAATCACCAAACAATACTTAACTACTTGCAATCATCACACACAAGGGTCCTATAGATTATCTAACATCATCTCTAACATTACAAGATTAAGGCTTGGTTTAATTCCTTTTATTTTTAGAAAAGTAATTTCTACTCATTGAAAAACTACTTAAGATTTAATATTCTCCAAACCAAACATGGGATCATGTTGACACATGTCATCACCACATATTTTAGTCCATGGGAATATGATTTAAAGTGGTGTCACAATTTAATAAGGTTTTACCCTTTTATTTTAATTATTTAAAGTGTCTAGAAATGCCTATGTAGCATTCTTTTATTACTTGAACATTATTTCTGAAGGTAAACCTATATATTTTTATATATTCTGAAAGGTATGGTTAAATGAGATTTTTGAGAGTTGGAATCAACTCAAAAGCTATTATGGTTTAAATTTGAAAAATGTTTGAATGCAGAAAAGCTCCTGCCTTGTTATTTTTACCATGGGTGATCTATAGATCCAAATGACTTGAATCCAACGGGCTTGGATTCAGCATTCTCAGACCTTTCTAACAAAATTGGTTTCATTCAATTTGGTGCACTGAATCGATCTGGGTTGATTTTTGAAGTTAGGTACAGAAGTGACTTTGAAATAAAATGAAAAAGGTTTAATTCAAATAACTGGGCTGCGCGGGAAAAGTTAACGGGCCGGCCTGCTAAGCGCAGTGCTCCCGCGGGCTGCTTAAGTGGGTGTCCCCACTCGTTAGTGAGATAGGGAGGGGCGAAGCGGTACGGGGCAATGTGGATCGTTCGATCTAGTTCTAATCCAACGGCTGAGAGTCATCGTCGATGTTGATCAACGCCGGCGAGAAAGAAACCTAGCGCGGCCAGTGAGGGGTGTTGGGGCCTCACCGGGGTGCAGGCGAGGGTCGACGAGGCGGGCGAACGACGAAGTCGACGACGGCAAACTCAGGGGTGGTCGCGGCAGCTCCTGGGGTGGACGAAATCGATGGCGCCCTTCTTCTCCAGAGGCGGCGGGCTCCGGTGAAATTCCGACGAGGTGGTGCTCGCCTTGCTCTGGGAACGGTGTGGCACGATCAGTGAGGAGAGGGGAGTGACATGGTGTGAAGAAATCGAGCGGGGGTGGCCTCTATTTATAGTCGAGCGAGGGGACCGACGGGGCGCACGGTGAGCTCGTCGGGGGCGATGTTACAGGCGGCTATTGGCATGGGCGAAGGTAGGGGCGGTGCGGTGTTCCCTGGCGATGCTCAACGACATGGTTTTGAGGCGTGGGGCGGTGTGGCTTGGTCTGGAACATGCGACGCTCTGCGCGGCAGAGGCGGCGTCTTCGGCGGCGAGCAGTGGTTGTGCGTCACGGGGCGGCGAACGAGGATGTCTGGTGGTCTCCTGGGTCGGTGGGGATTGTGTACGCACGCGGTGAGGGCGGCGCGCGGTCTGTGGGCGCTGGTCGAGGGTGGCGCTCTGGCGCACGCTCGACATGGTTGCTGGCGAGGGTGGCATGGTTCGTGCGTGTGGTCCAGGGCTTGGCAACGCTCGCGGCTGGGACAGTGAGTGGCGATGGACGGTGGGCTGCCTCCTAGACATGCTGGCTAGGCTTGCTTTTCTTCCTAGCTTGCTGTCCACATGGGGGTGACATGGGTGTGCTCGGCTGTTCACCATTGATGGAAATGCCAAGCTTACAATGATGCTAAGGGTTAGTTTAGGTTGTTAGATGATCTACTAAGGCTAGTGGTGTCCAGAGAGGGAACAAGTTAGGCTTCAATCACTGCTCACTGTAGTGTTTAGATTTTGTATGATTTGTGTCTGCAACCTGTTTGATGAAATGGCCGCATGAAATCAAGTTTTGAATTTTGAAAAGATTTTTGGTGGGTTTGCTAGATTGGTGCTAGTGAGTCTGCAGATGCTTGGGTTTTGAAAGTTGAGCTTGTTTGAGTGGTTTCTAAAAAAGTGGGATCTTCCCATATGATAAAGATTCAATTTTGAATTGTCATTTAAACTATGCATTTGAAAGTTTCTGGATGATCACAAAGTGGGCCTTGATACCTTGTTATGAGTACATTCAAGGGGTGCAAAGATCCAGAAAAGTTTCCATTAGGTTCTGAAAGTTTGAGATAGCCAAAGTAGGCATGGGAGTTAAATTGGTCAAAATGACCATTCCTTTATTTTATTGGTTTTGATTTATTTGTCTTTAGGAAAAGTTTGGGAAATGTTTAGATGATGTTTATTTCACCTAAGAAACATTTTACAAGCAAGGAAACATACAAACAATTTGGTTCAAAAGAATTTCAAATTAAATGCATACACATATGCATGCCTTCATAATTTTAATTAGAAAAGTTTTTGTTAACCCTAATTTTGATGATTAGAGTTTGATGATTTAAGTTTAATATTTTTGGGATGTTACAAACCTTCCCCCCTTAAATAGAATCTCGTCCCGAGATTTGAAAAAGGACGAAAAGATTACCTAGGATTTGAAGAGATCGGGAAACTCCGTCCTGATGTGATCTTCGCGTTCCCAGGTAGCTTCCTCTTCTGTGTGGTTGCTCCACTGAATCTTGAGAAACTTGATGCTTCGGGTTCGGGTAGTTCGAAAAGCTTCTTCCAAAATACGGATGGGTACTTCAGGATAGTTCAGGTCGTCGTTGATATCTATGGTCCGATGATCGATATTCTTGAACACTTCGGTCTTCTCGGGGACTTCGAGACACTTGCGAAGTAACGAGATATGGAACACATTGTGCACGGCTGACATATCTTCGGGTAGTTCCAATTGATACGACACTTCTCCTCGACGGTTCAGAATTTTGAAAGGTCCGATATATCTGGGGTTTAACTTTCCTTTGAGTTGGAAACGCTGCATTCCCTTCAATGGCGACACTTTCAGATAAACAAAATCTCCTATGTTGAAGGAGAGGTCTCGACGTCTCTTATCGGCGTAACTCTTCTGTCGGGATTGGGCGGTCTTGAGGTGCTCACGAATCTTGTGAACCTTCTCTTCTGCTTCTCGTAGGATGTCGGGTTCGAAGATCTGACTCTCTCCTACTTCCGACCAGTTCAAAGGGGTGAGACACTTCCTTCCGTACATGAATTCAACTGGGGCCATTTGCAAACTGGCTTGATAACTGTTGTTGTATGAAAATTCTGCAAACGGCAGACAGTCTTCCCACTTGGATCCATATTCTAACACGCATGCTCTCAGCATATCTTTGAGTATTTGGTTTACTCGCTCTGTTTGTCCATCGGTCTGAGGGTGATACGCGGTGCTGAAATCTAGACGGGTTCCTAAACCTTCTTGGACTTTCTTCCAGAATCTCGAGGTAAACTGAGTTCCTCGATCCGATACTATGTTCTTGGGGACTCCGTGCAAACTGACGATTCTAGCGATGTATAACTCCACTAGTTTCGAACTCTGATATGTGGTCTTGACGGGCAAGAAATGGGCGACTTTGGACAATCTGTCCACTATGACCCAGATAGAGTCATTTCCTCTACTAGAAGTAGGTAGTCCAGTGATAAAGTCCATTCCTACAGAATCCCATTTCCATTCCGGAATCTGCAAGGGTTGCAACAATCCAGTGGGTCTTTGATGTCCTGCCTTGACTCGCTGACATATATCACAATTGGCGATATAGCTTCCGATTTCTCTCTTCATCTTATGCCACCAAAATTGCTCTTTTAAATCTTGATACATCTTAGTTCCTCCGGGATGGACAAAATAAAGAGTATCACGAGCCTCCTTCAACATAACTCCTTTCAACTCGGAATCTGCTGGTACACAAAGGCGTCCTTTGTACCACAAAACTCCTTCTTCGTCCTCGGTGAATCCGGGTACTTTGCCTGTACCGATACGACGCTTGATTCCGTCAATACTGGCATTTCCCTTCCGCGCCTCTTTAATCTGACTGATCAAAGTGGGCTGGAGTTCTATGCTAGCCAGAAATCCTTCACTTACTAATTCTATTCTAAAATCTTCCATCTCTTTGTGCAGACTTGGTTGCTCCTTAAAAATCATGGAGTTCAAGCGACACGACAATCTGCTAAGGGCATCGGCTACTACGTTGGCTTTACCAGGGTGATAGTGAATGTCCAGATCGTAATCCTGGATTAGCTCAATCCATCTTCTCTGCCTCATATTCAGCTCCTTCTGAGTGAATATATACTTTAGGCTCTTTTGATCCGAATAAATCTCACCATGGTTTCCCATCAGGTAATGTCTCCATGTTTTCAGGGCTAGAACTACGGCTGCGAGTTCGAGGTCATGGGTTGGGTAGTTTTGCTCATGTTGCTTCAATTGTCGAGATAGATAAGATATAACTTTGCCTTCTTGCATTAGCACACATCCGAGACCAATCTTGGATGCATCACAATACACATCGAAGGGCTTCGTGATATCCGGCATGATCAAGATTGGGGCTGAAATCAATCTCCTCTTGAGTTCTTGAAAACTCGCTTCACACTTGTCGGTCCATTCAAACTTCTTGTCCTTCTTCAGCAATTGGGTCATGGGTCTGGCGATACTCGAGAATCCTTCTACGAATTTGCGGTAATATCCCGCCAATCCGAGAAATGCACGAACTTGGGTTTGAGTGGTTGGGGCTTGCCAATCTTCTACATCTTTCACTTTGGAAGGGTCAACGGCAATTCCTCCGGATGATATAATATGACCGAGGAATCCTACCTCCTGTAACCAGAATTCACATTTGCTAAACTTTGCATACAACTGATGCTCTCTAAGGGTTCCAAGAATGGTCCTTAGGTGTAGCTCATGTTCTTCTTCTGATTTGGAATAAATCAGAATGTCATCGATGAAAACAACGACAAACTTATATAGGAAGTCCATAAAAATCTTATTCATGAGATTCATGAAATAAGCAGGGGCATTGGTTAATCCAAAAGACATGACCGTATACTCATACAATCCATATCTGGTGGTAAAGGCAGTCTTTGGAATATCCTCTGCACGAATTTTGAGTTGATGATAGCCAGTCCTAAGATCAATCTTAGAAAACACTTTGGCACCGATCAACTGATCAAACAAATCTTCTATCTTGGGCAAGGGGTACTTGTTCTTGATGGTGACATCATTCAATTTCCGATAATCCATACACAAACGGTTACCTCCATCCTTCTTGTCCACAAACAAGACAGGTGATCTCCTAGGTGACGCACTTGGTTGAATCAATTCAATTTCCAGCATGGAATCCAGTTGCTTCTTCAGTTCTGCGAGCTCTGACGGGTTCATACTATATGGTCTCTAGGCTATGGGTCCGGTTCCAGGAATTAGTTCAATGATAAACTCGATATCCCGATCTGGGGGCATACCGGGCAAAACATCTGGAAATACATCAGGGTATTCACAGACTATCCGGACTTGGTCAATGGTAGGTTGGGCTATACTCTTGTTGCATTTGAATTGGCGAGGTAAGGTTTCAGATATATGCTCGACTGATATTCCGGCGGTACTGGTCATGGTTATGGCTTTCTTGGCACAGTCAATTAATCTTTTATGTTTGGACATCCAATCCGTTCCTAGTACTACTTTCAAACCTTTAGTTCCAAGTACTATCAGATTTGCATAAAAATCTATGCCATGGAGTCGGATAGGGACGGCTTTGCAAATTTGCCTAGCCTTGGTGGTTGATCCGGGAATTTGAACAATCATAACATGCTTCAGTTTGGTTGGTTGAATTTTACTAGTGCAGGCAAATTATTCTGTGACAAATGAGTGCGATGCACCAGAATCAAACAACAGTTGTGCAAGTACTGAATTAACAGAAAACATACCCAGCACGACGTCTGGCGCTTCCTGAGCTTCTTCAGCATGCATGAGAAAAAGACGGCCGTTGCGGTTGAGCGAATTCCCTGGGGCAAATCTTCTTCCTGGCTGAACACGACACTGCTGCTGAGCTGGGGCATTGCCATTGGGGGCTGTAGCATTCTTCTTGTTGGGGCACTCGTTGGAATAGTGGCCTTTATTTCCATAGTCATAACAAGTCACTTGCGACTTGTCCTTTGCTGCTACAGGCACATCATTGCTTCCAGTCCTCGGGGCAGTGTTGGTGTTGGCGGTAACATTGTTGTTGTTGAACTTGGGTGGGGCACGATTGAAATTGCTAGAGTTGCCGGGGTTGTTGTGATTTCCTCCGGGTCTAGGGTTTCCACGGTTGGGATAGGTTGGACGGTTCATCGGGGGTCTGTTGGTCCTTGGGGAAAATCCTGGAGATGGGTTAGGGCGATACTTTGGGGTCTGATGGGTTCCTGGCTGATGCATCATACGACGCTTGCGGTTCTCATTGGCTGGTTGATCTTTCCTTCCATCTGGATAGCAGAGTCGACAAGGGCTTCAATATCCGCAAAGGGGATATTGACTAACACCGTCTGCATCTCACCATGCAGACCATTCAGGAATCTTTTTTTCTTCTTGGCTTCAATGTCTATTTCATCCGGGGCATACCTAGCTAATGACAAAAATTTGTCACGGTATTCCACTACAGTCATCCTTCCTTGCTTCAGCTCTCTGAACTCGTCTCTCATTCTCTTGATCAAACCCGGTGGCACATGGGTTCTGCTAAACTTGACCTTGAATTCCTCCCAGGTCATCATCTGGCCTCCGGTCATTGCGTGAACACTGTTCCACCATGCTCTGGCATCTCCGGCTAGATAGTGGGTGGCGAATAGGACTTTCTTGTTGGCTTCCACTCTGGCTACTTCTAAGTTATTTCCATGGTTTGCAGCCAATCATCGGCGTCTAGGGGCTCTTCGGACTTAGTGAAAACAGGTGGGTTGGTATTCTGGAAGTTCTTGAGCTTAGATCCGTGGTTGTCCTGATTTCCGTGGCCTTGGTTGTTGTGGGCTAGCTGGGCTATCTGCTGAAGGGTGGCTAGGTTGGCTTGACGTTCCGCTCTTTCAGCTTCACGGTCAGAAGTCAACATTTGCAGTATCTGCAACATTGGGTCCGGGGTTGAACCACTTCCTCCACGTGGCATCTGAAGATTGAGATAGATCGTGAGAAAAGAGGGAAATTTCTAAAGTTTTGGGTCTTTAAAATGTTTTAAAGTTTGACTCAGATTTTCTAGCAACTTGCTTTTTCATTCATTCATTCATTCATTCATTCATTCATTCATTCATTCATAGCACCCGATACAACACACACCACAACAAAGAAAATAAGATGGTTTTAAGAACCATTCTGAGAACTACGATACAGTGGGACCAAATACTATTCACTACGCTAGTGCTCAAGTGCTACTACTCCTTGGAATCCGTGGCTTCGTCATCTTCATCATCATCGATGAAGGCGAAATCGTCCTCATCGGTGAAGAAATCCATAGCCTGATCTTCCAGAAAATCATCATCATCGCTGAGATAGGAGTAGGGGTCTCCACGAAGATCCTCTCCGGCATTCTCCCTTTCCTCCAACTGCATGTCTCTATAGTGGATGGTCTCCTCCAGAGATGAGATGCGGTGGCGAAGACGGGCAATAATGCGCTCCTTCTTGTCGAGCTGACGGCGGCGGGACTTGCGATCCTTTGCTAGCAGGGCGATGGTCTGGTCCTTCGTCTTGATGATGGCAGACTTGTGGTTGGAGTAGTCACGGCAGTTATCCAACTCCTGCTGACGATCATACATCATGAAGCTAAGGTGGTCCAATTGGGTCTTCAGCTCGGGGTGGTATGGGGCTTCCAGTGGTTGTCCATTAGCATCACGCCTTGGGCAAAACTCAAAGAGAGTACCCTTGATCTGATTGATGCTCTGCCCACACAGACGAGAAAGAGCTTCCTGCATGGCTCTGGCAAGTCCATCGAGCCAGTTGTTTTCCCTCAAGGTAAACTGAATTACCTCCGCAGTGGGAGGTTCAATCTTTCCTCTGAGACTTTCAACAATTAGCCACTGTAGATCTTCTCCTCCTTGATCATTGAGCTGAGCTCCGAAGAACTCGGGGTGCGGACGCTCCAGAAGTTCCGAAAGCTGGTCCAAATCC
Organism: Avena atlantica; assembly: GCA_910589765.1. Taxonomy (NCBI): domain Eukaryota; kingdom Viridiplantae; phylum Streptophyta; class Magnoliopsida; order Poales; family Poaceae; genus Avena; species Avena atlantica. The sequence continues at coordinate 491,704,731 of OU342739.1, read as the reverse complement.
CTCTCAAAGATCAGGTCTCCTCCATTCCCCAACTGATAAAAATTGCTGTACTTCACGTCCATCTATAAGAATATAGGATGAGTAAGTTAGTAGAGTGATCAGGTGTGTCAAAACTTTATGTATTTTGCAAGAGTCTTTGAGGAATATGAATTTTCATGAAAGAATCAAAGGGATAAGAATGAGAATAAGTTTTTACAAATATTTGTTTTCTTTGGTTTTGAAACTAAGTTTTTGAATCAAACGTCCAGTACTAGGGTCTCCTATGGTCAGGATGGCTCTGATACCAACTTGTCAACACCCGGATTTTTAATCCCAGATGCCTGTTATGCCATACATCGCAATCCCAGGATTACCATTTTTGCGAGACATAACAGAATTGGATACCATAGTACATCATCCATTACAAACGATACATAAGTTCTTACACAAATAGGGATCTCATGATCCAGTTCTTAATACAACATCAAGCAGCGAAATACGTAATAATAACGGTAGCGTAGGCGAAGCTCCATCTTCGAGGTCACAGGCAATGCTGACGATGGGAGATGATCCTAGTTGTCGTAACCTTCCTGGGGTCCATCCTCCAGGTACTCCTCTTCACAGTTTGGCCATGGGAATAGCCAGGGACAAAGCCATGAGTACTCTTTAAGTACTCGCAAGCTAATACTAACAGGTAAAGGGTTTTTTGGATAATAGGACACTAGGCTCTAGGGTTGTTTTGCAAAAGCCAGATTTATCTCTACTAAGTTTAGAAGCAACGAATGCTCGTCACAATTTTATAACTCCTAAGTGGGAACTTGTATTTCATATCACAACTCTGTTGTGGTCAAGTCAAAGTTTCAAATCATTTCACAAGTCATTTTGAAAAGTCTGACGGGGGAACAGTATGGCCACTCCAACTGTCCATAACCGCGGACGCGGCTATTCGAATAGTTTGACACTCTGCAGAGATTGTACACTTTCACCACAACATTCGATACATCCGTCAGGAACAAATCCTGAATTCAGCATACTCAGTATGCAGATAATCAATCCTAACCTTTCGATTACACGCCCTAGTATAAGCACCTATCCTATGAGTTTGGCCTCCCAACCATGACCAACTATCATCTTGGGTACTGCATAGGTGGACAATCTTCACAAGGTAGCCTCAGCTTAGACCTTGGCCATGAGGGAACTAATACTAAGGTATATAAGTTTCCAGTCAAACCCTACCCAATCTTCGGGTATTGTGGTTGTACGATAAAATTGGAATGGTATCGCATCCAGACAACCATCAGTTTTAGAAAGGGCTAAGGCTCATGCCTCATCGTTTTCATCACCAAAATCATCAGGTGTTTGGAAACACATGTCCAAAACATTTCAATAGAATGATCCATCATTCCAAGGTTTTCATAACCATTTTTCCACCAAGTATTCCCATCTAAAGCTGATCAAGTTTTATGCTTAGCACTAGCATCTACAGGTGGAGGTAAGCAATAATGAGGGGTGGTAAACTAGTGGAGTTCTAACTAAGTTCAATCTCATGCCTTAAGATGACATCAAGATTATCTAGCTTAGGCCAAATTTTATGCTCTTTATGCAACTTTCAGATATCTTTCTAGTATCTATAATTCACTTAAATTAACTCTAAGGAATAGCTTTGATAAAGAAATAAAGTATAAAGCTTGTAAGTAAAAACTAGGATTGGTTGGTCAAGTGGGTTGGATCATATATGCTTAAGGCATATAGTGGGCAGAGTAACAAGTAGTGGGTTGTGGCATCAGTAGGGTATCTTGCAAGGGTTAGCTTGCATTGGTCCACTTAGTTAATAAAGCTTGCACAATATCAGTATAAGCTTGCTAAATTGCAAGTGTTAGCTTGCAAGGTTAATAGCTTGCAAGTATTGGCTTGCCTTGTGCAGAGCAGTGGTTGAAATTCTCCTCGGCTTCTTCTTCGTAGTATCCTCCTTCCTCCTCGTATCCTTGGTCGGTACTAGTGTCTATAAATAAATACGAGGTACACAATCACCAAACAATACTTAACTACTTGCAATCATCACACACAAGGGTCCTATAGATGATCTAACATCATCTCTAACATTACAAGATTAAGGCTTGGTTTAATTCCTTTTATTTTTAGAAAAGTAATTTCTACTCATTGAAAAACTACTTAAGATTTAATATTCTCCAAACCAAACATGGGATCATGTTGACACATGTCATCACCACATATTTTAGTCCATGGGAATATGATTTAAAGTGGTGTCACAATTTAATAAGGTTTTACCCTTTTATTTTAATTATTTAAAGTGGCTAGAAATGCCTATGTAGCATTCTTTTATTACTTGAACATTATTTCTGAAGGTAAACCTATATATTTTTATATATTCTGAAAGGTATGGTTAAATGTGATTTTTGCGAGTTGGAATCGACTCAAAAGCTATTATGGTTTAGATTTGAAAAATGTTTGAATGCAGAAAAGCTTTTGCCTTGTTATTTTTACCATGGGTGATCTATAGATCCAAATGACTTGAATCCAACGGGCTTGGATTCAGCATTCTCAGACCTTTCTAACAAAATTGGTTTCATTCAATTTGGTGCACTGAATCGATCTGGGATGATTTTTGAAGTTAGGTACAGAAGTGAGTTTGAAATAAAATGAAAAAGGTTTAATTCAAATAACTGGGCTGCGCGGGAAAAGTTAACGGGCCGGCCTGCTAAGCGCAGTTCTCCCGCGGGCTGCTTAAGTGGGTGTCCCCACTCGTCAGTGAGACAGGGAGGGGCGAAGCGGTACGGGGCGATGTGGATCGTTCGATCTAGTTCTAATCCAACGGCTGAGAGTCATCGTCGATGTTGAGCAACGCCGGCGAGAAATAAACCTAGCGCGGCCAGTGAGGGGTGTTGGGGCCTCACCGGGGTGCAGGCGAGGGTCGACGAGGCGGGCGAACGACGAAGTCGACGACGGCAAACTCAGGGGTGGTCGCGGCAGCTCCTGGGGTGGACGAAATCGATGGCGCCCTTCTTCTCCAGAGGCGGCGGGCTCCGGTGAAATTCCGGGGAGGTGGTGCTCGCCTTGCTCTGGGAACGGTGTGGCACGATCAGTGAGGAGAGGGGAGTGATATGGTGTGAAGAAATCGAGCGGGGGTGGCCTCTATTTATAGTCGAGCGAGGGGACCGACAGGGCGCACGGTGAGCTCGTCGGGGGCGATGTTACAGGCGGATATTGGCATGGGCGAAGGTAGGGGCGGTGCGGTGTTCCCTGGCGATGCTCAACGACATGGTTTTGAGGCGTGGGGCGGTGTGGCTTGGTCTGGAACATGCTACGCTCTGCGCGGCAGAGGCGGCGTCTTCGGCGGCGAGCAGTGGTTGTGCGTCACAGGGCGGCGAACGAGGATGTCTGGTGGTCTCCTGGGTCGGTGGGGATTGTGTATGCACGCGGTGAGGGCGGCGCGCGGTCTGTGGGCGCTGGTCGAGGGTGGCGCTCTGGCGCACGCTCGGCATGGTTGCTGGCGAGGGTGGCATGGTTCGTGCGTGTGGTCCAGGGCTTGGCAACGCTCGCGGCTGGGACAGTGAGTGGCGATGGACGGTGGGCTGCCTCCTAGACATGCTGGCTAGGCTTGCTTTTCTTCCTAGCTTGCTGTCGACATGGGGGTGACATGGGTGTGCTCGGCTGTTCACCATTGATGGAAATGCCAAGCTTACAGTGATGCTAAGGGTTAGTTTAGGTTGTTAGATGATCTACTAAGGCTAGTGGTGTCCAGAGAGGGAACAAGTTAGGCTTCAATCACTGCTCACTGTAGTGTTTAGATTTTGTATGATTTGTGTCTGCAACCTGTTTGATGAAATGGCCGCATGAAATCAAGTTTTGAATTTTGAAAAGATTTTTGGTGGGTTTGCTAGATTGGTGCTAGTGAGTCTGCAGATGCTTGGGTTTTGAAAGTTGAGCTTGTTTGAGTGGTTTCTAAAAAAGTGGGATCTTCCCATATGATAAAGATTCAAGTTTGAATTGTCATTTAAACTATGCATTTGAAAGTTTCTGGATGATCACAAAGTGGGCCTTGATACCTTGTTATGAGTACATTCAAGGGGTGCAAAGATCCAGAAAAGTTTCCATTAGGTTCTGAAAGTTTGAGACAACCAAAGTAGGCATGGGAGTTAAATTGGTCAAAATGACCATTCCTTTATTTTATTAGTTTTGATTTATTTGTCTTTAGGAAAAGTTTGGGAAATGTTTAGATGATGTTTATTTCACCTAAGAAACATTTTACAAGCAAGGAAACATACAAACAATTTGGTTCAAAAGAATTTCAAATTAAATGCATACACATATGCATGCCTTCATAATTTTAATTAGAAAAGTTTTTGTTAACCCTAATTTTGATGATTAGAGTTTGATGATTTAAGTTTAATATTTTTGGGATGTTACAAGTTCTGTGGTACAAAGAACGTCTCTGTGTACCAGCAGACTCAAAATTGAAGCAGGATATTTTGAAAGAAGCCCATGATACTGTTTATTCTATCCACCCCGGAGGAACGAAGATGTATCAGGATTTGAAGGAGCAATTTTGGTGGCATAAGATGAAGAGAGAAATTGGAAGCTACATCTCCAAGTGTGATATTTGTCAGAGAGTCAAGGCGGGACATCAGAGACCCGCATGACTGTTGCAACCATTACAGATTTTGGAATGGAAATGGGATTCAGTAGGAATGGACTTTATCACCGGATTGCCTACTTCTAGTAGCGGAAATGACTCTATTTGGGTCATAGTTGATAGATTGTCCAAAGTCGCCTGATGACCCACAAGTATAGGGGGTGTATCGTAGTACTTTTGATAAATAGGAGTGTCGACCCCAACAAGGAGCAGAAGGTGCTGAACAGTGGTATGGAGCAGGAAATCCCTGTGAATACTTAGCAAACGGATTTTTAGTGGTTTTCTGATAAGGCAACAAAACAAAGAGCAAGTAATAAAGACAACAAACAAAAGGATCAAGTGTCCCAATCATTTCTTAGCAAAGGACAAGCCGGTGGAAATACTTATAACGACCAAACTTTCTCGAGGACACATGGGAATTCTGTCATGTGTTTCGCTTCATATAGCTGAGTACTCTTATCTGGTATTGTAAGTGTTGTGTGGGTGAACTTATGCTAATGTATCGACCTTACTTGGACTAATACATACTTGTGATTATGTAGGGTTCGCAACATAGAAAACAAAAAATTTCCTACGATGGGAACAACTATGTATCAAGATCTATCTACCAGATACAGACAACGGGCGGATGTATATCCGTAGTGAACATACCCTTGAAGACAGACAAAGCTTAACGAGTTAAACTCGTGGTTGATGTAGACGATCTCTTGTCGATCTCAAGATCGAGAGGAAGTCCTAGCGCCGCAAATCAGTAGCGCATCCGTGCTCGCACACACGTACAAGACACCGAGCAACCTCCGCCTCCTCGCTCCAGCGATGCAGCGGAAGCACAACCATTTATTACCGAATAGCCACCGGGAACATGTACCTCGCTAGTCCGAGACCATGGGGGTTAAATTCTAGAGGGGGAGATAGATCCTTCACGAGGAGGTGTCCTTTGAGACGATGAGAGGGGGCCTTTTATAGGGGAGAGGGGGGAACCCAAGGGGCATGGCGCCCAGCCATGGGGCTTCCCCCACCTCTTCCTCATTCATGTGGGTGGACACTCCACTCACTCAAATGCCTTTCAATTCCCTCCACTCAAAATCCCACTCAAATTCCCATTAAATTTTCACCAAATTTAATGCAAACTCTCATTAAATAAAACTCCTTTTATTTATTCAGAATTTTGTCAACTAATTTAATGAAAAACATTCACATATAACCCCTTTCTAGTATTTCATTTCACATGCAAAAACACTTTCTGCAATTTCAGCCGAAAACCTGTTTCGGTATCTAGTGAAATAAATTCCCGCGCTTGTTATTCTTTCTGGCATGAAACTTTTGCTCCATTTGGATGTCGGTGTCTCTTAAGTGTGCCACCCTACGGTTTGTGAATAATGCGGACATGATCGAGACCCCTCTCGGATCAATAATCAGAAGCGGGATCTAGAGACCCATACTGACATTCAATGATGACTTTCTTGTGATCGTCGGAACCTTTTATGCTAGTATCTTAATCCTTTTGTTTCGTGATATATTACATGTCCGAGATTCAATCATCGGTATCTCCATACCTAGTTTGATATCGTTACTGACATGCACTCTTTTCTCGTTCCCGTGATATAACATTCTAGTGATCAGATCACTTGCTTGCAAGCTAACCAATGTGATATCACCGAGAGGGCCCAGAGTATATCTATCCACCATCGGGATGAACAAGCTCTCGATCCATGGGCCTCAACATAACACTTTTGTAGTTCTGAATCCACCTTTATAATCACCCAGTTACGGTGTGACGTTTGATGTTATCAAGAAACTCTTCCGGTGTTAGTGATTGACATGATCTCATGGTCTAAGGGTTAGGATCACTTCGTAAGTTGTTATAGCAATATAAACTCAATGACTTTGATCGTAATGCTATACTTCGGGTGAATGTTCATCACACCATTACAGTAATGTTGTGACCTCGTTATTAACAACATCCAATGTCTATGATCAGGAAACTTTGATCATCTTGTTAATCAACGAGCTAGTTTATCAAAGAGGCATAACTAGGAACTTTTTGTTTGTTTATTAAAAACACATGTATTAATGTTTCCGAATTAATACAATTATACCATGCAAAATAAACATCTATCATATACTTGGAATACACATAATAAACACTTTATTATTGCCTCTCAGGGCATATTCCCTTCAGATTAAACCAATATGACCTAGACGGCAGTGCCACATATATGCAGATATATCATCATTAAGTTTAATTCTTTTAGCATCAACATTATGAATATGTGTATCACTATTATCGAGATCCAACAGAAATAAACCATTCATCATCGGTGCATGACCATAAAAGATTTAAATATATAAATAGAACAACCATTGTTCTCGGATTTAAATGAATAACCACTTCACATCAAACACGATCCAGATACAATGTTCATGCTCGGTGTAGGCACCAGATAACAATTATTCAAGTTTATTACTAACCCCGACGGTAAGTGGAGAGGTAGCGTTCCAACGGCGATCACATCAACACTTGATCCATTGCCAACACGCATCTTGACCTCACCCCTTGCTAGTCATTGCTTGTTCCGCAGCCATTGATTCGAGTTACAAACATTAACAACTGAACCGGTATCAAATACCAAGGTGCTACTGCGAGTACTATTCAAGTACACATCAATAACATGTATATCATATATACCTTTGTTTGCCTTGCCGGCCTTCTTGTCTGCCAAATACTTGGGGCAGATGCGCTTCTAGTGGCCAGTCCCCTTACAACAATAGCACTCGGTATTAGACTTAGGTCCAACTCGGGGTTTCTTTTTAGGCACGGCAACCGACTTTCCGCCCTTACTTCCCTTCTATTTTCCCTTCTTGTCTTTCTTGAAACCAGTGTTATTATTGATCATCAACACTTGATGTTCCTTCTTGATATCCACTTCTGCAGTTTTAAGCATTGGCAGAAGCTCGGGGAGAGACTTCTTCATGCCTTGCATATTATAGTTCATCACGAAGCTCTTATAGCTAGGTGGCAGAGACTGCAGAACACGATGGATGCCTAAGTCAATGGGAATCGATATTCCCAAGGACACAAGCTTATCGGCGTAACCCGACATCTTGAGTACATGCTCACTTACGAAGTTGTGCTCTTCCATCATGCAGCTAAAGAACTTTTCTGAAGCATTGTAGCTCTCTACAGCAGCATGTGTGTCGAAAATCATTTTCAACTCACCCATTGTATCAAATGCATTGCCGTTTTCGAAATGCTTTCGAAGTTCTGGCTCTAGCCCATGCAATATGCTGCAATGAACTAAGTTGTGGTCCTCCTGACGAGTGTGATAGACATTCTTCTCCTCGTCAGGGGAATCATCGAAAGGTGGGGGGCCTAGTGGCGCTTCTAGCACATATTGCTTTTGTGCAGCAGAGAGGAGAATCCTCAAATTCATGGCCCATTCGGTAAAGTTGCTACCGTTCATTGCAAGTTTCTCTTTCTCCATGAACACATTGAAATTAAAAGCAGGTGGTGCCATCTACAACAGAATTTGTAAAGTTTAGACTAAGTTTATGATAGATTGAGTTCAACTAATCCACATTGCGAATGAACTCCCACTCAAAATGAGATCCCTCGTGCCTTTTTGGTGATTACATGAACCAAATCCACTACACCAAGTCCGATCATCACGTGAGTTGGTGTAGCTTCAAAGGCGAGCATCAAATGGGCATCATATCTACCATATGACTCATGCTTAACCTTTTGGTCCGTGTTCCGAGGCCATGTCTATACATGCTAGGCTCGCCAAGTGAGAACCTTAGTATTCGCGTGTGTAACTGTCTTACACCCGTAATATGGCCGTGGATCCAAGAACACCCGATCATCACGTGATGTCTTGGAGCAACGAAACATAATCGGTGCATACTTAAGGAAGAACACATTATTATCTTGATATTTAAATGAGGGATCATCTTATTATGCTAATAAACGCTATACAAGCAATATAAGATGCAATCAAACATCACATGTTTGTAAGTGAAATGATATGGTTCCCGCATATGATCTCCATCATGTGCTCCTTGGTATGATCACTATCATACCTCTATGTGTAAGTCCAAGGTATATGGAACTTACATGTTATGTGTGTTGTAAGAGTATCATCTCATACTTCTACTTACAACATCACCATATCATAACACTAGCCCAGCAACAATCTAAACTAGACGCCTCTAATTTATCCATTGCAAGTTATATGTGGCTTAGGGCTTTCGAAGATAGAACCGTTTATGTACGAACATGAACCACAACAAGGATAACCAAATTGTTGACAACTCGTTGCAGATTAGATATTGACTATACTAGGAGAGACAGACACCCGCTAGCCACTTATGCAAAACTAGTTGCATGTCAAGCATGGAACAGGTCTCATGTGCGAGGACATGTAAAGTTTGTCCGGGCCGCTTCATCCCACTATGCCACCAATATACAAAATACAACTAAGAAGCAATAACATGATCATCATCACCCACATACTCATATGTGTACTACCCGTGTAAAGCATCTACGCATAGATCCGACTCTGATACCACTGTAGGGTTCGCAACATAGAAAACAAAAAATTTCCTATGATGGGAACAACTATGTAGCAAGATCTATCTACTAGATACAAACAATGGGCGGATGTATATCCGTAGAGAACATACCCTTAAAGACCGATAAATCTTGACGAGTTAAACTCGTGGTTGATGTAGACGATCTCTTGTCGATCTCAAGATCGAGAGGAAGTCCTAGCGCCTCAAATCAGCAGCGCATCCGTGCTCGCACACATGTACAAGACACCTAGCAACCTCCGCCTCCTCGCTCTAGCGATGCAGCGAAATCACAACTCTCTCTTGCCGAATATCCACCAGGAACATGTATCTCGCTAGTCCGAGACCATGGGGGATACATTCTAGAGGGGGAGATAGATCCTTCACGAGGAGGTGTCCTTTGAGAGGATGAGAGGGGGGCCTTTTATAGGGGAGAGGGGCACCCAAGGGGCATGGCGCCCAGCCATGGGGCTGCCCCCACATCTGCCTCGTTCATGTGGGTGGACACTCCACTCACTCAAATGCCTTTCAATTCCCTCCACTCAAAATCCCACTCAAATTCCCATTAAATTTCCACCAAATTTAATGCAAACTCTCATTAAATAAAAATCCTTTTATTTAGAATTTTGTCAATTACTTTAATGACAAACATTCACATATAACCCCTTGGTAGTATTTCATTTCACATGCAAAAACACTTTCTGCAATTTCACCCAAAAACTTGTTTCGGTATCTAGTGAAATAAATTCCTGCGCTTGTTATTCTTTCCGGCATGAAACTTTTGCTCCATTTGGATGTCGTTGTCTCTTAAGTGTGCCACCCTATGGTTCAAGAATAATGCGGACATGATCGAGACCCCTCTCGGATCAATAATCAGAAGCGGGATCTGGAGACCCATACTGACTCCCACACATTCAACGATGACTTTCTTGTGATCGTCGGAACCTTTTATGCTAGTATCTTAATCCTTTTGTTTCGCGATATATTACATGTACGAGATTTGATCATCAGTATCTCCATACCTAGTTTGATATAGTTACTGACATGCACTCTTTTCTCGTTCCCGTGATATAACATTCTAGTGATCAAATCACTTGCTTTGCAAGCTAACCAATGTGATATCACCGAGAGGGCCCAAAGTATATCTATCCGTCATCGAGATGAACAAATTCCACTCTCGATCCATGGGCCTCAACATAACACTTTAGTAGTTCTGAATCCATCTTTATAATCACCCAGTTACGGTGTGACGTTTGATGTTATCAAGAAACTCTTCCGATGTTAGTGATTGACATGATCTCATGGTCTAAGGATTAGGATCACTTCGTAATTTGTTGTAGCAATATAAACTCAATGACTTTGATCGTAATGCTATACTTTGGATGAATGTTCATCACACCATTACACTAATGTTGTGACCTTGTTATTAACAACATCTAATGTCTATGATCAAGAAACTTTGATCATCTTGTTAATCAACGAGCTAGTTTATCAGAGAGGCATAACTAGGAACTTTCTGTTTGTTTATTAAACACACATGTATTAATGTTTCCGTATTAATACAATTATACCATGCAAAGTAAACATCTATCATATACTTGGAATACACATAATAAACACTTTATTATTGCCTCTCAGGGCATATTCCCTTCAGATTAAACCCCCTGCAAACATCCGTAACTACAGGAAAGTAATTAAGATATAAATCTAACCACAGCCTTAAACTCTGAGATCCTACACTCCCTTGTGCAAAGGTGTCCTAACGGGGCTTCAGGTTTCTGTCACTCCGGCAACCCCACAATTAGTAGCCAAATACACAATGCATCCTCCTAGGCCCACATGTAGTCGACGTTCACATGACACCACTAGAAGAATAGCACCAAAATTAAATACTAAACCATTGAATAATAACTCAACAAAAATCCACTACTAACAACATGACTTCTCCCATGTCCTCAAGAACACAACAAACTACTCATAAGACATCATATGGATCAAGATCAAAGATGATATGGTAATGGATAACAATCTGAACATAAACAATAATACAATGGTTCCACTCACAAGCATCAACTACAATAGTAATTAACACCGGGAAAGTTTCCCCTAAGATCTAAAGCAATATCCAACATAATTGTTACAGCGGGATGGAGTGGTGATGATGGTGCTGGTGGAGATGATGGTGTGGATGATGATGATGATCCTGATGAAGCCTAGCTTGATGATGGTGTTGATGGCGATGATCTCCCCTCTTCGGGAAGGAATTCCCCCGGCAGAAATCTATCTGCCGGAGAGATCTTTCTCTCTCGGTGTTTTCCGCCCCCAGAGGCAGCGGAAATCTATCTGTGGTCGCTCTCCTAGGCTTAGGGTTCCGCAGGGAAGATATATGCGAAGGGGCGGAGTCGGGAGCCGGGTAGGTGGGCCGCACTTTTGCCCTAGGCGCAGCCCAGGGTGGGCCCGCGCCTAGGGGGTGTGGTCCCCGTGCGACCCCTCTTTGCTCCTCCTTCTGGCTTCCTTCGTCTTCTGGGAAATAATATGTTTCCATATTTTTCTGGTATTTTTCTGATCTTTGCGAAATTGCGCTGAAACGCCTTCTTTTCCATCAAAATACAGACTCCGGCAGTTCATCCTCCAAGAATCATCCAACATGCATAAATAGATGAAAATCCATAAGTAATACCTCATAATAAGACAAATATCAATGAATAGAGGTAAATTATGAAATAGAATGGTGATGCAAATTGGGCGTATCATCGCCCATTTCTTACCAGTCAAGACCACCTACCAGAGTTCAAAACTAGCGGAGTTATACATCGCTAGAACCGTCAGTTTGCATGGATTCCCCAAGAACATTGTATCGGATCAAGGAACTCAGTTTACCTCGAGATTTTGGAAGAAAGTACAAGAAGGACTAGGAACTAGACTGGATTTCAGAACCGCGTATCACCCTCAGACCGATGGACAAACGGAGCGAGTAAATCCAATACTCGAAGATATGTTGAGAGCCTCTGTGCTAGAATATGGATCTAAATGGGAACATTGTCTGTCGTTCGCAGAATTTTCGTACAACAACAGTTATTAAGCTAGTTTGCAAATGGCCCCATTTGAATTTATGTATGGAAGGAAGTGTCGTACCCCTTTAAATTGTCGGAAGTAGGAGAGAGTCAGATTTTCAGACCCGACATCCTACGAGAAGCGGAAGAGAAAGTTCACAAGATCCGTGAGCACCTCAAGACCGCCCAGTCCAGACAGAAGAGTTATGCCGACAAGAGACGTCGAGACCTTGCTTTCAATATCAAAGATTTTGTGTATCTCAAAGTGTCGCCTTTGAAGGGAATGCAAAGTTTCCAGCTCAAAGGAAAGTTAGCCCCTAGATATATCGGACCTTTTAAGATTCTGAATCATCGAGGAGAAGTATCGTATCAACTGGAACTGCCAGAGGAGATGTCAGCAGTGCATATGTGTTCCATATATTGTTGCTTCGCAAATGTCTTCAAGTCCCGGAGAAGACTGAAGTTTTCAAGAACATAGATCACCGGCCCATAGAGATCAACGATGACCTGACGTATCCCGAAGTACCCATCCGTATTTTGGAGGAAGCTTTCAGGACCACCAGGACCTGAACCATCAAGTTTCTCAAGATTCAGTGGAGTAACCACACTAAAGAAGAAGCTACCTGGGATCGAGAAGATCACATCAAGACGGAGTTTCCCGATCTTTTTTAAGTCCTAGTTTTCTTCTTTCTTCTTTCTCAAATCTCGAGCTAAACTGAATTCCTCGATCCGATACAGTGTTCTTGGGGACTCCATGCAAACTGACGATTTTGTTTAAGGAGGGAAGGTTTGTAACATCCCAAAAATATCGAACAATGATTATCAAATTCCAATCACCAAAATTAGTGTTAACAAAAACTTTTGTTAATCAAATCAATATGAATGCATGTGCGAATGTGATGATTGTATGAATGCATGAATGGACTTGTGTGATTGTTCTAAATAGCAAGGAATGGTTTAAAGATGAAAATAACATCATAAAAATCATTTCCAAGCAGAAACAAATCAAGAGAATTCAAAAACAAATCAAATAAAGAAAATGGTCATTTTGCCAATCTTGCTCACTAGGCCACTTTGAGTGTTTCTAGTCCAAGATTTCAAACAAAAATAATAATATTTCTTTTCACCCCTTGCTAGACCAAGTAAAAGTGAACCAAATCCCACCTTTCAAACTTACAGAAACATTTGGCAACTTGATTCAAATGACAATTCAAAACCGAATCTAGTTCATATGGGAAGATCACCCAATTCTCAAAAACTAACCAAACCAATTCCCCTTGACCTTTCCAACTAACGAGAGACTACTGAGCATGTGACTAGTACACCCACCAAGTTTGAATCAAAAATTCAAATTTGAATCTCTTTCGACCATTTCATCAAACACCTTGCAGACACCAAACAAACAAACAAACAAACATCAAACACTATTGTGAGTAGTGATTGTGGCCTAACTTGTTCCCTCTCTGGTTCACAACAAGCTATTAGTAGATCATCTAGCCAAATTAACAAGCTCTAGCACCACTGTCAGCTTGCCATTGCCATCAATGGTGACCATGCCGAGCTCAACTTGCCATCCCTCAGTCAACAGTAAGCTAGGAGCAGCTCTAGCCTCGCCAACCATGTCTGGGACATTGACCAAAGCGCAGCCAACCCCCAACCCCTGTATGATGCCAAAGAGCAGCCAACCCCTGGACCACTCAGCCCGAGCTTGCCGAGAGTGCGCCAGAGCGCCACACGCGACACACGCCCATAGACCGCGCGCCGCCCTCGCCGCGTGCAAGCGTGATCACCACCTTCCCAGGAGACCGCCAGACAACCCCGTTCGCCGCCGCCGCGACCCGTAGCCGCGGTGCGCCATTAAACTGCCCGTCGGACCCGCCCAAAGCACTGGAGCATTCCGACCGTCTCACACCGCCCCACACCTTGCCATCAAGCCGTTGAGCTTCGTCAGGAGGCAACGCACCGCCCCTACCGTCGCCCATGCCTTTAGCTCGCTGTGCCGACGACACCGACAAGCTTAGCCCGCGCCCTTTGGTCCCCTCGTTGCACTACAAATAGAGGCCACCCCTGTTCGAACTCAGCACACCATCTCACTCCCCTCTCTCTCAGAACCACCCCCACTCACCCCCGGAGCAAGGCGAGCAGCACATCGCCGGAATTTCACCGGAGTCTGCCGCGGAGGAGGAAGAAAGGAGCCGTCGATTGGAGCCGCCCCAGGAGAAGCCGCCGGTACTAGGAGGTTCGCCGTCGTCGACTTCGTCGTTTGCCCCCCTTGCCGACCCTCGCCCGAGCCCCGGTGAGCCCCCGTAGACCCCCACTAGTCGCGCTAGGGATTAGTCTCACCGGAGAGGCCCGACGGAGACGATAGGTCGTGGTCGTTCGATTAGAGTTTGATCGCACGGTCTAGATCATCCTGTACCGCTTCGCACCCCCTGTCTCGCTGACTGGTGCGGTCATCCACTTAAACCCACTGTGGGCCCGCCCAGTTAACTTCCCGCGTGACCTAGTAGTTTGAAATTTGGTTTATTCTTTTAGTTTTAAACTTAATTCTGTACCCAAATTCAAAATCAACCCAGCTCGATTCACTGAACCAAATTGCATGAAACCAATTTTGTTAGAAAGGTATTTGAATTCTTAATCCAAGCCCATTGGATTCAAATCAATTGGAATTGTAGATCATCGATAGTAAAAATAACAAGGCACAAGATTTTCTGCATTCAAACAATTTTCAAAATTCAACCCTAAAAGCTTTTAGTTGATTTCAACTCTCAAAAATCACATTTAACAAGACCTTTCTGAATATATAAAAATATCTAGGTTTACTTGTAGAGATAATGATCAAGCAATAAAAGAATGCCTCGTAGGCCATTCTAGTCATTTTAATTAATTAAAATAAAAGGTTAAACCTTATTAAATTGTGACACAACTTTTAATCATATTCCCATATACTGAAATATGTGGTGATGACATGTGTCAACGTGATCCCATGTTTTAGTTGGAGAATATTAAATCTTAAGTAGTCTTTTTAATGAGTAGAAATTACTTTTCCAAAAATAATTAAGACAAGTGCTTTGATGATTGTAATGTTGTGATGATGCTAGAACATCTAGTGAAAACCTTGGTGTGATAAGTAGAAGTAGTTAAGTATTGTTTGGTGATTGTGTTCCTACATGATTACTACTCATTACCTCAACATTTATCCTAATGATATTCATCATGTTGTCTTTGGTTAACAACTAACAATAAGGTTCCACTGTCTTACACGAGTTTTAAGGTTAGGCTACACCATTTAAACTACTCCATATGATGTCTTACACTTTCCTACAGTATCTTGGTGGTTAAGTCTCCTTCGGAAGACACTAAGGAGCACTATACTTGAGAAAAGATAAAATAATTACTCCTAAGAAAGAATGACTTAAGCATCCGACTTAGGTGTGAAAAGGTTATCCTCAAGTGGATACTCATCACAAGTCATAAGAATGTTTGGTTTAGATAAGATGGCTCCGATAGTCACTATCCAACCTACAGATCTTCCTAAAAGGGTTTTAATCCTAAGGTCAAAGCATATGCTCTGATACCAACTGCGGTGACCCAGCATACCACTGCATGATGTAGTACACTATAGTCGTTGACATAACACCAATGAAACACCGTTCACTAGTATTACATCCCTCGGAGTGGTACAACAGAAACACAGCAAGTTCAAGACATGACTATAGGTTACAACTCAATTCTTTACACAAGATCCAGAGAACACTCTAGGTTAAATAGAGAGAAAGAATTTTTTTACAAAGAAGAATCAGGGATAAACAACTCAAAACTATCATACTAGTAAGACTAGTATCTTAACTAATGGTCCGACATTGCTGCTATTGCAATACACTATAGAAATAGGTTCTATGGCTAGAGCTTATATTCCTATCTAATCATTAATTTCATCTTCACTTGAGTTGATGTATAGGTTGACTTTCTTGACTACATTGAAGAGCTTTAGCTTTTGATGATGATTCCTAGAGCAACGACTTGATGCAGACGTCATCTGTACTGGCTTTAGAACCTAGCAAGGGTTAAGAAGATACTTTGAGTACGAGCGTACTCTACAAGTTCACTAGAAAAGGAGTGTTTGATGCACTATATCTACAGCCGCAGACCGTAGGTCAAAGGCAATGAAAATTTTCATAAACATTTCTTCAAAGGTTGCTTTTATTCTGAAAAGCTATGTCCACCAGCCTTCACGGGTTTACCAGAACTTTCATTGAGTTCCTTTCCCGCCGCGTTCGCAGGTCCTTCCCGGAACAGGGAGTAACAATTTACAGTTCTTACACTCTGCAGAGGTGCGTCACTTTACCCATGAGAGATCTTAGGCTTTGTTGCATGGCCGAGATTATGTTCCCATTCAAACTCCTTGGTTTGAGGCCCAACCTAATATCCAAGCCAATCACTGCCCCTTCACGACCTCACATGCCTCCTTGGTGTACACCATGCCCACATATTGAATTATGGCAATGGTTTGTACAGACCGTTATATGACAGAACTATCGTGGGACGTTGAGGGTTCCCACCCATATGTTGCATATCCTCTACGAATTACCAATTAATATGCATGCTACGAGTGATAACAGCCACGATCTGCACATCCGGCTACATGCGAGAGGAAGAAGATACAGCCGACTTCTCTGTCCCATTCCAAATCTCATGGTCAACGCGTAATATACAGCGCAAGAATCACTAGCGACATTGGTTATTAAATCCTAGGTGATATAGTCCTGAACACTGGTATTCCAAGTGCCAGATTTAATAGATTAGCTGATCACCCTGGACCAGTAACCAATAGTTCACATTATTATCAAAAATAGTGTTTTCTGACCTTTTTCAAATGCAGGTGATGACAACACTGGATTTGCAAAATACTTTACAGAAAATAATCAAAGGACATGAGCAAGTGTGAACTTGCCTTTTGTGATTGCAAGATTACGCACTCACGGTCTTCAAGATAATATAAGATCCAATATCTGAAATCAGCATCATTGGTTCAGTAAGGACTAATGTTTAAAGAAGCAAGATGCTTTATGCATAAGTAATGTAATGTAATGCAAGTTGATAATCTCGAATCCCAGGGATAACGTTGATCTAGGGTTTGGAAACTGGAAATGGTTTCTTTGGAATGTGTTGCCTTTTTAGATTAAGTTTCACACTGGTGCTTCTTATTAAGGTTTATGAGTGTGTGTGAACAACATGTATTTATACAACAATAATATACATGCATATGAAATGCTACTCAAGATTGTTTATACTATAATTGTTTATCTTCAAATTTTATTTTACAAGTAATGTCACTTATAAAGAGATTAAGTGTTATCAATCCTAAGTTTATAAGTGAAGTATAAAGTAATGTGATTATGATTAATTGTTATCTGTTGACTGAAATATCAAAAAGAATAACATTTGAAGAAAATATTTCTTTTCTAAGGTCTAAACAATCTTTGTGGTTAATCAGATGTGGTTGATGTTGTTTGTGCTTGCGTGAATAGTTTGGACTTGAGATGTTTTAGGTCTTAATTATAATAGAACAAAGTTAACTATAAAACATATAATAAGGTCTTTAGTATTATACTTAAGCTTTGCAGACTAAAGTTAAATTTAAAAACATAGATGAACTTAGGTTGTAATGCTTATGATATTTGTATTTTGTTCACTTCGTAATGTTTCCTTAAAGTTATTTAAGAATTGTATTACTTCTATTTGAGTACTGGTTTCTTAAATTTATAATGGAATAGAGACTTTTATCTTTTTATAGATGAGTGGTTACAGTTTGTAAACAATGAAGTAACATTACTTAACTATTTATGGACTCACTATAGTGTTTTGGTTTGTTTATAAAACTTGTGGTTGAATTAAGTCAAGAGGTTTTATTTAATCCCAATTATTCTTGAAGATTTTATACTTAATAAAGATCTTTTTGGAAAATAAACTACATGTATATAGTTGAATGATAATTCAATAAAATTGTATTTAAATGGTGTTAAATCATTTTGACTTAATAATATTAGTATTTAAGACTAATACTATTTATTAGACTTTAAATGGTCAATTTTATAATTTTAGCAAATTTTATTTACCCTTATATGAATTATTAACTAAGGAAATAAGTTTAAATTCAAGTTATTAGAGTATTAAGTTTTTATTTAATTTAAAGTGGACTATTATATTTTTAACATGCAGGTATTATTTTTGTGATCATTTTGGTATATTACATTTATTTTTGTGATTTATAAATAATAATATATGATTTTAATAAGGTTTATTACTTTATAAAAACTTAATAAATAACAAATATTTAATTAAGTGAAATAATAATGCATGATTATAGTTTTAAATTATAGTTCTTATTTTTCTAAGGATTTTGGTATTTTATTTATGTTTTAAACATTTACCAATATTGAATTATGAATTATCAATGTTTTATTACTTATAAAATCTTTATTAAATAATAATTATTTAAATTGTTAACATAATAATGTTTGATAATAGTTTTAAGTTATAGATTTTATTTTTCTACAAATTTTCATATATTATACACATTTTTCTGAATTACAAAACAAAGGTTATTGATTTTATAAGGTTTAATCATTTTGGGAATTTTTAATTAAATAACAAAATGTGTTTATTAGGTAATGCTGATGTCAGCATGAAGTGAGGTGTTTTTCTCACCAGAACTAATCATACCCCAATCTCTGACTGGTGGGACCTTTGCCATGTCATAACTAAGGTTTTTATTTATTACAGAAATGAATAACTCAATTTATGAAATGTTAAAATGATATATGACATCAGCATGATGTCACGCTGACATCATCTAAGGATGATCCTCATATCATGAGTTGACCCACGGATTGAGGGCCTGTGGGCACGCGGTTTTGGTCATGTTCAAATCAGCGGGATGCAGGAAGCCGAATAATGGCGACGCGGCTGGTTTTTGGTCGCCGAAGACTGCAGCACGACGACGGCCAGTGACGGCGGTGGTAGGTGGTCGTGGGGATCGCGATTCAACATGCAAGGAAAAATCTATGAAGGGTATTCGCACGAGGAGCTCACCAGGAGCACGATGAAGGGCTCGGGGAGGCCGAAGGTGGTCGGGATCGACGATTATTGACGATGGCTGGCGGCGGTGGTCGTCGGGGATCAGATCGATGCGGCCGATTAAGAGCTCGTCAGCTCGATTCCTTCTTGCTGGATATGCTACACACCATGGCGAAGCTTGTGGTATGCCCAGCTAGTCGTGGGGTGGTCTCTAACGGTGACGACAACAACTCCGGCGAGCTAGGTTTTCAGGCAGAGGAAGAAATGGGGAAAGAGAGGTTGCTGGTGCGAGTGAGAGGGAATAAGGAGATAAGGACGTGGACGATGTGCTCAGCTGGTCTTATCCTTGCTTTTGGCGATGGTGAGCATCTTGACGCGTGGGGATCGATGGCGGTCGGGGCGCCAGGCAGCAGCTTCATCGGCGCTGCCTTCTGGAAAGAGGAAGAAGAAAGGAGGAAAAGATCGAAGGGGTATGCAGGCCGGTCGTGGGCTAGCTTGGGACAGGTGGGCTGTAGTGGGGTGCGTGTGAGCGATGGATAGGGCGAAGGAAAACTGAGCTATGGGCTGGGTCTGATCTCCTTTAGTTTTTTTCCTGTTCTTTCCTTTTCTGTTTTCAATTTCCTGTTTTCATTTCTAAACTTATATTTACACAATTGTTTGCAAATTTCTTTATAGAAATTAGTTGATAATAGCTGCAACACTAATTAAGTGTATTTAGATTCATTGTGTGTATTTTTATTATATAAGATTATCACTTCTTTATTTTCTTATACATATGTCACATCCCAAGATTTTCCAAATCTTGTTATGTGAAAAATAAATAAACAAAATAAAATTATTGTTGAAAATCAGGGTGAAAAGAAACTTTTGTTTTTAAATGGAAACTTAAAATCCCATCTTGAACAAACTTTAATTAAAGTTTGAATTCAACAAATCCAAATCAAAATAAATGCATTCCTCATAAAATGCATCAGGAAATTTAAACACTTGGAGAATAAATCCAAACCCTAAAACCCTAATGGAAGAAAATCATTTCCAAGTTATCTCCAAGCCTATGGATTTGTTCCGTATAAAAAAAATTCAACAAACATTTACAAATGATCAAGAAAGACAAATAGAAATATTAAAAGCCATAGAAATTGGTTTCACTTAATTTGGAACCATAAATAAAATCTTATGAATTTAATAAGATAAAGGAATTGAATTCCGAAAGCTAATAAAGCCCTTATCTAAAAATCCATACCAAATGGAGAGTAAATAATCCTAAAGATATTTAAAATGTTAATTAAATATCAAATAAATTTTTTACAAATTGGAATCACCAAGTTTGGATCTCTAAATAAAAAGATATGGATTTTATAAGACAAAGATAGAAATATTAAATAAAGAATATTTGAAAGACCAAATAAATCTTGGCCTAATCCATAAGCAAATGGAATGAATAGAATCCAAATCCAAATAAAATAAAAGGATAAAGAATTTCCAAAATAAAATAAAATGGCACTAACCATTCTATCCCTATTTTAATAAAGACAAATCTCTAATAAGAATAATTATATAATTAATGAGAAAATAGTATTTTGGAATTTACCAAAGTGGAATAAAAGTTGTTTAATAAATCTTCCAAATAAAATTTAGGTAATTAAAACTATATTTAATTCCATTGGAATTAAACCAAATACCAAATTCAAATGATTTATGAATCATATTAAATACTTTCCAAATAATTCAAGATGAATATTTTGACACCCTAATAATTAAATAAAAACCTACTGAAAA
Organism: Avena atlantica; assembly: GCA_910589765.1. Classification (NCBI taxonomy): domain Eukaryota; kingdom Viridiplantae; phylum Streptophyta; class Magnoliopsida; order Poales; family Poaceae; genus Avena; species Avena atlantica. Next base: position 491,683,617 of record OU342739.1, on the reverse strand, counting down.
GATTTGGAAAGTTTAAGGAATTTAAATGGTGTTTGAATTATTATTAAATCCTACTTGAATTAAAACAAGGGCCTAATTAAATAAATAAAAAGACCCCAAAAAGAATAAAGTTTTATTCCAAAAATTGACTTCAGATTATATTACAAATCAATATTTAAACCTACACAAATTTTGGTTGAGGTTTGAATTCAAATGAGTGTTTGAATTGTTTATTCAAAATCAAAACATAATTAAAGATATGAAAAAGGAAAAAACATTCAGAACAAAAAAAGGGAAACAAAGCAGCCCAACCCGGCAGACCCAGTCCAGGCCCAGCAGCCCATTTTCCTCTCTCCCTCGCAGCGATTCGTTTTCACCTGTGAATCGACCCACACATACGCTGACTACGTGACCCCACTCCCCCTCCCTTCCTTCGCTGACGAAGCGGACCCACACAGCCAGCTCACCATCGTCTACCTCGCGGTGACCACGCCCCTCTTTCCTCCTCGCCGTTTCTGGCCGTTGAAGCCGGCGTCAATACGCGTTAATGCCTGCGTTACTCCACCCCGCGACCATGCACTCTTACTCGCCTGCCTCCCCTCTCTCTTTCCCCTCCATCGCCTCACCCTAGCGCGCCCCCAGGCTACCCAATTTCTCTCTGCACCGCCCTCTGCTCCGGCGAGCTCCACCAGTGATTCCGGCAGCCTCTCACCACCCCTTGCCTCCTCGACCACGCTCACATGATCCCCACCTCCTGTCGAACCTCCCCGTAGTGCCCGCTCGTCCCCGCGCGCCCCAGAACCTCGGCAACGACGACGACCACCGTCGCCACCGCCTGCTTTCTCTCCGGCGAAGCCTCTGGTAAGAACCTGACCGCCCCTCTCTTTCTCCTTCACACACGCATCATCGCCACGTCCTTGCGCATATGACTGTGTCTTCCACTCGTCTTAGCATGCTCTGTAGCCTCGCCCCGTCGACGTCTGACCACACCCGACGCCAGGAACAACTCTGGCGAGAAATTGCCTTCGTCCTCGTGCGCCCCCTGCCTCCCCGAGAGCCCGTTGAGCATCAGCATCATTCAGCGAATCAGGTGAGCCCCCTCTCTCTCTTTCTTGCTTCCTGCATCGCCGGCGACGCCACTGCCAGGCCGCCGCCGCCGCGCGTCAGAGTCCAGCGCTGCCAGTTCTAGGTCATTAGACTAGGACTGTTGGATCTTGATCCTGAGGCTTAGATAGAATCACTTAAAGCCGAAGGGGTATGCGATCTTTGCCATGCGATGTAACTTAAATCCAACGGTGCTCAATGCGTGATCCAGACGAACCGGTACCAGCGAATAGAATCAAGACACGTGTCCCTGTCCGTTTGATTTAAAACAGATATGATCTATTAGATGCTAGATTTTGTAAAATCTATAACTTTTAATCTACACGTCCAAATTTTGCAAATTTTATATCAATGGAATCAGCAAGACAAGTACTTTCTGACCATGCACTTTGTTTAGTAAATTGCTTATGTTAAATTGATTGTTTTTGCAGAAACTTGTGTATGCATGTTTAGAATATAAAAATTGTTCTAAAATGATTTTGGGGATAAAATCTTTTACAAATGTTTTGTTTTGAATCTTTTTGTAAAATCTTTCTGACCATAGGAATCACTTTTTGGTTTCAAAAATGTATTTGGTGAAGCAAAATAATAAACCTTTGATTTAAACCATTTCTAGTCAAATAAAAATATTGTTTATTTGTTAAAAAATGCTTTTTGGAGGAAAACCTTTGGAAAATGTTTTGGAATAAACTCTCTGACCCCAAACACCAAGTTTTATGATTTGAAAATGTATTTGGTGAACCCTATAAAACTATTACTTTGCTAAAGACATTTTCAACCACATAAAATAATGACTTGGTTTAAAAATGGTTTATAAAGTGAAATCTTTTGCAAATGATTTTTCCACTTTATAAAATGACCATTAGGTGTTTTCAAATGTTTATGAACCATTAGAAACTACTTTTACAAATAAAACAATCTTTAGCATGCTTGCATGCATTGTTTTGTTTCTATCATTTTATGTGATGAATTGCTTGAATGGTAGATTGAAATATTGTTTGTTTGCTTGAATTATAGTGATTTGAAGAGTGTGAACATTGCAAAGATCAAGGAGTGAACTTATACTCTCTACCAAAAAGGCAAGTGATGCTTCATACTTTTTTCCCATTATTTTCACTATGCATTAGTGATATTTCTAAGTAGGACTTGCATGGAATTTTGCTAAGTGTAAACTATGCCATGGGAAATCCTAGTAGATGAAACCTTAGTAGAAATTTCATAAGTTAAGATTCCTACTACTATCATGCTTAGCTTAGCTAATAGAAAACAAGGGTGGAATATATATTCATGCTATGGAAAATTTCTAAGTCTGAGGACTTGTGTTTTGTTTAATAAAACAAATAAGTGAATGAATCACCTGGGTGGAATGGAAGGAATGGTTTGTGTTGAGTGGTTATGCAAGTCCAGTATGCTAGGGAAAACTTGGGCATCACCAAGTCCAGTATACTGGGGAAAACTTGGTATCTCACTTGTGGATGGCCACCCAGGAACAAAGAGATTTGAGATGTCAAATGTTGAGAAGCTTCAAGTGCAGCCACTTGGCATTATGGGCTCTGCCTGGATCATATAGGTTGCAAGAACTTAGCCAAATGGACAGTTGGTGATAGGGGTTTGATAGGTTGGAACGCGTCCATTCTGGTCTAAGGGAAGGCTTTTGAAAGATCTTGTCTTGGTGAAACCAAGTCTTGTGGGGAAAGTGCACCACCTCTGTAGAGTGAAAAATCTAAGTACTTAGCCATGTCCCTGGCAAAGGACAATTTGAGCATCAAGACATGGAAGCTATCAAGAATCTCATCATCCAAATTTCTAAGTTAAAAACTTGTGGTTGAACAAGGGATAAAGGATCACCAATTTCTATTGGGAGATGCCTTGGGAAAGATTTTGTCAAGCAAAAACTTAGTGTTTTCAAATGATAAGGAAAATATATTTTGAGCAAAGCAAGCCTAAGCTCCACCTAGCCAAATGCATATAGATGATAGACTCCACTATACTACCATAGTATCACTTGCCAATACAATTCAAATGTATTGACCCTTGTGGCTGTAACTTATTATGTTGCAGGTTTGTTTGATATTAGTGAAGTAGGATTACAAGTCTACAACCAACATGTCTACCTGTGGCACTTTGAAGATGAAGGACAACATGCTATTGTTATATTCTGCTGCATTGTAATGAGATAGCCAAATGAGCTATGTAAGATGTAATAAATTATTTTATTCCTGGTTATAAATTTGTATTATGACCTTTGTTTCTTGATATTACATCTTAACTGTGGATTCTAGCTAGTGATCCAGGGACTAGCATTGTAAACACAGGGATCTCTACCTTATTAAAGGTTGGGAACCTTACAACATATATGTATATATTTTTCTTTTTGTATTTGTAGGGTCTTTTCATATGAATTTAATTTATCTAATATCCATAAACTTATTAAAGAATGTATTACTATTAATCCATGAGTTTTGATTCTTATTGATTTATAATATTAAAGAAACTTCTATATATATTGATCCTTCATTATTATTTGATACATAAAGTTTTGAGTAATTAATATGGTTAATATTATTCTCATAAATTTAGGAAATAGCAATGTAAATATTTTATTATAACTACATAGAAGTTAGGGTTTGAATTGCAGATGCTTACCCTAGGATTTAGGGTTCTTAATATACTTATATTCTTTTGTTGATGTGAATAAAGATTAATGGCTAAACACATTGTCTTTATGTTTGTGATTTTTAATGATATCACCATTTAAAGTAAAATAGTGGGATTGTTTTCTAGGCTAACTCATGAGAAAGAATTGATAAAGATAACTCCTAATCACATATGATTAGTATATTTGGAAATGACAAGGACATGCCTACATGATTTACTATAGGGAAATATTCCTATAAACCATTGTGGAAACAAGATGATAGATCAATCAGATGAAATGGATATTATGTTTGGTTAAATATTCAGTGTTTAGTGTTTACCAAGAGTTCCTATCTTCCATAATTCACATTCCTAGACTTTTGTTTAAGGAATTCCTTTCCTAGATATTCTACTTCTTCATATCCATCATCCCGTGTTAACATGATGAGCTTTACTTCACAAAAATATTCTTCTCATTCCATTTATAAATCTAATGAGTTTGACACTAAAGCTTTTCATAATCTTCCCATATCCATACTTGGTTATATAACTTCCCTACTATTGATAACCTCCAATCCAACAAGTAGTTACTTCTAACTTCATTCATATACTTCCTTTATCACCCTTCACTAATATTACTCCAATGGATGTATATATATCAAACTACCTTCCTCAAAAGCTTACTACTCATTAAGATGAATAACACTACTTCAATAACTCCATGCCACACTAGATTTAGCTTAAACATACTATCTTATACTTACTTGACTCCAGTATCTAATACTCCAATCTCACATTATATCAAGGTGACTTGTCATGGCTAACCTAGATTAACATATCTATACTATGGTTGAATCATGTTCTATCCACCAATGTCACTTATAGATGATATAAGCATTCAATCTTGGTGAATAAGGCATGATCATTATAATCCTTTGATCCTTTATGGTTTAGGTTTCCAATTGGCTAATCAAGGCTTCCATCCATACAACATTTCAGTTGTATTATAATTATCTTCTGTTTATCTCTATTGGATTAAGAGATATAATTCATTGACTATTCCTACTTGATCCAATAGGATTACTCCTGGTAACTTTCTTCAGGGTTTATCCTTGTAATCTTCTTTATCACCATATACTTGTATATTCCAACAACTCCTCTATCCATTTCAGAAGTGAGTTAACTCCATAAATTATCACAATGATCTTATTTTCTTCCAACACTCCCATCATATAGATGATATCTCAATCTAGCATTACTATTTACCCCTTATTAGTTGTTTCTTTATAGGCACTTAAGTGAATTCTATGATATGGTCAAGAGTTGATAGATTAAGAATTGGTGAATCAATAGTTGATTACTCAACATTGATGAGAACAACAGATTTTGAGATAGGATTCCATAAGTATTGATATGGAAAGAAAGATATATGGTGAATGATCTTGACTTGGTTTCTTTCCTACTCAATCTCACTAAAGGGTTAAAGTTAGGTATTACCATGATACTCATGGTAGAGATAAATAAGAATAAAGTGGGTCAAGAGTTAGTTATTATATTCTTGTTACTTGAATTATATTCATAGCTTGGTATTCATGGGTTATTGTAATGAATACTAGGATATGATTACTTAAGGACCAAATATAATTCATTAATCAATGTGTATTGCTTTAGTTTCATTATATTTGATCTACCCTTAGATCAAATTACCATTGCCGAAAATAATGTTTTTAGCAAAGGTCATATTGAAACTTATCGCAGTCAACTTGATGATCTACTTCAATTCCATCAAGTTAAGAGAAGATTCAATCACTTTGATAAGATTTATTCAAAAGCGCGAAAATTATTCAGATTTTCTATGCATGAATGCAATGCACACATCTGTGTTTATCTTATTTCTAAGCTCTAATGCTGGGATGTTACAGTCATTCTACTGAAATGTTTTGCCATGTGTTCTTGAACACCAGATGATTTTGATGATAAAAATGTTAAGGCATGAGCCTTAGCCCTTTATAAAACCGATTGTTGTCTGGATGCGAGACCATTCCAATTTTACCGTACAACCACAATACCCGAAATTTGGGTAGGGCTTGACTGGAAATTTATATACCTTAGTATGGGTTCCCTTGCGGCCAAGGTTTGAGCTGAGGCTACCTTGTGAAGATTGTCCACCTGTGCAGTTCCCAAGATGACAGTTGGTCATGGTTGGGAGGCCAAACTCATAGGAGAGATGTCTATACTAGGGCGTGTAATTGAAAGGTTAGGATTGATTATCCGCATACTGAGTATGGTGAATTCAGGATTTATTCCTGATGGATGTATCGAATATTGTGGTGAAAGTGTACCACCTCTGTAGAGTGTCAAACTATTCGAATAGTCGCGTCTGCGGTTATGGACAGTTGGAGTGTCCATACTGTTCTGTCATCAGATGTTTTCAAAATGACTGGTGAAATGAATCATGACTTGACTTGACCACAACAGAGTTGTGATATGAAATTCAAGTTTCCACTTAGGTGTTATAAAAATTTCAACTAGCTTTCTTTGCTTCTGAACTCAGTAGAGATAAATCTAGCTTTTTGCAAAATAACCTAGAGTCTAGCATTTCCTACACAAAAACCACTTCACTTGTTAGTATTAGTTTGTGAGTACTTAAAGAGTACTCATGGCTTTGTCCCTGGCTATTCCCGTGGCCAGACTATGAAGAGGACTATCAGGAGGACGGACGGCAAGAAGGTTATGACAACTAGGATCATCTCCCATCATCAGCATTGCTTGTGACCATGAAGATGGAGTCCCGCCTACGCTATCGTTATTATTACATTATTCCGCCGCTTGATTGTATTAAGACTGAATCATGAGATCCTTTAATTGTTGTAAGACCTTATGTATGGTTTGTAGTGGATGATGTACTGAGATATCCAATCTATTATGTCTCACAAAAATGGTAATCCTGGGATTGCGATGTATGGCATAACAAACATCTGGGATTAAAAATTCTGGTGTTGACAGAAAGCTGGGAACAAAGAACTCTAAACATGTGGATGAAAGATGGAGTTCTAGAAATAGGACATAGTAACTACGCATGCAACATGAAAGGCTATAAACAAAGATCATGAATAACATGCATTAAAAAACATGTGTTTGTTTCACATACAGAAAATATAGCATAGTGGCAATCAGCTTATCCCTCATAGAGTAGCAAATAGATGCATATGACACCTTCAAAGTTCACAAGGGTGACTAGAAACAAGTAGCACAAGAACAAGTAATATCACAATATGCATCAATCAATAAGCTTTGGCACACTACACACAGAATGACAACTATGCTCTCTTAATGGTGCCTAAAGGTAGAAGGTGGAGACTCAATAATGGTGGAAGAAAGGCCCTTTGTAAAGGGAAGCAGGGATTTCAAGTTTCAAAAATAGCTTCCAAAAATTATGCTACTTTTTAGCTTTCAGCCCTTATTGCCCCTATCGTAAGCATCTTGAAGTGATTAAGGTTAAAGTGAACAAACTATGGAGTATATGCTTGACAATGTATAAGTTGGCAATCTCAAGTCCCTTGAATACGAGGGCCACACCTCATGCTACTCAACTTCATTCACCTGTAAGTTCTTGTCATTGTAAGTATTTGCATATCATAGAGAACCGCCAACGGGGTACCCCTTGCACATGGTACAGGAGTTATCCCATAACCAAAATGACAAGGCAAGCAGACAATGAGCATCTCAACGATCTTTTTATTTACTATATGCATATATTTTTATTGAGGATGCTTCATAGATAGCTCAGTATGGTGATGCTGCAAGTTTCCACCATGATTAGGCATGGCTTAAGCTAGCGGCCCAGACATTTCTCTAACACAAAATACAAACTCCATGGACTTACAAGTATCCCTCTTTATTTCACACCGGTCACATCCATAGACAAAAGAGCATGATATCAGTTGAGTACAAAGTACAAGTGCAATGTTGAAAACGTTCCCCGTGATAGCACGGTTCTGCTAATTCCAACATATAAGTGCAAGCATATACAACATAAACGACACAATGGTTCAAGTTTATTAGGGGCAAAGAATAAAGTGTGCCATCATGTTTGTGAGGGCTTTAATCACTAAGTTTTCACATAACAAAATAGTTTTTAATTGGAAGATAGATGAAAACAAGAATATACTTAGAATGGTGTAACACACTATGCATAGGAGTTTATAGTGGACACTTTGGAATAACTTGGTTTCTTGGGAGTTGGAAGCATGAGTATAACTTACTCATACAAGTGGAGGCTAGCAAAAGACTGGGAGCAACCAACTAAGAGAGCATAATGGCCATAATCATGCAGAGCAACAAAGCATTACTAATCAAAGCATAGAGTGGTACTACAAGTCAAGGACTAAATGATCATAGAGGCTATGGTGACTTGTTATAGTCATAACATGGTGTGAGCATGTGCCAAGTCAACCCAAGCAAAGCATCAAAGGAGAAAAATCACAATACTATGCTTTTGCATGCTAAAACAACGCATAATTTCTTGAAGGCACACTAAGCAATCCCAATTGTTTGGAACAAGACATGCTACAACAATAATCACTAAGCATAAGGTCAAAACAACACCTAGCATGTCATGCTAAAGTCTAAGTCACAGTCAATGCAAGCTCCTCTTGCACTTCAAGCAAGAACTTACTACTCCTTTCCAACACCAAGCAACTTATTTGCAAAACAACACAGCGAGAACGGGGGTCCAAACTACTTTATTCAAGCAAACTAAACAACCTAAGCAAAGCAAACGAAAACTAAGACGCTCCAAGAACAACACAACTCTGCATGAAACAATAAAAACGAAGTGTCTAGACATACCTGAGCTTTTTATTGATGAAGAAGGGGATGCCTTGGGCATCCCCAAGCTTTGATGCTTGTACCTTTTGGATGTTTCTTGGTGTGACACCGGGGTGGCACCCCCAAGCTTCAGCTTTTGTCCATTCTTCATCTCATTGCATCATTCTCTCTCTACACCTGAAATTTTTCCTTCATACAAAACTTCACACAATCTTCATTAGCAACATTAGTGTATTCAAAAGATATTAGACCTCTGGCAAAGCTTTGGAACAACAAGACTTTTCACTAAAAACACAAGCTACTGTAGAAACTCCTTCAAAGATATCAATTCACCTAGGAGAACTCAAAAAGGAATCAATAAGAAGCAAATGCAAATAATGGCAGAAATCTGTTAAAACAGACCAGCAGGTAGAAACCTATTTTTTCGAACACCTTATGTTTCTCAAATAAAAAAGTGTTGCACTAACGAAAGTTAGATAACATACTGGGGGATTTATTTGTAAATTTTGAGCTCAATCCGAGTTACAGAGACTCCTCACGAATTTTTATGGTGGAGGACAGAAATCTGTTTCGGGACAGCAACTCCCTAAATCTTACTTCCCTCTTATTAGAGGTCATTCTTGGCACAAAAAGCAAAGAAAAAGGATAAGAAGAGTTTGTTACTGAAGTAATAACTTCCAAGACTCAAGGAAACTCTTGGGTTATCTCCCAACAAGTACTTTTCTTTAACGCCTTTAAGTTAGGCGCAAGAAGCAAGAAGAATCAAGTATTTTCAAATGAAGAAGCATCCACATCAAACCTTGCTTTCAAAGGAGGAGCAAAAAGCAACTGATCTCTCCTCATAGGGAAGTGTTTAATACCTTTATTGAATGGAAAATGATATTTAATGGTGCCTTCTTTCATATCAATGATGGTACCAACTATTCTAAGAAAAGGTCTTCCCAAAGTAATAGGACAAGAAGCATTGTATTCAACATCCAAAACATAGAAATCAATAGGGACATAAGCATTGTTAACCATAATGAGAGCATCATTAATACTTCCCATGAGTTTCTTCTTAGCATTATCATTAAGTGGGACATCTAAATAACAATCTTCCAATGGTGGCAAATCAAGCATTTCATAAATCTTCCTAGGCATAATAGAGACACTAGAACCAAGATCACATGAAGCTTTAAGATCAAAGTCATTCACTTGCATATTAATAATGGGTTCCCAACTATCTTCTACTTTCCTATGAATAGAAGCTTTGTGTTTTAGCTTCTCTTCCTTAATCTTAACAAGAGCATCTGCAATGTGTTTGGTGAAATCAACATGCATATCACTAGCATCAGGACTTCTAGCAAGCTTTTGTAGGAACATAATCACTTCAGAAATATTGCAACCATCAATATCAAAATCAAACTTAGCATCTCTAGCAGTAGGCTCAATAGGCTTAGGCATAGTAGGAGGAGGAACAGGGACTACTTGTGGTTTAGTGGTGATAGTGCACACACACTATTGTTTCTATCAATTTCAGCTTCCCTTTATCACCTAGCATGAAGTTGAGCCAACAACCTAATATTTTCATCAATAGTAACTTGTATGGAATGAGCAGTAGCAAAGGTATTTTCCATAGTTTCAGGTTTAGCAGCCATTTTATTAATCAAGCAGGACTGCGCTTCAGACAAAGAGGATATATTCTTCTCAATAGTTAAAAGGTTTTCCTCTACAGTTTTGTTGAAAGCAGTTTGTTTACTAATAAAGTCTTTGAGCATGACTACAAGTTCAGAAGTGGCACTTCTAGCATTGTTGTTAGAATTTCCATAGGAATTGCCATTATTAGGAGGATAAGGCCTATAATTGTTGTTGCCACCAAAATTATTCATATAGGCATTATTGTTAAAATTGTTGTTTCTAATGAAGTTCACATCAACTTGCTCTTCTTGAGCAACCAAAGAGGCTAAGGGAACACTATTAGGATCTAAAGGAGCTTTCCCTTTAACAAGCATAGCCATAATAACATCAATCTTATCACTCAAAGAGGAAGTTTTCTCGACATAATTTACCTTCTTACCATGTGGATCTCTCTCAGTGTGCCATTCAGAGTAGTTAACCATCATATTATCAAGGACTCTAGTTGCAGCACCCAAAGTGATGCTCATAAAGGTATCTCCAGCAGCTGAATCCAACAGGTTCCTTGAGGAGAAGTTCAAACCTGCATAAAAAGTCTGGATAATCATCCAAGTAGTGAGTCCATGAGTGGGACAATTCTTAACCAAATATTTCATTCTTTCCCAAGATTGAGCAACATGTTCATTATCAAGTTGTTTAAATTTCATAATGTCACTTCTCATAGATATAATCTTAGCAGGAGTATAGTATTTTCCAATAAAAAAATCTTTGCACTTAGTCCAAGAATCAATACTATTTCTAGGCAAGGATAGCAACCATTCTTTATCTTTCCCTCTTAAAGAGAAAGAAAACAGTGGAAGATGTATCAATGGTAAAGATTGTACCGGTGTCCATAGTTCACTAGAGGTGCTCTCCTTAGATAAACAACATGGCATGAAGGGTAAACAAATTACAGCATGGCAATTGACAAGAACTGAGCAAGGCATAACAATGCAATACCAGACAAAAAGGTCTTATGAGATTCAATTGGGCAATACAACAATATACATAGACCGCCATCTAACTACATCTATGACTAGAAGTCCAGCTTCATGTTATCATCCGAACCCCCTCCAGTATTAAGTTGCAAGCAACAGACAACTTCTTTAAGCAAAGTGTGTAAGATAAACAATCCACTTGTTCCATGAACAAGAGACCGTTGTTTTCTCCCTAGTAGCAACAACACATCTACAACCGAAGAGATTTCTGTCACTTCCCTTGGAAACTAGAGTCATGAACCCACTATCGAGCATAAATACCCCCTCTTGGAGTCACTAGCAACTACTCGGCCAAGATATCTACTAACAACGGAGAGCATGCAAGATCACAAACAACACAGACATGATAGAATCATAAAGACAAAACGATTAATCAATCTGACATAGTAATCTCAATATCCATCGGATCCCTGCAAACACAACATGCATGATTACAAATAGATTAGATCTTGATCATGAACGGAGCTCACAAGATCTATACATGAAAGCACAAGGAGGAGATACAATCATCTAGCTATTACATGGACCCATATTCCAAGGTGGAACTACTCACACATCATACCGGAGAGAAGGCCTCCGGGAGGATATCCCCTCCGGTAGGGTGCCAGGAAGAACTTCAGATCCCACCGATCTAGGGACGACGGTGGCGGTGACTATAGAAGGTTTCGTGGAATATTGATCGGGTACTTAGGGTTTCTGCATCAGGGGCTTCTTATAGGCGAAGAGGCGAGGCTGGGAGGCGTCCAGGGGCCCCACACCCTACCCAGGCGGGGGACAGGGCCCATCCGCGCCTAGGGGGGTTTGGCCGCCCTGGTTCGCGTCTCCGTCTCGTCTTCTGGATTCGTGTCCCCCACGGTAAAATATTAACTTTGGCTTTTGTCCCGTCCAATTCCGAGAATATTGATTTTCTGCCTTTCTGGAACCAAAAACGGAAGAAAACAGGCAACTGACACCGTGGCAACTTGTTAATAGGTTAGTTCCAGAAAAGATATAAAAACACCTCAAAGTGTAGACAAAGCAAAGCAAAGTAGATACTAAACAATCATGAAGCATCAAAAATTATAGATACGTTTCCGACGTATCACCCCTTCGCCGCAGTATAAATAGAGCCCTCCCCCTGCCTCAAAACGCACACCATCTCACTCCCCTCTCACCCAACAACCTCTCTGACCTGGCCCTGGATCAAGGCGAGCACCACACTGCCGAAATTTTGCCAGAGTCCGCCGCTGTAGAGGAGGAAAGGAGTCGACGGTAGGAGCCGCCCCAGGAGCTGCCGGGACCACCAGTCGAACCGCCGTTGTCGACTCATTCGTTCGCCCACCTCGTCAGACCTAGATGGAGCCATGGTAAGCTCCCGACAACCCCCGCCATAGCTCTAGGGTTATGTCTCGCGCGTGCCATGCGACGGAGAAGATGACGCTGAGCCGTTGATCATGCTCTAATCGTGTGGCTAGGATTAGCGCGTACCCCTTCATGTTAACACAGTCACTGACATGCGGGACCAACCCCGGTGCAGCCCGCAGCGCGCATGTCGCGTAGTTGGGCCAACCCGTTAGCATTCCCGCGTAGCCTTCAAACTTAGATTTTCCTTTTATTTGAAAATCCCATACTGTAGGAAAATTTGAAAATCAATTCAAGAAGATTTAATGAACCAAATTGAATGAAACCAATTTTGTTGGAAAGAAGATGAAAATATTTAATCACTCCCGTTGGATTCAAACAGTTTGAATTTATAGATCACCCTCAGAAAAATAACAAGACAGTAGCTTTTGTCATTTCAAACATTTTTCTAAAATCAACCATAAGTGATTTTGAGTTGATTCCAACTCTCAAAAATCACATTGGCCAAGACCTATCTGAATATGTAAAAATGTATAATTTTGTATACAGTAGTCCTGAACCAAAATTAAAGAATGGCTTTATAGTAATTTCTAGTCACATAAATATTATTAAATGGCATTTCTAAAATTTGTAATTTAGGCCAACCACTTTAAATTACATTCCCAAGTATTTGAATATGTGTTGATGACATATATCAATATGATCCTATATTTGAATTGGAAAATATTAAATCTTAAGTAACTTTTCAATGAGTAGAAATTACTTTTCTAAAATAAGATAAATTAAAATCTTGTCACCCTTTCCTTGTAATGATAGAGATGGTACTAGATCATCTAGTATGGATCCTTGTGTGTTAGATAGAGGTAGTTAAGTATTGTTTGGTGATTGTGTATACGTATTGATTTATAGACGCTAGTATTAATTCGGGCTACGAGGAGAATTCTACGAAGACGAGGAAGAGAACTTCGACCACTTTACCAACCAAGGCAAGCTATACTAAGCATGCCATACCATGCAAGCCTCACTTGCAAGAAATTATGATACCACTTTGATTATACCAATCCCAATTTTTACATACAAGTTTTACCTTTTACCCCTTTTTTGCAAATTTGTTCAAGTCGTAATTAATTGGTGATTAGTGGAAGATTAGAAAAGGTATCATCAAGAACTTGGAACTTGATGTAGGTAGTTGCACTTGATTAGCACCCCTCAATAGTGACACCTTCCTATAACCCTAGGTCTCGGTGCCTATATAAACCGGACCCGAGGGAGCCTTTAGGGCAACAACACCAACTAGATCATAGATCAACCACAACCAACTCGCACAAACGAACCTATCTTGTAATCCGTTGTAACATCCGTCTCTTGCCGATATATTACTGGGTTGCTAGCAAGAGTAGAATCCATACTATCGTAGTCGGATCTGAACATGGGTAAACTTGTGCTCACCGCTTCCGGACCACCGTACGACTCACACCACATCTTCTCAACGCCTTCAGGATCCCCTATGGCATACTTGTCATCAATCCGACAATAGTTGGCGCCCAACGTGGGGCAGGTGACCTTCCGACCTTCATTCCTGGTGGAATCTGCGTGTGCAGGAATCGACAAAACAATTGCCATCGATCGCGTGGTCTACGCTAGTGACGTCTCTCTCATTCTTCTTGACGAGACCTGGATTCCGGCTAAAGAGCCCGTGGCAACTTTCACAATCATGCCAATCGGCGAGATCGATATCTATCTCGGTTTCGCTGATCCCGTCCAACCCACCCCTGAGGTGATGAAAATGGAGAAAGAACAATTCGGATCTACTTTGTCCGTAGAGGCGGGAGAGTTAAAGATTCTGGAAAAACCTGAACCCACCTAGCCCGCTCCTGTAGTGAAAGAAGTGGTGGAAGAAAAATCTGGATTTGATCTCCCTGTTGAGATCGGGTACACGGATGAGGAGTATATTCACTTCGGATCCGGTTCTACTAATGCTAGAGCAGGAAAATCGCTCTTGAGGCACAGGATAAATCAGATGATAAAGCGCCCCTACATCGACCGTGAAGCAAACACCAAGATCAAGCGGAGCTTTGAAGAATAAAAGGCGGAAACTCAACTGTACTACTACCTCGAGTCCATGAAGAAAAATAAGCATTACTTCATGCGCTACGTTGGCTTTGGATCCGAGTCTATCGATGCTGGAGCCGAAAAGACTGAGTCCTCGATACGATCGGAGAAGATGCTGATCCACCTGCTTCCCCTCAAGAATCAATGACATCACAGGAACTCCGGGAATTTGAGAAGGAAATATAAGCGTACGAAGAATATTACAAATCCAAGAAGGTGCAGAGGAGACACCTCCAAGTCCATATGATAGCATGGACGAAGACTACACCTCGCAAGATGACATGGACACCGAAGATTCTTCCGAGGTCCAGAAGCCAACCAGGATGGAAAATACAGATGGAAGCTTATCTCCCAGTACCGGACCAAAAGCCGTATTTGCCACCGGTACACGCGTCAAGACCACCAGACGGACAAAGAAGAAGAAGAACAAAACCCCAACACCGATAGATCCGGTGATGGAAGCCAATGACGAAGAAGTCGATATAGAATTGGAGATGGAGGATCTGGATGGAAAACCGATCAATCCCACTCCGATCAATCCTCCAGTTGATAGACATGTGTTCACCCAAGGTGCAAGCGAAATCTACGGAGATGCACTAACAATGTCAATCCCAACTGCTTCGGATCTTACTCCGGAGGAGTTGGAGAAAAGGTTCGAGGATATAGGGAAGCATCGCTTGCTTTTGATCGATGAAGCTGCACACATCGTCGAAAGTAAGCAACAAATAGACAACAATCCCGCCTAGTACCAGTCAGAATTCAAGCGACTGTCAAACAAGACAAGAGGTGGCCGGGTTCTTGCCAACAGGGATTTTTTTGACGATAAAACTGGAGAGAAGATACGAGTCTACAACACACCAGTGGAGAATGTTGTAGATGCTCGAGCCATTCTCGCTAATAATCCGTCTCCAGAACAGGTCCAACGGTGCGTAGCATTGCTTGACAAAGGTCTGCAACGACAGAAAACTGCCGCGTCATTTAGCGGGAAACTGGCGTCAAAGTCGGAGCAGTGCCGCACTAACGCTGATGTAAGACCCCGAAGGGATATCGATTCATGTCATCATGCTGTCCCTAGGGATGAAGGAAACTCAAAGGCCGGATCAAACAATCATCATCGCAGGCCCGCACGCGACAGGTCAGACGTCATTCCGGATGCCTCGCAGGACGCCATCAAAGCATTGGCTCCTCACCAACCCCATCGTTGGCGGAATAATCGCCATAGGGACTAAGAAGAAGCGTGGCGCCAGCAAGAACGAGACTGGCAAAGGGTGCCGCCTCCCAGGCATACTAGCCGTCCGGCTGAACCTCATCGCAACGATGATAATGCTAGACGAAGGAACGGCGGGGATCGTCCCGAAACGAGTCGGGACGGTGGCCGATGTCGTGAAGACCCACCCCGGAGCCAGCATAACGAAGCTCCAGGATCCCGTCGCTCAGCCGGAAATAACCCACTAGAGCCATCGTCACCACCTAGCAGTGACCATAAAGGATCTCATCGCAACCACTTATCGAATTGTACTATGGTGATCCCCTACGCTTGGGGGTTATCAGGGGGCTGGAGGAGCGGCTTCCCCGTGCCCCCAAAAAATTGAGGCCCATCCCTAGATATGTGCTTCATATATAAACCTAGTATACATCCCAGTAAAATGAAACAACAGCAGTTTAGGGCCCGTTTGGTAGCTCCGTTTTTTTAAGTATTCTTAGAATACTTCAGTTTCTAAAAATAATAAAATATCGAATACTTTAGGTCGTTTGGTTTCAACTAATACGATGTTTTTGGAAACTGAAAAATCTCCAAAACTGCAGTTTTTTTAACATATTAGAGACTTCACTCTAGACCTCTTTTTTCCTAAACGGAGAAACATGCTTGCTTCGTGCCCCTTGCAAAAACACATCTGCTTCACCCCATCGTCATCGCCTGAAGCGCCTACGATCATGTCCTCTTCTTCAGCCATGGAGAAAGCAAGCTCAGTAAATGGAGAAGGTTCGTTCTGCTAAATTCTTGCCAAGATCTTAATTTGAGCGTACCATTGTTGCCATCTGGGGTTGATATTTTTGATGAGATTTCCACCGATACCCATATAGACAGACCCTACTGGTCAAGATTTGGTGTTCTGTAGCATCTCTGTATAGACTGGTGTCTTATTGTCATGGTTGCATGAGTGAATCTAGCCCAGATTTAGTGCAGATTTATTCGGTTTAGTTCACATGCATGTTTTTCCTTGTTGTGTTTCACCTTCTGTGAAGATGCGTTAGATTTTTCCCTTTTTTTCTTGTATGACACCTGGTATTCAACGCCAATCCATTGCCATCTATTCACTTGAACAACTGCGTCTAGAAAATCCATGTAAATACTGTCATTATGCCTGACAAATCCATGCAAATACAGTCGTCACGCGTCCAAGAAATTTATAAAAATACAGTCGTCGCGCTTGAAATCCATGCAAATACACCAATCATATATGCTTAACAATCGGTCGAAAAGGGACGGTAAAACAACACCCGCCAAACGCCTTGTTATTTTTGCAAAAACTGAGAAATACTACAATATCAATAAACTGTAGTATTCATCTCCCATGCACTGAAATACTTCAGTTTTGTAATACTTTAATTTAAGAAAAAATGTGTTGTCAAACTAGACCTTAGTGTTTTCCTTTGGCTAGATTGGGCCATTTTCCTTTGCCGGACAAACTCTTCTGATTACCAAGAATCCAGGACGACATGACTAGCGATCAGATCGTCGATCACATCAATCTCGCGGCCAGGTCCTGCTCGCGACGCGACTCCGTTTGGCCATTACTGTAATGTAAACTCTTCAATAGTTTTACTCTCGATGACTTGATTGTATGCACACCATGAGCCCATGATGCCGTCGCCTGTCGCCCATCTCCTCTAGTCAATAGCCATCTTCCTCTCATCTCGCTCACAAGGACGGTAGACGGTTGTTCACCGATGGTCTGAAGGTATCAAACGAGGCCATGTATTATCAAACATCTGTCCCCAATCAAACTTGGGTTGGGCACTATTAGTTTATGCCCTAATTCTATTTCTAATGTAGTTCTTATTCTAATTTTCAGTGTGGTTAATTGGCTATGGTGCGTAATTCCGGTGGTAAGAGAAGGAAAAAGATGTAGCAATAATAGATGTTGATAGAATCATAGGGCATCGTTTCATCTAGACTAATATTAAAAGACCGAGGGTCTAATCCAACCAAGGATATCCATAGGATACAACAATCGAACGCATCAAATTAGCCCCCTCTTTATCGAGCTCATCACACCCAGCGGACAACCCCGCAAGGACCGCCTGTGACTCGCATTTTCTCCTCAACACAAAACGGCAGTTCCAATCCCTCGATGCCGTCCACCCACCGCAACAGCCGCCCCCGCTTGCGCTGCCTAGCATCGCGCACGACGCCAGCCACCGCCGCCCCACGGCTGCGCTGCCCAGCCGCGCACGACGCCAGCCCCCGTCGCCCCGCCTGCGCTCCCCAGCCGCGCACGACGCCAACCCCGCCCCTGCAGCCACGCGCAGGACACCGCCCCAGCCGCGTACGACGCGTAGGCCACTGCCGACACACGCTGCACCCCCTGACAAGAGGCCGCCTTCACGCCGTTGCGTCGACAATTTGTTCAGGTTCTACTTCATCATGAGCTTATTATTGACCTGCACTATGGTAAGGTTCTCTTACCAAATTCTGATGCTATCTTAGAGCATCTCTGAGCCTATAGCAGGTATTAATTGGGAGGCATTCATAGTTCAACTGAAGCAACTTTGCACCGATTTTAGGATGTTGCTTGTGAGCTCCCCAATTCAGGATAATATTCATGAAAACGTTAAACTTTTAGGTATCCTAAATCCAGGCGAACAAGAAAATGACATCTCTGTCAAATGGAGCAGTACTAATTCTTCCTTGCTGGTCATACAATACTCAACTTGCATAGCCAGTTTTCACAACTCATTTCCTTGAAGCAAGTTGCCGAAAGTTTCTTACTATTGTTCTCTCACATGAACCTTAATTGAAAGCTGGAACTTGTCTTTTCTCACTCAGAGTCTATAATTACTAGAATGCTTGAGGAAATAAATACCCTTTTTTCGCAACTGAAGCATTACCAATCTCTATTCAATCATGCCCACTGCGTCCTACTCGCCAGCACAGGCTGACCATGCTCAAGGTTGGGTTCAGATTTCATAAATTCATGATGTTTTCATTTAGTTCATACAACAATACACACCGAGTACTGCTCCAACGGCCATAACCGTCATGTCAAAAGGCTACTCAAGCCTTCCTTAACGCAAGCATGGATGGTTTAACCATTTCATGGCAGCTCTAGATTTTGTTGCATATCCTCTACAAGACTGTTGTTCCCATTTTATTTATCGGGCTATTCTGTATTTTGCTGCTGCCGATGAGTCCCTAACATTTTAATTAGCTTAGCTCCTGTGAAATATGTTGTTATATATGGCCAGCTGGTTGCCTCAATTTGCATGTTTGTTTTGGTTTTCCTTAAAGTTGGGAAATGAAAAAACTAACTAACAGTTTGGTGTGAAATATTGAATCGGTAGGAAGAGAATCAGGTCCAGTTTAAGCAGAAATACAACTTCCTTTTCTACATATCTCTTTTACAGTCCAGTGAAAAATGTAGAAAAAGGAACTGACCTTTCAAGGGCAGTATTTTGTGGAAGCGGTTTAGCTTTGTAAAGGAACATTTACCTGATTTCTTATTATGTGCATTTGGCAAGTTGATGATGACGGTAACTGGAGAAGATATATAGAATGAAGATCGATACAAAGGTAGTATACACATGTGATTCATGATCGGTCATATAATTAACAAGCTAACTATGTTTACTTTCCTTTTTAGATTTACATAGTCATTATCCTTAATTAAGTTGATGCGCTGAAAACAACAATCGATATTGTTTTTTATCCATTCACTAACCCTTTACTTCTTGCATTGCATCAAATGTCATTGTTGTTAATTTTATCGACAGTATAAACTTGTACCAGCAAATGGAATTTTGAGGTGACTTGGGGCCTCTATAGTTCGGAGGCGATGGTATGACCCAAGAGATTAGTCATGGTTCTGATTGTTTTCTATT
The DNA here is from genome assembly GCA_910589765.1 of Avena atlantica. Classification (NCBI taxonomy): domain Eukaryota; kingdom Viridiplantae; phylum Streptophyta; class Magnoliopsida; order Poales; family Poaceae; genus Avena; species Avena atlantica. The sequence goes on along the minus strand of OU342739.1, from coordinate 491,663,860 downwards.
TACATTAGATAACATATAGTTAGGCACCCTCTCAAGCCAGATTATCACTGATTTAGACATTTTGCATGGGCATGGTGGTTGTGCTCGAATAAGTTTATGTATAGCTCCCAGTCAAAATGAAATACTACTATTGTTTGCTATCATTTACAAGTTTCCTCAAGTGACATTGGATTTTAAATTGTTGACAATGGAATACCAGCGCATGGTTAGGATGAATCATATCATGGATATAATATTAGAATTGTGTATTGACAAATGATTTTAATAGTCCATGTCAGAAAACATATGATTTTACCAGAAATGGGGTTAACTAAGTGTGTTTCTATGGCCAGAACTGATCGTTTTTGCTACTGTCTAACCCCTATTAGATATTTACCAGACTTAGAGTGTCTCTAAGCTAGAACTGATAGATCTTTTCCACCCTCGAGGTGGGTCGCCGCTAGAGAGCAAACTACCGCGGACACTTCTCTCAGTTGGTGTTGTTCCTAGAGTCTGTTTTGCCCAGGTATACCATGCAATGTTTTACATAGATTACGAATAATATTGGGTGATTTTATCGGTAGATCAAATTGTTTGCAGAATCTTTTGATAAGTAACAAGAAAATTTAATGCTGAATATTTTCTCAAACATATTGTTACATTATGTCTAATTTTCCTAATTAATCATATACAAGTCTCTATTTACAGGAACAATATGGCTAACATGTTCAATCTTCCAAATAGATCATACACCGGTATTTTTTAATTAAATAATATGTATACATCATTGCATGCTTTTGACTAGGAGTCTGTGTTTTGCTCACTAAACCTTGGTGTATAGAAGATATGCTTTGTGTCTTACTTTTGATTTCAAATAGTAAATGCTATGTCACTCGCACTGCATTGGCTCAATTGAAAATGTTTCAAGTCTTTTTCTTACTAATCATATACCATTTTGTGTTTACATGAATAGATGTGTGTGACGTATTCAGTTTACCCCATGGCTCAACCACTGGTATTTGGTCTTATATTAATAAAATATTCATTCATCACTACACTATTTCCAGCCGGTATCAACTTCATATCTACACTAATATTAAAAGACTCGAAGGGTCTAATCAATCAAATCCGTCCGTACAATGCAATTATCTAACGACTCAAATTAACAGCTGTCTTTATCGGGGCTCATCAACCTGAGCGGACAATCCCGCGACCATAGCCCCGCGCGAGAGTCCCTGACTACTCAACGCACGTCGTTCAGCAGTTGCCAACACCGACCCCTCCTGTGCCCGCCTGCGCCGCCCCCGCTAGCCGCTGTCGACCCCTGCTGCGCCCACGTGCGCCACCGCCAGCCTCCCCCACCCCGTGCGCCGCCCCAGCCTCCCCGGCCCCTGCGTGTGCCGCCCCCAGCATCCCCCTCACCCGTGTGCGCCGCCCCCAGCCTCCCCCGCACCTGTGTGCGCTGCCGCCACCCGCACACAACACGCCCCGCGTGCGCCGCCCTGGCTACGCCGCCGCCACCCGCAGACAACACGCCCTGGCTGCGCCGCCGCCCCTGCCACGCACGACCACGTCCCCGCCTGCACACTCCGCCCCTGCCTGTTCAAGGAATGAAGGAGGAAACCTGCAACAGAAGAACAACCATGCCCATAGCCATACAAGAATAGGGGAGCAGTTCAGGTTGGTTCTTACAGACAATGCGTATGCGCCTACTCCCCTATCGAGGTATTTGATTGTTTTGGGTCATGTATAGAATTGAACATAGACTTCTGTCTTACGCAATCAGGTATTCCTTTATTCAACTTTCTAGATGGTTAAAAGATCATGTTATTGCTTCTCTTCTGTTTTTATTCAATTTCAATATAAGATATACCGGGGGAGTTAAGATAGTCATAAGAATGTTGAACTGATCTCAGCAGATTTTCAACTTTAATTATAAGTGGTTATCCGAATGTGTCTAACAACTCAGATGTATTTCGGGCTTAATCTTAAATATCTAATGTATTAATCCATCACATATTCACATGTTTACATCAAGTTCGTGAAGGACAAGGCGGAGTATACTCTAGAGGAGGTGTTCTTTTGAAACCCATCTCTCCTATAACTCTAGCCTTTTTTGTGTTCAGCTTACTAGATCAGTTTACATCAAGCCTGCCAATTTTTTTGTTCATCTATGATCGATGATTTATGATGCTAGACTGAAATAAATAATCACTGATGTGCTATGTGAATAGATTACACCAAGTTCAGTGAATGATTCGAATTCATTATAACTCTAGCCTTCTGTAAATTGTAGTTTACTAACCTCCAGTTCTTGATATATATATCATTTGAGAGAACACTCAAAAAAATTCTTAAATCATATTGTTTAACTCCTTTAAGTTTGATTTCATCTTTCATTGCTAATTTTGTTCCTACATAGGCTCTCTGGCTGCAATCATATTGTGTATGCAGTTGCAGAGAGTCGGTATTGTTTAATACCTGTATTTATTTTCCCAGATATATAAAGCTGAAATCCCTATGTCATCTTCCAACCATGCTCCAATTCAATATATAACCAACGAGCAAATCAAAGGTAGTTGACATCAAACCAACTTATATTATATGGTACTTATTATGTAAAATACTAAAGTGTTGTTTATGTAGATCCTAGAGAGGTAGAGAGGTGAAGAGGCACAGGGATAGGGAGCGGTATGCAAAAAATAAAGATGAGATTTCAAAGCACCGATGCCAATTGTGTGAACTCAAAAAACAGTCAACGGCGTCTGTGAATGATGGAAACACATTATGTGATATACATGCAATTGGACAATCTGTAGTCACCCAGATACAATACAAAGCTACCGAAGAAGGTCATGCGTATGTACTTTCAGCTTCTAGGTGTTCTGTACTTACAACATATAGGTGTGTGCGATGACTATATGTACTAAATTTTCTATGTTTTTGGTGTGTGCGAACAAATTGAAAATGATTCTTCTATCCATGAGGCGGTAAAAAATGTAGTATTTCTTAGGAGGGATGCTTAGAAGCCGGCGAACTAACATGACGCTGGTGAACTACCTGTCCAAGTGAGAGCCGTGAAATATATGTTCAACTATATGAAGCATAGGACACCTTAGACCTTGGCAAAGGATGACAAATAAATTCAAAAAGGTCAACGTCGCAAAGGATGGCGAATAAATTCATGAGATTACATGTTCATGTACAAGCACATTTCACTAAAATAATATAGGATTGAAATGAGCATGACATAATCAAACATAGATTATTATACAATTCATCTTAAATTTGATTTTTATGTTTGAAATATAGACGTGCATGTGCACGTGCACCTTTACTAGTTTTATATAATAGCACAGTTTATGAATTGTAGATATTGTGGGAGTTATCACGTTTGTTAGCCCTCTTGAGCCTGAGACATTTCCCTGTAGCCATGAGAGAAGTAGTTGTGGTTGATTCCAATAATTATACCGCATTCCTCCATTTTCTGAATGAACTTGCTGAGCGCCATAGAGAACAACTATTATATGGCGAAAGGCATGCTACATTTGTCAAGGCAACCTCTATGAAGGTTGACCAACCTCAAGTAAGCCTGAATTATGAAAACTGATATACCTCAGATTTCATCCAAACAACTGATTTGCTACAAAATAGGATACTGAGCTCTACTGGACAGTGCCATCCCACCACCACTCGTGTCCACTAACTCCCCTAAAACCTCGCTTATCTGCATCACCTCCATCCCCATGAGCATCCTATGCAGCGACTGAATCAATCTAGGCAACGGTAGGAAACTGAAACTAGCTACTGTCAGCAGATCATGTACTATTCAGACTGAAAAACTGAAATCTAAAGTGTAAGCTGCATTGATATATCTAACACAGAATCCTAAAGAAAAGCAGCGAGGGAAGTTCTCAGCTGATCATCCTGATTGAAAATATGCATACACCTACAAACAGAAAATTACATATGAGTCAAATACAATAGTGTCATTTCCAGCTCGTAAGAAGAATCACACTGAGATCATCATCCAGTAATGTTAGTCCATAACCAACCCTGCACAATAAGTGAGAATCTAGAAGCAGCAACAAGGGGAATGAATTGAAGAGACTAACTTGAGCTGAGTAAAACTTTGTGTGCTCTCCTTCGACTAATGTATGTTTGCGTACATTGCTTCTTTGGCTAGGCAGTACTGGGAAAACAAGGCAATGCCTATCAGATGTCAGTCAACTAGTTTGGCCACAATGCACCAATCCTGGAGAGATAAACAACTTTGCCTAAATAAACTGCAATCCCCTAAATAATATTTTCCTAGGTTGAAAATTTAACTGGTCACATGCTGAAAGTCTGAAACCAGTAGGGAAGTGGGATAATTAGCTAAATAAATGTCTATTACTGACTGCAAGAAAAACAACTCAAAGGCGGTTCAAATAATTTCATCTTCCAAGTGAACTTGGTAATTATGAACCGACCTGCTACACAAAGAGAACCATTTGGAACCAGATATTTAAACAGCCAATTGAACGATCAAACTAATGCCCAAAAAGGTAAGGAACACTTTACCTTCTGCGCTGGCAATATTGGAAGCTCATACCATCAGTGGTCATTTTTGTTCTAAGAACTCGCTCTTACTACATAAACCTGCAGCATTCACATAAAAGAAGTCCACAGTTAAAGACAAATGGATTTTACCCATCATCTGCTTGAAATCAAAGAACACTGTAGAACAATAATACTCTATCATGCAAACTTCATGTAAAATTCTGGAAGTCTAAACAGGCCAGATTTGTCATTCTTTGAATAACTATAGACAGATTCGAGTTGCAATTATAGATATGGATATGGCACTGCAACATTATTTAAGTCTACAATATGCAGAAAATAGATGTTTGTACACAATTAACTCGTTATTATAACCCGCAAAAAAACTCTAGTTATTATATGGCCAGAAGGCGTTATTTCCCATATCTTACTGAAACAACTTCAAATCATTGTTTGTATGCAGAAAAATTGTGGAGTAATAATTAGTGAGGATGGCTACAGCAACCTACCTAGCAAGTTTAAGGAATTTGCAGAATCATAAGACCATATATGGAATCCAAAAAGTGCCGCAGAAATTCGATACAAATCAAGTAATCCTCTCTACAATGAAGCTTTCTTTATAAATCTGTGTTCCAATCATGCTATATACTGAGAGCAACTTTTCCGTTCTCGAACACACGCATCTAAAATCGTGTCTGCCAGGGACTTTGCCTCGTTTTCAAAAAAAAAATTGTAAAATGATGTACAAGAACAGGTTGAACCTCACCTTGAACTTTTTCCTCTCTATGAGCTGGAACACCAAGCAGCCACCACCAGCCAGCTTGTGCTCAGCAACAAACCCTCTCCACCGGCTAAGCATAGGTCTCCGATGGGAGACGTCAGGTTTGCAGGAATAGAGCACGTCAAACTTGTTATTCATCTCATCCACCAAAACCATCGTCTCATCATGCACCGGTAGATATTGGATGAAGTGCATCGGGATGGACTGCCAGGTAGGCCAAGAAATTAGCAGCCAAGAATCAACTACAATACATTATGAAAGATCAGCAGAGGATGTTACCACATGGTATGATTTGGTGGCATAACCGTGGGACAATGGCTTGATGAAGGTGGGGTGGTCAGAGCCCAGCCGGTCCTTGAGCTCTTGGGCCTTGGAGACTGCGTAGGCTCTCTCTCCGTCCGTCGCATACACCGAAACTGGATCGGGCAATTCGGCCCTCTCATTGCGTTGCGCTTTGGCAGGGCGGTAGTCGGGCTGCTCCGGGAGGCTGGCGATGCGGCCGGACCGCCGGATCGGGGCGTTCAGCCTCGGGTTCCGCGGCACCAGAAGCTTGGCCTGCGGGCGGCACCAAGGAAACCAGGCAGGGTTCAGTTAAGGAGATAATGGAGCAGAGAAAGGTGGGACCTTTTGTGATGGGGGAGAGTCGATCTGACCGGCGTGGGCTTGGCGGAAGCCTGGCGGACGGCGGCGGAGAGCTTGTGCAGCCGCAGTTCGTCTAGCTTGCGCTTGTTCTCCTCCATCTGCCTGCTGCGCTGCTCCTCGTACGAGTTTGCCTCAGCCATTCCGCCTCACCTCGCGTTCCCCCTGCTGATTTGGTTGTTGTTTGGACTGTTTGGAGGAGGAAAATGGAACGGGGATTTCGAGTCCGGCGGCGGCGTTCGAAGACGAGGGGAGAGATGCTAAAGCCGCGAAATCAGGACTTGTTGGGCCTTCTACGGCCATATTTGTACAAAAAAAAATCTTACGAAATGACATGTCAGTTGCAGATTTGGTGGGGAATATTTTTTAGCAACCTCCTCATTTTCATCTAGACTAATATTAAAGTCTCCAGTCAAGGATATCACTAGGATACAACTATTGAACGCATCAAATTAACCCCCTCTTTATCAGAGCTCATCACACCTAGCGGACAACCCCGCAAGGACCGCCCGCGACTCGCATTTTCTCCTCAATGCAAAACGGCAGTTCCAATCCCTCGACGTCGTCCACCCACCGCAACAGCCGCCCCCGCCTACGCTGCCTAACATCATGCACGATGCCAACAACCGTCGCCCCACGCCTACGCTGCCCAGTCGCGCACAACGCCAGCCCCCGTCGCCCCCGCCTGCGCTCCCTAGCCGCGCACGACGCCAGCCACCGCCTTCCCCTGCCCAGCCGCGCACGACGCCAGCCACCGCCGCCGCCTGAGCTGACCGAGCCACCGTCGCCGCCGCCTGAACTGACCGAGCCACCGCCGCCACTGCCTGAGCTGACCCAGCCACCGTCGCCGCCGCCTAAGCTGACCCAGCCGTCGCCGCCTAAGCTGACCCAGCTGTCACTGCCCCCGCCTGCGCTGACCCATCCACGCAAGACGCCATCCCCGCCTCGCAAGCCACCGCCGCAGGCGCCCCCGCCTGCGCTGCCCCAGCCGCGCACGACGCCAGCCACCATCGCGCAAGCCACAGCCTCCGCCCCTGCAGGCAGGCGCAGGCCATAGCCCCATCCGCGAACGACGACAACCCCGCCCCTGCAGCCACGCGCAGGACATCGCCCTAGCCGCGCACGACGCGTAGGGCACTGCCGGCGCACGCTGCACCCCTGACGAGAGGCCGCCTTCACACCGTTGCGTCGACAATTTGTTTAGTTTCTACTTCATCATGAGCTTATTATTGACATGCATTATGGTAAGGTTCTCTTACCAAATTCTGATGCTATCTTAGTGTCGGAGATATGCCCTAGAGGCAATAATAAAAGTGGTTATTATTATATCTTTGTGTTTATGATAATGTTTACATTCATGCTATAATAGTATTAACCGGAAACATTAATACTTGTGTGATTTGTAAACTAAATTAGAGTCCCTAGTAAAGCCTCTTTGTAATACTAGCTTGTTGGTTGATAGATGATCGTGGTTTCCCGATCATGAACATTGAGATGTTATTGATAACAAGATCATATCATTAGGAGAATGGTATGATGGACATACTCCTATAGATAAGCGTAGCATTAAGATCAAGTCATTTCAATAGTTCGTTTGCTATAAGCTTTCTGATACATAGTAACCTAATTCATTCGACCATGAGATCATGCTAATCACCATCACCGGAAGGATGCTTTGATGACATCAAACATCACACCGTAACTGGGTGGTTATAAAGGTGGCGTTAAGTGTTCGGAAAGTATGTGTTGAGGCACATGGATCAAGAGTGGGATGTGTCCATCCATATGACGGATAGATAATACTCTAGGCCCTCTCGGTGAAATGTCATCCAATTAGCTTGCAAGCATGTGACTGGCTCACTATCAACACCCGGATTTTTCAATCCTAGATGCCTGTTATGCCATACATCGCAATCCCAGGATTACCATTTTTGCGAGACATAACAGAATTGGATACCATAGTACTTCATCCATTACAAACGATACATAAGTTCTTACACAAATGGGGATCTCATGATCCAGTTCTTAGTACAACATCAAGCAGCGGAATACGTAATAATAACGGTAGCGTAGGCGAAGCTCCATCTTCGGGGTCACAGGCAATGCTGATGATGGGAGATGATCCTAGTTGTCGTAACCTTCCTGGGGTCCATCCTCCAGGTACTCCTCTTCATAGTCTGGCCATGGGAATAGCCAGGGACAAAGCCATGAGTACTCTTTAAGTACTCGCAAACTAATACTAACAGGTAAGGGGTTTTTGGATAATAGGACACTAGGCTCTAGGGTTGTTTTGCAAAAAGCCAGGTTTATCTTTACTAAGTTCCAAAGCTAGTCACAATTTTATAACTCATAAGTGGGATCTTGTAATTCAGGTCACAACTCTGTTGTGTTCAAGTCAAAGTCTCAATTCATTTCACAAGTCATTTTGAAAAGTCTGACGGGGGAACAGTATGGCCACTCCAACTGTCCATAACCGCGGACGCGGCTATTCGAATAGTTTGACACTCTGCAGAGATTGTACACTTTCACCACAACATTCGATACATCCGTCAGGAACAAATCCTGAATTCACCATACTCAGTATGCGGATAATCGATCCTAACCTTTCAATTACACGCCCTACTATAAGCACCTCTCCTGTGAGTTTGGCCTCCCAACCATGACCACTGTCATCTTGGGTACTGCACATGTGGACAATCTTCACAAGGTAGCCTCAGCTCAGACCTTAGCCGGGAGGGAACTAATACTAAGGTACATAAGTGTCCAGTCAAGCCCTACCCAATATTCGGGTATTGTGGTTGTACGATAAAATTGGAATGGTATCGCATCCAGACAACCATCAGTTTTATAAGGGGCTTAGGCTCATGCCTCAACATTTTTATCACCAGAATCATCACGTGTTTGGAAACACATGTCCAAAACATTTCAATAGAATGATCCATCATTCCAAGGTTTTTATAACCATTTTTACATCAAGTATTCCCATCTAAAAGTTGATCAAGTTTTATGCTTAGCACTAGCATCTACAGGTGGGGGTAGTACTAATGAGGGGTGGTACTAGTGGAGTTTCACTAAGTCCAACCTTATATCTTAGGTTGATATCAAGGTTTCTAGCTTAGGCCAAATTTTATGCTCTTGATGCAACCTTCAGCACAACTGTCTAGTATCTACCAAACTCTTAGGTAGACTCTAAGTAAGCTTTGATAAAGAAATAAAGTAAGAAGATTACAAGTAAAACTAGGATTGGTTTATCAAGTGGGTATGATCACATATGCTTAAGACATATAGTAGTCATATCACAAGTATGGGTTTGTGGCATCAGTAGGGTATCTGGCAAGGGTTAGCTTGCACATTCACTAGTAGTATTAGGCTTGCATAGTAATTAGCTTTCCTTGTGCAGAGCAGTGGTTGAAGTTCTCCTCGGCTTCCTCTTCGTAGTATCCTCTTTCCTCCTCGTAGTATCCTTGGTCGGTACTAGCGTCTACGAATAAATACGAGGTACACAATCACCAAACAATACTTAACTACTTGCAATCATCACACACAAGGGTCCTATAGATGATCTAACATCATCTCTAACATTACAAGGTTGAAACTTGGTTTAAAACTTTTTATTTTTAGAAAAGTAATTTCTACTCATTGAAAAACTACTTAAGATTTAATATTCTCCAAACTAAACATGGGATCATGTTGACACATGTCATCACCACATATTGTAGTCCATGGGAATGTGATTTTAAAGTGGTGTCACAATTTAATAAGGTTTTACCCTTTTATTTTAATTAATTAAAGTGGCTAGAAATGCTTATGTAGCATTCTTTTATTACTTGAACATTATTTCTGCAAGTAAACCTATATATTTTTATATATTCTGAAAGGTATGGTTTAATGTGATTTTTGAGAGTTGGAATCAACTCAAAAGCTTTCATGGTTTAAATTTGAAAAATGTTTGAATGCAGAACAACTTCTGCCTTGTTATTTTTACCATGGGTGATCTACAGATCCAAATGACTTGAATCCAATGGGCTTGGATTAAGCATTCACAGACCTTTCCAACAAAATTGGTTTCATCCAATTTGGTGCACTGAATCGATCTGGGTTGATTTTTGAAGTTGGGTACATAAGTGTGTTTGAATTTAAAAAGAAAAAGGTTTAATTTGAATTGCTGGGTGTAGAGGTTCCAATCTTTAATAAGATAGAGCCCCCTGTGTTTACAATGCTAGTCCCTGGATCAATAGCTAGCATCCACATTTAAGATGTAATATCAAGAAACAAAGGTCATAATATAACTTTATAACCAGGAATAACATAATTTTATTACATCTTACATAGCTCATTTGGCTATTACATTACATTGCAGCAGAATATCTATAGCATGGGGCCCTTCATCTTCAAAGTGCCATAGGCAGACATGTTGGTTGTAGACTTTGTAATCCTAATCAATCAATCTTCACTAAAAACATTTAAACCTGCAACATACAAGTTACAGCCACAAGGGTCAATACATTTGAATTGTATTGGCAAGTGATACTATGGTAGTATAGTGGAGTCTATCATCTATATGCATTTGGCTAAGTAGAGTTGAGGCTTGCATTGCTCAAGATAGATTTTCCTTAACGTTTTGAAAATACTAAGTTTTTGTTTTGACAAAATCTTTTCCAAAGCTTCTCTCAATCAAAGATTGAAGATTTCAAACAACCCTTGTTCAAACCACAAGATTATAACTTAGAAATTTGAATGATGAGATTCTTGATTGCTTCCATGTCTTGATGCTCAAATTGTCCTTTACCAGGGACATGGCTAAGTACTTAGATTTTACACTCTGCAGAGGTGGTGCACTTTCCCCACAAGACTTGGTTTCCCAAGACAAGATCTTTCAGAAGCTTTCCCTTAGACCAAAATGGACGCGCTCCAACCTATCAAACACTACCACCAACTGTCCATATGGCTAAGTTCTTGCAACCTATATGATCATGGCAGAGCCCATATTGCCAAGTGGTTGCACTTGAAGCTTCTCAACATTTGACATCTCAAATCTCTTTGTTCCTGGGTGGCCATCCACAAGTGAGATACACAAGGTAAACCATAAACATGGGCCTTGTGAACCACTCAACCAAAACCACCAAGCAAGTCCCATTCCACCCAGGTGATTCATTAACTTAGTTGTTTTATTAAACAAAACACAAGTCCTCAGACTTAGAAATTTTTCCATAGTATGAATATATATTCCACCCATGTTTTCTATTAGCTAGGCTAAGCATGATAGTAGTAGGAATCTTAACTTAGGAAGATTTCCACTAAGATTTCATCTACTAGTTTTCCTATAGCAAGGTTTATACTTAGCAAAAGTTCCATGCAAGTTTTACTTAGAAAAAATCACTAATGCATAGTGAAAGTAATGGGACAAAAAGTATGAAGCATCACTTGCCTTTTTGGTAGAGGGTATAGGTTCACTCCTTGTACTTGCAACAATCACACTCTTCAAGTCACTACAATTCAATCAAGCAAGGCACAAACTCAATCTACCAATCAAGCAAAACAACACATAAAATCATAGAACTAAGATAATGCATGCAAGCATGCCAAACTTCGTTTTATTTGGAAAAGTGGTTCCTAATAGGTCATAAACATTTGAAAACACCTAATGGTCATTTTGTAAAGTGGCAAAGTCATTTGCAAAAGGTTTCACTTGTAAACCATTTTCAAAACAAAGTATCATTTTATGTGGTGTAGAAATATTTTTACTAAGGCATTTACCTATAGGGTTCACCAAAAACATTTTCAAATCACAAAACTTGGTGTTTGGGGTCAGAGAGTTTAAAACAAAACATTTCCCAAAAGTTTTCCTTTAAATTCATTTTTAATAGGTAAACCACATTTCTATTTGACTAGAAATGGTTTTAAATCAAAGAATCATTATTTTGTTTTACCAAATACATTTTTGAATCCACAAAGTGTTTCCTATGGTCAGTAGGTTCAAAGCAATCCAATTGCAAAAGATTTTAACCCCAAATTCATTTTTAAACAATTTTTACATCCTTAACAAGCAATCAAAAGTTTCTGCAAAAACCAACAAGCTAACAGATACTATTTGCTAAACCAAGGGCATGGTTGGCTAGGGTTTGTTCCACTGATTCCAACGGTATAAAGTTTGCAATTTTTGGACGTGTGGATCAAAAGTTACAAAGGTTTGAAAATCACAATCTAATCTGATTTCAAATTTCTGTTTTAAACCAATCTGGCCACGCGGCGTGTTCTGGTTGGATGATACCGGTTCGGCCGGATCGGCAATGTGGACCGCAGGATCTAGGTAGATCGCACGGCGCAGGGCACGTACCCTTTCGCTGTTAAGTGAATGTATCTCATCTCTTCGATCTAAATCCAACGGTTCCTATCAGCTAGCCAGGAACTGGCGGCGCAATGTCAACGGCGAGCGGCGGAGCGGCCAGATGGCGGCGGCGCTGGCGAGGCAGGAAGCGAAACAGGGAGGGAGTAAGCTCACCGTGTTCGTGGCGTCGTGCTGATTCTCAACGTGTGGCTTGTCCGTCGAGGGGCGCTCGGGGGCAGCTGCGATTGCTCGCCGGAGATGAGCTGGGTCTCGGCGGTACTGGAGGTCGTCGAGGGTGAGGATAAGGGGAACCCCAGGACAAAAGAATAGCACCATTAGGTCCGCGAGAGCATGGCGGTCATCATCGTATCCACGGGGAAGAGAGGGGAGGTCTGGTTTATCGGGGAGACGTCGCCGCAGTTGGAGCAGACGGCGGCGCTGGCTCAGGAAGACGTTGCCGATGCTCAGGGATGCCCGCGGTCAAATGAGGGGCATGGACAGATGCGTCAGGAGGTGGGGAAGGTGTGAGCTAGGTCGAGGAGGCACGGGGTGGCAGGACACGACCGAAATTGGTCGAGAAAGCTCGTCGGAGACAGAGGTGTTCGGGGAGGAATTGGGGCGGCGTGGGGGCGTGCTTGGGGAAGGAGACAGATGGAAATGGAGAGGAGGCCAGGGCGTTTAAGCGTGTGTGGTCAGGGGGCGTTGATCACGCGGCATTGAAGCGAATTGACGACGCGAATCAATCGGCAGTAAACAGCCAGGCGACGAGGTCGTGCTTGAAGACGATGAATAGGAGGGGGTGGGGTCGGCTGGTCAGCGAGTGAGTGAGAGGGAAGGAGGGTCCACTTGTCATCGTCTGTTTGGGTTAGAATCTGAGTGCGAATCGTTTTTCTTCGGGGAGGGAAGCTGGGCTGTTTGTGGGCTTCTTGGGCTGGCTCAGTTGGGTCAGGTCCAACTCTATTTTTTTTTCTGTCTGAATGTTTTTCTCTTTTCTGATTCTAATTTCTGTTTTGAAAAACAAACATCAAATCAAACAAAAATAAATCAAACAATCATCAAACTTTTCATTTGAATTTGGTTCTGTTTAACACATAAACCAAAGTCCAAAATGAAATAATATTTTAAATCTTTTTAGGTTCCATTTATTAATTAAATAAAATGGACCATGGTTTATTAATCCAATAGGGTTTGATTTATTTAATAAAATCTCTATTTGAAATCTAAATATTTTCAAAACCAAATCAGTAGGTTTTATTTGAAAATAGAAGATACATGGAAAACTTGTTTTAAATTAAAATAACATTTTGTTTTAGGGTCCAATAATAATTAAATGAATAGACCTTATTCATTTAATTCAAATAGGTTTTGTTTTATTAAAATCTTTATTTTCAAAATCTAAAATAAAACCAAAACACTTCAGTAGGTTTTTATTTGAGAAAATAAAATGCTTGGAAAACTTATTTTAAATAAATAAATAAGTTTTTGTGTTTACTTAAAATGGGAAAAGCCTTTATTTAAATAAAATTGGATATTAAATCCTTATTATTTTATTTAAATAAACCTTTACTATTTTTATCAAAACAAAATGTTTTATTTCAAAAGCTTGGCCAAGGTTCAATTTGGCTCTATAAAATAATCTTTATTTATAAAACTTCTATTTCTTTTTGAAAAACCAATTCCTTTTATTTAAAGATCAAAATAGATAATCCCAAAACATTTTATTTTCCTTTATTAAATGTTTATCTTTATAAATCTCTTTAGGATTTTATTTGATCCAACTTGGTTTGAAGTTCTAATTAAATTCAAAAAGTTTCTTCTGGCCTTGAAAATCAAACAAAGTTTTATTTTATTCATTTATTTTTCACATTACAAGATTTGGAAAATCTTGGGATGTGACACTGGGCTGCGCGGGAAAAGTTACTGGGCCGTCCTGCTAAGCGCAGTGCTCCCGCGGGCTGCTTAAGTGGGTGTCCCCAATCGTCAGTGACACGGGGCTGGGCGAAGCGGTATGGGGCAACGTGGATCGTTCGATCTAGTTCTAATCCAACGGCTGTGGGTCATCGTCGACGCGAGACAACTCCGGCGAGAATGAAACCTAGCGCGGCCAGTGAGGGGTGCTGGGGGCTCACCGGGGTACGAGCGAGGGTCGGCGAGGCGGGCGAACGACCCGACTATGGCGAACCTCCTGGTACCGGTGGCTTCTCATGGGGCGGCTCCAATCGCTGGCTCCCTTCTTCTCCGGCAGCGGCAGGCTCCAGTGAAATTCCGGCGAGGTGGTGCTCGCCTTGCTCTGAGGATGGTGTGGCACGGTCAGTGGGGAGAGGGGAGTGAGATGGTGTGAAGATATCGTGCGGGGGTGGCCTCTATTTATAGTCGAGCGAGGGGACCGTCGGGGCGCACGGTGAGCTCGTCGGGGGCGACGTTACAGGCGGCTAAAGGCATGGGCAAGGGTAGGGGACGGTGCTGTGTGTCCTGGTGATGCTCAACGACATTGTCGCGAGGCATGGGGCGGTGTGGTTTGGTCTGGAACGGCCGGTGCTCTGCACGGCAGAGGCGGCGTCTTCGACGGTGGGCGGTGGCTGTATGGCACGGGGCGGCAAACGGGGATGTCTGGCGGTCTCCTGGGTCGGTGGTGATCGTGTGTGCACGCGGTGAGGGAAGCGCGTGGTCTGTGGATGCTGGTCGAGGGTGGCGCTCTGGCGCACGCTCGGCATGGTCTGGACATGTCTTGTGCGCGTGGTCCAGGGCTTGGCAACGCTCGCGGCTGGGACAAGGAGTGGCGATGGACGGTGGGCTGCCTCCCAGACAAGGTTGGCACGGCTAGTTCTTCCTCTAGCCTGCTGTCCACAATGGGGTGACAAGGTTGGCTTCGGCTGTTCACCATTGATAGCAATGGCAAGCTCACAGTGGTGCTAGTGCCTGGCTAATCTTCCTAGATGATCTACTGAGTTGTGTGTGAGCTAACTAGGGAACAAGTTAGGCAAGAATCACTACACACTATAGTGTTTGATGTTTTGTCTGGTTTGTGTCTGCAACCTGTTTGATGAAATGGACGCATGAAATCAAGTTTTGAATTTTGAAATGATTTTTGGTGGGTTTGCTAGATTGGTTCTGGTGAGTCTGCAGATGCTTAGGTTTTGAAAGTTGAGCTTGTTTGAGTGGGTTTTGAAAAAGTGGGATCTTCCCATATGAAGAAGATTCAATTTTGAATTGTCATTTAAACTATGCATTTGAAAGTTTTTGGATGATCACAAAGTGGGCCTTGGTACCTTGTTATGAGTACATTCAAGGGGTGCAAATATCCAGAAAAGTTTCTATTAGGTTTTGAAAGTTTGAGACAACCAAAGTAGGCATGGGAGTTAAATTGGTCAAAATGACCATTCACTTAATATATTTGTTTTGATTTACTTGTCTTTAGAAAAAGTGTGGGAAATGTTTTAGATGATGTTCATTTCACCTAAGAAACATTTTACAAGCAATGGATCACACAAACAAGGTGGTTTTTAAAGAAATTCAAAATCCATGCATACACATATACATGCATTCATGAGTTTATTTAGAAAAGTTTTTGTTAACCCTAATCTTGATGATTAGTGTTTGATGATCTAAGTTTGGTATTTTTGGGATGTTACAAACCTTCCCCCCTTAAACAAAATCTCGTCCCGAGATTTGAAAAAGGACGAAAAGATTACCTAGGATTTGAAGAGATCGGGAAACTCCGTCCTGATGTGATCTTCGCGTTCCCAGGTAGCTTCCTCTTCTGTGTGGTTGCTCCACTGAATCTTGAGAAACTTGATGCTTCGGGTTCTGGTATTTTGAAAGGCTTCTTCCAATATACGGATGGGTACTTCGGGATAGGTTAGGTCATCGTTGATCTCTATGGTCCGGTGATTGATATTCTTGAACACTTCGGTCTTCTCGGGGACTTCGAGACACTTGCGAAGTAACGAGATATGGAATACATTGTGCACAGCTGACATCTCTTCAGGTAGTTCCAGTTGATAAGATACCTCTCCTCGACGGTTCAAAATTTTGAAAGGTCCGATATATCTGGGGGCTAACTTTCCTTTGAGTTGGAAACGCTGCATTCCCTTCAATGGCGACACTTTCAGATAAACAAAATCTCCGATGTTGAAGGCAAGGTCTCGACGTCTCTTGTCGGCGTAACTCTTCTGTCGGGATTGGGCGGTCTTGAGGTGCTCACGAATCTTGTGAACCTTCTCTTCTGCTTCTCGTAGGATGTCGGGTCCGAAGATCTGACTCTCTCCTACTTCCGACCAGTTTAAAGGGGTGCGGCACTTTCTTCCGTACATGAATTCAAATGGGGCCATTTGCAAACTGGCTTGGTAACTGTTGTTGTAGGAAAATTCTGCAAACGGCAGACAGTCTTCCCACTTGGATCCATATTCTAGCACACATGCTCTAAGCATATCTTCGAGTATTTGATTTACTCGCTCCGTTTGTCCATCGGTCTGAGGGTGATACGTGGTACTGAAATCTAGGCGGGTTCCTAAACCTTCTTGGACTTTCTTCCAGAATCTCGAGGTAAACTGAGTTCCTCGATCCGATACTATATCCTTGGGGACTCCATGCAAACTAACGATTCTAGCGATGTACAACTCTGCTAGCTTCGAACTCTGATAGGTGGTTTTGATGGGCAAGAAATGGGCGACTTTGGACAATATGTCCACTATGACCCAAATAGAGTCATTTCCCCTACTAGAAGTAGGTAGTCCAGTGATAAAGTCCATTCCTACAGAATCCCATTTCCATTCCGGAATTTGCAAAGGTTGCAGCAATCCAGCGGGTCTTTGATGTCCTGCCTTGACTCGCTGACATATATCACACTTGGCGATATAGCTTCCGATTTCTCTCTTCATCTTATGCCACCAAAATTGCTCTTTCAAATCTTGATACATCTTAGTTCCTCCGGGATGGATAGAATAAAGAGTATCATGAGCCTCCTTCAAGATAACTTCTTTCAACTCAGAATCTGATGGTACACAAAGGCGTCCTTTGTACCACAAAACTCCTTCTTCGTCCTCGGTGAATCCGGGTACTTTGCCTGTACCGATACGACGCTTGATTCCGTCGATACTGGCATTTCCTTTCTGCGCCTCTTTAATCTGACTGATCAAAGTGGGCTGAAGTTCTATGCTAGCCAAAAATCCTTTACTTACTAATTCCATTCGAAAATCTTCCATCTCTTTGTGCAGACTTGGTTGCTCCTGTTAGACCCCTCCTTTATAAAGGAAAGGATCCCTGTGATTGCAATGCTAGTCCCTGGATCAATGCTAGCATCCACAGTTTAAGATGAAGTACACAGATACAAAGGTCGTTTATTACATTCATTCTAGAGATAAAACATAGTCTTTTACAACTCAGGGCCAAAGGCCTAATACAAGAGTTTATGGAATAAGTAAATAAACATAAGTCTTCATCTTCATGTGCCACAGGCAAGCATGTTGAGTGTAGACTCATGACTCCTATTCATCATCGGAGTAACCTGCAACATCACAAGTTACAACCACAGAGGGTCAATACTTTGGAATAGTATTGGCAAGTGATACCTTAGTATATTTTAAGTGGTCTATATTACTATATGCATTTTTGGCTAAGTGTAGCTTGGCTTGCTTTGCTTGAAAATAGGTTTTACCTATTAGTTGAAATTACTAAGTTTTTCTTTATCAAAAACTTCCCAAGAAACCGCCAATAGACATTGGGGTCCTTCACCCTTGTTCACCCACCAATTTTTACTTAGAAGTTGGAGTGATGAGATTCTTGTAGCTTCCATGTCTTGATGCTCAAATTGTCCATTTCCTTGGACTAGGCTAAGTACTTAGGTTTTCCATCTGCAGAGGTTGTTCACTTTCCCCACCAGACTTGGTTTCCCAAGACAGGACCTTTCAGAAGCTTTTCCTTAGTCAAATGGACGCGTTCCAACCTATCATCCCAACTACCACCAACTGTCCAAGTGACTAAGTTCTAGCAACCTATATGATCAAGGCAGAGCCCATATTGCCAAGTGGTTGCACTGTAAGCTTTCTCAACACTTGTCCTCCAAATCCGTTTGTGCCTGGGTGGCATACCACAAGTGAGATACACAACCCAAGTCCATGGCCTTGTGTAACCACTCAACATAACCCAATCTTTCCATTCCACCCAGGAGGTTCATTTGACTTAGTTGTTTTATTAGGAAAGCATAAGTCTCTTGACTTAGAAATATTTTCATCATAATAAGTATAGATGTTCACCACCCTTGTTTGCTAAGTAGCTAGGCTAAGCATGTTATGGTAACTTAACTTAGGAAAATTCCCTAGCAATTCTACCATTCTACACTACTTAGGATTTCCCATCTTGGCATTAGGCAAAAATAGCATGCAAGACTTAGCAAAAATATCTAATGCTAGTACAAAACATAGGATAGAAATATTCATGAAAATATCACTTGCTTTGTGTGGCATCCCGCAAAACCACTACTAGAAAATCGCGTTGAATTTGTGCATTGCATCGTCATCATCATATGTTGTTTGCATAAAACTATTTTCGCAAGCCTGTTTTGTTTTCTAAACGCCCCATCTTTAATCAAATATCAAATCCCGGGTCCCCGGATTATTTGTGTGTGTCTGATATCGGTTTGCAAACGGTGTTTGTAAATCAAATAAAATTTATTTTATTTTTAGCGGGGGCAGTCGAACGGGCCGTCCCGACCCGAACGACCACCCCCAGATTAAATCGGTCCACCCCAACAATTCCTAAAACTACCAGCTAACCTACCCATCCCTCTGGCCACATCACCCCGACCAACCCCGTCGCGCCACCTCACCCCTCCCTCTCCCTCACCCAATCCTATCCTGCCACCTAGACACACACCACACAGCCCCACCAGACTCACCCCACACCACGCAGCACACAGCCCCCCCACCGGATCCCACCTTCCCCACGCGGTCCACCCCACCCTGGCCTGGCCCACCCCTGGCTCGCTGTGCCCCGGGGCCCACCCTCCTCTCTCCTCCCTCAGCGCCCCACCCCGCTCGTCCCCATCCTCCCTGGCTCGCTCGCGGCGCAGCCCCGCGAGCCCCCCAAAGCCCCGCGCCGCCTCGCTCCACCTACCCCGCCGCCTGCGCGCGCCGGCTTCCCCGGAGCCTCTCCGGCGCGCCGCCCTCCAGCGAGCTCCTCCGCGCTGCTCCCCGCTCGGCCTCCCTCGCTGCGCCGCTCGCCGCTCCCCTCCTTCCCGGCACGGCCGAGCTCGCCCTCCCTCTCCGCGCCTCCGCCGCTCGCGCGCGCCCCGCACCTCCGCCCCGAGCCGCCGCTCCCTCTCCCCTCCGGCGCCGCGCCACCTGCTCGCCCCGCGCCGCCCCAGCTCCTCCCCTCTCTGCTCGCGCGCGCCTCTCGAGCCCGCCGTCGCCCGACCCCGCCGGCCGCCTTCGCGCCTCGCCAACCGCCTCCGCCTCCCCTCCAGCGCCCGCCTCGCCCCGTCGCCACCCCGCGTCGCCCGCAGCCGCGCGCCAGGCCCCCATCTCCCTGCGGCGCCTCCTCTCCGTCGCTCGCCCAGGCCCCTCGCCGCCGGACCCCCGCCTCCGCCTGCCGCCTCTGCAAGCCCCCGTCGCCGGCGCCCGCCGCGTCCCCGCTCGCCCCGCCCCGCGAGTTCCGCCCTTCGCCGCCGGTGCAGCAGCGCGGCCGCAGTCCGCAGGTTCCCAGCACCGGCCGCCCAGCTCGCCGGAGACCGCTCCGCTGCCGCGACCCCGCCCCCTGACCCTCGCCCCGCCGGTCCCTCTCTGCCTCGGCCGCGTCGTCCTGCTCGGGCGCGCGCGCGTCCGCCGCCGGCTCGTCCTCCAGCGTCGTCTCCAGCTCGCCGACGACCCCTGCCCCGCAGCCGTCTCCCTGCCTGGCCCGTGCGCCGCCCGTCGCTGGAGTCGCCCGGCAGCGCGACCGCGTCATCCCCGTGCGCGTCTGCTTGCTCAGAGCCAGCTCGAGGCATGTGCCTGTTTGGTCTCCCTGGTACCAAGTGGGGCATGCTCGGACCGGCCCTCTGAAGTCGCCAAGATCCTTGATGTCGTGCGAAGCCCAACAACCAAACACGGAAAAGGTTGACAAAGCGTCAAGTTCCCCTTGTCGACAAGATCTGCCTCAGACGCCAAACCCGAACCGAAAGGAACGCCAAGTTCGACCCGACCCGCGGACCCGACAAGGTCTCCACGGATGCGACAAGATCGACACCAATCGGGGCGGATCCGATGCCCCGACGCCAGAACGAGTACTTCGCCCCGTACTTCGAGGCCCCGACATCGAAATGAAAAGATCGTCGCCATAACACCCGAAGACCACAGGTGCGACAAGTATCGCTTCCCGGACGCCAAGACCGACCCAATACGCCGGCCCGACAAGACCTTCACGACGACAAGATCGGCCCCGACCTGGGTGGAGCCGAAGATCGCCAAGTACTTCTTCCCGGAACGCAAGATCTACCCCGTCACCGAGAACGAGAGAACGATCCCGCCGATACCGACCCCGTCAGGACCCTGGACCCCGAGACCGGACCCTGGACCCTGAGACCAACCCCGAACCCCGGAACCCCAAGATCTGCCGAACCCTAATGTGTGAACCTTTTTCCCGAGCCCCTATTTTATAAATGCTAAATAATATAACTTGTTGCATTAAATCTTTGCATCTCGCATGCATATCATGTGGTTTGGGGGCCTTATGCCGATTCACCGAATAATTAAATATGGGGCCCATATGCGGGCAAATCTAGCCTTATTGGCCTCATTTAAATTTGTGTAGCGAACCGGTGCTATATTCTGGCCATGTTAAAACAACATTTAATTGCGGGGGTTCTAAACAACTTGAACCATATGTTTAATGTCGGGACCCCGGTTCCACTTAATATGACCTAATTGCATCGCACCTTGCCATGCCATGCATCATACATGCATCATGCCGATCTTCTGCCGTTGTATTAAATATTGCATCCGGTGTTTCTTCTAGTGTTCTGTTTTCTTCGCGGATAAGGCCGTTGAGTTGATGTGAGCTTCGTCCCGATCTTCGGTTGAACCTTCGACAATGTTTCAGGCGAGCATCTCCCCCTTTCTACCTATCTTACTTTTATAGTATTTATTTCCCTCCTGTTGATCTATTGCTATCTGTGTTGCGATGCTCTAGTTTTCGTACCCGTGATATCCCCTGCAGCCTTATATTTGCCTTGGACACACCCTATTACCTGTTGTTTGGTAGATAGTTGGACTTGCGCGTCGTAGTCGCTTGCTCAAGTGCTGTTGCGTGTCGTCCAGTGCCACAGTTGTTGATGTATTGCCGCATGTTGTTGTTGGAGATGATCATAGTTTTACTTATCGTTCACTTTAATTCCTGTTTAACAACTAAAATTGAAGTAAGCAGAGGCATCGGTGGGTGATAGATAATATTTGGTTTCCGAACGCCCACTTGTGTCCCGTAGGACCCCGAGTACTTGATACCCGTTCCTTGATTTATCGCGCTATCCACATATGGGGAGTATGGGCCCCCCTTAGCCAGAGCTTGATTCCGTCTTATTTCTTGGGGCCACAAACTAGTTTGAGGTTTTATTTACGATCCTGTACTTATGCCATGCTACTGCTTTATTTACGTTTGTGCGAGGAGCACACTGTATTGTTTAGGAATTGTGACCCGTTTTCGCGGTATCGATAAGCCCAGCCACACTTTCGGGTTCCCAGTCGTTTACAGCCGGCCCCACAAACCTTAAGTCTGTCTCGAAGTCAGCTAACTTCGTTGCGGGTTCTACTTTAAGGGGTGGCCCCCTGAAATATTTCTGAATCTTGTGATTGCTCTGTCGTGAAGACCTCGTTGGGTTTTGATTTGGTTTTTCCGAGGTTGATCGTGTGTGTGTTGCTATTTGTGCACCCCGGCCGGGTTAAAACTTTCTGAAAGCCGTGTCCGCGGTTATGGACGACTTGGAGCACAATATCTCGACCATAGACAAGCATAACTAAAGTTTATTGCTATAAATTTGACTTTATAATGACTAGTAATCAGCTTCACTATAATGGAATGGCTAAATAATACTGCCCACAATTGCTTGTTTGGATTGTCGCTTGCGACCATTGTACCTGACTAGTAAGTATGGCAACTACAACGGAATGGCTGAATAAAAGTACCAACAACTGCTGGGTTTAAGGGTTATCTCATGCTAATTGTATCTGACTAGTAAGTGTTGCCACTACCACGGAATGGTTAACTAAAAGTGCCCACTGCTTGTTTTATCAGGATGATCACCTATACTTGACTAGTAATTGCTGCAACGATAACCGAATAAGTAAAACTGCCAACCGTGTGAGTTCCTCGGTTGACTTCCTCGTTTGGTCTCGAGGGGGAAAAACCAGGATGGGTTTGTTTGGTGTTAGCTTCAGGTTGGATCCGAATAGGTCTTTCTTACGCCTCTCTGATTGCCGCCAGTTGTTTCGAGTCTCTATAGGTTGCTTAGTGCATGCTGCCGCTGCCGCTCCAGTCCACCATACCTTTGTAGGCGAGGACCGCCGAATTCTAGCCTCGCCGTGTACTGGCCTCAGTACTGACGCTCCTCTTTTTCCTTTGCCCTTTGTCGGCACCCCTTTTTGTTTAAGCAGGTTTTGAGATCGCCGTCGTTAGCAGGGTTACCCTTCCGGCTTGGCCTGGGCAGGGTTATGGACGCCATTGGTTATTCTTCAGGGCTCTTAGCCCCATTTGCATCTTGTCCGTAGATGGACGCTCTATCGTTTTCAAGGTGATTTGGATCTTCGTATATTATAACTGTATTTTTGACTCTTTGAGTCGCTGTTGTATATATATATCTGTTCTGTGGGTCCCATCGAGGACTGTTGTGTAATGTTATTACTTCGTTTTCCACCCGCACGAAAGTGCCTGGTGGGCACCTTTGAATCGTTTCTATGCGGGTTTGGCGAATTTTGCTCAAACTTGCATAGGTCCGATTATGAGGGTGTTACACCTTGGTAGTGGGGAGAGTAGAACTCTTCACAATCACAATCACTAGCAAAATCTACACAAAATTATAGCATACAATTACACACAATTATATTCAATCAAAAATAATATGAATGCATGCATGCAAGAATTTTACTAAGCGGTGATTTTGAAAACTCTACCAAGTATGCACATGTTTACAGAAACTTAACAAGTCACAAATTTGCCAACTAAACTTATTTGGCTCCAATACAATTTACCAAAATAAATCTATACTTAAAATAGCCTTAAAACATGTTCTACAAATAAAGTCATTTTAACTATTACTATTTGATAAACAAATTGGATATTCAGAAAGGTATTGTTTCACTGAATCCAACGGTATAAAGTTTGTAAAATTCTAACGTGGCATTCAAAAGTTATAGCAGTTTGAAGTTTGGATCTAAATCAGGTTTAAATTCTGTTTTTTGAATTCATCCTAGCCACGCGTCGCAACCTCCCTGGTGCATACCGGTTCGCGCGGATCGAGCTCTGTGGACCGCACGATCTAAATGAGATCTGGCGGCTCAGACACACGCGTACCTCTTCGCTCAAGATCTATCCTAGCCCTACGATGCAGATCCGACAGACCAAACTACCAAGCCACAATCTATAGGCGCTAGCGGCGCTAACTGGCGGCGGCGCGTCTGACTACGGTGGCGCCGGCGTTCTACATCGCTCCAGGAAGTAGGAAGGTGCTTACCAGATCCGCCAAGACGTGCTGAAGCTCGACGTGGTACTGGTTTGCGGAGGGGCGCTCGGAGATGGGCTCTGGATCTCGTCGGAGTTGCGTCTGGCGTCGGGTGGATGTTGTCGGAGTCGTTGCCGAGGTTCCACGTCGCCCTAACACGAACCAGGGGGTTTAGGAGGTGTGCAAGATAGTTGCGAACATGCTCGTGTGAAGGAAAAGGCAAAGGGTGTACGAGACTTACTGAGATTGGTCGCCGGAGTTAGGGTGGTCGTCAGGTGATTACGGCGTCAAGCGAATACGGCGACCTGGGGAAATACAGGATGAGCTAGTGGGGTCAGGATGTGCGCTAGGGGATTACAAAGTGGCTCGAACAATCCAGAGGGGAAGGGGCGCACGGGGCTCACCTGAATCGATCGCCGGAGTGAGCTCTGTCTGCGGCGGTTTTGAGCGAGTCGTGGGCAGCCTGGTGGCGTGAATGCAGAATTGGCTGGGGGAAAATGACTGCGAGGAGGTGGGGTTCTTATAGCCGGTCTCTCGACAGGAAACGCCCGAGGTTTAATGCCCAATTAAGCCGCGCCATTACCGGCAGTGACTGCAGCTGCGACGTGGTCGCGGGCGCGGTTTGAGGAAGACGATGACAGCGTGGACAGGGCCCGCTCGTCAGCGATGTGTGCAAAATGGGGGTGGGGTCCGTCTGTCAGCGACTGGCTGTGTGCGTTCGCGCGTGAGAGAAGAAAAGAAAATTCCCGGGTGGGCTTGCTGGGCTGGGTTCGTTGCTGGGCCAGATATCTGGCGCGCGGCCCTTTTCCTTTGTTTATTTCTTTTTCTATTTTGATTTTCTGGTTAGATTTAGATATGAATTCAAATCCTTTTTGAATTCAAATAATTCTGGGGATTTTTGCAGGGTACTGTGATTTCAAAAACCAGTCATTTAACCATGTGGTTACCCTGTAAGTGCTTGGTCCAGCTTGGACTTAAAACAATCAGAGACAATGCCTCTGGTTTGCAAATGTTTTTAAGAAAATAGGGTTTTGAATTTATTTCCAAATTGAAAACTTGGTCAAACCTTTATACCTAACTTTCCAACAATGGAGGCAAGCAAACAAGTTCCTAATCATTCAGGTTTCAAATGGTGTTGGTCTTTTGAATTAAATCTGTCCACATAAAATCATAACACCAAAGCTTATGTTTTTCTGAAGTGATTTTGAGAAAATCCCTAAATGATGATGAATGCAAGGATGATATGAATGAGTTTTGGAATATGAATTTAGGGATGTTACAAATCTAACCCCCTTAAGATGAATCTCGCCCTCAAGATTCGGATTGGCTAGCAAATAGGTGAGGGTGGTCTTTCCGAAGATCATCTTCTCTTTCCCATGTTGCTTCCTCTTCGGAATGATGATTCCATTGCACTTTGCAAAACTTGATAGTTTTTGTCCTTGTGACTCTTTATGCGGTCTCAAGAATCTTGACAGGCTTTTCCTCATAGGTGAGATCACTTTCTAGTTGGACTTCTTCCAAAGGTATGGTATCCTTCAAAGATGATTCTTCCATCTCTGGGTGACATTTCTTAAGCTGACTCACATGAAACACATTATGGACAGCTGACAGAGATTCTGGCAATTCAACTTCATATACAACTTCTCCCTTGCGACTTAGAATCTTGAATGGCCCAACGTATCTTGGTGCCAACTTTCCTTTGACTCCAAATCTTTTCACTCCACGAAGTGGTGATACTCTAAGATAAGCTCTATCCCCAACTTCGTAGGTGACTTCTCTACGCTTAGAATCCGCGTAGCTTTTCTGTCGGGACTGTGCTACCTTCAACCTGTCCTTAACCAATTTGACTTTCTCTTCGGCGTCTTTGATAAGATCAGGTCCAAATAAGCTTCTTTCTCCCACACCATTCCATAACAATGGGGTGGTACACTTCCTTCCGTAGAGTAACTCAAACGGTGCCATTCCAATACTAGATTGATGACTGTTATTGTAAGAGAACTCTGCGTAAGGCAAGCTTTCATCCCAACTTGCTCCATAATCTAAAGCACATGCCCTCAACATGTCTTCAAGAATCTGGTTAGTCCTTTCTGTTTGTCCATCAGTTTGAGGATGAAAAGCAGTGCTGAATTCCAATCTCGTTCCTAAGGATTCATGAAGCTGTCTCCAAAAGTGAGAAGTGAACTGAGTTCCTCTATCTGATACAATACTCTTAGGCACACCGTGAAGGCATACAATCCTGCTCATGTAAATTTTAGCTAACTTGGCACTCGTATATGTTGTCTTCACGGGTATAAAATGAGCCACCTTAGTTAGGCGATCCACTACTACCCATATGGAATCATACCCTGACCTTGTCCTTGGTAATCCGGTAATGAAATCCATACCAATATTTTCCCACTTCCATTCAGGAATAGGCAGTGGTTGAAGTAAACCTGCTGGTTTCTGATGCTCCGCTTTTACTCTGCTACACACATCACACAAAGCAATATGCCCGGCGATGTCCCTTTTTAGATTGTTCCACCAAAATCTTTCTTTCATATCCATGTACATCTTGGTGTTTCCTGGGTGAATAGAATACGGAGAGTTGTGACCTTCTTGTAAGATCAGTTTCCGCAACTCCGGGTCTTGTGGAACACATATACGTTTCCCGTGCCATAAAGTACCTTGTTCGTCTATATGGAAACTCTTAGCTTTCCCTAGACTAATATTCCCCTTAATCTTTTCAATTTCCTTATCAGTCTTCTGAGCTTCTCGGATCTTGTCCAACAAAGTGGGTTGAACATCCAAAGACATGAGATGTCCTTCAGGCACAATTTCCAATCTGAGTTCTTTGAATTGCTTACACAAGTCATCTGGCAAATCACCTTTGGTAAGGCCATTTACAAACGTCTTACGACTTAGAGCATCTGCTACTACATTTGCTTTACCGGGGTGGTATTGCAAACTTAAGTCGTAACCCTTGATAAGCTCTAGCCATCTTCTTTGTCTCATGTTGATTTCCTTCTGGGTGAAGATATACTTCAAACTCTTATGATCGGTGAACACTTCACAACGCTTTCCCAAAAGGTAATGTCTCCATGTTTTGAGTGCATGGACGACAGAGGCCAACTCCAAATCATGAGTAGGATAGTTTACTTCATGAGTTTTGAGTTGTCTCGAAGCATAGGCTATGACTTTACCGTCTTGCATAAGTACGGCACCCAAACCTTGATGAGACGCATCACAATATACTTGGAAATCCTTTTCCAAATCTGGCAGACATAGAACTGGTGCTGTCACAAGTCTCTTCTTCAACTCTTGGAAGCTGACTTCGCAACCTTCAGACCAAGCAAATTTCTTGTCCTTCTTTAACAATTCTGTCATTGTCTTAGCAACCTTCGAGAAATTTTCAATGAATCTTCTGTAGTAACCTGCTAAGCCGAGGAAACTACGAACTTCTTTCACATTCTTGGGTGATTCCCGTTCTGTCACAGCTGAAACCTTAGCAGGATCAACTGCCACACCATCCTTTGTCATAACATGACCAAGAAAACCAACTTCCTCTAACCAGAACTCACACTTGCTGAATTTGGCATAAAGTTTATGTTCCCTCAGTTTCTCAAGTATCAAGCGTAAGTGTCTTTCATGTTCTTCCTTGCTCTTGGAGTAGACTAAGATGTCATCGATGAAAACGACAACAAACTTGTCGAGAAATTCCATGAATACTTTGTTCATCATATTCATGAAGTATGCTGGAGCGTTGGTTAAACCAAAAGGCATCACAGTGTACTCATACAATCCATACCTTGTGGTGAATGCTGTTTTAGGTATGTCTTGCTCTCTTATCTTGAGTTGAAAATAACCTGACCGGAGATCAATCTTCGAGAATACACATGCTCCTTCTAGCCGATCAAACAAGTCGTTGATTCTTGGCAAAGGATATTTGTTCTTGATGGTTACCTCGTTGAGAGAACGGTAGTCAATACATAATCTTTGTGTTCTATCCTTCTTCTCCACGAACAATACTGGGGCTCCCCAAGATGAAGAACTTGGTTGAATAAACCCTTTCTGCAACTGTTCTCCTAGCTGCTTCTTGAGCTCTTTCAGTTCATCAACTGACATTTTGTACGGTCTCTTAGCTATTGGTCCAGAACCAGGTACCAAATCTATCAGAAATTCCACATCTCTATCTGGTGGCATTCCTGGCAACTCTTCCGGAAACACATTCGGATACTCACATACGATTGGCACACTGTCCATGCTAACCCCCTTAAGAGAATTCAACTTACTTCCCTTGGATTCAAAGTTTGACTTGAATTTTATTCTTTTTCCTTCTGGGGTTGTGAGTGTAACTGTACGATTGGCACAATCTAATATCCCCTCATACTTAGCCATCCAATCCATTCCGAAAATCACATCCAACCCTTGGGAATTCAGGATTATTAGGTTCACTGGAAACTTATGTTTTCCAAACTCTATGACTAAGTCATGACATCCTGAGTTTACTATCATTTATCCACCTGGAGAACTTACTCTTATAGGACACCCAATGGTTTCTACCGGTAGTCCATTTCTTTCAACGAATGCTTTTGATATGAATGAATGAGATGCACCGGTATCAAAGAGTACAAATGCTGAAATTGAATTGAGTCTGAACTTACCAGCAACGACATCAGGCTCCTCATAGACCTCCTCCACATTGATGTGGTTAACCTGTCCTTTCTGAAAAGGATTTGGCTTGTTAGGTCCTTCAACTTTCTTCTCAGGGCACTCATTAGCATAATGCCCCAGCTTCTTGCATTTAAAGCACTCAACCTGACTGATGTCCTTTTTAGGAGGTTGGCTTCCACTTCCACTACCATTTCCACTATAGTGGCTCTTATGTCCACCCTTGTGGTTCTTGTACTTGTCCTTGTCATGACTGCGGTGATGCTTGTTGTCATGACGGTTGTGGTTGTGGTGCTTGCTGAATTTCCCATGTTTATGGGATCCTGAGCTGCCACTGTCATCATAGTGAGATCGTTTGTGAGACGATCCCGAGCTTTGCTTGTCGGAGTGTTTCCTCTTCCTACTCTCGACTTGCTTCATTTTACTCTCCAAAATAGCAGCCTTGTCACACAAAGACTGATAAGTTGGAACATATGCCACAGACAACTGTAGATTCAGCTCATCATTCAAGCCTTCCAGAAACTTTTCCTTTCTTTTGGCATCTGTGTCAACCTCATCCGGTGCATAGCGCGCCAGATTGTTGAAATCTTCTATGTATTTTGCCAAGCTGCGGTGGCGCTGCTTCAGGTTGTGAAACTCCTTCTTTTTCATACTCATCATTCCTGATGAGATATGAGAAGTGCGAAAGCCATCTTCAAAGATAGCCCAAGTCACCTCATCAATAGGAGTGGTGATTTGGAAGTTGTCCCACCATGTGGCGGCTGGTCCTTCCAACAGATGTGCTGTGAACCTGACTTTTTCAGCATCCGTGCAGCCCACGGTCACTAAGTCCTTGTTCACGGAACGTAGCCAGTCATTGGACACCATGGGATCAGTTGTTCCCGAAAACTTTGCTGGTCTCAATCGCAGAAATCTGGTGAGCATATCAAAACCCGGTGGGTTGTTGTTGTTGTTATTGGGGTTGTTGTTGTTGTTGGGGTTGTTGTTGTTGTTATTCTGGTTTGGAATGAATGTCGTCATCATTTTCATAAGCTGTGTTTGCGCATTCATCATTTGTTGCATTTCCGGGGTGATGTTGGGGTTGGGGTTTGCGCGACGGGGAGGCATCTGTGGTTTGTTCAAATAGATAAGAATGAGATACCCTTAGATGTTTTATGCACAATACATCACAAGCAAATCACATAACATGCAACATAATAATAAAAGTTCAACAACCAGATGATAAGTTCATGCAATAAAACACACAAGTGGCAAGCCATCCACATGTCGGATGGTCCAATAATAAGTTCACAATAATAAGTACGAATATGAAAGGTAAACGAGTAGTCAAATCTACTCATCAGCATCAATCTCCTCCTCGACGAAGGTAAGACCTGCGTTCTCCATCGCGGTCTTGTTCTCCTCAATCGTAGTGGTCAAGGAATCGACCTTGGCCTTGAGAGCCCTCTTCTGGGAGCGAAGCCTCTCAATAACCATCTGCTGCTGCTCTAGCTCGAAATCCTTGGACTTCAGTTCCTCGGTCATGTCCCGGATCTTCTTGTTCCTATCCTGGACACGTTTCTCCTGACTCTTGAACTTGCGGTCCTGGGCCTCGAACTTTGTCTCCATTTCCTTGATCATCTCATCCTGCTGCGCAAAAAGCTTGTCCTTCTCGCGAAGCTGCACCTGAAGCTCGTCATTTCCAAGCATGACGTTCGTCCTGTCCGTGTCTACGTGCCTGAGAAGAGTCTCTAAGTCCTGGAGGTAGAGACGTATCAGCTCTGCCGTGTCCCTCGAGTCGTCCTCAAAGTCGATGGACTCTCCATCAACATCACGTCTTCCGAAGACGTGAAAGTGGGTGCCCCTAACCTGTCGGGAGTGACGGCCTAACAGTCGTCCTATCAGGTCCTGCATGACTACCTCCATGCCTCTCTCCCTGTCGTCGTGCATCAGCTTGAAGACGATGGCCTCCGTAGTAGGCTCAGTCTGGCGTCCGGGATGGTTCACCTTGAAGCCCCAGAGGTCCTTCCTCTCGAACTTGGTAAGTGGGTACACCGTGATGGTGGGAAGAGGGAGGTCGAGCAAAGTGGTAAGCTCAATGATACGGGGACCAAAACGAGTAACCTGGAACTCCTCAACAGTGCTGATGGCAATAGGCATCTATTTATAAGAATGAAAAAGTTAGAACAACACAATTCAAGGTAAATCAATACAAACATTCATACATATCCATGGAACACAATCATCACACAAGTCATGCATACATAAGTCCATTACATCAATCAAGGTCCATACTTATTTAAAGTATCATTTTTGGAAAATAAGGTGATAAGTGGTGGTCCAACTAACGAAGTGCCCTTACAATCCAATCTCACTGGATCTATTAGCAAACACAATGTTCCTAGAGGCAATCCACCATCTTGTTCTCTTGACTCCATCACTAAGTCTATAACATCTCCCCTTAACTCTTGGTTGGTGGCTTCCAACTCTTGAGTAAGTTCCTTCTCTTTCTCTAAGTCCTTTTGGAGGTTGAGCATTCTGCACTTGACTCTAGCACTTAGTTCTTTGATAGTCCTCCAAGCTGCATCTCTGGCTGACTCAAAGAATGTAGTGTGCATTGTAGTGTTGGTGTACATGCAGAATCCCCTTTCTTTGTGGTTGTCTTCCTTGTTTTTGTACAAGTGAAGTTGCACCCACCAATACTCCACTCCTTCATCCATCACTGGAAGGCCCCTGTACACAGCTTCACCATGTGCTTCCATTGCCACCATGAGGTCCTTGAGAATATTGGGAAACTCAGTTTCACACTCCAAGGTCATGGTCATGAGTGGTCCTTTCTTCACGGCTTCGTTGATGGAGTTCATCTACAAGGGAGTTGAGAATGAAAAGATTAGAAAAGTTTTACGAGAAGAATAGACAAGTGTAGAAGTAGTTGAAAACTTTTCCTTAGTGGTTTTCCAATCCTAGGGTCATAATCCTACAGGCAACACAGTGCTCTGATACCATATGTTAGACCCCTCCTTTATAAAGGAAAGGATCCCTGTGATTGCAATGCTAGTCCCTGGATCAATGCTAGCATCCACAGTTTAAGATGAAGTACACAGATACAAAGGTCGTTTATTACATTCATTCCAGAGATAAAACATAGTCTTTTACAACTCAGGGCCAAAGGCCTAATACAAGAGTTTATGGAATAAGTAAATAAACATAAGTCTTCATCTTCATGTGCCACAGGCAAGCATGTTGAGTGTAGACTTATGACTCCTATTCATCATCGGAGTAACCTGCAACATCACAAGTTACAGCCACAGAGGGTCAATACTTTGGAATAGTATTGGCAAGTGATACCTTAGTATATTTTAAGTGGTCTATATTACTATATGCATTTTTGGCTAAGTGTAGCTTGGCTTGCTTTGCTTGAAAATAGGTTTTACCTATTAGTTGAAATTACTAAGTTTTTCTTTATCAAAAACTTCCCAAGAAACCACCAATAGACATTGGGGTCCTTCACCCTTGTTCACCCACCAATTTTTACTTAAAAGTTGGAGTGATGAGATTCTTGTAGCTTCCATGTCTTGATGCTCAAATTGTCCATTTCCTTGGACTAGGCTAAGTACTTAGGTTTTCCATCTGCAGAGGTTGTGCACTTTCCCCACCAGACTTGGTTTCCCAAGACAGGACCTTTCAGAAGCTTTTACTTAGTCAAATGGACGCGTTCCAACCTATCATCCCAACTACCACCAACTGTCCAAGTGACTAAGTTCTAGCAACCTATATGATCAAGGCAGAGCCCATATTGCCAAGTGGTTGCACTGTAAGCTTTCTCAACACTTGGCCTCCAAATCCCTTTGTGCCTGGGTGGCATACCACAAGTGATATACACAACCCAAGTCCATGGCCTTGTGTAACCACTCAACATAACCCAATCTTTCCATTCCACCCAGGAGGTTCATTTGACTTAGTTGTTTTATTAGGAAAGCATAAGTCTCTTGACTTAGAAATATTTTCATCATAATAAGTATAGATGTTCACCACCCTTGTTTGGTAAGTAGCTAGGCTAAGCATGTTATGGTAACTTAACTTAGGAAAATTCCCTAGCAATTCTACCATTCTACACTACTTAGGATTTTCCATCTTGGCATTAGGCAAAAATAGCATGCAAGACTTAGCAAAAATATCTAATGCTAGTACAAAACATAGGATAGAAATATTCATGAAAATATCACTTGCCTTGGTAGTGGGGAGAGTAGCACTCTTCACAATCACAATCACTAGCAAAATCTACACAAAATTATAGCATACAATTACACACAATTATATTCAATCAAAAATAATATGAATGCATGCATGCAAGAATTTTACTAAGTGGTGATTTTGAAAACTCTACCAAGTATGCACATGTTTACAAAAACTTAACAAGTCACAAATTTGCCAACTAAACTTATTTGGCTCCAATACAATTTACCAAAATAAATCTATACTTAAAATAGCCTTAAAACATGTTCTACAAATAAAGTCATTTTAACTGTTACTATTTGATAAAAAATTGGATATTCAGAAAGGTCTTGTTTCACTGAATCGAACGGTATAAAGTTTGTAAAATTCTAACGTGGCATTCAAAAGTTATAGCAGTTTGAAGTTTGGATCTAAATCAGGTTTAAATTCTGTTTTTTGAATTCATCCTAGCCACCCGTCGCAACCTCACTGGTGCGTACCGGTTCGCGCGGATCGAGCTCTGTGGACCGCACGATCTAAATGAGATCTGGCGGCTCAGACACACGCGTACCTCTTCGCTCAAGATCTATCCTAGCCCTACGATGCAGATCCGACGGACCAAACTACCAAGCCACAATCTATAGGCGCTAGCGGCGCTAACTGGCGGCGGCGCGTCTGACTACGGCGGCGCCGGCGTTCTACATCGCTCCAGGAAGTAGGAAGGTGCTTACCAGATCCGCCAAGACGTGCTGAAGCTCGACGTGGTACTGGTTTGCGGAGGGGCGCTCAGAGATGGGCTCTGGATCTCGTCGGAGTTGCGTCTGGCGTCGGGTGGATGTTGTCGGAGTCGTTGCCGAGGTTCCGCGTCGCCCTAACACGAACCAGGGGGTTTAGGAGGTGCGCAAGATAGTTGCGAACACGCTCGTGCGAAGGAAAAGGCAAAGGGTGTACGGGACTTACTGAGATTGGTCGCCGGAGTTGGGGTGGTCGTCAGGTGCTTACGGCGTCAAGCGAATACGGCGACCTGGGGCAATACAGGATGAGCTAGTGGGGTCAGGATGTGCGCCAGGGGATTACAAAGTGGCTCGAACAATCCAGAGGGGAAGGGGCGCACAGGGCTCACCTGAATCGATCGCCAGAGTGAGCTCTGTCTGCGGCGGTTTTGAGCGAGTCGTGGGCAGCCTGGTGGCGTGAATGCAGATTTGGCTGGGGGAAAATGATTGCGAGGAGGTGGGGTTCTTATAGCCGGTCTCTCGACAGGAAACGCCCGAGGTTTAATGCCCAATTAAGCCGCGCCATTACCGGCAGTGACTGCAGCTGCGACGTGGTCGCGGGCGCGGTTTGAGGAAGACGATGACAGCGTGGACAGGGCCCGCTCGTCAGCGATGTGTGCGAAATGGGGGTGGGGTCCGTCTGTCAGCGATTGGCTGTGTGCGTTCGCGCGTGAGAGAAGAAAAGAAAATTCCCGGGTGGGCTTGCTGGGCTGGGTTCGTTGCTGGGCCAGATATCTGGCGCGCGACCCTTTTCCTTTGTTTATTTCTTTTTCTTTTTCTATTTTGATTTTCTGGTTAGATTTAGATATGAATTCAAATCCTTTTTGAATTCAAATAATTCTGGGGATTTTTGCAGGGTACTGTGATTTCAAAAACCAGTCATTTAACCATGTGGTTACCCTGTAAGTGCTTGGTCCAGCTTGGACTTAAAACAATCAGAGACAATGCCTCTGGTTTGCAAATGTTTTTAAGAAAATAGGGTTTTTGAATTTATTTCCAAATTGAAAACTTGGTCAAACCTTTATACCTAACTTTCCAACAATGGAGGCAAGCAAACAAGTTCCTAATCATTCAGGTTTCAAATGGTGTTGGTCTTTTGAATTAAATCTGTCCACATAAAATCATAACACCAAAGCTTATGTTTTTCTGAAGTGATTTTGAGAAAATCCCTAAATGATTATGAATGCAAGGATGATATGAATGAGTTTTGGAATATGAATTTAGGGATGTTACAGCTCCTTCAAAATCATGGAGTTCAAGCGGCACGGCAATCTGCTAAGGGCATCGGCTACCACGTTGGCTTTACCAGGGTGATAGTGAATGTCCAGGTCGTAATCCTTGATTAGCTCAATCCATCTTCTCTGCCTCATATTTAGATCCTTCTGAGTGAATACATACTTTAGGCTCTTGTGATCCGAATAAATCTCACAACGATTTCCCATCAGGTAATCTCCATGTCTTCAGGGCTAGAACTACGGCTGCGAGTTCGAGGTCATGGGTTGGGTAGTTTTGTTCATGTTGCTTCAATTGTCGCGATAGATAAGATATAACTTTGCCTTCTTGCATTAGCACACATCCGAGACCAATCTTGGATGCGTCACAATACACATCGAAGGGCTTCGTGATATCCGGCATGATCAAGATTGGGGCTGATATCAATCTCCTTTTGAGTTCTTGAAAACTCGCTTCACATTTGTCGGTCCATTCAAACTTCTTGTCCTTCTTCAGCAATTGGGTCATGGGTCGGGCGATATTAGAGAATCCTTCTACAAATTTGCGGTAATATCCCGCCAATCCGAGAAAATCACGAACTTGGGTTTGAGTGGTGGGGGCTTGCCAATCTTCTACATCTTTCACTTTGGCAGGGTCAACGGCAATTCCTCCGGCTGATACAATGTGACCGAGGAATCCTACTTCCTGTAACCAGAATTCACATTTGCTAAATTTTGCATACAGCTGATGCTCTCTAAGGGTTCCAAGAATGGTCCTTAGGTGTAGCTCATGTTCTTCTTATGATTTGGAATAAATCAGAATGTCATCGATGAAAACAACGACAAACTTATCCAGGAAGTCCATAAAAATCTTATTCATGAGGTTCATGAATAAGCGGGGGCATTGGTTAATCCAAAATAGATGACTGTATACTCATACAATCCATATCTGGTGGTAAAGGCAGTCTTGGGAATATCCTCTGCACGAATTTTGAGTTAATGATAGCCAGTCCTAAGATCAATCTTAGAAAACACTTTGGCACCGGTCAACTGATCAAACAAATCTTCTATCTTGGGCAAGGGGTACTTGTTCTTGATGGTGACATCATTCAACTTCCTATAATCCGTACACAAACGGTTACCTCCATCCTTCTTGTCCACAAACAAGACAGGTGATCTCCATGGGGACGCACTTGGTTGAATCAATCCGATTTCCAACATGGAATCCAGTTGCTTCTTCAGTTCTTCTAGTTCTGACGGGTTCATACTATAGGGTCTCTGGGCTATGGGTCCTGTTCCGGGGATTAGTTCGATGATAAACTCGATATCCCGATCTGGGGGCATACCAGGCAAAACATCTGGAAATACATCGGGGTATTCACAGACTATCCGGACTTGGTCAATGGTAGGTTGGGCTATACTCTTGTTACACTTGAATTGGCGAGGTAAGGTTTCAGATATATGCTCGACTGATATTCCAGCGGTACTGGTCATGGTGATGGATTTCTTGGCACAATCAATCAATCCTTTATGTTTGGACATCCAATCCATTCCTAGTACTACTTCCAAACCTTTAGTTCCGAGTACGATTAGGTTAGCATAAAAATCTATGCCATGGATTCGGATAGGTACGGCCTTGCAAATTTGCCTAGCCTTGGTGGTTGATCCGGGAATTTGTATAATCATCACATGCTTCAATTTGGTTGGTTGAATTTTACTAGTGCAGGCAAATTCTTCGGTGACAAATGATTGCGATGCACCAGAATCAAACAACACTCTTGCAAGTACTGAATTAACAGAAAACATACCCAGCACGACTTCTGGCGCTTCCTGAGCTTCTTCAGCATGCATGAGAAAAAGACGGCCATTGCGGTTGAGTGAATTCCCTGGGGCAAATCTTCTCCCTGGCTGGACACGACGCTGCTGCTGAGCTGGGACATTGGCGTTGGGGGCTGTAGCATTCTTGGTGTTGAACTTGGGTGGGGCACGGGTGAGATTGCTAGAGTTGCCGGGGTTGTTGTGATTTCCTCCGGGTCTAGGGTTTCCACGGTTGGGATAGGTCGGACGGGTCATAGGGGGTCTGTTGGTTCTTGGGGCAATTCCTGGAGATGGGTTGGGGCGATACTTTGGGGTCTGATGGGTTCCTGGTTGATGCATCATGCGACGCTTGCGGTTCTCATTGGCCTGGTTGATCTTTCCTTCCATCTGGATAGCAGAGTCGACAAGGGCTTCAATATCAGAAAAGGGGATATTGACTAACACTGTCTGCATCTCGTCATGCAGACCATTCAGGAATCATTCTTTGTTCTTGGCTTCGGTGTCTATCTCGTCTGGGGCATACCTAGCTAATGACAAAAATTTGTCATGGTATTCCACCAGTCTCCTTCCTTGCTTCAATTCTCTGAACTCGTCTCTCATTCTCTGATCAAACCGGGTGGCACATGGGTTCTGTGGAACTTGACTTGAATTCCTCCCAGGTCATCATCTGGCCTCCGGTCATTGCACGAACACTGTTCCACCATGCCCTGGCATCTCCGGCTAGATAATGGGTGGCGAATAGGACTTTCTCGTTGGCTTCCACTCCTGCTACTTCTAAGTTATTTTCCATGGTTTGCAGCCAATCATCGGCGTCTAGGGTTCTTCTGACTTGGTAAAAACGGGTGGGTTGATTCTGGATATGCTTGGCATTGTGTCCTGATTTCCGTGGCCTTGGGTTTGTGGGCTAATTGGGCTATCTGTTGCAGAGTGGCTAGCTTGCTTGACGTTCCGCTCTTTTCAGCTTCGCGGTGAGAAGTCAACATTTGCAGGATCTGCACATCGTGGTTGAACCACTTCCTCCACTTCCTCTGAAGTTGATATAGATCATGAGGAAAGGAGGGAAATTTCTAAGGTTTTGGGTTTTTGAATAAATACGAGGTACACAATCACACAATACTTAACTACTTGCAATCATCACACACAAGGGTCCTATAGATGATCTAACATCATCTCTAACATTACAAGGTTAAAGCTTGGTTTAAAACTTTTTATTTTTAGAAAAGTAATTTCTACTCTTTGAAAAACTACTTAAGATTTAATATTCTCCAAACTAAACATGGGATCATGTTGACACATGTCTCACCACATATTGTAGTCCATGGGAATGTGATATTAAAGTGGTGTCACAATTTAATAAGGTTTTACCCTTTTATTTAATTAATTAAAGTGGCTAGAATGCTTATGTAGCACTTTTTTAATTACTTGAACATTATTTCTGCAAGTAAACCTAATATATTTTTATATATTCTCTGAAAGGTATGGTTTAATGTGATTTTTGAGAGTTGGAATCACTCAAAAGCTTTCATGGTTTAAATTTGAAAAATGTTTGAATGCAGAACAACTTCTGCCTTGTTATTTTTACCATGGGTGATCTACAGATCCAAATGACTTGAATCCAACGGGCTTGGATTAAGCATTAACAACCTTTTCCAACAAAATTGGTTTCATCAAATTTGGTGCATTGAATCGATCTGGGTTGATTTTTGAAGTTGGGTACAGAAGTGTGTTTGAATTTAAAAAGAAAAAGGTTTAATTTGAATTGCTGGGCTGCGCGGGAAAAGTTACTGGGCCGTCCTGCTAAGCGCAGTGCTCCCGCGGGCTGCTTAATGGGTGTCCCCACTCGTCAGTGACACGGGGCTGGGCGAAGCGGTATGGGCAACGTGATCGTTCGATCTAGTTCTAATCCAACGGCTGTGGGTCATCGTCGACGCGAGACAACTCCGGCGAGAATGAAACCTAGCGCGGCTAGTGAGGGGTGCTGGGGGATCAACGGGGTACGGGCGAGGGTCGGCGAGGCGGGCGAACGACCCGACGACGGTGAACCTCCTGGTACCGGTGGCTTCTCCTGGGGCGGCTCCAATCGCTGGCTCCCTTCTTCTCGGCAGCGGGCAGGCTCCAGTGAAATTCCGGCGAGGTGGTGCTCGCCTTGCTCTGGATGGTGTGGCACGGTCAGTGGGGAGAGGGAGTGAGATGGTGTGAAGAAATCGTGGCGGGGTGGCCTCTATTTATAGTCAAGCGAGGGGACCGTCGAGCACGGTGAGCTCGTCGGGGCGACTTTACAGGCAGCTAAGGCAGGAAAGGGTAGGGGACGGTGCTGTGTCTCCTGGTGATGCTCAACGACATGGTCGCGAGGCATGGGGCGGTGTAGTTTGGTCTGGAACGGCCGGTGCTTTGCGCGGCAGAGGCGGCGTCTTCGACGGCGGGCGGTGGCTGTATGGCACGGGGCGGCAAACGGGGATGTCTGGCGGTCTCCTGGGTCGGTGGTGATCGTGTGTGCACGCGGTAAGGGCGGCGCGCGGTCTGTGGATGCTGGTCGAGGGTGTCGCTCTGGCGCACGCTCGGCATGGTCTGGGCGTGTCTTGTGCGCGTGGTCCAGGGCTTGGCAACGCTCGCGGCTGGGACAAGGAGTGGCGATGGATGGTGGGCTGCCTCCCAGACAAGGTTGGCACGGCTAGTTCTTCCTCTAGCCTGCTGTCCACAATGGGGTGACAAGGTTGGCTTTGGCTGTTCACCATTGATGGCAATGGCAAGCTCACAGTGGTGCTAGTGCCTGGCTAATCTTCCTAGATGATCTACTGAGTTGTGTGTGAGCTAACTAGGGAACAAGTTAGGCAAGAATCACTACACACTATAGTGTTTGATGTTTTGTCTGGTTTGTGTCTGCAACCTGTTTGATGAAATGGCCGCATGAAATCAAGTTTTGAATTTTGAAATGATTTTTGGTGGGTTTGCTAGATTGGTTCTGGTGAGTCTGCAGATGCTTAGGTTTTGAAATTTGAGCTTGTTTGAGTGGGTTTTTGAAAAAAGTGGGATCTTTCCATATGAAGAAGATTCAATTTGAATTGTCATTTAAAACTATGCATTTGAAAGTTTTTGGATGATCACAAAGTGGGCCTTGGTACCTTGTTATGAGTACATCAAGGGTGGCAAAGATCCAGAAAAGTTTCTGTTAGGTTTTGAAAGTTTGAGACAGCCAAGTAGGCATGAGAGTTAAATTGGTCATAATGACCATTCACTTAATATATTTGTTTTGATTTACTTGTGTTTAGGAAAAGTGTGGAAATGTTTAGATGATTCATTTCACCTAAGAAACATTTTACAAGCAATGGATCACACAAACAAGGTGGTTTTAAAGAAATTCAAAATCCATGCATACACATATACATGCATTCATGAGATTTTATTTAGAAAAGTTTTGTTAACCCTAATCTTGATGATTAGTGTTTGATGATCTAAGTTTGGTATTTTTGGGATGGTACAAACCTTCCCCCCTTAAACAAAATCTCGTCCCGAGATTTGAAAAAGGACGAAAAGATTACCTAGGATTTGAAGAGATCGGGAAACTCCGTCCTGATGTGATCTTCGCGTTCCTAGGTAGCTTCCTCTTCTGTATGGTTTCTCCACTGAATCTTGAGAAACTTGATGCTTCGGGTTCTGGTAGTTCAAAAGGCTTCTTCCAATATACGGATGGGTACTTCGGGATAGGTTAGGTCATCGTTGATCTCTAAGGTCCGGTGATTGATATTCTTGAACACTTCGGTCTTCTCGGGGACTTCGAGACACTTGCGAAGTAACGAGATATGGAATACATTATGCACAGCTGACATCTCTTCAGGTAGTTCCAGTTGATAAGATACATCTCCTCGATGGTTCAAAATTTTGAAAGGTCCGATATATCTGGGGGCTAACTTTCCTTTGAGTTGGAAACGCTGCATTCCCTTCAATGGCGACACTTTCAGATAAACAAAATCTCCGATGTTGAAGGCGAGGTCTCGACGTCTCTTGTCGGCGTAACTCTTCTGTCGGGATTGGGCGGTCTTGAGGTGCTCACGAATCTTGTGAACCTTCTCTTCTGCTTCTTGTAGGATGTCGGGTCCGAAGATCTGACTCTCTCCTACTTCCGACCAGTTCAAAGGGGTGCAGCACTTTCTTCCGTACATGAATTCAAATGGGGCCATTTGCAAACTGGCTTGGTAACTGTTGTTGTAGGAAAATTCTGCAAACGGCAGACAGTCTTCCCACTTGGATCCATATTCTAGCACACATGCTCTAAGCAAATCTTCGAGTATTTGATTTACTCGCTCCGTTTGTCCATCGGTCTGAGGGTGACACGCGGTACTGAAATCTAGGCGGGTTCCTAAACCTTCTTGGACTTTCTTCCAGAATCTCGAGGTAAACTGAGTTCCTCGATCCGATACTATATTCTTGGGGACTCCATGCAAACTAACGATTCTAACGATGTACAACTCTGCTAGCTTTGAACTCTGATAGGTGGTTTTGATGGGCAAGAAATGGGCGACTTTGGACAATATGTCCACTATGACCCAAATAGAGTCATTTCCCCTACTAGAAGTAGGTAGTCCAGTGATAAAGTCCATTCCTACATAATCCCATTTCCATTCCGGAATTTGCAAAGGTTGCAGCAATCCAGCGGGTCTTTGATGTCCTGGCTTGACTCGCTGACATATATCACACTTGGCGATATAGCTTCCGATTTCTCTCTTCATCTTATGCCACCAAAATTGCTCTTTCAAATCTTGATACATCTTAGTTCCTCCGGGATGGATAGAATAAAGAGTATCATGAGCCTCCTTCAAGATAACTTCTTTCAACTTAGAATCTGATGGTACACAAAGGCGTCCTTTGTACCACAAAACTCCTTCTTCGTCCTCGGTGAATCCGGGTACTTTGCCTGTACCGATACGACGCTTGATTCCGTCGATACTAGCATTTCCTTTCTGCGCCTCTTTAATCTGACTGATCAAAGTGGGCTGAAGTTCTATGCTAGCCAAAAATCCTTCACTTACTAATTCCATTCGAAAATCTTCCATCTCCTTGTGCAGACTTGGTTGCTCCTTCAAAATCATGGAGTTCAAGCGGCACGGCAATCTGCTAAGGGCATCGGCTACCACGTTGGCTTTACCAGGGTGATAGTGAATGTCCAGGTCGTAATCCTTGATTAGCTCAATCCATCTTCTCTGCCTCATATTCAGCTCCTTCTGAGTGAATATATACTTTAGGCTCTTGTGATCCGAATAAATCTCACAACGATTTCCCATCAGGTAATGTCTCCATGTCTTCAGGGCTAGAACTACGGCTGCGAGTTCGAGGTCATGGGTTGGGTAGTTTTGTTTATGTTGCTTCAATTGTCGCGATAGATAAGATATAA
Organism: Avena atlantica; assembly: GCA_910589765.1. Classification (NCBI taxonomy): domain Eukaryota; kingdom Viridiplantae; phylum Streptophyta; class Magnoliopsida; order Poales; family Poaceae; genus Avena; species Avena atlantica. The sequence continues at coordinate 491,621,876 of OU342739.1, read as the reverse complement.
CTTTGCTTTCTTGCATTAGCACACATCCGAGACCAATCTTGGATGCATCACAATACACATCGAAGGGCTTCGTGATATACGGCATGATCAAGATTGGGGCTGATATCAATCATCTTTTGAGTTCTTGAAAACTCGCTTCACATTTGTCGGTCCATTCAAACTTCTTGTCCTTCTTCAGCAATTGGGTCATGGGTCAGGCGATACTAGAGAATCCTTCTACAAATTTGCGGTAATATCCCGCCAATCCGAGAAAAGCACGAACTTGGGTTTGAGTGGTGGGGGCTTGCCAATCTTCTACATCTTTCACTTTGGGAGGGTCAACGGCAATTCCTCCGGCTGATACAATGTGACCGAGGAATCCTACTTCCTGTAACCAGAATTCACATTTGCTAAATTTTGCATACAACTGATGCTCTCTAAGGGTTCCAAGAATGGTACTTAGGTGTAGCTCATGTTCTTCTTCTGATTTGGAATAAATCAGAATGTCATCGATGAAAACAACGACAAACTTATCCAGGAAGTCCATAAAAATCTTATTCATGAGGTTCATGAAATAAGCGGGGGCATTGGTTAATCCAAAAGACATGACTGTATACTCATACAATCCATATCTGGTGGTAAAGGCAGTCTTGGGAATATCCTCTGCACGAATTTTGAGTTGATGATAGCCAGTCCTAAGATCAATCTTAGAAAACACTTTGGCACCGGTCAACTGATCAAACAAATCTTCTATCTTGGGCAAGGGGTACTTGTTCTTGATAGTGACATCATTCAACTTCCTATAATCCGTACACAAACGGTTACCTCCATCCTTCTTGTCCACAAACAAGACAGGTGATCTCCATGGGGACGCACTTGGTTGAATCAATCCGATTTCCAACATGGAATCCAGTTGCTTCTTCAGTTCTTCTAGTTCTGACAGGTTCATACTATAGGGTCTCTGGGCTATGGGTCCTGTTCCGGGGATTAGTTCGATGATAAACTCGATATCCCGATCTGGGGGCATACCGGGCAAAACATCTGGAAATACATCGGGGTATTCACAGACTATCCAGACTTGGTCAATGGTAGGTTGGGCTATACTCTTGTTACAATTGAATTTGCGAGGTAAGGTTTTAGATATATGCTCGACTGATATTCCAGCGGTACTAGTCATGGTGATGGCTTTCTTGGCACAGTCAATCAATCCTTTATGTTTGGACATCCAATCCATTCCTAGTACTACTTCCAAACCTTTAGTTCTGAGTACGATTAGGTTAGCATAAAAATCTATGCCATGGATTCGGATAGGGACGGCCTTGCAAATTTGCCTAGCCTTGGTGGTTGATCCGGGAATTTGTACAATCATCACATGCTTCAATTTGGTTGGTTGAATTTTACTAGTGCAGGCAAATTCTTCGGTGACAAATGAATGCGATGCACCAGAATCAAACAACACTCTTGCAAGTACTGAATTAACAAAAAACATACCCAGCACGACGTCTGGCGCTTCCTGAGCTTCTTCAGCATGCATGAGAAAAAGACGGCCATTGCGGTTGAGTGAATTCCCTGGGGCAAATCTTCTCCCTGGCTGGACACGACGCTGCTGCTGAGCTGGGACATTGGCGTTGGGGGCTGTAGCATTCTTGGTGTTGAACTTGGGTGGGGCACGGGTGAGATTGCTAGAGTTGCCGGGGTTGTTGTGATTTCCTCCGGGTCTAGGGTTTCCACGGTTGGGATAGGTCGGACGGGTCATAGGGGGTCTGTTGGTTCTTGGGGCAATTCCTGGAGATGGGTTGGGGCGATACTTTGGGGTCTGATGGGTTCCTGGTTGATGCATCATGCGACGCTTGCGGTTCTCATTGGCCTGGTTGATCTTTCCTTCCATCTGGATAGCAGAGTCGACAAGGGCTTCAATATCATCAAAGGGGATATTGACTAACACTGTCTGCATCTCGTCATGCAGACCATTCAGGAATCATTCTTTGTTCTTGGCTTCGGTGTCTATCTCGTCCGGGGCATACCTAGCTAATGACAAAAATTTGTCACGGTATTCCACTACAGTCATCCTTCCTTGCTTCAATTCTCTGAACTCGTCTCTCATTCTCTTGATCAAACCGGGTGGCACATGGGTTCTGCTAAACTTGACTTTGAATTCCTCCCAGGTCATCATCTGGCCTCCGGTAATTGCACAAACACTGTTCCACCATGCCCTGGCATCTCCGGCTAGATAATGGTTGGCGAATAGGACTTTCTCGTTGGCTTCCACTCCTGGTACTTCTAAGTTATTTTCCATGGTTTGCAGCCAATCATCGGCGTCTAGGGGTTCTTCTGACTTGGTAAAAACAGGTGGGTTGGTATTCTGGAAATTCTTGAGCTTAGATCCGTGGTTGTCCTGATTTCCGTGGCCTTGGTTGTTGTGGGCTAGTTGGGCTATCTGTTGCAGAGTGGCTAGGTTGGCTTGACGTTCCGCTCTTTCAGCTTCGCGGTCAGAAGTCAACATTTGGAGGATCTGGAACATCGGGTCCGGGGCTGAACCACTTCCTCCACGTGGCATCTGAAGATTGATATAGATCATGAGGAAAGAGGGAAATTTCTAAGGTTTTGGGTTTTTGAAAAGTTTTTAGAGTTTGACTCAGGTTTTTCTAGCAACTTTCTTTTTCATTCATTCATTCATTCATTCATAGCACACAGTACAACACACACCACAACAAGGAAAAACATATGGTTTTAAGAACCATTCTGGAAACTACGATACAGTGGGACCGACTACTACTCACTACGCTAGTGCTCAGTGCTACTACTCCTCGGAGTCTGTGGCTTCATCATCTTCAGCATCATCGATGAAGGCGAAATCATCCTCATCGGTGAAGAAGTCCATGGCCTGATCCTCCAGAAAATCATCGTCATCGCTGAGATAGGAGTAAGGGTCTCCACGAAGATCCTCTCCGGCATTCTCCCTTTCCTCTAACTGCATGTCTCTCTCGTGGATGGTCTCTTCCAGAGATGAGATGCGATGGCAAAGACGGGCAATAATGCGCTCCTTCTTGTCGAGCTGACGGCGGCGAGACTTGCGATCCTTTGCTAGAATGGCGATGGTCTGGTCCTTCGTCTTGATGATGGCAGACTTGTGGTTGCAATAGTCACGGCAGTTGTCCAATTCCTGCTGACGATCATACATCATGAAGCTAAGGTGGTCCAATTGAGTCTTCAGCTCGGGGTGGTATGGGGCTTCCAGTGGTTGGCCATTTGCATCACGCCTTGGGCAAAACTCAAAGCGAGTACCCTTGATCTGATTGATGCTCTGCCCACATAGACGGGAAAGAGCTTCCTGCATTGCTCTGGCAAGTCCATCGAGCCAGTTGTTTTCCCTCAAGGTAAACTGAATTCCCTCCGCAGTGGGAGGTTCAATCTTTCCTCGGAGACTTGCAACAATTAGCCACTGCAGATCTTCTCCTCCTTGATCATTGAGCTGAGCTCCGAAGAACTTGGGATGCGGACGCTCCAGAAGTTCCGAAAGCTGATCCAGATCCCTCTCAAAGATAAGGTCTCCTCCATTCCCCAACTGATAAAACTTGCTTTACTTCACGTCCATCTATAAAAATAGAGGATGAGTATATTAGCAGAGTGATCAAGTGTGTCAAAATTTTATCTATTTTGCAAGAGTTTTTGAGGAACATGAAGTTTTATGAAAGAATAAAAGAGGTAAGAATGAGAATAGGTTTTTGTAAATATTTGTTTTTCTTTGGTTTTGAAACTAAGTTTTTGGTTCAACGTCCAGTCTAACTAGGGTCTCCTATGGTCAGGATGGCTCTGATACCAACTTGTCAACACCCGGATTTTTCAATCCTAGATGCCTGTTATGCCATACATAGCAATCCCAGGATTACCATTTTTGCGAGACATAACAGAATTGGATACCATAGTACTTCATCCATTACAAACGATACATAAGTTCTTACACAAATGGGGATCTCATGATCCAGTTCGTAGTACAACATCAAGCAGCAGAATACGTAATAATAATGGTAGCATAGGCGAAGCTCCATCTTCGGGGTCACAGACAATGCTGACGATGGGAGATGATCCTAGTTGTCGTAACCTTCCTGGGGTCCATCCTCCAGGTACTCCTCTTCATAGTCTGGCCATGGGAATAGCCAGGGACAAAGCCATGAGTACTCTTTAAGTACTCGCAAACTAATACTAACAGGTAAGGGGTTTTTGGATAATAGGACACTAGGCTCTAGGGTTGTTTTGCAAAAAGCCAGGTTTATCTTTACTAAGTTCCAAAGCTAGTCACAATTTTATAACTCCTAAGTGGGATCTTGTAATTCAGGTCACAACTCTGTTGTGTTCAAGTCATAGTCTCAATTCATTTCACAAGTCATTTTGAAAAGTCTGACGGGGGAACAGTATGGCCACTCCAACTGTCCATAACCGCGGACGCGGCTATTCGAATAGTTTGACACTCTGCAGAGATTGTACACTTTCACCACAACATTCGATACATCCATCAGGAACAAATCCTAAATTCACCATACTCAGTATGCGGATAATCAATCCTAACCTTTCAATTACACGCCCTAGTTTAAGCACCTCTCCTGTGAGTTTGGCCTCCCAACCATGACCACTGTCATCTTGGGTACTGCACAGGTGGACAATCTTCACAAGGTAGCCTCAGCTCAGACCTTGGCCGGGAGGGAACTAATACTAAGGTACATAAGTTTCCAGTCAAGACCTACCCAATATTCGGGTATTGTGGTTGTACGATAAAATTGGAATGGTATCGCATCCAGAAAACCATCAGTTTTATAAGGGGCTCAGGCTCATGCCTCAACATTTTTATCACCAGAATCATCACGTGTTTGGAAACACATGTCCAAAACATTTCAATAGAATGATCCATCATTCCAAGGTTTTCATAACCATTTTTCCGTCAAGTATTCCCATCTAAAAGTTGATCAAGTTTTATGCTTAGCACTAGCATCTACAGGTGGGGGTAGTACTAATGAGGGGTGGTACTAGTGGAGTTTCACTAAGTCCAACCTTATATCTTAGGTTGATATCAAGGTTTCTAGCTTAGGCCAAATTTTATGCTCTTGATGCAACCTTCAGCACAACTGTCTAGTATCTACCAAACTCTTAGGTAGACTCTAAGTAAGCTTTGATAAAGAAATAAAGTAAGAAGCTTGCAAGTAAAACTAGGATTGGTTTATTAAGTGGGTATGATCACATATGCTTAAGGCATATAGTAGTCATATCACAAGTATGGGTTTGTGGCATCAGTAGGGTATCTGGCAAGGGTTAGCTTGCACATTCACTAGTAGTATTAGGCTTGCATAGTAATTATCTTGCCTTGTGCAAAGTAGTGGTTGAAGTTCTCCTCGGCTTCCTCTTTGTAGTATCCTCTTTCCTCCTCGTAGTATCCTTGGTCGGTACTAGCGTCTACGAATAAATACGAGGTACACAATCACCAAACAATACTTAACTACTTGCAATCATCACACACAAGGGTCCTATAGATGATCTAACATCATCTCTAACATTACAAGGTTAAATCTTGGTTTAAAACTTTTTATTTTTAGAAAAGTAATTTCTACTCATTGAAAAACTACTTAAGATTTAATATTCTCCAAACTAAACATGGGATCATGTTGACACATGTCATCACCACATATTGTAGTCCATGGGAATGTGATATTAAAGTGGTGTCACAATTTAATAAGGTTTTACCCTTTTATTTTAATTAATTAAAGTGGCTAGAAATGCTTATGTAGCATTCTTTTATTACTTGAACATTATTTCTGCAAGTAAACCAATATTTTTTTTTATATTCTGCAAGGTATGGTTTAATGTGATTTTTGAGAGTTGGAATCAACTCAAAAGCTTTCATGGTTTAAATTTGAAAAATGTTTGAATGCAGAACAGCTTCTGCCTTGTTATTTTTACCATGGGTGATCTACAGATCCAAATGACTTGAATCCAACGGGCTTGGATTAAGCGTTCCCAGACCTTTCCAACAAAATTGGTTTCATCCAATTTGGTGCACTGAATCGATCTGGGTTGATTTTTTAAGTTGGGTACAGAAGTGTGTTTGAATTTAAAAAGAAAAAGGTTTAATTTGAATTGCTGGGCTGCGCGGGAAAAGTTACTGGGCCGGCCTGCTAAGCGCAGTGCTCCCACGGGCTGCTTAAGTGGGTGTCCCCACTCGTCAGTGACACGGGGCTGGGCGAAGCGGTATGGGGCAACGTGGATCGTTCGATCTAGTTCTAATCCAACGGCTGTGGGTCATCGTCGACGCGAGACAACTCCGGCGAGAATGAAACCTAGCGCGGCCAGTGAGGGGTGCTGGGGGCTCACCGGGGTACGGGCGAGGCGGGCGAACGACCCGACGACGGCGAACCTCCTGGTACCGGTGGCTTCTCCTGGGGCGGCTCCAATCGCTGGCTCCCTTCTTCTCCGGCAGCGGCAGGCTCCAGTGAAATTCCGGCGAGGTGGTGCTCGCCTTGCTCTGAGGATGGTGTGGCACGGTCAGTGGGGAGAGGGGAGTGAGATGGTGTGAAGAAATCGTGCGGGGGTGGACTCTATTTATAGTCAAGCGAGGGGACCGTCGGGGCGCACAGTGAGCTCGTCGGGGGCGACGTTACAGGCGGCTAAAGGCATGGGCAAGGGTAGGGGACGATGCTGTGTCTCCTGGTGATGCTCAACGACATGGTCGCGAGGCATGGGGCGGTGTAGTTTGGTCTGGAACGGCCGGTGATCTGCGCGGCAGAGGCGGCGTCTTCGACGGCGGGCGGTGGCTATATGGCACGGGGCGGCAAACGGGGATGTCTGGCGGTCTCCTGGGTCGGTGATGATCGTGTGTGCACGCGGTCTGTGGATGCTGGTCGAGGGTGGCGCTCTGGCGCACGCTCGGCATGGTCTGGGCGTGTCTTGTGCGCGTGGTCCAGGGCTTGGCAACGCTCGCGGCTGGGACAAGGAGTGGCGATGGACGGTGGGCTGCCTCCCAGACAAGGTTGGCACGGCTAGTTCTTCCTCTAGCCTGCTGTCCACAATGGGGTGACAAGGTTGGCTTCGGCTGTTCACCATTGATGGCAATGGCAAGCTCACAGTGGTGCTAGTGCCTGGCTAATCTTCCTAGATGATCTACTGAGTTGTGTGTGAGCTAACTAGGGAACAAGTTAGGCAAGAATCACTGCACACTATAGTGTTTGATGTTTTGTCTGGTTTGTGTCTGCAACCTGTTTGATGAAATGGCCGCATGAAATAAAGTTTTGAATTTTGAAATGATTTTTGGTGGGTTTTCTAGATTGGTTCTGGTGAGTCTGCAGATGCTTAGGTTTTGAAAGTTGAGCTTGTTTGAGTGGGTTTTGAAAAAGTGGGATCTTCCCATATGAAGAAGATTCAATTTTGAATTGTCATTTAAACTATGCATTTGAAAGTTTTTGGATGATCACAAAGTGGGCCTTGGTACCTTGTTATGAGTACATTCAAGGGGTGCAAAGATCCAGAAAAGTTTCTGTTAGGTTTTGAAAGTTTGAGACAGCCAAAGTAGGCATGGGAGTTAAATTGGTCAAAATGACCATTCACTTAATATATTTGTTTTGATTTACTTGTCTTTAGGAAAAGTGTGGGAAATGTTTTAGATGATGTTCATTTCACCTAAGAAACATTTTACAAGCAATGGATCACACAAACAAGGTGGTTTTTAAAGAAATTCAAAATCCATGCATACACATATACATGCATTCATGAGTTTATTTAGAAAAGTTTTTGTTAACCCTAATCTTGATGATTAGTGTTTGATGATCTAAGTTTGGTATTTTTGGGATGTTACAAAACTTCCCCCCTTAAACAAAATCTCGACCCGAGATTTGAAAAAGGACGAAAATATTACCTAGGATTTGAAAAGATCGGGAAACTCTGTCCTGATGTGATCTTCGTGTTTCCAGGTAGCTTCCTCTTCTGTGTGGTTGCTCCACTGAATCTTGAGAAACTTGATGCTTCGGGTTCTGGTAGTTCGAAAGGCTTCTTCCAATATACGGATGGGTACTTCGGGATAGGTTAGGTCATCGTTGATCTCTATGGTCCGGTGATTGATATTCTTGAACACTTCGGTCTTCTCGGGGACTTCAAGACACTTGCGAAGTAACGAGATATGGAATACATTGTGCACAGCTGACATCTCTTCAGGTAGTTCCAGTTGATAAGATACCTCTCCTCGATGGTTCAAAATTTTGAAAGGTCCGATATATCTGGGGCTAACTTTCCTTTGAGTTGGAAATGCTGCATTCCCTTCAATGGCGACACTTTCAGATAAACAAAATCTCCGATGTTGAAGGCGAGATCTCGACGTCTCTTGTCGGCATAACTCTTCTGTCGGGATTGGGCGGTCTTGAGGTGCTCACGAATCTTGTGAACCTTCTCTTCAGCTTCTCGTAGGATGTCGGGTCCGAAGATCTGAATCTCTCCTACTTCCGACCAGTTCAAAGGGGTGCGGCACTTTCTTCCGTACATGAATTCAAATGGGGCCATTTGCAAACTGGCTTGGTAACTGTTGTTGTAGGAAAATTCTGTAAACGGCAGACAGTCTTCCCACTTGGATCCATATTCTGGCACACATGCTCTAAGCATATCTTCGAGTATTTGATTTAATCGCTCCGTTTGTCCATAGGTCTGAGGGTGATACGCGGTACTGAAATCTAGGCGGGTTCCTAAACCTTCTTGGACTTTCTTCCAGAATCTCGAGGTAAACTAAGTTCCTCGATCCGATACTATATTCTTGGGGACTCCATGCAAACTAACGATTCTAGCGATGTACAACTCTGCTAGCTTCGAACTCTGATAGGTGGTTTTGACGGGCAAGAAATGGGCGACTTTGGACAATATGTCCACTATGACCCAAATAGAGTCATTTCCCCTACTAGAAGTAGGTAGTCCAGTGATAAAGTCCATTCCTACAGAATCCCATTTCCATTCCGGAATTTGCAAAGGTTGCAGCAATCCAGCGGGTCTTTGATGTCCTGCCTTGACTCAATTACATATATCACACTTGGCGATATAGCTTCTGATTTCTCTCTTCATCTTATGCCACCAAAATTGCTCTTTCAAATCTTGATACATCTCAGTTCCTCCGGGATGGATAGAATAAAGAGTATCATGAGCCTCCTTCAAGATAACTTCTTTCAACTCAGAATCTGATGGTACACAAAGGCGTCCTTTGTACCACAAAACTCCTTCTTCGTCCTCGGTGAATCCGGGTACTTTGCCTGTACCGATACGACGCTTGATTCCGTCGATACTGGCATTTCCTTTCTGCGCCTCTTTAATCTGACTGATCAAAGTGGGCTGAAGTTCTATGCTAGCTAAAAATCCTTCACTTACTAATTCCATTCGAAAATCTTCCATCTCTTTGTGCAGACTTGGTTGCTCCTTCAAAATCATGGAGTTCAAGCGGCACGGCAATCTGCTAAGGGCATCGGCTACCACGTTGGCTTTACCAGGGTGATAGTGAATGTCCAGGTCGTAATCCTTGATTAGCTCAATCCATCTTCTCTGCCTCATATTCAGCTCCTTCTGAGTGAATATATACTTTAGGCTCTTGTGATCCGAATAAATCTCACAACGATTTCCCATCAGGTAATGTCTCCATGTCTTCAGGGCTAGAACTATGGCTGCGAGTTCGAGGTCATGGGTTGGATAGTTTTGTTCATGTTGCTTCAATTGTCGCGATAGATAAGTATAACTTTGCCTTCTTGCATTAGCACACATCCGAGACCAATCTTGGATGCGTCACAATACACATCGAAGGGCTTCGTGATATCCGGCATGATCAAGATTGGGGCTGATATCAATCTCCTTTTGAGTTCTTGAAAACTCGCTTCACATTTGTCAGTCCATTCAAACTTCTTGTCCTTCTTCAGCAATTGGGTCATGGGTTGGGCGATACTAGAGAATCCTTCTACAAATTTGCGATAATATCCCGCCAATCCGAGAAAAGCACGAACTTGGGTTTGAGTGGTGGGGCCTTGCCAATCTTCTACATCTTTCACTTTGGCAGGGTCAACGGCAATTCCTCCGGCTGATACAATGTGACCGAGGAATCCTATTTCCTGTAACCAGAATTCACATTTGCTAAATTTTGCATACAGCTGATGCTCTCTATGGGTTCCAAGAATGGTCCTTAGGTGTAGCTCATGTTCTTCTTCTGATTTGGAATAAATCAGAATGTCATCGATGAAAACAACGACAAACTTATCCAGGAAGTCCATAAAAATCTTATTCATGAGGTTCATGAAATAAGCGGGGGCATTGGTTAATCCAAAAGACATGACTGTATACTCATACAATCCATATCTGGTGGTAAAGGCAGTCTTGGGAATATCCTCTGCACGAATTTTGAGTTGATGATAGCCAGTCCTAAGATCAATCTTAGAAAACACTTTGGCACCGGTCAACTGATCAAACAAATCTTCTATCTTGGGCAAGGGGTACTTGTTCTTGATGGTGACATCATTCAACTTCCTATAATCCGTACACAAACGGTTACCTCCATCCTTCTTGTCCACAAACAAGACAGGTGATCTCCATGGGGACGCACTTGGTTGAATCAATCCGATTTCCAACATGGAATCCAGTTGCTTCTTCAGTTCTTCTAGTTCTGACGGGTCCATACTATAGGGTCTCTGGGCTATGGGTCCTGTTCCGGGGATTAGTTCGATGATAAACTCGATATCCCGATCTGGGGGCATACCATGCAAAACATCTGGAAATACATCGGGGTATTCACAGACTATCCGGACTTGGTAAATGGTAGGTTGGGCTATACTCTTGTTACACTTGAATTGGCGAGGTAAGGTTTCAGATATATGCTCGACTGATATTCCAGCGGTACAGGTCATGGTGATGGCTTTCCTGGCACAGTCAATCAATCCTTTATGTTTGGACATCCAATCCATTCCTAGTACTACTTCCAAACCTTTAGTTCCGAGTACGATTAGGTTAGCATAAAAATCTATGCCATGGATTCGGATAGGTACGGCCTTGCAAATTTTCCTAGCCTTGGTGGTTGATCCGGGAATTTGTACAATCATCACATGCTTCAATTTGGTTGGTTGAATTTTACTAGTGCAGGCAAATTCTTCGGTGACAAATGATTGCGATGCACCAGAATCAAACAACACTCTTGCAAGTACTGAATTAACAGAAAACATACCCAGCACGACGTCTGGCGCTTCCTGAGCTTCTTCAGCATGCATGAGAAAAAGACGGCCATTGCGGTTGAGTGAATTCCCTGGGGCAAATCTTCTCCCTGGCTGGACACGACGTTGCTGCTGAGCTGGGACATTGGCGTTGGGGGCTGTAGCATTCTTGGTGTTGAACTTGGGTGGGGCACGGGTGATATTGCTAGAGTTGCCGGGGTTGTTGTGATTTCCTCCGGGTCTAGGGTTTCCACGGTTGGGATAGGTCGGACGGGTCATAGGGGGTCTGTTGGTTCTTGGGGCAATTCCTGGAGATGGGTTGGGGCAATACTTTGGGGTCTGATGGGTTCCTGGTTGATGCATCATGCGACGCTTGCGGTTCTCATTGGCCTGGTAAATCTGTCCTTCCATCTGGATAGCAGAGTCGACAAGGGCTTCAATATCAGCAAAGGGGATATTTACTAACACTGTCTGCATCTCGTCATGCAGACCATTCAGGAATCATTCTTTGTTCTTGGCTTCGGTGTCTATCTCGTCCGGGGCATACCTAGCTAATGACAAAAATTTGTCACGGTATTCCACTACAGTCATCCTTCCTTGCTTCAATTCTCTGAACTCGTCTCTCATTCTCTTGATCAAACCGGGTGGCACATGGGTTCTGCTAAACTTGACTTTGAATTCCTCCCAGGTCATCATCTTGCCTCCGGTCATTGCACGAACACTGTTCCACCATGCCCTGGCATCTCCGGCTAGATAATGGGTGGCGAATAGGACTTTCTCGTTGGCTTCCACTCCTGCTACTTCTAAGTTATTTTCCATGGTTTGCAGCCAATCATCGGCGTCTAGGGGTTCTTCTGACTTGGTAAAAACGGGTGGGTTGGTATTCTGGAAATTCTTGAGCTTAGATTCGTGGTTGTCCTGATTTCCGTGGCCTTGGTTGTTGTGGGCTAGTTGGGCTATCTGTTGCAGAGTGGCTAGGTTGGCTTGACGTTCCGCTCTTTCAGCTTCGCGGTCAGAAGTCAACATTTGGAGGATCTGCAACATCGGGTCCGGGGTTGAACCACTTCCTCCACGTGGCATCTGAAGATTGATATAGATCATGAGGAAAGAGGGAAATTTCTAAGGTTTTGGGTTTTTGAAAAGTTTTTAGAGTTTGACTCAGGTTTTTCTAGCAACTTTCTTTTTCATTCATTCATTCATTCGTTCATTCATTCATTCATTCATTCATTCATTCATTCATTCATTCATTCATTCAGTCATTCATTCATTCATTCATTCATAGCACACAGTACAACACACACCACAACAAGGAAAAACAGATGGTTTTAAGAACCATTCTGGAAACTACGATACAGTGGGACCGACTACTACTCACTACGCTAGTGCTCAGTGCTACTACTCCTCGGAGTCTGTGGCTTCATCATCTTCAGCATCATCGATGAAGGCGAAATCATCCTCATCGGTGAAGAAGTCCATGGCCTGATCCTCCAGAAAATCATCGTCATCGCTGAGATAGGAGTAAGGGTCTCCACGAAGATCCTCTCCGGCATTCTCCCTTTCCTCTAACTGCATGTCTCTATCGTGGATGGTCTCTTCCAGAGATGAGATGCGATGGCGAAGACGGGCAATAATGCGCTCCTTCTTGTCGAGCTGACGGCGGCGAGACTTGCGACCCTTTGCTAGCATGGCGATGGTCTGGTCATTCGTCTTGATGATGGCAGACTTGTGGTTGCAATAGTCACGGCAGTTGTCCAATTCCTGCTGACGATCATACATCATGAAGCTAAGGTGGTCCAATGGAGTCTTCAGCTCGGGGTGGTATGGGGCTTCCAGCGGTTGGCCATTTGCATCACGCCTTGGGCAAAACTCAAAGCGAGTACCCTTGATCTGATTGATGCTCTTCCCACACAGACGGGAAAGAGCTTCCTGTATTGCTCTGGCAAGTCCATCGAGCCAGTTGTTTTCCCTCAAGGTAAACTGAATTCCCTCCGCAGTGGGAGGTTCAATCTTTCCTCGGAGACTTGCAACAATTAGCCACTGCAGATCTTCTCCTCCTTGATCATTGAGCTAAGCTCCGAAGAACTCGGGATGCGGACGCTCCAGAAGTTCCGAAAGCTGATCCAGATCCCTCTCAAAGATAAGGTCTCCTCCATTCCCCAACTGATAAAACTTGCTGTACTTCACGTCCATCTATAAAAATAGAGGATGAGTAGATTAGCAGAGTGATCAAGTGTGTCAAAATTTTATCTATTTTGCAAGAGTTTTTGAGGAACATGAAGTTTTATGAAAGAATAAAAGAGGTAAGAATGAGAATAGGTTTTTGTAAATATTTGTTTTTCTTTGGTTTTGAAACTAAGTTTTTGGTTCAACGTCCAGTCTAACTAGGGTCTCCTATGGTCAGGATGGCTCTGATACCAACTTGTCAACACCCGGATTTTTCAATCCTAGATGCCTGTTATGCCATACATCGCAATCCCAGGATTACCATTTTTACGAGACATAACAGAATTGGATACCATAGTACTTCATCCATTACAAACGATACATAAGTTCTTAAACAAATGGGGATCTCATGATCCAGTTCGTAGTACAACATCAAGCAGCGGAATACGTAATAATAATGGTAGCATAGGCGAAGCTCCATCTTCGGGGTCACAGGCAATGCTGACGATGGGAGATGATCCTAGTTGTCGTAACCTTCCTGGGGTCCATCCTCCAAGTACTCCTCTTCATAGTCTGGCCATAGGAATAGCCAGGGACAAAGCCATGAGTACTCTTTAAGTACTCGCAAACTAATACTAACAGGTAAGGGGTTTTTGGATAATAGGACACTAGGCTCTAGGGTTGTTTTGCAAAAAGCCAGGTTTATCTTTACTAAGTTCCAAAGCTAGTCACAATTTTATAACTCCTAAGTGGGATCTTGTAATTCAGGTCACAACTCTGTTGTGTTCAAGTCAAAGTCTCAATTAATTTCACAAGTCATTTTGAAAAGTCTGACGGGGGAACAGTATGGCCACTCCAACTGTCCATAACCGTGGACGCGGCTATTCGAATAGTTTGACACTCTGCAGAGATTGTACACTTTCACCACAACATTCGATACATCCGTCAGGAACAAATCCTGAATTCACCATACTCAGTATGCGGATAATCAATCCTAACCTTTCAATTACACGCCCTAGTATAAGCACCTCTTTGTGAGTTTGGCCTCCCAACCATGACCACTGTCATCTTGGGTACTGCACAGGTGGACAATCTTCACAAGGTAGCCTCAGCTCAGACCTTGGCCGGGAGGGAACTAATACTAAGGTACATAAGTTTCCAGTCAAGCCCTACCCAATATTCGGGTATTGTGGTTGTACGATAAAATTGGAATGGTATCGCATCCAGACAACCATCAGTTTTATAAGGGGCTCAGGCTCATGCCTCAACATTTTTATCACCAGAATCATCACGTGTTTGGAAACACATGTCCAAAACATTTCAATAGAATGATCCATCATTCCAAGGTTTTCATAACCATTTTTCCATCAAGTATTCCCATCTAAAAGTTGATCAAGTTTTATGCTTAGCACTAGCATCTACAGGTGGGGGTAGTACTAATGAGGGGTGGTACTAGTGGAGTTTCACTAAGTCCAACCTTATATCTTAGGTTGATATCAAGGTTTCTAGCTTAGGCCAAATTTTATGCTCTTGATGCAACCTTCAGCACAACTGTCTAGTATCTACCAAACTCTTAGGTAGACTCTAAGTAATCTTTGATAAAGAAATAAAGTAAGAAGCTTGCAAGTAAAACTAGGATTGGTTTATCAAGTGGGTATGATCACATATGCTTAAGGCATATAGTAGTCATATCACAAGTATGGGTTTGTGGCATCAGTAGGGTATCTGGCAAGGGTTAGCTTGCACATTCACTAGTAGTATTAGGCTTGCATAGTAATTAGCTTGCCTTGTGCAGAGCAGTGGTTGAAGTTCTCCTCGGCTTCCTCTTCGTAGTATCCTCTTTCCTTCTCGTAGTATCCTTGGTCGGTACTAGCGTCTACGAATAAATACGAGGTACACAATCACCAAACAATACTTAACTACTTGCAATCATCACACACAAGGGTCCTATAGATGATCTAACATCATCTCTAACATTACAAGGTTAAATCTTGGTTTAAAACTTTTTATTTTTAGAAAATTAATTTCTACTCATTGAAAAACTACTTAAGATTTAATATTCTCCAAACTAAACATGGGATCATGTTGACACATGTCATCACCACATATTGTAGTCCATGGGAATGTGATATTAAAGTGGTGTCACAATTTAATAAGGTTTTACCCTTTTATTTTAATTAATTAAAGTGGCTAGAAATGCTTATGTAGCATTCTTTTATTACTTGAACATTATTTCTTCAAGTAAACCTATATATTTTTATATATTCTGAAAGGTATGGTTTAATGTGATTTTTGAGAGTTGGAATCAACTCAAAAGCTTTCATGGTTTAAATTTGAAAAATGTTTGACTGCAGAACAACTTCTGCCTTGTTATTTTTACCATGGGTGATCTACAGATCCAAATGACTTGAATCCAACAGGCTTGGATTAAGCATTCACAGACCTTTCCAACAAAATTGGTTTCATCCAATTTGGTGCACTGAATCGATCTGGGTTGATTTTTGAAGTTGGGTACAGAAATGTGTTTGAATTTAAAAAGAAAAAGGTTTAATTTGAATTGCTGGGCTGCACGGGAAAGTTACTGGGCCGGCCTGCTAAGCGCAGTGCTCCCACGGGCTGCTTAAGTGGGTGTCCCCACTCGTCAGTGACACGGGGCTGGGCGAAGCGGTATGGGGCAACGTGGATCGTTCGATCTAGTTCTAATCCAACGGCTGTGGGTCATCGTCGACGTGAGACAACTCCGACGAGAATGAAACCTAGCGCGGCCAGTGAGGGGTGCTGGGGGCTCACCGGGGTACGGGCGAGGGTCGACGAGGCGCGCGAACGACCCGACGACGGCAAACCTCCTGGTACCGGTGGCTTCTCCTGGGGCGGCTCCAATCGCTGGCTCCCTTCTTCTCCGGCAGGGGCAGGCTCCAGTGAAATTCCGACGAGGTGGTGCTCGCCTTGCTCTGAGGATGGTGTGGCACGGTCAGTGGGGAGAGGGGAGTGAGATGGTGTGAAGAAATCGTGCGGGGGTGGCCTCTATTTATAGTCAAGCGAGGGGACCGTCGGGGCGCACGGTGAGCTCGTCGGGGGCGACATTACAGGCGGCTAAAGGCATGGGCAAGGGTAGGGGACGGTGTTGTGTCTCCTGGTGATGCTCAACGACATGGTCGCGAGGCATGGGGCGGCGTAGTTTGGTCTGGAACGGCCGGTGCTCTGCGTGGCAGAGGCGGCGTCTTCGACGGCGGGCGGTGGCTGTATGGCACGGGGCGGCAAACGGGGATGTCTGGCGGTCTCCTAGGTTGGTGGTGATCGTGTGTGCACGCGGTGAGGGCGGCGCGCAGTCTGTGGATGCTGGTCGAGGGTGGCGCTCTGGCGCACGCTCGGCATGGTCTGGGCGTGTCTTGTGCGCATGGTCCAGGGCTTGGCAACGCTCGCGGCTGGGACAAGGAGTGGCGATGGACGATGGGCTGCCTCCCAAACAAGGTTGGCACGGCTAGTTCTTCCTCTAGCCTGCTGTCCACAATGGGGTGACAAGGTTGGCTTTGGCTGTTCACCATTGATGGCAATGGCAAGCTCACAGTGGTGCTAGTGCCTGGCTAATCTTCCTAGATGATCTACTGAGTTGTGTGTGAGCTAACTAGGGAACAAGTTAGGCAAGAATCACTGCACACTATAGTGTTTGATGTTTTTTCTGGTTTGTGTCTGCAACCTGTTTGATGAAATGGCCGCATGAAATCAAGTTTTGAATTTTGAAATGATTTTTGTTGGGTTTGCTAGATTGGTTCTGGTGAGTCTGCAGATGCTTAGGTTTTGAAAGTTGAGCTTGTTTGAGTGGGTTTTGAAAAAGTGGGATCTTCCCATATGAACAAGATTCAATTTTGAATTGTCATTTAAACTATGCATTTGAAAGTTTCTGGATGATCACAAAGTGGGCCTTGGTACCTTGTTATGAGTACATTCAAGGGGTGCAAAGATCCAGAAAAGTTTCTGTTAGGTTTTGAAAGTTTGAGACAGCCAAAGTAGGCATGGGAGTTAAATTGGTCAAAATGACCATTAATATATTTGTTTTGATTTACTTGTCTTTAGGAAAAGTGTGGGAAATGTTTTAGATGATGTTCATTTCACCTAAGAAACATTTTACAAGCAATGGATCACACAAACAAGGTGGTTTTTAAAGAAATTCAAAATCCATGCATACACATATACATGTATTCATGAGTTTATTTAGAAAAGTTTTTGTTAACCCTAATCTTGATGATTAGTGTTTGATGATCTAAGTTTGGTATTTTTGGGATGTTAGAATCACAAGGGATCACATATCACGGGAACGAGAAAAGAGTACTTATCGGTAACGAGGTTGAACTAGGTATACAGAGACACCGACGATCAAACCTCGGATAAGTAAACTATCACGAGACAAAGGGAAATTGGTATCATATGTAAGTGATTCATTCAATCGCAAAGTAATCGTAGAAATATGTGGGAGCCATATGGATTTCCAGATCCCTCTATTGGTTATTGATCGGAGAAGTGTCTCGGTCATGTCCGCATAATTCACGAACCGTAGGGAGACACACTTAAGGATTCGATGTTGTTTAGTAGATATGGAATGTAAGTAGGGATACTGAATGTTGTTCAGAGTCTCGGATGGGATCCGGGATATCACGAGGAGATCCGGAATGGTCCGAAGAATAAGATTCATATAAGGAAAGTCCGATTCCGGAATTCGGGAATGATTTCGATGTTTTCATCGGAGAGGTTCTAGAAGGTTCACCGGACCGGAAGGGGAATTGTCCATGAATGTGTCATGGTTAAGTGGAATGATTGGATCATATCCTAGGTCACTTGGTTTTGGAATTTGCGAGAGAGAATTAAAGCTCTAAATTGAAAGTCAAAAGGGAGGTTTGAAAAGTCAAACTGGAACAATAGTTTCCTAGTGGAAGAAGGAAAGAGTCCTTCCTTCTATCCAACTTGGGTTTGGGTATGGATTAAAACTCCCCTCTCCTAAGGATGCCCCCTTTCATAAATAGAGGAGGAGGGCTGCCCCAAGACCACAAGCCCTAGCCCTCCCCACCGTGCGCCGTCGCCGCCCAAGCCGCCGCCGGCCCGTCGCCAGCACCCTAGACACCGCCGACACCTCCTCCTCCTCTCCGGCCTTGTAAACCTAGATCGCCGGAAACCCTAGATGCACCATAACTCGCACCGGCTTAGGAGAAGCCCTGCGGGATCTTCCCTCTACTTCGGAGACCACGCCGTCGTGCTGCCGGAATCGCGAGGGGAGAACTACAACCTCTACTGCCTACTGGAACAAGGGAGATGAGGGTCTTCATCGAGTACCGAACGTGTGACCGACCGCGGAAGCGCTGCCGGAATGCAGCGCCGGAAGGATCGTCTACGCGATCTTGAGATCGGCAAGTGTACGACTACATCATCCACGAGAATCTGCTCTCGTTAACCGCTTTGGAATCTTCGAGGGTGAGTACTCTAATCGACTCGTTGCTACAATCTAGTAGATAGATCTTGGCATGTTTGTGTGCATGCGGTAGAATTTTTTTGTTTTACATGCTACAAACCCCTACAGTGGTATCAGAGTCGTGTCTATATGTAAATCTATTGCACGAGTAGAACACAATGGTTATTGTGGGCATTAATGCTTTTGTTATCGATTGCTTCTTGTGTACTTTGCATCTTGCGGGATGGTGGGATGAAGTGGCTAACCTTACATGACATCATTCATGAGACTTGCTCCACTCTTGACATGCAACTTGTATTGCATAAGTGGCTTTGAGGGTGCCAGTTTCTCCCAACATAGTTAAGATTCAATTTACAACGGGTGATTGACAATAGTAGCATCAACGTTGTGGTTCTTGTTCGTAAGTTAGAACGACACTTATTGAAAGCCCCAAACCACGTAAAACATGCAAAGAAAATTAGAGGCGTCTAACTTTGTTTTGCAGGGGTGTGCTGTGATGTGATATGGCCATGATTGTGATTATATATGATGTATGCAATGTTCCTTATTGTAAGTCCGCAACTGGCAGGAGCCATATGGTTGTCTTTTTAATTCCGTTAAGACCTGCGTGTCTATTATTCAAAGTAGTTGTAATAGTTAATGCTGGTGGACGACAACCATGAAACGACGCCATTGACCTTGATGCCATGCCGGTGATGATGGAGATCATGTTCATACTTGAAGATGGAGATCGGAAGCACAAGAAGAAAGGCCATATCATATTACATATTATGAATTGCATGTGATGTTAATCCTTTATGCATCTTGTATTGCTTAGTTTGCGACGGTAGCATTATAAGATGATCCCTCAAGCACATAATTTCAAGTATTAAAGTGTTCATCTTTAGTAAGCACCGTTGCTAAAGCTCGTTGTTTCGAAGCACCACGTGATGATCGGGTGTGTTAGATTCTGCGAGTGTATACAACGTGAGCAAGCCAGATTTGCTCATGCGGAAGCTAAGGTTTGATCTTGACGAGCCTAGCATGTACAGACATGGTATCGGAACACGGATCACCGAAAGGTAAAGCATGAGTCATATAGTAGATATGATGAACATGTTGATTGTTCGCCATTGAAGCTACATCAATTCTTGTGATGATTGGTTTTGATGTGGTGGATTTGGTTCGTGTGATCACTAAAACAATATGAGGGATATTGTTTTCAGTGGGAGTTCACCTAGATTAATTTAACTATTAATTAGAACTCAATTTGTCATAAACTTAGTCTAAACTATTGCAAATATGTTATAGATCAATGTAATCCCAACATTTAGGAACCAACGAAGGGTAGATTTAGGAATCTGTGCAAATGCATGCATTCATCTGTAAAAATGTGGGTAAATTTTTCGCCAAATAAAAACCTAAAGTGATCAAAGTTTCTTTCACTCTTTAAGATTAGGAATAGCCTTGGAGAATGATCGTTATAGACTTTGATATGATCTTTGTGGATTAGTGTGTTTTGGGAAATGAAATTTGAATTTAAAACTTGAGTGTTGGATTTATAATTTAAAAGAAATTAGAATTATTTTTGAGTAATTTGATTTAATCAAGAGTTAACAATTAGTAACTCAAACTTTAAATAAAATAACATAATGAAGAAAATGAATATTCATTCCATATCTTTATTCAATAGATAAGTTACAAAATGTAACTTATAAAGGTAATCAAGAATCTTTACAATAGTAAATGAAATAAAAGAAGAACATTTATATATTGATTTGTAGGGTTTGCAGCATAGAAAACAAAAAAATTTCTACGATGGGAACAACTATGTACCAAGATCTATCTACTAGATACAAGCAACGGGCGGATATACATCCGTAGAGAACATACCCTTGAAGACCGACAAAGCTTAACGAGTCCAAACTCGTGGTTGATGTCGACGATCTCTTGCCGATCTCAAGATCGAGAGGAAGTCCTAGCGCCGCAAAGCAGCAGCGCATCCGTGCTCGCACACACGTACAAGACACCGAGCAACCTCCACCTCCTCGCTCCAGCAATGCAGTGGAAGCACAACTCTTTCTTGCCGAAAAGCCACCGGAAACATGTATCTCGCTAGTCCAAGACCATGGGGGATAAATTCTAGAGGGGGAGAGAGATCCTTCACGAGGAGGTGTGCTTTGAGAGGATGATAGGGGGGCCTTTTATAGGGGAGAGGGGGGCACCCAAGGGGCATGGCGCCCAGCCATGGGGATACCCCCACCTCTTCCACATTCATGTGGGTGGACACTCCACTCACTCAAATGCCTTTCAATTCCCTCCACTCAAAACCCACTCAAATTCCCATTAAATTTCCACCAAATTTAATGCAAACTCTCATTAAATAAAACTCCTTTTATTTATTCAGAATTTTGTCAATTACTTGAATGACAAACATTCACATATAAACCCTTGCTAGTATTTAATTTCACATGCAGAAACACTTTCTGCAATTTCACCGGAAAACTCGTTTCGGTATCTAGTGAAATAAATTCCTGCGCTTGTTATTCTTTCCGACATGTGTTTCTGCAATTTCACCGGAAAACTCGTTTCGGTATCTAGTGAAATAAATTCCTGCGCTTGTTATTCTTTCCGACATGAAACTTTTGCTCCAAATGGATGTCGGTGTCTCTTAAGTATGTCCCCCTATGGTTCGCGAATAATGCAGATATGATTGGAAGCTATGGAACAAGTCTGCGGTAGTTTAAAACTGGAATTGGCACAATATCGCGAAGTGGCCGCCTTCGCTCAATTTGGGTCAGACCTTGATGCAAAGCAGGATCTGGAGACCCATACTGACTCCCACACATTCAATGATCACTTTCTTATGATCGTCGTAACCTTTTATGCTAGTATCTTAATCCTTTTGTTTCATGATATATTACATGTCCGAGATTCGATCATTGGTATCTCCATACCTAGTTTGATCTCGTTACCGACATGCACTCTTTTCTCGTTCCCGTGATATAACATTCTAGTGATCAAATCACTTGCTTGCAAGCAAACCAATGTGATATCACCGAGAGGGCCCAGAGTATATATATCCATCATCAGGATGAACAAATTCCACTCTCGATCCATGGGCCTCAACATAAAACTTTAGTAGTTCTGAATCCATCTTTATAATCACCCAGTTACGGTGTTACGTTTGATGTTATCAAGAAACTCTTCCGGTGTTAGTGATTGACATGATCTCATGGTCTAAGGATTAGGATCACTTCGTAAGTTGTTATAGCAATATAAACTCAATGACTTTGATCGTAATGTTATACTTCGGATGAATGTTCATCACATCATTACACTAATGTTGTGACCTCGTTATTAACAACATCCAATGTACATGATCAGGAAACCTTTGATCATCTTGTTAATCAACAAGCTAGTTTATAAGAGAGGCATAACTAGGAACTTCCTTTTTGTTTATTAAACACACATGTATTAACGTTTCCATATTAATACAATTATAGCATGCAAAATAAACATTTATCATAAACAAGGAATACAATAATAACCACTTTATTATTGCCTCTCGGGCATATTCCCTTTATGAGTAATATTACAATATTTATTACAAAATGATAAAATAAAGATTCCAAAAGAATAAAATAAATATTACAATGGAATTATTCTATTAAAAAGAAGACCTATTCTAAATCTTGAATCTAGAAGACCTATTCTAAATCTTGAATCTTCAAGTCTTGTACCTGCAAAACAAATCACAAACTAAAAGCAAGAAAATAAAATATTAGGATGTTTTACTCTCAGTAGTGACAGTGAGATGCACTGTTCAACTTTACATCTCTGAGTAATCTTTAGGGGCAAGTTTCACCAATATGAAAGAAATAAATCTTTCATAATCCATAAGCCACAAGTCAAATAATTTTAATCAGAGAGAGGGGCTAGTTTCACCAAGAAGTTAAGTGGTAATGAGATAAAAAGGTAACTTTCATTCCCCGAGCATATCCACAAGGGTGCAGCAGGCACACAAGCAGCACACACACCTAAATGCATGGTGTGTGCTGTCGAGCATAGCCACTGCTGCCACAAAATCAAAACAGATCAACACAGTCGTGGGCAAGCACCCCCAACCTTATTTCCTTGCTCATACACATCTAGCACCAGTAGCCAAACCAAACCAAACCAAACCAAACACACACTTGATCATCCCACCAAGATGGTGACATAAAGAGGGGGTGGATCAGGTGGATAGCAAGAACAAGGCCAAGCTAACAGGACCAGGAGGTGGACAGCAAGAACAAGGACAAGTTCCAGGAGTTGGAAGTAGCAGGAGCAACATCAGGAGGTGAACCAGATCAGGCTAGCCACACAACTAGCAAGATCAAGCCACAGGATCAGCAAGTTACAACCCCAACAACTCCACTGTTGTGGTGAGTAGTATAAAACCATCACATGATTTATATATCTAAGATAGAAAAGAATTTATGTGTTGTCTCATACTCAACTTCTCAGAAAAACACCCAAGTGGGGTGAGTCCATCATTGAATGTTTTAAACATTAAAAGCCATCATAAAACTATACAGATCCAACCAGGATCTCAGAACAACCTCATTGATCCTAGCTATAAAGCCATATCTTAAATTCCAAGAATAAATATAGCTAAGATCTGGAATTCTAGGCACATCTCTTAAACAGGAGTAGCATCTTAGGATTTCTAGATCTTATGGATCTATATAACTTAATAAGCCTACAAATTATTTTTCCCAACTTTGACTCAAGAATTAGTAGCTGGTATCACTACCAGAACAGATCCATGAGGAACAACAAGATAAGGACTTAGTCCCTAAGCCTTAGACCAACATCATAGGCATTAGGGTTTAAAGAAAGAAGTTTTAACTTATCTTAGGTATCAAGCTAATCTTAAGCATTAACCCAATCAAGCCAAGTAGTAGAATCTAGACTTGTGTGCCATTTTAAGATGGTATCACAAGAGCAGCTTCTAAACCAAGCAGATTAAGTATCTAGCTTTCACAGATAAACTGACAACTAAGCATCATTTTTCTGGTATTAATCACAGGAATCATTTCCAGGTCTATATATATACATAACATCACTGTAAGAGACCGATTAATCTCAATCTGTATATGAGACCATAATTTAACAATTATAGATACAATGGCTACATCACTCACAAATCACTATCAATAGCCAAGCAATGACAGTGGTGAACTTTCAAATCACTAGGATTTCCAAGGAGTGATTCTACGGTAACACTATCATTTGAACCATATAAAATTAACCAATCGAATCAATCTGGTAAGCCACTAGCATCACCAAAGCCAACTATAAGCAATAATCCACAACAAACAGCCATTCATCATGATCAAGGATTATCACCACTAGATCCAAATCATCATATATATGCTGAACCCTAATCAGAACAAGAACCCTAATCAGGATATGAAGCTCACGAGATGCAAGTGGGAGATAATG
The DNA here is from genome assembly GCA_910589765.1 of Avena atlantica. Lineage (NCBI taxonomy): Eukaryota > Viridiplantae > Streptophyta > Magnoliopsida > Poales > Poaceae > Avena > Avena atlantica. The sequence continues at coordinate 491,597,603 of OU342739.1, read as the reverse complement.
TTGAATATGTTTCTGAAGACTTTTCAGCTGAGCTGGAGGGAGTCAATGCACTCAGGTTGAGTAATGACTCAAGTCCTGACACTTCAGATACTGAGTATGTTCCTTCTAGTAGGCCATTTGTTCCACAAACTATGCGACGAACGTCACGTCATCACGGTTGGACATCAGGCATGTATGATGAGCGTAGTTATTACTAAAAGCAGGCAGTTATTTAGAAGTATTGGGTACTGTGTATTGTAATCCAAAAAAATAAGGTAGTGTTGTGATTATACCTATATGGTATATGTTGTAATGACTTTGTATTATTAAGATATTGTAATGTTTAATATGTGAAATGCATATTTGGATTTTATTTGGATTTTCATTGTGTGACTAGTTCTATGCGTAAAGTCGAGCTCAGAACACATGTGCATGATATAATTATGAGTATTCTCTTTATGTTGCAGGACTAGGGGGTCATGGATACGGGGGTAGAGACCGAATCTGAGCAGCAGAGGATGGAACGTGAGGCTAAAGAGAAGGCCGATGCAGATGCTGGAAATCAGGGAACATTACGACCACCACCACCAATGAGGCCGTTGATGGAGCAGAACTTTATGCAGTGTATGCAAATGATGCAAGAGACCCATAATAAGTTCATGGAAGAGATGCTAGGACGAGCTGGGAATCAGAGAGCACCTGAAGGTGGAGGAGTGAGTCTTTCTGACTTACAGAATGCAAGGCTGTTACCTTTTGCATCAGCTCCTGAACCAATGAATGCAGAAGATTGGCTAGCAGATACAGAAAGAAAGCTGAAGACTGTAGGTTGCAATGATGAGGAGAAACTGAGGTATGAAACTCATCTTCTGACTGGACATGTAGCATCATGGTGGGAAAATCAGTTAGCCATGCAACAACCAGGAAGGGAGTACACTTGGGAGGAGTTCAAGCAGAGATTCCGTGAATATCATGTTCCAGAAAGTGTTGTGGAGTTGAAGCGGAGAGAATTTTAGGAGCTTCAACAGAGATATACTAGTGTTATGAAGTATATCTGGGAGTTTAGTCAACTGTCTCGTTATGCTGCGGAAGATGTTAACACAGAAGAGAAGCGGAAGAAGCATTTATTGTGTGGGTTAAATCCATTTGTGAGGATGCAGTTAAGGTTGGCTGATAAGCAAACTTATCAGCAGTTGCTGTATGCAGCTATCACTTTCGAAGATGACTACAAGAATGTCCAAGAGGATAGGAGGAAGAGAGACAAGAAGGAAACCAAGAGAATTCAGGCAAGTAAACCTAAACCCAGTTTGGAGTTCAAACCTCGGAACAAGGCCTATGGTAACAATAACAATAACAAGGGCAGTGGTGGAAATCAATCCAATCCTAGGAGGAATGTTATCTGTAACAACTGTGGAATTTCAGGGCATTTCCAGAGGGAATGCAAAAAAGCCTGTAGTTATCTGTTACGGTTGTGGTCAGAAGGGGCATATCAAGCCCGACTGTCCGAGCAAACCACCAGGTGGTTGGCCTACCAAGGGAGGAGGACAAGCCAGTGGAGGAAATGGACAACCCAATCGAGGAGGAAATAATGTTAAGAACAACAACGGCAAGAGGGGCAGACCTACCGGGAAGCTGAATTGCGCAACCCTAGAGGAGGTGGATAACTCAGAGCATGCAGTGATAGGTACGCTCAATATCCTTACCAATCCCGTCAAAGTTCTATTTGATACTGGTGCAACTACTTCATTCATTTCTGAAGAATTCTGTGATAAATTCGGGATTAGAAAGTCAACGTTAGAAATTCCTATGAACATAGTGACGGCAGGGGGGAATGTAGTTGTACGCCACATTAAACAAGATCAGGTTATCTCGATTTGTGGTTGTACGTAATTTGCGGACCTTTATGTGATTCCTTTGAAGGGAATTGCAGTAGTGCTGGGGATGCATTGGATGACTAAACATGGGGCTCAGATAAATTGTGAGGAAAAAACTATCTCAATCAAAACTCCAAGTGGAGCAAGGATAGTTTACCAAGCAGATAAGCACGGTCATATCATGGTGGATCTTAAATTGAACTCAATGAAAGAGGTCAAATTGGAAGATATTCCTATAGTAAATGAATTTCAAGATGTTTTTCCAGCAGAGCTACCTGGAATGCCACCAGATCGGGAGATAGAGTTCACTATTGATCTAATTTCAAGTACATCACCAATAGCTCAAGCACCATACAAGATGGGACCAAAAGAATTAAAAGAACTCAAAGAGCAAATTGATGAGTTAGCCAGAAAAGGATTTATTCAGGAAAGTGTATCCCCATGGGGAACATCGGTGATCTTTGTGGATAAAAGGGATGGTGGAAGAAGGATGTGTGGAGATTACAGAAATCTGAACAATGTTACCATAAAGAATAAGTATCATTTACCAAGGATTCAAGATTTGTTTGATCAAGTTAAAGGATCCGGAGTTTTTTCAAAGATCGACCTAAGATCTGGATACCATCAAATAAAAATTAAGCCTAAAGATGTTCCAAAGACAACATTTGTCTCAAGGTATGGACACCATGAGTATCTGGTTGTACCATTTGGTTTGACCAATTCACCAGCAATATTCATGAATCTGATGAACAAAATCTTCATGCCATATTTGGATAAGTTTGTCATAGTCTTCATTGATGATATTCTGATATATTCCAAGGATAAGGAAGAGCATGCTGATCATTTGAGAATAGCTTTGCAGACTCTAAGAGAACATAAACTTTATGCTAAGTTCAGTAAGTGTGAATTCTAGCTAGATGAGGTAGAATTCCTCGGCCATGTGATCAGTAAAGATGGAATTGATGTAAATCCATCCAAAGTTCAATCAGTACTAGAGTGGACTGCACCAACCAATGTGAGGATGGCTGGTTATTATCAGAGATTCATTGAAGGTTTCTCCAAAATAGCTGGACCAATAACCAAATTTTTAAGAAAGAATACACCATTCAATTGGGATGAGAAGTGTGAAGCAAGTTTCTAGGAGTTGAAGACCAGGTTAACCACAGCTCCAATCTTAGGAGTTCCAGAAACAGGGAAAGACTTTACACTGTGATGCATCTAAAGAAGGTTTGGGTTGTGTATTAATGAAAGATCGGAAAGTGATTTCTTATGGTTCAAGAAAACTAAAACAACATGAAGTCAACTATCCAACTCATGATTTAGAGTTAGCAGCAGTAGTCTTTGTGCTGAAAGGATGGAGGCATTTTCTTTATGGAGCCAGATGTGAGTTATACACTGATCATAAAAGTCTTAAATATTTCTTCACCCAAAAGGAATTAAATATGAGACAGAAGCGTTGGTTGGAACTAATCAAATATTATAATTTAACAATCAACTATACTCTAGGAAAAACAAATGTTGTAGCAGATGTTTTAAGTCGTAAAAGTGCAGATATTCAGCCTAGCAATCGGGAGCTACCAAAAGAGTTACAGATGGACTTGGAAAGATTAGAGCTTCAATTCATTAGAACAAAGATTCTTGGAGGATTAGCTACTATGCAGGTAGTTGCAGAGCATGACAGTGATCTTAAGCACAAAAATTTTAGACATCAAGCAGAAGATCCTTTCATTGCTGAAGAAATTCGAAGGATATCCCAAGGGCAAACATCAGTTTTTCACCTAGTAGATTATGAGTCTTTGTGGTTTCAAGACCGTCTTTGTGTTCCAGATGTGACTGAGATTCGTGAAGTCATACTCAGGGAAGCACATGAAACACCATATTCTATACATCCAGGAAGTACTAAGATGTACATGGATTTGAAAGAACTATTCTGGTGGAATAACATGAAAAGAGACATTGCTAAATATGTATCAGAATGCCATACTTGCCAAAGGGTGAAGGCTAAACATCAAAGTCCAGCAGGACCATTGCAACCTTTGGAAATTCCCGAATGGAAATGGGAGGAAATTGGTATGGACTTCATCATAGGATTACCCATGACAACTAAATGGAAGGATATGATATGGGTAATTATAGATAGACTCACCAAAAGTGCACATTTTATTCCGGTAAATCAGAAGGATAATGCCGAGAAGTTAGTAGAAGTTTACATTAAAGAAATAGTAAGTAAGCACAGAGTGCCCAAAAATATTGTTACTGATAGGGGATCAGTGTTTACTTCAGCTTTTTGGAAGCAATTACATGGAGCACTTGGTTCAAAGTTAGATTTTAGCACAGCTTATCATCCAGAGACAGGGGGTCAAACGGAACGAACCAATCAGATACTGGAGGACATGTTAAGGGATTGTGCATTAGATTTTGGAGGTACATGGGAAGATCATCTACCATTGGCAGAATTTTCTTACAATAATAGCTATCAGAGTAGTCTGAAGGCAGATCCATATCAGGTTCTGTATGGAAGAAAATGTAGATCACCAATATGTTGGTATGATCCTAGAAGCAGCAAAGAATTTGCGTCAGACTATATCAAGGAAAAGCAAGATATCATTGATAAAATCAAGGATAGACTAAAAATAGCTCAAAGTAGGCAGAAAAGTTATGCTGATCAAAGTTAAAGATCATGACATCCTGAAGTAGGAGACATGGTATATTTGAAAGTAAGCCCAATGAAAGAAGTTAAAAGATTCGAAGTTAAAGGAAAATTGAGTCCAAGATATATCGGGCCATTCAAGATACTGTGTCAGGACAGAACTATAGCTTATTCTTTAGAGTTACCCTCAAGATTGGCTCAAGTTCATAATGTTTTCCATGTGTCACAACTCCAAAGTTCCGGATGATGCAATCACACACCAAGTGATAGAATTACAAGCAGACTTGACCTATGTTGAAAAACCCTGCAAAATTTTGGAAGAAAACTGGAAAAGGTTAAGAAACAGGGCAATCAAGTACTGCAAGGTATAGTGGGAACTTCACCCTGAGAGGGAAGCCACTTAGGAGAAACAAGATGATTTAAGAAAAGCCTACCCCGAACTGTTCATGAAGGGAATATTCCCGAGAGGCAATAATAAAGTGGTTATTATCGTATTCCTTATTTATGATAAATGTTTATTTTGCATGATATAATTGTATTAATACAGAAATGTTAATACATGTGTGTTTAATAAACAAAAAGGAAGTTCCTAGTTATGCCTCTCTTATAAACTAGCTCGTTGATTAATAAGATGATCAAAGGTTTCCTGATCATGGACATTGGATGTTGTTAATAACAAGGTCAAATCATTAGTGTAATGACGTGATGAACATTCATCTGAAGTATAGCATTACGATCAAAGTCATTGAGTTTATATTGCTATAACAACTTACGAAGTGATCCTAATCCTTAGACCATGAGATCATGTCAATCACTAACACCGGAAGAGTTTCTTGATGACATCAAACGTCACACCATAACTGGGTGATTATAAAAATGGCTTCAGAACTACTAAAGTGTTATGTTGAGGCTCATGGATCGAGAGTGGAATTTGTTCATCCCGATGACGGATAGATATGCTCTGGGCCCTCTCGGTGATATCACATTGATTAGCTTGCAAGCAAGTGATTTGATCACTAGAATGTTATATCACGGGAACAAGAAAAGAGTGCATGTCGGTAACGAGATCAAACTAGGTATGGAGATACCGATGATCGAATCTCGGACATGTAATATATCATGAAAACAAATGGATTAAGATACTAGCGTAAAAGGTTCCGACGATCACAGGAAAGTCATCGTTGAATGTGTGGGAGTCAGTATGGATCTCAAGGTCCCGCTTCTGATTATTGATCGAAGAAGGGTCCCCATCATGTCCGCATTATTCGTGAACCGTAGGTTGGCACACTGACATCCAATTGGAGCAAAAGTTTCATGCCTGAAAGAATAACAAGCGCATGAATTTATTTCACTAGACACCGAAACTGTTTCGGTTGAAATTGCTGAAACTGGTTCTGCATGTGAAATTTAATACTAGCAAGGGGTTTTATGTGAATGTTTATTAATTAAAGTAATTAACAAAATTATGAATAAATAAATAAAAGAGTTTTATTTAAATGAGAGCTTGCATTAAATTTGGTGGAAATTTAATGCATGTGAGTGGATTTTTGAGTGGAGGCTCTTTTATGGGAGTGGAGGCTTTTCATTTTGAGTGGGAGCTCCACCCACATGAATGTGGAAGAGGTGGGGGCATCCATCATGGCTGGCTCCATGCCCCTTGGGGTGCCCCCCTCTCATCCTCTCAAAGCACACCTCCTCGTGAAGGATCTATCTCCCCCTCTAGAATTTATCCCCATGGTCTCGGACTAGCGAGATACATGTTCCCGGTGGCTATTCGGCAAGAAAGAGTTGTGCTTCCACTGCATCGCTGGAGCGAGGAGGCAGAGGTTGCTCGGTGTCTTGTACGTATGTGCGAGCATGGATGCGCTGCTGTTTTGCGGCGCAAGGACTTCCTCTCGATCTTGAGATCGGCAAGAGATCGTCTACATCAACCACGAGTTCAACTTGTTAATCTTTGTCGGTCTTCAAGGGTATGTTCTCTACGGATATACATACGCCCGTTGTTTGTATCTAGTAGATAGATCTTGGTACTTAGTTCCCATCGTAGGAAATTTTTTGTTTTCTATGCTGCGAACTCTACAGTGGTACCAGAGCCGGATCTATGCGTAGATGCTTTGCACGGGTAGTACACATATGAGTATGTGGGCGATGATGATAATTTTATTGCTTCTTAGTTGTCCTTTGGATATTGGTGGCATAGTGGGATGAAGCGGCCCGGACAAACTTTATATGTCCTCGCACATGAGACCTGTTTCACGCTTGACATGCAACTAGTTTTGCATAAGTGGCTAGCGGGTGTCTGTCTCTCCTACTATAGTCAATATCTAATTTGCAACGAGTTGTCAACAATTTTATTATTCTCGCTGTGGTTCATGTTCGTAGGTAAGAACAGTTCTATCTTCGAAAGCCCTAAGCCACGTAAAATTTCAATGGATAAATTAGAGGTGTCTAGTTTAGATTGTTGCTGGGCTAGTGTTATGATATGGCGATGGTGTAAGTAGAAGTATGAGATGATACTCTTACAACACACATAACGTTTAGGTTCCATAGACCTTGGCCTTACACATAGAGGTATGATAGTGATCATACCATGATGCACATGATGGAGATCAAGTGCAAGAACCATATCATTTCACTTACTAAAATGTGATGTTTGATTGCATCTTATATTGCTTGTTTGGCATTTTATTAGCATAATAAGATGATCCCTCATTTAGATATCAAGATAAAAATGTGTTCTTCCTTAAGTATGCACCGACTATGTTTCATCGCTTCAAGACATCACGTGATGATCGGGTGTACTTGAATCCACGAGCATATCTCGGCTGTAAGACAATTACACACGCGAATACTAAGGTTCTTACTTGGCGAGCCTAGCATGTACAGACATGGCCTCGGAACACGGACCGAAAGATTAAGCATGGGTCATATGTTTTGATATGATGACCATATGGATGCTCACCTTTGAAGCTACACCGACTCACGTGATGATCAGACTTGGTGTAGTGGATTTGGTTCATGTAATCACCAAAAAGGCACGAGGGCTTTCGTTTTTGAGTGGGAGTTCATTTCTAATTTGGATTAGTAGAACTCAATTTATCATAAATTAAATCAAAGTGAATTTGCATAATTTGTTGTAGTTATTGGCATTCGTTCACCACCTTATGCTTAGTTGTAATTGAGATAATAGAACTATAGAATTCTGGATATTTACTTTACAAACTGGTATCGTATTGTGTTGAGTGTCAATCTAAAGTTTAAAGTCCTATTGCAAACTTTCAGCAAACTCTGTTTACTCCGTGAGATTTAATAATTGGTATTAAATCAAGAGTAACAATTCCAGTGTTAGTATCTTAAGTATCATGTTTGCCTCCATGATTCTTGATTGTTTTAATATCAAGTTTATCTAGGAGCTGAAATAATTGTTTCAGAAACCATCATGTGTGACAGATATAATGATATCTGAAACAATGTTTTGGTTGCAATATGATAGAGTATAATATATATTCTCATATTGGATGAGAATTTACAAAGGTTGGAGATGCTAGACATCCTAGTCATCCAAAAGGGTTTTGGAAAGTAACGTTATACTCATGATTCGTCTTTAAAAGCTACATTAGCTTGATCATGAAAGTCGTCATGATAAGGATGAATAGAAGATGTATGTAAAGTGTTTACTACACTAAAAGATTACTAAAGAATGGATTTTGAAAGAATGTCGATCATTTTGATAATGGTGATCTACTTCAAAGTGCAAGTCCAAAGGTATTATTATTTGAATATACACGCTTTGGACTATGTGTCATGTATATGGCGCCACTTTTGATGTTGATAAATTCTTTTAAAAGGAAAAGGAAATGCTGAAAGTGAATCTATAAAATATATTTAGCAGAAAAGAAAAGATTGGAAATATCCAATTTAGGTATATAGATGATATACTTGTTATGGTTGTATTCTTTGCTTGTTAAACAATGTGGTTCTTGGGTATTGGATACCGAATTGGTTGGTATGAAATTTCATATGGAACAACGCAATTCATGAACCACAATGGCCTAAGAAACTAGCAAGAGAATATGTGATGATGTTCATTCAAAACAAACAAACCGTTGTTTGTATTTCTCGTTGACATCAAAGCTTGACTTCAAGATTTGTTTTAATAATTGTTATTTAAATCAGGTATTATGAGAACAAATGTTGTTCAAATAATTACCATATTCCATATAATATAGATGATTTACAAATCTAGTTGGAGAAATCACATCCATAAAACCTAATGCTAAAATGTCGCAAGACAAATGATTGAAAGATCACTTATGAAGTGCCATCGCCGTTTAAATTATATTGGAAAGAAAACGTGAAGAATCTCCATATTCATGGATTTTTGGAGTCTTTGATTTGATCAAGTGACGCTTGTGAGACTTTCCTCGGGATAATTAAAAACTTCGTTCAAAGGCCAAAGAAGAACGATCGACTAAATTATTGGAATTTATACATATTGATATATGTAGTCCATTATGTATAGTCGTAAGCGATGGATTTCAACTTCATATGCTTTCTCCGGAAATTTGAGTGAATGTTCACTTAATGAGAAAGAAGTATGAAATATTTGAAAATGTTCAAAGACTTTCAAGATGAATTGAAAATCATTATAACAAGAAAATAAATGGTTTATGATTTTATCATAAGGGATTTATTTGAGTTACAAGTGTAACAAGAAAAATTAATGAATTATGATTTATCATAAAGGGATTTATTTGAGTTGCAAGTTTAGAAAAACACCTAGATTTGCATCTCCCGAAACACCATAGGAGTATAGAGTGTTTGAGATTTGTAATAAAACCTTGTTTAATATGGTTGGATCAAAGGTGTTATTTATAAAACTGCCATTATGTTTTAAAAGATTAAAAGCTTTAGAGACTACCGCTTTTACACTGAAAAGAGCTCCATCTTGATCCGTTGAAATGACACCATGGAAGTTATGGTTTGGGGTAAAACCCAAATTATCATTTCTTAAATTTTGGTATGCTAAGCATAAGTAAGATGTTTACAACCAAAGTCGGATGAGCATGTCTTTGTAGGTTATTTCGAATAACCATTGGGTATTCCTCCATAACACCAAGGACAAAAGGGTTTGTCGCTTGAAACGTGAAGTTTCTTGAAAAAGAAGTTTTTCACAAACGGTTAAGTGGGAGGACAATAGAACTTTAATAAAGTTAACGAACCTTAGCTAAATATGCTGAGTTGCACATCGCCGGAAATCATTCCGGAGGCAGCCATAATGCTCATAGATTATGTGCCTCAAAGGTTGTGGTCACGGAGGTCTAAAGTTCCTATTGAAACAAGTAGATCGGATAAACAATCAAATGTTGAGATTTGCGAGTAAATAATTATTGTTTGACAATGATGAACTGACTACATACAAAGAAGCGATGATGGGCCCTGACTCCGTCAAATGGCTTGAAGCCATAAAATCCGTGATAGTTCCATACACGAGTTTTGAACTTGGAATACCCTCCGGAAAGGTGTAAAAACCTATCGGTCGTATTTGGATCTATAAAGAAATAGACATGGATGTTTCACATCTATGAAATAGTCGACATGTTGTAAAGTATTTTATGACAATGTTCAAGGAGTTGACTATGACAAGATTTGATCTTTCATAGCGATATTTAGTCTGGACAGATTGAAGTAGCAACCACTACATATAATTTGGTATATGGTTGATGAATAAACAAAACAAAATTCTTCTAAAAGAATGGTTACCTAGGACGTGTGCATGACACGATCGAAAGGGTTTTGTTAATTCAAGGGATGCTAAAAGGGCATGCAAACTTCAATGGTTGAAGTAAGCATCGCGGAGTTGGAATCTTCACCGTGATGAAAAGGAGTTTTCATCAGGAGACGATGAAGATGCTTGCATTTGCAAGAAATTAAGTGGGAGCGCTGAGACATATTTCTAATACATTATGTGGAGGACATCTTGTTGATTGGAAATGATTTATCTTTTATTGACAAAGGTTAAGAATTCCATTTCGATGAAAGACTTAGACAAAACCCGAATATTTAGCATGAATGTCTATAGTGGATAGACTGTGACGCTAATATGGTTATGACAAACGTATATATATGAGATATTTAAGGAGTTCAATATAGAAACGACAAGAAAAGGTTTGTGTCGCATGAAAGGAATTGAATCAAGATTCAAGTGTATCGACACTTAATAAGTGAAACAAGATTCAAGTGCTTTGACACTTGATGAGTGAAATCACAAGGATGTTTTGATCAATCATACCATGATATGTACACATCCATATATGTCCTATGCTCTAAGTGTTATGAGCATATACCAGAATGAATCATAAAATGATCATTGGACGATAGTGGCGATATTCTTATGATCTTTTGGAAGAACTAAGAATATATTTGTGTAGAGGTGACAAACAATTACAAATAGTTCATTATAAAGCGTTACATTGATACTAGTTTTGTCACAAGATACAAATTAAATTTATCTCAATTTAAACTATGGGTGGCACAATGTAATGGAAAGGAGATTCCATGATGGATTTGGATGTATTCCAAAGTTAAAACATTATGACGAATACTACAAAAATAAGGCTAAGTATATGACTGCTATAGTAGCAGCAAAGGAGGGCATTTGTGTCAAGTAGTTTGTTATCAAACTAAGGTGTGGTTCGCAACGGGATAACACTAAAGATATATTGTATGACAATAGTATCGACATGATTTAACCCCAAGGAACTAAAGGTCTCACCGAAAGACCAAATTTATACAATGCCATCTCATTGGAGAATGAGTGATGCGTGAAGACGCAAAGACATGCAAATACACACGGACCTGAAAGTGTCAGATCTGTAGATTATGTTAACCACTTGCAGTTGCGTATATGGAACACCAGAAAGCCATATGTGTTCAATACGCAAAGTTTTCAAACTAGATTATTGTCTCTAGTGTAAGTGGGAGACTGAAGGGAATATGCCCGAGAGGCAATAATAAAGTGGTTATTATTGTATTCCTTATTTATGATAAATGTTTATTTTGCATGCTATAATTGTATTAATACGGAAACATTAATACATGTGTGTTTAATAAACAAAAAGGAAGTTCCTAGTTATGCCTCTCTTATAAACTAGCTCATTGATTAACAAGATGATCAAAGGTTTCCTGATCATGGACATTGGATGTTGTTAATAACGAGGTCACAACATTAGTGTAATGATGTGATGAACATTCATCCAAAGTATAGCATTATGATCAAAGTCATTGAGTTTATATTGCTATAACAACTTACGAAGTGATCCTAATCCTTAGACCATGAGATCATGCCAATCACTAACACCGGAAGAGTTTCTTGATGACATCAAACGTCACACCGTAACTGGGTGATTATAAAAATGGCTTTAGAACCACTAAAGTGTTATGTTGAGGCTCATGGATCGAGAGTGGAATTTGTTCATCCCGATGACGGATAGATATGATCTGGTCCCTCTCGGTGATTTCACATTGATTAGCTTGCAAGCAAGTGATTTGATCACTAGAATGTTATATCACGGGAACAAGAAAAGGGTGCATGTTGGTAACGAGATCAAACTAGGTATGATGATACCGATGATCGAATCTCAGACATGTAGTATATCATGAAACAAAGGGATTAAGATACTAGCGTAAAAGGTTCCGACGATCACATGAAAGTCATCATTGAATGTGTGGGAGTCGGTATGGATCTCCAGGTCCTGCTTCTGATTATTAATTGGAGAAGGGTCTTGATCATATCCGCATTATTCGCGAACCGTAGGGTGGCACACTTAAGGGACACTACATCCATGTGGAGCAAAAGTTTCATGCTGGAAAGAATAACAAGCTCATGAATTTATTTCACTAGACACCGAAACTGTTTCGGTTGAAATTGCTGAAACTGGTTCTGCATGTGAAATTTAATACTAGCAAGGGGTTTTATGTGAATGTTTGTTAATTAAAGTAATTAACAAAATTCTGAATAAATAAATAAAAGAGTTTTATTTAAATGAGAGCTTGCATTAAATTTGGTGGAAATTTAATGCATGTGAGTGGATTTTTGAGTGGAGGCTCTTTTATGGGAGTGGAGGCTTTTAATTTTGAGTGGGAGCTCCACCCACATGGACGTGGAAGAGGTGGGGTCAGCCACCATGGCTGGCGTCATGCCCCTTGGGGTGCCCCCCTCTCCCTATAAAAGGTCCCCCCTCTCATCCTCTCAAAGCACACCTTCCTCGTTAAGGATCTCTCTCCCCCTCTAGAATTTATCCCGCATGGTCTCGGACTAGCGAGCTACATGTTCCTGGTGGCTATTTGGCAAGAAAGAGTTGTGCTTCCGCTGCATCGCTGGAGCGAGGAGGCGGAGGTTGCTCGGTGTCTTGTACGTGTGTGCGAGCACAGATGCGCTGCTGTTTTGCGGCGCTGGGACTTCCTCTCGATATTGAGATCAGCAAGAGATCGTCTACATCAACCACGAGTTCAACTCGTTAAGATTTTTCGATCTTCAAGGGTATGTTCTCTATGGATATACATCCGCCCGTTGTTTGTATCTAGTAGATAGATCTTGGTACTTAGTTCCCACCGTAGGAATTTTTTTGTTTTCTATGCTGCGAACCCTACAGTTCAGGTATACTTCAACAAAAAAACTTCGGGACGAAGTTTAATTTAAGGGGAGAAGTCTGTAACATCCCAGCATTTAGGAACCAACGAAGGGTAGATTTAGGAATCTGTGTAAATGCATGCATTCATCTATAAAAATGTGGGTTTGATCTTGACGAGCCTAGCATGTACAAACATGGTCTCGGAACACGGATCACCGAAAGGTAAAGCATGAGTCATATAGTAGATATGATGAACATGTTGATTGTTCGCCATTAAAGCTACATCAACTCTCGTGATGATCGGTTTTGATGTGGTGGATTTGGTTCGTGTGATCACTAAAACAATCTGAGGGATATTTTTTTGAGTGGGAGTTCACCTAGATTAATTTAACAATTAATTAGAACTCAATTTGTCATAAACTTAGTCTAAACTATTGCAAATATGTTGTAGATCAATGTAACATCCTAGCATTTAGGAACCAACGAAGGGTAGATTTAGGAATCTGTGCAAATGCATGCATTCATCTGTAAAAATGTGGGTAAATTTTTTGCCAAATAAAAACCTAAAGTGATCAAAGTTTCTTTTACTCTTTAAGATTAGGAATAGCCTTGGAGAATGATCATTATAGACTTTGATATGATCTTTGTGGATTAGTGTGTTTTGGGAAATGAAATTTGAATTTAAAACTTGAGTGTTGGATTTATAATTTAAAATAAATTATAATTATGTTTGAGTAATTTGATTTAATCAAGATAGTAACTCAAACTTTAAATAAAATAACATAATCAAGAAAACGAATATTCATTCCATATATTTATTCAATAGATAAGTTACAAAATGTAACTTATAAAAGTAATCAAGAATCTTTACAATAGTAAATGAAATAAAAGAAGAACATTTATATATTGAGTAGTATTACAATCTTTATTACAAAAGGATAAAATAAAGATTACAAAAGAACAAAAGAAATATTGCAATGGAATTATTCTATTAAAAAGAAGACCTATTCTAAATCTTGAATCTAGAAGACCTATTCTAAATCTTGAATCTTCAAGTCTTGTACCTTCAAAACAAATCACAAACTAAAAGAAAGAAAATAAAAGATTAGGATGTTTTACTCTCAGTAGTGACAGTGAGATGCACTGTTCAACTTTACATCACTGAGTAATCTTTAGGGGCAAGTTTCACCAATATGAAAGAAATAAATCTTTCATAATCGATAAGCCACAAGTCAAATAATTTTAATCAGAGAGAGGGGCAAGTTTCACCAAGCAGTTAAGTGGTAATCAGATAAAAAGGTAACTTTCATTCCCTGAGCATATCCACAAGGGTGTAGCAGGCACACAAGAAGCACACACACCTAAATGCATGGTGTGTTCTGTCGAGCACAACCACTGCTGCCACACAATCAAAACGGATCAACACAGCCATGGGCAAGCATCCCAACCTCATTTCCTTGCTCATACACATCTAGCACCATCAGCCAAACCAAACCAAACCAAACCAACCACACACTTGATCATCCCACCAAGATGGTGACATAAGGAGGGGGTGGATCAGGTGGATAGCAAGAACAAGGCCAAGCTAACAGGACCAAGAGGTGGACAGCAAGAACAAGTACAAGTTCCAGGAGCTGGAAGTAGCAGGAGCATCATCAGGAGGAGAACCAGATCAGGCTAGCCACACAACCAGCAAGATCAAGCCACAGGATCAGCAAGTTACATCCCCAACAACTCCACTGTTGTGGTGAGTAGTATAAAACCATCACATGATTTATCTATCTAAGATAGACAAGAATTCATGTGTTGTCTCATACTCAACTTCTCAGAAAACACCCAAGTGGCATGAGTCCATCATTGAAGGTTTTAAACACTAAAAGCCATCAGAAAACTATACAGATCCAACCAGGATCTCAGAACAACCTCATTGATCCTAGCTATAAAGCCATATCTTAAATTCCAGGAATAAATATAGCTAAGATCTGGAATTCTAGGAACATCTCTTAAACAGGAGTAGCACCTTAGGATTTCTAGATCTTATGGATCTATATAACTTAATAAGCCTACAAATGATTTTTCCCAACTTTGACTCAAGAATTAGTAGCTGGTATCACTACCAGAACAGATCCATGAGGAACAACAAGATAAGGACTTAGTCCCTAAGCCTCAAAGAAAACATCACAGGCATTGGGGTTTAAAGAAAGAAGTTTTAACTTATCTTAGGTATCAAGCTAATCTTAAGCATTAACCCAATCAAGCCAAGTAGTAGAATTTGGACTTGTGTGCCATTTTAAGATGGTATCACAAGAGCATCTTATAAACCAAGCAGATTAAGTATCTAGCTTTCACAGATAAACTCACAGACAACTATGCATCATTTTCCTGGTATTAATCACATGAATCATTTCCAGGTCTATATATATATATATATACATAACATCACTTTAAGAGACCAATTAATCTCAATCTGTATATGAGACCATAAGTCAACAATTACAGATACAGTGGCTACATCACTCACAAATCACTAACAATAGCCAAGCAATGACAGTGGTGAACTTTCAAATCACTAGGATTTCCAAGCAGTGATTCTATAGTAACACTATCATTTGAACCATATCAAATTAACCAATGGAATCAATCTGGTAAGCCACTAGCATCACCAAAGCCAACTACAAGCAATAATCCACAGCAAACAGTCATTCATCATGCTCAAGGATTATCACCACTAGATCCAAATCATCATATATATGGTCAACAAAGGGATATGAACCCTAATCAGAACAAGAACCCTAATCAGGATATGAAACCTAATCAGAACATAAGCACTAGGCTGGGGTAGCCACTAGATACACATAGAGAGATTCATGGTGATAGGATGGACTAGGATCCACAGAGGCGCAACTTACCCGGGGTCCTCGCTGACGTATTGAAGAGGAAGCAGAAGGGCCGACATGCTCGTGTTGGCACAGGGAGAACCCAGAGGGCGCTGCAACCCGCACCAGCCACGGCGGCGGCCACAACAGCACACGAACACTACACACCACCACAGGGGGTCCATAGCAGCGGTGGTAGCACCCAACCCCAAACCCTAGGGTTCGGGAACAGGGTGAACCTGGCCACAGGAGGGCTCCGAAATCAAATCAAAGCGGAGGAGGTGAACCAGCATAGTCGCCAACCTCGCCCTGCACCATGGCAATGGCCAGGGAGGGCCACAGCGGCGGGCATCGCCAGCGGCGGCGTCAGCACCCCATGGGGTCGAGGGAGAGGGGAGATGAGAACGAGAGAGAGAGAGAGGGTGGGTAGGGCCAGGACCCCTTCGAGGAGTCATTTTGGTTTTGCCCATTTGGGCCAAAACGGCCCAATAAACCCAACACAGCCAGCCCAATCACCTAAAGCAAGTTTTAATAATTAAGCGAAGACCAGAATGCCCCTGAATTTAAATAAATTCTAGAAAATAAAATAAAAATCCAAAAATTATAAATAAAATATTTTTGGGTTCACAATAATTCAATCTATCAAATAAATTAAGAAATAAATTTTAGGTATATAATTTTTATTAAGAATTTTGTAATATATATATTTCTTATGGAATTTTATAAAATTATTGAAAGATGATAAAAATAAATAAAAATCACTTTCATTATATATTAATATGATAGTATTTTATAAAAATACTAAATACATATTTAATATCAATTTTTGGTATTTAAATGATAATTCTTAAAGGAATTATTAAATAGATAAAATTCAAATAAAATAAAAGAATACAATATTCAATAAATATTAAAAAAATAATATTTATAAATTCTTTCTTATTAAAAACAATTTTTATAATTTAAATAATGGGGAAGAATACATACAAAACTAAATAATGCATTACATTACTTTGCATAATCATTTTGCTTCTTTAAATATTGTCCTTACCGGGCAATAATGATATTTTTTAGACATAGAAGCTCAAGGTCTAGTGCAAGCATCCGACTTGACTACCTTGCAATCACAAGGCAAGTTCATCACTTGCTCATGTCCTTTGAAGAGTCTTTATCAAAGTATTTGCAAATTGTGTGTTATCATATATACTCCAAAGAAAGAGAATATTATTTCCTCAAATAAAGAAATCTTTGGTATCATCCTAAGTGATGATATAATGGAGCAAAAGAACTTAGAGTTCTATTTGCAACAATGATGATCAATTAGGGACTTAATAACCCCTGACATCAGTGATTCTAGCGCCGTATATCATGCGTTAACCATGAGATTTGGAATGGGACAGAGAAGTCAGCTATATCTTCTTCCTCTCGCATGTAGCCGGATGTGCAGGTCGTGGCTGTTATCACTCGTAGTGTGCATATTAATTGGTAATTTGTAGAGGATATGCAGCTTATGGTTGGGAACCCTTAATGTCCCATGATAGTTCTGGCATCTAACGGTCTGTACAAACCATTGTCGTAATTCAATATGTGGGCATGGTGTACACCAAGGAGGCATGCAAGGTCGCGAAGGGGGCAGTGATTGGCTTGGATCACCTACTGGGCCCCACATCATGGAATTGTGGATGGGAAAGTATGCCTGGTTGTGCAACAAGGAGTTGATCTCTCATGGGTAAAGTAACGCACCTCTGCAGAGTGTAAGAATTGTAACTTGTTACTCCCTATTCCGGAGAGGAACTACGAACGCGGCAGGAAAGGAACTCCATGAAAGTTATGGTCAACCTGTGAAGGCTGATGGTCATAGATTTTCATAATAAAATCAATCTTTGAAGAAAGATTTACAAAAACTGCACAGTGCCAAGGAATTATAGTCCGAGGTGGTAGTTAGAGCATCAAACTTCCCACCTTGCATATAATGAACTTGCTGGGTAACGCTATTACTCATCCTTTTCTTTGATCCCTTGCTTAGACTCTGAGGATTCCGAAGACACGCCAATGTATGCAGCCGAATGCCAAGAAGAAGTGTTCTACGAGGAACCTGACCTGTCAGGAGGTGTTGAAGGAGTGGATTACGAAATCCGATATGGTGTCGATGACAACGAGTCAAACTAAGTACCCTAGTTAGTAGTAACCGACATAGCCGAGCAGCATGAACCATATAGAATAAGCTGCTGAGCCCAACTCCTAGTTGGAGTTGCTACTTTTAAATTCCGCTGAAACACTTTATATTTTGGTTTGTAAGTTGAATCTTTTGGAAGTCTTGAACTTCTGGTATTGTAATAATAATAATGTGTGAATGTTTGTAATATGGACCCGCAATGTTTATGTTGTACCACTCTGAGGGATGTGATATTTACAGAATGGTGTTCTGTGGATGTCATGTCAGCGACTATAGTGTATTACACATGCAGTGGTATGCTGGGTTACCGCAGTTGGTATCAGAGCAAATTGCTTTGACCTTAGGTTGGAAACCTAGTAAAGGGTATTACCTGTAGGAGTGTGTAGCAACGATCAAGAATTCTCTAAAAGAAATATAATGGGTATTCAAATGAGAATATGTAACACCCCAGTTTTACTTAATCAATATTAGGGTTAGTTTTGTGCATCATGAGCATCATCATTTAAATTGTGCATTGGAGAAAACAAATCAAACCCTAAAACCCTAATATTACCCCGCTCTTTGAAGCATTCAAAATGGTTTGAAATATTTTGAAAAGTATCAAAATAGCTGGAGCCCAATCTAAATAAAAGGATCCTTACCATATTTTCTATATATTTTTAAACCTCCTAGTATTTTTGAACTCCTCAAAACAGATTCAAATTTGAAATTACAAAGACAAAACAAATATGAGAAAAAGGAAAAGATTTGCTAAAAAAAAGGAGAGCAGCAGCTAGGCCCAGTCCAGTTCGTTCCCTTCCTCTCTCCTCTTCCCTCTCCCGCGGCCCAACCCCGGCCCAAGCAGCCCACCTCCCGGTCCAGTACAGCTTCAACGCTTCTTTCCTTTCTTCTTCCTCGATGACAGAAGGACGCCGGCAACCAGAGGTGTTGCGTGGCGATGCCGACGCCGTTCCCGCCTCGCCGTGATCCCCGCCGCGAGGAGATTCGCGCTACCGACACATCTGATGCCTATAAGAACCCTCCTCGCCGCTCGGATGAACCCTAACCTCCTACTTTCCCCATTTCTCTTCTCCGGCCAGAACCGATCCCTCAGGTACCTCGCCGCCCCACCGTTCCTGAGCTCCCGACGCTGCTACGAGGTCGCCATCGTGACTGTCGTGTTCTCCTCGGTCTTGTCCTCCAACCGTGCGAGCTGAGGAAGACCTAGGCCACCGAATCGCCATCTCCATTCCGATGCTGGCCACCATCGATTCCATTGTCTCCGGCCTCCTACAGCTCCTCCGTCACCCGCATAGCGTTCCTGGTGAGCCTGTCGTGCCCCAACACCTTCCCTTTCTTCCCCTCACTCTCTGTATCGCCGCCGCGTCATGCACCTGCAAGCTCCGCTGCTGGCCGCCGTCACGGCTCCTGTTCCGGCGACCAAGAAGTGGCGGCGCCACCACTATCCTGCTCGCCGTGGACTCCTGCATCGAACAAGACCAGCCACCAAGCCCCGCACGCAAGGAATCGGGAGATCCTTGCTTGATCTGCGAGTTTGGCCTCTGCTGACGTCAGGATGACGCCAGCATTGCGTCATAATCCCTTTTATTTTGTTTAAACTCATTTCTGTAATTCTTTTCTGGAAATAATATTAATATCCCATGGGGCCCAGTCGTCAGTGGCTGAGGGTAGCCTCAGCCCCAGTGAGAAAAGTCCCAGACCCTATGGTGACATCAGCCTGAGGTCATAAATGTTTTAAAATTGATTAAATAAATTCCAGAAAATGATTTAATATTGTAAAATAAATAACTTATTATTTATAAGTCAGAAAAATACAAATAATATATCAAAATGTTCAGAAAAATGAAACCTACCTCTTTAAGCTATAATCATGCATTGTTAAGCAACTTAAATGACAAGTTTGATTAGAATAACATAGTAACCCCTCACAGGTGATTCCGGAGTTTTCCCCGATTTAGGTTTTGCACCCCTCGGAACCCCGATTAAACTGCCTAGCATGTTTTAGGGTTTCAATTCAATGCAACTCAACTTGTCATATCATCATTCTTGTTTGAGCATTGCATCGATGCCACGCGTTGAATGTTTTCCCTTTCTTTCCGGTGATTTGGTTCTTCCCAGTAGAATACGATATCGAGATCGAGATCGAAGCCCGAGGACAACACCATCGAAGATCGAAGATCGATGAACAATTCTTGACCAATTTTAACAAGTCAAGTACAAGGCTCCCAAAGATCTGCTTATCTGCTATCAACTAGCAAAGGAAAGCATAGCCCCACCATGATATAATCCTATGATTTCGAAAGCATTTCAATTCTTGCCATGATGCATACGATTCTACTGTGGTATTTTATCGATAGATAGAGTATCCTATCTATTGCATACTCCCTTTGAGCTTATATTACCTGGTCCACTGCTCCTAGCATAACTAGGTTTGGCGTGTGTGAACTGCTAGAGCTTATATCTGTGTTCTGCTTAGCCATGCATAGCTGTTGAGTCTGGTTCATCCAGATGATGTATCAGATGCAGATAATCTAGTATGACAGGAGAACGTGGTAAGATGAGATCTGTGATATGAGATTAAACATGATAAGGCGTGTATGGGAGGCCACGGTGGGATGTGGTTTTTCTAGTCTCATGCTCGCCACCCCTAGGACCCTGGGTCCTTTCCTCTTGAACCAAGACGAGCGTACAACCACACGGGGTAAATGGGGACCCCATGATTGACTAACTTGCCTAGTAGATTCCATGAGTCACATAGTTTGGGCATTCCATTCGACATACGCATTGAAAACGTTTTCAAAAGAAGGAGGTGTGTTCATAACAGGTACGGAAGCGTGGCCGCGGTTTCTTGGGGTTGATGGTGCCCCTGGTAAACCAACCTCGCCTCACATATTTAAGTACCAACTTCGGGATTTGACCCGTTACGGCGGAACTATACTTATTGCATGACTCATGGTCTCGGCGAAAGCAAGGTAAAGGTCGTGTCCAACCACACCATTTGTCATCACACCAAGGAAGTGTGTCAAGTGGCAATAAGAGTCGATTGGTACGTGTGGGTAAACTAGTACACCCCTGTAGGGTAATAATCTTTCGGAAAGCCGTGTACACGGTTATGGACGACTTGGGAACGGATGGGAGATCATAGAGAACATGAACCTAATCGTAAAACTTGGCAACTAATGTTTGTTGGATGCTTCCTCATGGGTACGAGGGGGTGATCCTAGTTCAGATGATGATGATTCGGTGGATATCAAAAGATGATGATCAATATTTCAGAGATGTCGCTCTCTTATCCCCTTTTAAAATACTCTGATTAGACGATCTTCTTCTCCCTCTTGTTTTATAAACAGAAGTGGATTTATGCAAAACAACTCCACCAGCCATAAGTCTTGCGGAGTACACCCTGTACTCACCCTTGCTTTGTTGATACTTTGGGCAGAGTAAGTGTTCACCTGAAGACGAGTTCCATACTGCATCGACATCGACGAGTAGCTTGGGGTTCCCGGCCAGCAGCCTAGAATCTATGGGCTGGGACGTCATCGTTATGCTTTAAGCCTCTTAGGCCATTTGTTAAGTTTGCTATACTTAATAGCATAATTTGCCTTCCGTTGTTTGATGTTTGGGGTCAGTGACCTTTGCTTGTAATAATTTGGTTCTCTGCTCAGTTATCAGATTGCTGTAATAAATTTTGTGTCTTAGGGTCACTGCCGTGTTACCGATTCTACACTGGATATTCTCGAGCTCAAGGTTAAGCTTATTTCAGACGGAGGTCTGGGATTTGTTTAGCCCTGATCCTGGGGGTGTCATAGTTCAAGGTATCAAAGCAGTACCGACCGTAGGAAAACCTTGCTATTTGTCGATGTTGAGTCTAGTGCTTGTGAAAACTATTTTAAAAACTGAAAAGTAT
Source organism: Avena atlantica (assembly GCA_910589765.1). Classification (NCBI taxonomy): domain Eukaryota; kingdom Viridiplantae; phylum Streptophyta; class Magnoliopsida; order Poales; family Poaceae; genus Avena; species Avena atlantica. The sequence continues at coordinate 491,575,511 of OU342739.1, read as the reverse complement.
TTGCGAAAACTCTGGTATGCTTCTTTTTCTCCTTATCAAGTTTCGCTCTAACTCTGGGTTGTCATATCTGGTGTTGATTTTGGAAAAGTTTTGATATCTCTTCTATCCTTTCAAAACTTAGGTGCCTTCTTGGCATGTCGTTTCTAAGACAGTTGACCTAGTGTTGAATTCTTTAGAGTTGTGCATGTGTTGTGAATTCCTTGTTTCCCTTTGCTCTTGTTCATTTGAGAGATTTCCTCCTATCATGATATCTCTATCTTTTGGACCCACAATATTATATTGTTGGAACTATAATATTCTGTTCTAAGTTTCGAGGTTTCCTTTCGCCTCGTGTGCCTCCTTTTCGTTTGTTGGGTACTTCAGAAGTCGTTTCTTCTCTTGGAAGCTACCTCTTGGTTACTATCTTGCAGTGTACGTTGTGTCACTCAAGTAGTATTTACTCCTTTCTTTGGGTTTTAACCCTTGGACTTGAACCTAAGATCCCTGATTGTGCTAGATTCTGGTGTAGTGAATCTTGTACATGAAGCTTACCTTTAAACCAACATCCATCCCTTTGACCCCTGTTGTTAATGTTCACACATTACCTTAGGATGGCTGGTACTACAATTCCAGTCCTCAAGCTTGTGGCCTTTGTCGCGATTGAATTGTGACAATGAAGGACTTCCCCTACCACATGCCATGGCAGATGTTCTCTAATGGAACCAAACAGATCACGACAAGAGTACTCCTCGAGAGTCTCGCATCTACACTCGTGATTCTGCCACACTTTATCCTTTCTCTGCATTGGTTTTTGGAAGATTGTTGACTTATGCATGTAACATCCCAAAAATCATGATTTCAAAGTTTGCACATCATTCATGCATTCATAATCATTTTAGGATCATTTCTTCAAAAACAGAAACTTTGTGATATATTATTTTATGTAAGCAAGGCAATGGCCATATTGCTACCTTCTCATATGAAAAAAATACTTATTTTAATCAGTAAGGATTTGATCATGAACTTGAGTGATGTTTATAGGGTTTGGTCAAGGTTTTCAAAAACAAATTTATGAATTAGAAACCATTCATATACTAATTATAAATATTTAATTAGGGCATGGTTAAATTTCATTTTCAAACCCAACTTGTTTTTAAGTTTGAATAAATGTTTTACACACCCCAGGATACAGGAATCACAATATAAAAGTGTGGATAAAATTTCAATTGAAACAGATTTGAATTGGGCATCTGAATTCAAACCAGAAAATCAAATCAGAAATGGAAAAAGATAAAAGAAATAAACACGGGTCAGCGCCACTCTTTCGGCCAAGAAGAAAAAGCAGCCCACCCGGGGTTTCCCTTCTCCCTCTGTTTCTCACTCAAACCGTGCGCACCCCCTCACTGATGCTCCGACCCCACCATCCACCTCAGCATCATCGTCAATCACGCACCGGAGGAACTGCTCGCCGCTGTCGTTTCCTCCAGAATTCAAATCCTTTGGTTGCGCTTGATTCGCCGAGTAATTCCCCCTCCTTGCTCGGCTACTTAATCCCCACCCCTCGAAAACCGTTTCCCCTCGCTCGACTCACTCACTCCGCCACCAGGCTTCCCCCAATTGCTCTCACACCGCCGTTGTACCGACGAGCTCCGGCGACGAAATTCCGGTGAGCCATACCACCCCCGCCTTTCTGATTCATACGAGCGTGTTCCTTACAACCTTGTGCATCTCCTAAACTCTTTAGTTTGGCCGTGCATGACCCAGAACGCCGTCCCCATCCACCTCCGCAAATGACAGAGCTGATGCTCGACTCCGGCGACACCCTCTGGTAGTTCCTGACCGCCCCTTTCTCTCTTCTGGTTACTCTCATGTTCGCCAGGCCTGTGCACATCTAACGGCACCATTATTTTGGCTAGGCGCGGTCTGTAGCCTCGCCAACGACGACGAACAGCCGTACCTGACGACAGACGCTTCTCCGACGAGCAATGGACGTCGAGTCCGTGCGCCCCTGTCCCTCCTTTGACCACCTTGAGCAGCGCGACGACCCCACGAGATCGGTAAGCCCCTCTGTTTGCTCCCTCGCTTCCCACAACCACCGGACCATCACTGGCCGAGCGCGCCACCGCTCGCCGTTGACTCAGCGCCGCTAGTTCTTGGTCAGGGCAAAGGTGCCCGTTGGATCTGGATCTCACGGCCGCGATTAGTTCTTAGGCGAAGCGGTACAGGCAGATTTGAGCCGTGCGATGCGTTTTAATCCAACGGCCTGCGAGCGTGATCCAGTGCGAAGCGGTATCGACCAATCAGAAAGCAAGCGCGTGGCCTGTGTTTTGATTTAAAATCTGGAATTAGATCTATTAGTTGTTCAAACTTGCAAAATTCATAGCTTTTGATCCACACGTTCAAATTTTGTAAATTTTATATCATTGGAATCAGGAGAAAGAATTCTATCCAATTATGCAATTTGTTTAATAAATTGCATCTGTAAAATGGGTTGTTTTTGCAGAGACATTTCCAAGCTTATTTTGTATATAAAAATTGTATGGAAAATGTTCTAAGGGCCAAATTAATTTTATTTAGTGTACAATTGTTTTGTTTATGATTCAGTACTATTTCACTTGTCTGGTTTGATTTACAAAAATCATCACATGGCATTTGCATTAATTAATATATTTTTGCTTGTATATTTTTGATATGTGAATTTGGTGCTATCATTTTATGTGTAGATTTTGGTGCTAATAGTGATTATGGTTGTGAAGATTATTGCTACTCCCCCAACTACCAAGGCAAGTGGTGCTTCATATTTTTATCCCAATATTTTGACTATGCATTAGAAATATTTTGTATAGGGCTTGCATGAATATTTTGCTAAGTATCTATATGCTATGCTTGGGAAATCCTAGTAGTTGTAGAATTATTAGAACTTTCTCTAAGTTAAGATACTTGCTTTTGCCCTGCTTAGCCTAGCTAGTAGCAACCAAGGGTGGAATATATACATGCTATGGAAAAATATTGCTAAGTCTTTGACTTATGGTTTTTGCTTAATAAAACAACTAAGTGAATGAAACACCTGGGTGGAATGGTAATTGCTTGGTGGTTTTTGGTTGAGTGGTTACACAAGGCCCATTTCTATGGTTTACCTTATGTATCTCACTTGTGTATTTCCACCCAGGAACAAAGGGATTTGAGATGCCAAATCTTATGAAGCTTCTAGTGCAGCCACATGGCATTATGGGCTCTGCCTGGATCATATATGTTGCAATAACTTAGCCAAAAGGACAGTTTCTGGTAGGGTAATGATAGGTTTGCAGCGCGTCCATTCTGGTCTAAGGGAAGGCATCTGAAAGGTCCTGTCTTGGTGAAACCAAGTCTTGTGGGGAAAGTGCACCACCTCTGCAGATGGAAGAAACTAAGTACTTAGCCGTGTCCCCGGTAATGGAAAACTTGAGCATCAAGACATGGAAGCTATCAAGAATCTCCTCATCCCAATTTTCTAAGTTAAAACTTGTGGTTGAACAAGGGTGAAGGTTCACCAATTTCTATTGGTGGTTCCTTGGGAAAGTTTTTGCCAACCAAAAACTTAGTGTTTTCAACTGATAGGTAAAACCTATTTTGAGAAAAGCAAGCCTAAGCTACACTTAGCCAAATTCATGTAGTAACTAGATGCTAATATTCTACTAAGGTATCACTTGTCAATACTATTCCAATGTATTGACCCAATGTGGCTATAACTTGTGATGTTGCAGGTTACTGTGATGATGATTAGGGGTTATGAGTCTACACTCAACATGTTTGCCTATGGCACATGAAGATGAAGGCTTCTATTTATATATTGTTAAGTTAAACTCTTGTACTAGCCTATGGCTACGGAGTTGTAAAAGACTATGTTATCTCTGGAATGACGATGTAATAATGACCTTTGTTTCTGTGTACTTCATCTTAAACTGTGGATTCTAGCAATTGATCTAGGGACTAGCATTGCAATCACAGGGATCTTTACCTTTATAAAGGTGGGATCTTACAGATGGTATCAGAGCACTGTGTTGCCTGTAGGTTTATGACCCTAGGATTGGATTAGAAACCACTAAGGAAAATTTTTCAACAATTTCCACACTTGTCTTTTTCTTCTCGTAAACTTTTCTGATCTTCTTTCTCATCTCTATTTGTAGATGAACTCCATCAACGAAGCCATGAGGAAGGGACCACTCATGACCATGACCTTGGAGTGTGAGACAGAATTCCCCAAGGCCCTCAGGAACCTCATGGTTACCATGGGGATACATGGTGCAGCTGTGTACAAAGGATTCCCCGTGATGGATGAAGGAGTAGAGTACTGGTGGGTGCAACTTCACTTGTACAAAAACAAGGAAGACAACCACAAGGAGTCAGGATTCTGCATGATCACCAACTCAGAAATGCACACAACATTCTTTGACTCTGCAAGAAATGCAGCTTGGAATGCCATCAAGGATCTTGGTGATAGACTCAAGTGCAGAATGCTTAACACCCAAAATGACCTTAGGGAAGAAAAGAAGCATACCCAAGAGTTAGAGGCTATCAACCAACGTTTAAGAGAAGACATCATAGACTTAGCAATGGAGTCATGTGATCAAGATCGACAGATTGCCTCTAGGGATGCCCTGATAGCCAACTTGGCAAGTGAGTGGGGATTGTAATGTACTTTGTTAGTTGGACCACCACACTTATCGTTTTATTTCCAAAAAAATTATCTAAGTTATGTTGAACCTTGATGCTTGTAATGGATTTGTGTATGCCATGACTTGTGTGATTGTTGCAAAAAGATATGCTTGTGATATTTTGTCTTGTGATTTTTCTCCATTGATGTTGATTCTAACTTTCCTCTATCTTATAAAAATAGATGCCTAATGTTATTATCAACACGGCCGAGGAGTTCAAGGGAACTCGTTTTGGCACTCGTCTCATTGAGCTCACTAGCGTGCTCAACCTTCCACTCCCTAGCATCATGACGCTTCCCCTCACCAAATTTGAGAGGAAGGACCTTTGGGGATTTAGAGTCACTCAGCCCGGACGCCAGGCAGAGCCAACCACGGAGACCATCACTTCCAATATGATGCATGAAGACAAGGAGAAAGGCTTAGATATAGTTATGCAGGAGTTACTTGGGCGTTTGGTAGGGAGCCACTCCAGAGAGCTTAGAGGTCTTTACTTTCACCCCTTCGAGAGACGCAACAAGGAGGGTGAGGCTATTGAGTTCGAGGATGCTGCTAGAGAGACGGTGGAGCCGATTCGTCTGTACCTTCAGGACCTAGAGGTTCTTATTAGGCACCTAGATACTGATAGGACCAACGTCATGCTTAGCAATGACGAGCTCTAGGTGCAGCTTCGTGAGAAGGACAAGCTCTTCGCGGAGCAAGACGAGATAGTCAAGGAAATGGAGGCCAAGTTTGAAAGCCAGGACAGGAAATTCAAGAGCCAAGAGAAGAGAGTCCAAGACCGGAACAAGAAGATCCAGGAGATGAAGGAAGAACTGGAGGCCAAGGACTTCGAGCTCGAGCATCAGCAGGGAGTGATCGAGAGACTTCGCTCACAGAAGAGGGTTCTTAGTGCCAAGATAGAGGCCTTGACTACTAATGTTGAGGAATACAAGACCGCTATGGAGAATGCAGGTCTTACACTTGTTGATGTGGAGATTGATGTGGAGGAGTAGTGATGACTACTCAATTATCTTTCATTTACCATGCTTATGTTTATTGAGTCGCAATGACCATCCAACATGTGGGTGGCTTGCTATGGTGTGTTTGTTTTTCCAAACTTGTTGTTTACGTTGTTTGAACCTTATGTTATTTTGATGCTTGATTTGGTGATTGTCTATGTGATGTTTTGTGCATAATAAGCATCTATGGGTATCTCATTCTTCTCTTTATGAAAACCACAGATGCCTCCTCGACGTGCCAACCCCAACCCAAACAACAACAATGTCACCCCCGAGATGCAGCAGCTGATGATAGCACATGCACAGCTAATGCAGATGATGACCACTTTTATGCAGAATCAGAATAACAACAACAACAATAACAACAACAACAACAACAATCCGAACAATCCACCAAGATTTGACATGCTCACCAGATTCCTAAGACCGAGGCCTGCAGAGGTCTCAGGAACCACTGATCCAATGGTGGCCAATGATTTGCTACGTTTGGTGAACAAGGATTTGGTAACTGTCGGCTACACCGATGAGGAGAAGGTCAGGTTTGCAGCACATCTGTTGGAAGGACCAGCAGCTACTTGGTGGGATAACTTCCAGATCACCACTCCCATTGAGAATGTGACATGGGCTATCTTTGAAGATGGATTCTGTACAGCTCACATCTCATCCGGGGTGATGAATTTGAAGAAGAAGGAGTTCCATAACCTGAAACAGTGTCACCGCAGCGTGGCTGAATATATTGAGGAGTTCAACAATCTGGCGCGTTATGCACCGGATGAAGTTGATACCGATGCCAAGAGGAAGGAGAAATTCCTCGAAGGACTGAATGATGAACTGAATCTGCAGCTATCTATTGCCTATGTCCCAACCTACCAATCACTTTGTGACAAGGCTACCATCTTGGAGAACAAGATGAAACAGGTTGAAAGCAGAAAGAGGAAGCACAACTTTGACAAGCACAGCTCGGGATCGTCTCACAAACGTTCCCATTACTATGATAGTGGGAGTTCTGGATCCCACAAACATGGAAAGCACAACAACCACCACAGCCACAACCGCCATCATGACAACAAGCATCACCGTAGTCATGATAATGACAAGTACAAGAACCACAAGAGTGGACACAAGAGTCACTACAGTGGAGGTGGAAGTGGAAGTGGTAGTCAGCCTGCAAAGAGAGATATCAGTTAGGTTGAATGTTTCAAGTGTAAGAAGATGGGGCATTATGCAAATGAGTGCCCAGAAAAGAAAGTTGAAGGAATCACCAAGCCCAACCCTTTCCAGAAGGGACAAGTAAACCACATCAATGTGGAAGAGATTTATGAGGAACCTGATGTTGTGGCTGGTAAGTTCAAACTCAATTCTATTCCAGCACTTGTTCTTATTGATACTGGTGCGTCACGTTCATTCATATCAAAAGAATTTGTTGATAGAAATGGGTTTCCAACTGAAAATATTGGGTGTCCAATAAAAGTTAGTTCTCCCGATGGAGATATGATTGTAAGTCTTGGATGTCGTGATCTAGTGATAGAATTTGGAAAGCATAAGTTTCCAGTTAGTCTGATAATCCTAGATTCCCAAGGACTGGATGTAATTTTGGGAATGGACTGGATGACCAAGTATGAAGGAGTACTAGATTGTGCCAATTGTACTGTCGCACTCACAACCCCGGAAAAGAAATGGATAAGATTCAAGTCTAACTTTCAATCAAAAGGGAGTAAGCTAAATTATCTTAAGGGGGTTAGCATAGACAATGTACCAAATGTGAGAGAATATCCAGATGTGTTTCCAGAGGAATTACCGGGAATGCCACCAGATAGAGATGTGGAGTTTCTGATTGACTTGCTGCCAGGATCAGGACCAATAGCTAAAAGACCTTACAAGATGTCAGTTGATGAGTTGAAAGAACTCAATAAACAACTTGGAGAACAGTTGCGGAAAGGATTTATTCAACCAAGTTCTTCATCTTGGGGAGCACCAGTCTTGTTTGTGGAAAAGAAAGATAGAAGTCAAAGGTTATGCATCGATTATCGTTCACTCAATGAGGTGACTATCAAGAACAAATATCCTTTGCCCAGAATCAGTGACTTGTTTGATCAGTTAGAAGGAGCATGTGTGTTCTCAAAGATTGATCTTCGGTTAGGCTATTTTCAACTTAAGATAAGGGAACAAGACATACCTAAGACAGCTTTCACCACTAGGTATGGATTGTATGAGTACACCGTGATGCCATTTGGTTTAACCAACGCACCAGCTTACTTCATGAATATGATGAACAAGGTGTTCATGGAGTTCCTTGACAAGTTTGTTGTCGTTTTCATCGATGACATTTTGATCTACTCCAAGAGAAAAGAAGAGCATGAAGGACATTTGCGTTTGATACTTGAGAAGCTTAGAGAGCATAAGATGTATGCCAAATTCAGCAAGTGTGAATTCTGGTTGAATGAAGTTGGATTTCTTGGACACATTGTGTCATGAGATGGTGTAGTAGTTGATCCCGCAAAAGTGTCAGCTGTAACTGAATGGGAATCTCCTAAGTCAGTGAAGGAAGTTCGTAGTTTCCTTGGCTTGGCAGGATACTATAGAAGGTTCATTGAAAATTTCTCCAAGGTAGCTAAGCCAATGACGGAGTTACTAAAGAAAGACAAGAAATTTGCTTGGACTGAAGGATGTGAACTCAGCTTCCAAGAATTGAATAAGAGACTAGTGACAGCACCAGTCCTATGTCTGCCATATTTGGAGAAGGATTTCCAAGTGTATTGTGATGCATCCCATCATGGATTAGGTGCAGTTCTGATGCAAGAAGGGAAAGTTGTGGCTTATTCCTCGAGACAACTCAAAACTCATGAGGTGAGTTATCCTACTCATGATTTGGAGTTAGCCTCAGTTGTCCATGCACTCAAAACATGGAGACATTATCTTTTGGGAAAGCGATGTGAAGTGTTCACAGATCACAAAAGTTTGAAGTATATCTTCACTCAGAAGGAAATCAACATGAGACAAAGAAGATGGCTAGAAATCATCAAGGACTATGACTTGAGTTTGCAATACCACCCCGGTAAAGCAAATGTTGTAGCGGATTCACTAAGCCGTAAGGTGTTTGTGAATGGCCTTACTAAGGGAGAGTTGCCAGATGATCTGTGTGCCCAATTTAGAGACCTCAGATTGGAGATTGTGCCTGAGGGACATCTCATGTCATTGGATGTCCAACCCACCTTGTTGGACAAAATCCAGGAAGCCCAAAAGACGGACAAGGAAATTGAAGAGATTAAGGAAAAGATTGGAAAAGGAAAAGCCAAAGGATTCCATGAAGACGAACAGGGTACCTTATGGTATGGAAAACGTATCTGTGTTCCGCAAGATCCGGAGCTTCGGAAACTGATATTACAAGAAGCGCACAACTCACCATATTCCATTCATCCCAGTAACACCAAAATGTACATGGATATGAAGGAAAGATTTTGGTGGAATAATCTCAAGAAGGACATCGCCGAACATATTGCTTTGTGTGATGTATGTAGTAGAGTGAAAGCGGAACATCAGAAACCAGCAGGATTGTTACAACCACTACCTATTCTTGATTGGAAGTGGGACAAGATTGGCATGGATTTCATCACCGGATTGCCAAGGCCCAGGTCAGGATATGACTCTATTTGGGTAGTAGTGGATCGCCTAACTAAAGTGGCTCATTTCATACCCGTGAAGACAACCTATACAAGTGCTAATTTGGCCAAGATTTATATGAATAGGATTGTGTGTCTGCATGGAGTACCCAAGAGTATTGTGTCTGATAGGGGAACTCAATTCACTTCTCATTTTTGGAGGCAACTACATGAGTCATTGGGAACGAGATTAGAATTTAGTACTGCTTTTCATCCCCAGACTGATGGACAGACATAAAGGACCAACCAGATTTTAGAGGATATGTTGAGGGCATGTTCCCTAGACTATGGAGCTAGTTGGGATGAAAGTCTACCTTACGCAGAATTCTCTTATAACAACAACTATCAAGCCAGTATTGAGATGGCACCGTTTGAGTTTCTCTATGGGAGAAAGTGTACTACCCTATTACTATGGAATGGTGTGGGAGAAAGAAACTTGTTCAGGCCAGAACTAATCAAAGAGGCTGAAGAGAAGTTCAAATTAGTAAAGGACAGATTGAAGATAGCACATTCCCGACAGAAGAGCTACGCAGATCCTAAGCGTAGAGAAGTCACCTATGAGGTGGGTGATAGAGCTTATCTTAGAGTATCACCACTTCGTGGAGTGAAGATATTTGGAGTCAAAAGAAAAATTGGCGCCAAGATATGTTGGACCATTCAATATTCTGAGTCGAAAAGGAGAAGTAGCTTATGAGATTGAATTGCCGGAATCATTGTCTGCCGTTCACAATGTGTTTCATGTGAGTCAACTAAAGAAATGCCATCCAGAGATGGAAGATACTTCTTTGAAGGATACTATACCTTTGGAGGAGGTCCAATTGGAAAGTGATCTCACCTATGAGGAAAAACCTATCAAGATTCTTGAGACCGCAGAAAGAGTTACTCGGACAAAGACTATCAAATTCTGCAAAGTTTAGTGGAACCATCATTCCGAAGAAGAAGCAACATGGGAAAGAGAAGATGACCTTCGGAAAGACCACCCTCACCTATTTGCTAGCCAACCCGAATCTCGAGGGCGAGATTCACCTTAAGGGGATTAGATTTGTAACATCCCAAAAATCATGATTTCAAAGTTTGCACATCATTCATGCATTCATAATCATTTTAGGATCATTTCTTCAAAAACAGAAACTTTGTGATCTATTATTTTATGTAAGCAAGGCAATGGCCATATTGCACCTTCTCGTATGAAAAAAATACTTATTTTAATCAGTAAGGATTTTATCATGAACTTGAGTGATGTTTATAGGGTTTGGTCAAGGTTTTCAAAAACAAATTTATGAATTAGAAACCATTCATATACTAATTATAAATATTTAATTAGGGCATGGTTAAATTTCATTTTCAAACCCAACTTGTTTTTAAGTGTGAATAAATGTTTTACACACCCCAGGATACAGGAATCACAATATAAAAGTGTGGAGAAAATTTCAATTGAAATAGATTTGAATTGGGCATTTGAATTCAAACCAGAAAATCAAATCAGAAATGGAAAAAGATAAAAGAAATAAAAACGGGCCGACGCCACTCTTTCAGCCCTGAAGAAAAAGCAGCCCACCCGGGGTTTCCCTTCTCCCCCTATTTCTCACTCAAAATGCGCGCACCCCCTCACTGACGCTCCGACCCCACCATCCACCTCAGCATCATCGTCAATCATGCACTGGAGGAACTGCTCGCCGCTGCCGTTTCCTCCCGAATTCAAATCCTTTGATTTTGCTTGATTCGCGGAGTAATTCCCCCTCCTCGCTCGGCTACTTAATCCCCACCCCTCGACGACCATTTCCCCTCGCTCGACTCACTCACTCAGCCACCAGGCTGCCCCCAATTGCTGTCACACCGCCGCTGTACCGACGAGCTCCGGCGATGAAATTCCGGTGAGCCAGACCACCCCTGCCTTTCTGATTCATACGAGCGTGTTCCTTACAACCTTGTGCATCTCCTGACCTCTTTCGTTTGGCCGCACATGACCCAGGCCGCCGTCCCCGTCCACCTCCGCAAGTGACAGAGCCGCTGCTCGACTCCGGCGACACCCTCTAGTAGTTCCTGACTGCCCCTTTCTCTCTTCTGGTTACTCACATGTTCGCCAGGCCTGTGCACATCTAATGGCACCATTATTTTGGCTAGGCGCGGTCTTTAGCCTCGCCAACGACGACGAACAGTCGTACCTGACGACAGACGCTTCTCCGGCGAGCAATAGACGTCGAGTCCATGCACCCCTGTCCCTCCTTCGACCACCTTGAGCACCGCAACGACCACACGAGCTCGGTAAGCCCCTCTGCTTGCTCCCTCGCTTCCCAGAACCACCGGACCATCACTGGACGAGCGCGCCGCCGCTCGCTGTTGACTCAGCGCCGCCAGTTCTTGGTCAGGGCAAAGGTGCCCGTTGGATCTGGATCTCACGACCGCGATTAGTTCTTAGGCGAAGCGGTACATGCAGATCTGAGCCGTGCGATGCGTTTTAATCCAACGGCCTGCGAGCGTGATCCAGTGCGAAGTGGTATCGACCAATCAGAAAGCGCCGCGTGGCCTGTGTTTTGATTTAAAATCTGGAATTAGATCTATTAGTTGTTCAAACTTGAAAAATTCATAACTTTTGATCCACACGTTCAAATTTTGTAAATTTTATATCATTGGAATCAGGAGAAAGAATTCTATCCAATTATGCACTTTGTTTAATAAATTGCATCTGTAAAATGGGTTGTTTTTGCAGAGACATTTCCAAGCTTATTTTGTATATAAAAATTGTATGTAAAATGTTCTAAGGGCCAAATTAATTTTATTTAGTGTACAATTGTTTTGTTTATGATTCAGTACTATTTCACTTGTCTGGTTTGATTTAGAAAAATCATCACATGGCATTTTCCTGCATTCATATATTTTTGCTTGTATATTTTTGATATGTGAATTTGGTGCTATCATTTTATGTGTAGATTTTGGTGCTAATAGTGATTGTGGTTGTGAATATTGTTGCTACTCCCCCAACTAACAAGGCAAGTGGTGCTTCATATTTTTATCCCAATATTTTGACTATGCATTAGAAATATTTTGTATAGGGCTTGCATGAATATTTTGCTAAGTATCTATATGCTATGCTTGGGAAATCCTAGTAGTTGTAGTATTATTAGAATTTTCTCTAAGTTAAGATACTTGCTATTACCATGCTTATCCTAGCTAGAAGCAACCAAGGGTGGAATATATACATGCTATGGAAAAATATTGCTAAGTCTTTGACTTATGGTTTTTGCTTAATAAAACAACTAAGTGAATGAAACACCTTGGTGGAATGGTAATTGCTTGGTGGTTTTTGGTTGAGTGGTTACACAAGGCCCATTTCTATGGTTTACCTTGTGTATCTCACTTGTGGATTGCCACCCAGGAACAAAGGGATTTGAGATGACAAATGTTAAGAAGCTTCTAGTGCAGCCACATGGCATTATGGGCTCTGCCTGGATCATATAGGTTGCAATAACTTAGCCGAATGGACAGTTGGTGGTAGGGGAATGATAGGTTTGGAGCGCGTCCATTCTGGTCTAAGGGAAGGCATCTGAAAGGTCATGTCTTCGTGAAACCAAGTCTTGTGGGGAAAGTGCACCACCTCTGCAGATGGAAGAAACTAAGTACTTAGTCGTGTCCCCGATAATGGACAACTTGAGCATCAAGACATGGAATCTATCAAGAATCTCCTCATCCCAATTTTCTAAGTTAAAACTTGTGGTTGAACAAGGGTGAAGGTTCACCAATTTCTATTGGTGGTTCCTTGGGGAAGTTTTTGTCAACCAAAAACTTAGTGTTTTCAACTGATAGGTAAAACCTATTTTGAGCAAAGAAAGCCTAAGCTACACTTAGCCAAATTCATGTAGTAACTAGATGCTAATATTCTACTAAGGTATCACTTGCCAATACTATTCCATTGTATTAACCCACTGTGGCTGTAACTTGTGATGTTGCAGGTTACTCTAATGATTATTAGGGGTTATGAGTCTACACTCAACATGCTTGCCTGTGACACATGAAGATGAAGACTTATATTTATATATTGTTAAGTTAAACTCTTGTACTAGCCTATGGCTATGGAGTTGTAAAAGACTATGTTATCTCTGGAATGACGATGTAATAATGACCTTTGTTTCTGTGTACTTCATCTTAAACTGTGGATGCTAGCAATTGATCCAGGTACTAGCATTGCAATCACAGGGATCTTTACCTTTATAAAGGTGGGATCTTACAGTGCATCCACATCTCAGGATTCTATCCTGAGCATGTTTCTTTTCCCTTGTTGTTTCCTAATCTTTGTCTACCAGTTGGTAGCCAAGTAGTTATCTGCATTGGTGTCTTCCGATGCAAGATACTCTTGTGGTCCATCAAGAAAAACCATTTTGGAATGTCTAGGAGAAATAAACTCCAGTACCTCGTCATATCTAGGACCAGGTCAAAGTGTTGTAACCCGCGGATCAAGACGCATTGATTAGCTTCTTTTTGTTCTATCTTGAAGTATCACACTCTTTTATACTAAGAGGTCATGTTGAGTTTCATGAACCCTTAATGAAGTGATGCTCTTACACATCTTTACCCACCCTTCCTCGAGCTTTCACGCTCATGAGTGATGCGTGTGCGTAATAATGTGGCTATCTGAGATTCTTAGCAATTATTATTGTTTAGATCTCCAAGGACATTTTTGTCATTCTTAGCGTGATTGGTTAACCCTGTCACTAAGCATAGGATGATTATTCTACCAAGTCCGTTATCCAGGTGCACTCTCTTCGGTCAAAGAGTTAGGCTTGTGCTGAAGCTCTAAGACTACGTCTTCTTGCCTTACAAAGCAAGTTCCCTCTCGAACTAAGTGACATAGCGGTGGTTCGTGATATTCTGGATGTCTACTAGAAGTATCCCCATGTTGCCACATGACCGTGTTGTCAAGTTCTTGAGCAAGCAAGTTCTCTGAACTGCTCCTTTCTCCAAGGATCTGTACTGGATACCCTTGAACTAGTTGGTTGAGCTTAAACAACAACTTGGAGAGTTGCAATATAGAAGTTATATCCAACTATGTTCTTTATAAAAGGGATGTCTAGTTTTGTTCGTGTTGAAGAAAGATAGTATTTCCTTTGTGGATATATTATTCTTCCAAATCTTTGATTTGATATGGGTTATCGTCAAATAAAACTCAGTTCCAAGGACTATCTTGATGGTGTTTCTACTCGTGATGTTTCACTTGAGTACATCTTCATGTCTTTTGGTCTGACCAATATTTTTGTCTTGTTCACGCAACATATGAGTCCATCTTCTTGGAGTGTCTTGATAAGTTTGTTGTTGAGCCCGTCGATGACATCCTTATCTTCTACATGCTAGATTTGATTCATATGGAACATTTGTCATTAAGGTTGGAATCGAGAACCATCTTTGAGTCATCTCGAAGTATGTGTTCTGGATGTTAGAAGTGACCTTCTCTAGTTCACGTGTAAACATTGAAAGATGTCACCGTAGATTCGAGTAGAGTTAGCTCCGTTTCCTAAACACATGTGTGTTTTATTGTTAGTACTTTATGTATGTGCAGTTGACCTTCGACAAGTTGCTAATGCATAGATCTAGCAACCTAGCTCGTCTTTCGGAGCTTGATATTGTAGTCCCTGTCTTGAGAATCTAGTAACTTTACCTTTGCGGTAAATGTTGCAAACTTTCTATTCAGACATGCTGAGTCTGAAGTATCATACCACTTAATCAAATCTGAATCCCAAGCAGATACGATGGTTTGTGTTCCTCAAGGTTTTGACATAGGTCTCTTTGAAGTCTGGCAAGATTGATGTAATGGTTGACACACTTAGCCGGAAAGACCTTCTGTCATATTCTCTTGATTCAACAATATCACCCACTCTTCATAAGGCTTCTTCTATAATTTATTATAGGAGTTGTTCTTATGGTTCTTTTGTACCCGAAGTCCGACCTTTACTTGATGCTTCGTACCTCGAACATCAAGGAGAACATTTAAATTAGTGTTGTTAAATGTCTCTCGGTCGGTCCTCCAGACCCTCTTATGTTGGCAAGCGTCTTGTTGTGCCAAGTACTTGCATTCTGAGAATGAAGTTTCTTTCTTCTCGAGTTATCAGGAATCTTCTTAACTATTCATCTCAGAGGTGAAAAGTGATATCATAATCTTTGGTAAAGATTTTGATAAGACCTGGATGAATAAAGAGTTTCATTTGTTCTCTTAACCATGTTTTAAGAGTGAATATGATTTTGGTAATCAAAAGTCCCTCTTGGTACATGTTCTTTGTGATTCATACGAGTCCTCTCCACCAAAACACCTTTCCGTCTTAAGCCTTCTGTTGGCTGAAAGAGTGACTCTTCTGTGTCAAAAGTAGTTCAACAGCTTGGTTTTGTTGATCCACATCTCTACAACCTGAAATCTCTACTTAAGTCATTTAGTAGAGGTTCCCTATCGAAGTCTGTGGTCATGTTCTTTCCGTCGAAACCTTCCTCTTCAGAAGCTTAAACCCTTCTGAGCTCATGGTCTCAATCCTTATGAAGACCATCTGTTTAACAACTTCAAACCTTCTCCTCTTGTTTCCTCCGCTACCTTGATGTGTTTCATGTTCGTCATCTCAGAGTTGTTTTTGAACACTCCATCCATGAGTTGACCATGAGATACTCTGTGTGTTGTTTAGTGTGCTTCCCTCTTATCTTTAGAGTGACCCTGTTTCTTTCTCTCTCTATCTCTTTTCCTACCTTTGGAATCTCGGGACGAGATTCTCGTAAAGGGGATAGAGCTGTAACACCCCAGTTTTACTTAATCAATATTATGGTTAGTTTTGTGCATCATGAGCATCATCATTTAAATTGTGCATTGGATAAAACAAATCAAACCCTAAAACCCTAATATTCCCCCTCTCTTTGAAGCATTCAAAATGGTTTGAAATATTTTGAAAAGTATCAAAATAGCTAGAGCCCAATCTGAATAAAAGGATCCTTACAATATTTTCTATATATTTGTAAACCTCCTGGTATTTTTGAACTCCTCAAAACAGATTCAAAATTGAAATTACAAAGAGAAAACAAATATCAGAAAAAGGAAAAGATTTGCTAAAAAGGAGAGAAGCAGCTAGGCCCAGTCCAGTTCGTTCCCTTCCTCTCTCCTCTTCCCTCTCCCGCGGGCAACCCCGGCCAAAGAAGCCCACCTCCCGGTCCAGTACTGCTTAAACGCTTCTTTCCTTTCTTCTTCCTCGACGACAGAAGGACGCCGGCAACCAGAGCTGCTGCGTGGCGATGCCGACGCTGTTCCCGCCTCTCCGTGATCCCTGCCGCGAGGAGATTCGCGCTACCGACACGTCTGATGCCTATAAGAACCCTCCCCGCCGCTCGGATGAACCCTAACCCCCTACTTTCCCCATTTCTCTTCTCCGGCCAGAACCGATCCCTCAGGTACCTCGCTGCCCCGCCGTTCCTGAGCTCCCGACGCTGCTACGAGGTCGCCATCGTGACCGCCGTGTTCTCCTCGGTCTTTTCCTCCAACCGTGCGAGCCGAGGAAGCCCTAGGCCACCGAATAGCCATCTCCATTCCGATGCCGGCCACCGTCGATTCCATCATCTCCAGCCTCCTCCAGGTCCTTCTTCACCCACATAGAGTTCCCAGTGAGCCTGTCGTGCCCCAGCACCTCCCCTTTCTTCCCCTCACTCTCTGTATCGCCGCCGCGCCATGCACCTGCAAGCTTCGCCGCTGGCCACCGTCACGGCTCCTGTTCCGGCGACCAAGAAGTGGTGGCGCCACCACTATCCTGCTCGCCATGGACTCCTGCGCCGAACAAGACCAGCCACCAAGCCCCGCACGCAAGGAATCGGGAGATCCTTGCTTGATCTGCGAGTTTGGCCTCTACTGACGTCAGGATGACGCCAGCATTGCGTCATAATCCATTTTATTTTATTTAAACTCATTTGTGTAATTATTTTCTAGAAATAATATTAATATCCCATGGGGCCCACTTGTCAGTGGCTGAGGTTAGCCTTAGCCCCGGTGAGAAAAGCCCCAGACCCTATGGTGACATCAGCCTGAGGTCATAAATGTTTTAAAATTGATTAAATAAATTCCAGAAAATGATTTAATATTGTAAAATCAATAACTTATTATTTATAAGTCAGAAAAATACAAATAATATATCAAAATGTTCAAAAAAATGAAACCTACCTCTTTAATCTATAATCATGCATTGTTAAGCAACTTAAATGACAAGTTTGATTAGAAGAACATAGTAACCCCTCACAGGTGATTCCGGAGTTTTCCCCGAGTTAGGGTTTGCACTCCTCGGAACCCCGATTAAACTACCGAGCATGTTTTAGGGTTTCAATTCAATGCAACTCAACTTGTCATATCATCATTCTTGTTTGAGCATTGCATCGATGCCATGTGTTGAATGTTTTCCCTTTCTTTCCGGTGATTTGGTTCTTCTCGGTAGAATACGATATCGAGATCGAGATCGAAGCCCGAGGACAACACCATCGAAGATCGAATATCGATGAACAATACTTGACCAATTATAACAAGTCAAGTACAAGGCTCCCGAAGATCTGCTTATCTGCTATCAACTGGCAAAGGAAAGCATAGCCCCACCATGATATAATCCTATGATTTCGAAAGCATTTCAATTCTTGCCATGATGCATACGATTCTACTGTGGTCTTTTATCGATAGATAGAGTATCCTAGCTATTTCATACTCCCTTTGAGCTTATATTACCTGGTCCACTGCTCCCAGCATAACTAGGTTTGGCGTGTGTGCACTGCTAGAGCTTATATCTGTGTTCTGCTTAGCCATGCATAGCTGTTGAGTCTGGTTCATCCAGATGATGTATCAGATGCAGATAATCTAGTATGACAGGAGAACATGGTAAGATGAGATCAGTGATATGAGATTAAACATGATAAGGCTTGTATGGGAGGCCACGGTGGGATGTGGTTTTTCTAGTCTCATGCTCGCCACCCCTAGGACCCTGGGTTCTTTCCTCTTGAACCAAGACGAGCATACAACCACACGGGGTAAATGGGGACCCCATGATTGACTAACTTGCCTAGTAGATTCCATGAGTCACATAGTTTGGGCGTTCCATTCGACATACGCATTGAAAACGTTTTCGAAAGAAGGAGGTGAAGGAGGTGCATTCATAACAGGTAGGGAAGCGTGGCCGCGGTTGCTTGGGGTTGATGGCGCCCCTGGTAAACCAACCTCGCCTCACATCTTTAAGTACCGACTTTGGGATTTGACCCGTTACGGTGGAACAATACTTATTGCATGACTCATGGTCTCGGCGAAAAGCAAGGTAAAGGTCGTGTCCAACCACACCCTCTGTCAGCACACCAAGGAAGTGTGTCAAGTGGCAATAAGAGTCGATTGGTACGTGTGGGTAAAGTTGTACACCCCTGCAGGGTAATAATATTTCGGAAAGCCGTGTCCACGGTTATGGACGACTTGGGAACGGATTGGAGATCATAGAGAACATGAACCTAATCGTAAAACTTGGCAACTAATGTTTGTTGGATGCTTCCTCATGGGTACGAGGGGGTGATCCTAGTTCAGATGATGATGATTCAGTGGATATCAAAAGACGATGATCAATATTTCAGAGATGTCGCTCTCTTATCCCCTTTTAAAATACTCTGATTAGATGATCTTCTTCTCCCTCTTGTTTTATAAACAAAATTGGCTTTATGCAAAACAAATCCACCAGCCATAAGTCTTGCGGAGTACACCTTGTACTCACCCTTGCTTTGTTGATACTTTTGGCAGAGTAAGTGTTCACCTGAAGACGAGTTCCATATTGCATCGACATCGACGAGTAGCTTAGGGTTCTCGGCCGGCAGCCTGGAATCTATGGGCTGGGACGTCATCGTTATGCTTCAAGCCTCTTAGGCCATTTGTTAAGTTTTCTATACTTAATAGCATAATTTTCCTTCCGTTGTTTGATGTTTGCGGTCAGTGACCTTTGCTTGTAATAATTTGGTTCTCTGCTCAGCTATGAGCTTGCTGTAATAAATTTTGTGTCTTAGGGTCACTGCCGTGTTACCGATTCTTCACTGGATATTCTCGAGCTCAAGGTTAAGCTTATTTCAGACGGAGGTCTCGGATTTGTTTAGCCCTGATCCCGGGGGTGTCACAGAATATTCCGTTATATGTTTTAGTGCGATAACTCTTTGTTATGATGCAATATATTATTGGTTACTAATAAAAATATTTTTCTTATATACAGAGTTATGACACCAAAGTTTCCAAAATAGACTTTGGTAAGGAAAGAGGAGACTCTTGATGATTATCAAGGATCATTCACATACCAACTTTTCAACTTTAAAAAAAAATAGTTGTCCAACTAGAATTCCAGTGAACACCATAACCTATTATGATGGTCGAATGTTATCCAAGTATCGTGTGAATATCCAACTCCCAGAGGAGCTTGGATTATATCACGGTCTACCTATAGTTGAAGGTCGAAATCACTTAGCAGCATATCATGTTGCTATTGTGGAGGCGATAGCTAATATCCGGGAGCATAAAGCCAAGGAGTTGGAAGGTAGCACATTTTCTGTAATTCCTCATGATTCTATAGACTCGGAGCCTATACCGGATCATCTTACTTTGGTTATGAAGCATCCTAAGTTAGCTTCCAAGTTTATGGATAGATACCGAACACTCGTTGTGTCTTTTTATAAGACACATCAAGTTATTGTCGAAGATAAAAATGATATGTTAGAGGATCTAACTGATCCGAAAAGGAGGAAGCAGTTAGCATTTCAGTTGGAAGAGACCTAGAATAAGTTCATGGAAGAGATGCTGGGACGAGCTGGGAATCAGGGAGCACCTGAAGGTGGAGGAGTGAGTCTTTCTGACTTCCAGAATGCAAGGCCGTTACCTTTTGCATCAGCTCCTGAACCAATGGATGCAGAAGATTGGCTAGCAGATACAGAAACAAAGCTGAAGACTGTAGGTTGCAATGATGAAGAGAAACTGAGGTATGCAACTCATCTTCTGACTGGACATGTAGCATCATGGTGGGAAAATCAGTTAGCCATGCAACAGCTAGGAAGGGGGTACGCTTGGGAGGAGTTCAAGCAGAGATTTCGTGAATATCATGTTCCAGAAAGTGTTATGGAGTTGAAGCGGAGAGAATTTGAGGAGCTTCAACAGGGATATACTAGTGTCATGAAGTATATCCGGGAGTTTAGCCAACTGTCTCGTTATGTTGAGGAAGATGTTAACACAAAAGAGAAGCGGAAGAAGCGTTTCCTGCGTTGGTTAAATCCATTTGTGAGGATGCAGTTAAGGTTGGCTAATAAGCAAACTTATCAGCACTTGCTAGGTGCAGCTATCACTTTTGAAGATGACTACAAGAATGTCCAAGAGGATAGGAGGAAGAGAGCTAAGAAGGAAACCAAGAGAATTAAGAGGATTCCGAAGAACATGGATATAATGAACTTGCTGGGTAACGCTGTTAGTCATCCTTTTCTTTGATCCCTTGCTTAGACTCTGAGGATTCCGAAGACACGCCAATGTATGCAGCCGAATGCCAAGAAGATGTGTTCTACGAGGAACCTGACCTGTCAGGAGGTGTTGAAGGAGTGGATTACGAAATCCGATATGGTGTCGATGACAACGAGTCAAACTAAGTACCCTAGTTAGTAGTAAGCGACATAGCCGAACAGCATGAACCATATAGAATAAGCTGCTGAGCCCAACTCCTAGTTGGAGTTGCTACTTTTAAATTCCGCTGAAACACTTTATATTTTGGTTTGTAAGTTGAATCTTTTCGAAGTCTTGAACTTCTGGTATTGTAATAATAATAATGTCTGAATGTCTGAAATATGGACCCACAATGTTTCTGTTGTACCACTCTGAGGGATGTGATATTTACAGAACGGTGTTCTATGGATGTCATGTCAACGACTATAATGTACTACACATGCATTGATATGCTGGGTCACCGCAATCAATGGCGACCCCTACCATCGATTTTAATGCGTTCCTAGAGAAAGAAAAGTTGAAAACAATGGAAGCAACTTCGCGGATTGGTTCCGCAATTTGAGGATTGTCCTCAATGCTGGTAATTTCACCGATGTGCTGGATGCACCACTGGGTGACCCACCTGTTGCTGATGCTACCAATGAGGTAAAGAATGTTTTCCTCGCTTGGAAGAATCGGTACTCCACAGTTCAATGTGCTATCTTGTTGTAACATCCCTATATTAGAGCTTAGAAATAAGCTGAACCCAGATGTGTGCATTGCATTCATGCATAAAAAATCCGAATAATTTTTGCGCTTTTGAACAAAACTTGTCAAAGTGATTGAAGCTTCTCTCAACTGGATGGAATTGAAGTAGATCATCAAGTTGAATGCTATAAGTTTCAATATGACCTTTGCTAAAACCTTATTTGGGTAAACATGATTTGATCTAAGGGTAGATCAAATATAATAAAAATTAAACCATTACACATTTACTGATTGTAATTGGATCCCTAGGTGATCACATGTTGGAGATATGCCCTAGAGGCAATAATAAATGTAGTTATTATTATATCTTTGTGTTTATGATAAATGTTTGCATTCATGCTATAACAGTATTAACAAGGAAACATTAATACTTGTGTGATTTGTAAACTAAACTAGAGTCCCTAGTAAAGCCTCTTCATAATACTAGCTTGTTGGTTAATAGATGATTGTGGTTTCCCTATCATGAACATTGAGATGTTATTAACAACAAGATCATATCATTAGGAGAATGGTATGATGGACATACTCCTATAGATAAGCGTAGCATAAAGATCAAGTCATTTTAATAGTTTAATTGCTATAACCTTTCTGATACATAGTAACCTAATTCCTTTGACCATGAGATCATGCTAATCACCATCACCGGAAGGATGCTTTGATGACATCAAACATCACACCGTAACTGGGTGGCTATAAAGGTGGCGTTGAGTGTTCGGAAAGTATGTGTTGAGGCACATGGATCAAGAGTGGGATTTGTCCATCCATATGACGGATAGATAATACTCTAGGTCCTCTCGGTGGAATGTCATCCAATTAGCTTGCAAGCATGTGACTGGCTCATAAGGGATCACATATCACGGGAACGAGAAAAGAGTACTTATCGGTAACGAGGTTAAACTAGGTATACAGAGACACCGACGATCAAACCTCGGATAAGTAAATTATCGCGAGACAAAGGGAAATTGGTATCATATGTAAGTGATTCATTCGATCACAAAGTAATCGTAGAAATATGTGGGAGCCATATGAATTTCCAGATTCCTCTATTGGTTATTGTTCGGAGAAGTGTCTCGATCATGTCCGCATAATTCACGAAACGTAGGGAGACACACTTAAGGATTCGATGTTGTTGAGTAGTTATGGAATGATGAGTAAGAGACCGAATGTTGTTCGGAGTCTCGGATGGGATCCGGGATATCACGAGGAGATCCGGAATGGTCCGGAGAATAGGATTCATATAAGGAAAGTCATGTTTCGGAGGTGGGGAATGATTCCGGTGTTTTCATCGGGAATGTTCTAGAAGGGTCCGGAAGGTCCGGCACTCCGGAGGGGAAGGGTACATGAATGTGTCATGAGAATGTGGAATGGTTGCATCATGTACTAGGTATCATGGCTGAGTAAAATAAAGGGATAAATCAAATCCTAGTTTGAAAAGTCAAACGCCAATTTGAAAAGTCAAACGGCAGTTTTGCTTGGTGGAGGGAGAGTAGGAAACCTACTTGGGGAGGACTTCCTCTCCCTCCACTCGCCGAGTTGGGGTGAACCCTAAACCCTATCCGCCGTCTAGCTTCTCCCCTTGGTGCCTCTAAACCCTAGATCGCCAAGGCCTCTCTCATAGTCCACCATACTCGCTCTGGCTTAAGGCGAAGCCCTGCGAGATCTCCCCTCTACTTCCGGTACCACGCCGTCGTGCTGCCGGAATCGCGAGGAGAGTGCTACAACCTCCGTGCCTGCTGGAACAAGGGAGATGAAGGTATTCATCGAGTACCGAACGTGTGACCGACTACGGAAGCGCTGCCAGAACGCAGCGCCGGAAGGATCGTCTACACGATCTTGAGATCGGCAAGAGTACGACTACATCACCCACGAGAATCTTCTCTCGTTAACCGCTTTGGAATCTTTGATGGTGGGTTCCTCTATCGACTCGTTGCTACAATCTAGTAGATAGATCTTGGCTTGTTTGTTTGCATGCGATAGAAATTTTTTGTTTTCCATGCTATGAACCCCTACATCACATCCTAGTATTCATTACAATAACTCATGAATACCAAGTAACAAGAATGTAATAACTAACTATTGACCTATTCAATCCTTATATATTTCTACCATGAGAAACATGGTAACATTTCACCCAAACTCTTTAGTTAGGAAGGAAACTAAGCCAAGACCATTCACCACATATCTTTCTTTCCATATCAATCTTTATCATCTCCATTAAACCCTATTCTCATATCTGTGATCATCAAAGTTGTGTAATCAACTATTGATTCACCAAGTCTTAACCCATTAATTATTAATCTATCAACTCTTGTCTATATCAAAGCATTCACTTAAGGCCTATAAAGAAAATAGTAAGAAGAGGTAAGTAGAAATGCTAGTTTTGGATATCATCTATAGGATGGGAGTGATTTAAGGGAATCTAATCAATATAGTAAATGAAGGAGTTAACTCACTACTTAATAAATAGAAGAGTTATATGGAAGATCTAATTATATGGTAACAAATAGGATTATAAGGATGAACATTGAAGATAGAGACCAAAGAGTAATCCTATGGGACTAAGTAGGTATAGTCCATGAATAACATTCCCTAATCCACTAGAGATATTAAGAAGAGAATTTCAATATAACTGTAATGTTGTATTGATGAAGCCTTGATTAGCTAATCGGAAACCTAAACCATAATGGATCAAAGGATTATAATGATCATGCTTTAGTCACCAAGATTGAATATTTATATCCAGTATAAGTGACATTGGTGGATAAAACATGATTGAACTCTAATATAAGGTATTGGAGTCAAGTAGAGATAAGATAGTATGATTAGGATGATGTTAGAGCAGCATGGAATTATAGAGTTAGTATTTTCCTCTTGGAACTATTAAACACTTGAGGTGAAGAAGGACTTAATATATATAGATAATTATAAATGAATGTATAGAGTAATGTTAATGATGGATAATAAAGGAAGGGTACAAATAGAGGCAATTGTAACCATCTGTTGGATTGGATATTGTTAGTAGTAGAACAGTTTGATAACCAAGTATAGATTTAGAAGAATAAAAGGTGGATAAGAATATTCTTGTGAAGTAAAGTTCATCGGGTTAGCACATGATGATGGATATGAAGGAGTAGTATATCTAGGAAAGGAATTCTTTAAGTAGAAGTCAAGAATTCTGAATTATGGAAGATAGGAATTCTTGGTAAACACTAAACCCTAAATCCATAATCAATCTTAACATCCATCTCATCTGTTGGATAAATCATTTTATTTCTACAGTGCTTCATAGGAATATTTCCTATAGCAAATCATTTAAGCACATCTCTGTCATTTCCAATTATCATAACCATAGGTGTTTAGGAGTTATTTTTACCAATTCTTTTCCATAAGAAATTCCAGATAATAACTTTCTATTTTAAAAGGTGATATCATTTAAGATCACAAACATAAAGACAATATGTTTAGCTATTAATATTTACTCATATCAACAAAAGAATATAAATGTAGTAAGAACCCTAAACCCTAGGGTAAGCATTTTCAATTCAAACCTTAACTCCTATATTAGTTATAATAAAATGTATACATGGCTATTTCCTAAAATTATGGGAATAATATTAACCATATTAATTCCCTAGAACTCTACTTATCATACAAAAATGAAAGATCACCACATAAAAATTCCTTTAATAATATAAGTCAATGAGAATAAAATCCCATAAGTTAAAAGTAATGCATTCCTTAATAAGTTTATGATTATAAGATAAATTAAAAATTCATAACAAAAGCTCTTACTAATAATAAAAAGAAAGAAATATTATAATATAAATCCATGGTTTACTCTAGACAGAAAAGAAAGAAATATAACATTATTGAATAAAAGCTCACAAAATGATAGTAAATACCTTTTAATATAGTTACAATTACAATTATTTAGCAAATAAATCCCATAAAGAAAATTCAAATCAAAGATGCAAATTCAAATCTGAAAAAAAAAACAGAATATAGAAAAGGGAAAGAACCAGGAAAAAAATTGAAGAAGATCAAATCTGGCCCATGGCCCAACTTCCTTCCCTTTATCCACTGCTCACGAGCAGCCCACATGCAGACTACATTGGCCCAACATCAAGCCCAGCTTGTCACCACAGCGACTGACGAGTGCGCCAGCGAGAGGACTGTGGGTCGAGAGAGGAAACATTCCAGGGGGTTTTCCACAAAATATTCATCGTCGTCTTCCTCACCTACTAGAAGCACCTCGGTGGCCGCTTCTTCGCCGACCGTCGTCGCCGCGTTGCCCGCAAACGCCAAGATCTGTGTCGCCGCTGTTGTTGCCTATATGAATGTAGCATCCCATTTGTCTAACAACTGTAATGCTACTTGGTTTAGTAATATAATGGCTACTTCCTACATATAATTGTTGCATCATCATCATATCATGCTCATGTCATGATGCCACCTTGCATTTGAGCATCATACAAAAACCCTTGGTGTTTTGGTTCTTATCTCATATGTATTATTATCTGTATTTGCCTCTTTATATTGTATTTGGTTCTTGATATATTGTTTAAATGCCCAAGTTGAGTTGGGGGCATATCTTTTATTCAACTCCACCACCTTCTTTCACCACCTTACAATTCCACCACCCCATTATCCATGAGCTTGTAATTATTTTTATTTTGGTGTTTAATCTAGCTCATGAGAGATAGGGTGGGTCCAATCCTACAAGTCCTTTTGCTTGACCCTTACTCCAACTTTGGAGGATGCAAATAAATAAATGCCATGAGATATTATTTTGTTTTCACAAGATAAAACCTAGCATTTAATGCATTTGCATGGGCCATGCAACCATCACCAACTTTGGTCATATTTTGGTTTTATTTGAATTCTTGAGTGGTTCATCTCTTTCTCTATCCCTTCTTTTGGGCTTGATCTATTTTGATCTTGCTTAAACCTCCTCACCATATTTATCTACCCCGTCACCACCTTTTCTTCTTTTCTCTCTTTTGGCTATCTTGTTTGAGCTTGTGTTGATCATGCTTGATCTAGTCAAAAGGCACCACTCCATCTATCTCTCTCTCTTACCCTCTAGCTAAGATCCTACCCTATCACCATACCCCCATCTAACCCTAACCCTCACATCCCCCTCTCACCTAAACCCTAAGTCTACCCCCTCTTTCTACAAACCCTAAACCGAAGCTACCAACCTAACCCGAGCCTCACCTCTCCTCTCTCTCTAACATGCAGGCCCCACCTAGCCTTCCTCTCTCTCTCTCCACCCAACCCTAAGACTAACCCTAACCCGAGCCTCCATCTAAACCCTAACCCGAGCCTAGCTCTACCCCTTTTTCCCTCCTCTCCTCTATCCCTGCCATGAGGGCCCCCAGCCGAGCCTTCCCTCTGCTGGCCCCTCTTGGCAGCCTCCATCTCTCCATGCCTAGCTACCCCCTGCCCCTGCCCGATCACGTGAGGGAGGACAAAGGTGGCACCGAGGCCACCTTTATCCTCACCACCTCCACCACGCCATCTGCCTCCCTCCCTCCGTCCTTATCTACCCCTCGGCCTTTCCCTGTATCCCCAGATCCACCTGGGCCCAGCCCCCTCTCTTCCTCTACCACCGATCACCACCGTCGCCGGCCAACCTTTCGGCCTCCACCATCCCCGACGATCCAGGAGGCGCAGGCGGGAGGAAGCTTGTCGGCAAGGTCGAGGAGGCCCTCCGCATCGCCCCTGTACCCGCCGACGTAGAGGAAGAGGACCAGCAGCCCCAGGCCGACGCCGCCCCGACGCGAAACCCTAGCTCTCCGGCCGCCAGCATCGTCGTTGATCCTCTGCGCCCCGGCCTGTACCGACCACACCAACACAACCGCGGTAAGCAGCACTCCCTCCCTGACAACCTCCGCCTCGCCATCGCCGTCCAGATCCGCCGGTGGTTCCGTCGAGCACGCTGCGTGCGCCGGCGGCGCTGCCATCTGCTCCGCGCCGCGCCTCGCAGAATCCTACCTAGGCCCCATCCCTCAACTTGTCACAAGCCCCACACCACCGCAGTGGTTCTGCCCTCTGCGCGCGCGCCCGCGTCGCGGGTTCGACCCCCTGCCTCGCCGCGCCGTGCGCGGGCGTTCCTCTGGCCGCGCGGAAGAAGCACAGTGCACGCGTCGCACTTTTGCAGATAACCCCCCACCTTTTATTTTGCACCAACCCGCACTCCCTCTAGGCCCACATGTCTGTCTCGCTGGCGATTTTGCAAAAAGGATCCCGTAGTTTTGATCAACCAACCCGCGGTCCACCTCTCTCGGTACACGTGTGCGGCGTCCAGTCAGCAGTGGCCCACCTGTCTGCGTCAGCGGCTGGCTCTGCCTGGGTGCAAAAAGCGTTTCTCTTTCCTGTTTCAAATCAAACTATTCAAAATAAATTCAAATTCAAATTTCAATTCTGTTTTTAAATAACTTTTAAAATATAAAACTAAATAATACATATAATATATGTTTTTGAATCAGAAAAATGTGAGGATTTCAAATATGCTATTCAAATTACATTTTGCACATTTAAGAATTCCAAGTTGAGTAAAATTACATAAAATGCCCCTGGACTTAATTAATTAATAACTTTTGTTTTATAACTCCGAATTTAACAAATGATATGTCTAAAATGATTAGCTCGACGAAACCTTTCTGTTTATGCATTCCATGTTCTGTTTTGCAGCATGCATCATATAAATATAATGTAAACAGCAACTAATATGAGGATAAAATGGGGCCAAAACCAATAAAATGTTTATTTCTTGTATTCTACACCTCACCCATGCCATGCTACATTATTGCCATGCAACTTGTGCATCATTCATCATGGCATGATTGTTTGCTTGACGCATTTATTCCTATGCTTGTGCACTTTATTTATGTTGGCCCTTGTTTGTTTGGTTCTTCTTCGAATAGACGCTGAGCTGGGGATATATCAAGAGAACCAGGAGCACTACCCAGATCCTTCTCACGCTTCAACTGAGCTGCCAGGCAAGCACTACCACATGCTTGCATACATACAGTACCTATTGCCTCTATCTTACTCTTGCATCATTGAGTCGCGATTGCATTAAATTGAATCCCAAGTATTGCATCGCCTTTACTTTTAAACCCCACCAAGCTTGTTCCTCCATCCCATGAGCCATTACTACAGGAGTTGTTTGAGCCATGCGAGTCGTAGAACAGCATGTGTAGGGTATGTGAGAGTCTGATGGATAACGAGGTACCTAAACAACTTAACCTGAGTAGTAATGGGATAACTAATGAAAGTGGCACCGGTGAGCAATATCTGCTATTTGGTTTTTCCTGCTCACTTGTGTCCCGTAGGACCCCGAGTACTTGATTCCTGTTCCTTGATTATTCGCGCTATCCACATCCGGGAGGCTTATGGGACCCCCCTGAGCCAGAGCTTGATTCATTCTTATTTCTTGGGGCCACAAACTAGTTTGAGGTTTTATTTACTATCCTGTACTTATGCCATGCTTTAATGCTTTATTACGATTGTGCGAGAAGCACCTATACTGTTTAGGTAAGCGGAGTGTTTTCGCGGTATCGACAAGCCCAGTCACATTTTCGGGTTCCCAGTCGTTTACAGCCACTGGCGCAAACCTTGAGTCTGTCTCGGAGTCAGCTAACTTCGTTGCGGGTGTACTCAATGGGGTGGCCCCCTGAAATATTTCTGAATCCTGTGATTGCTTTGTCGTGAAGGCCTCGTTGGGTTTTGATTTGGTTTTTCCGAGGTTGATCGAGTGTGTGTTGCTATTTGTGCACCCCTGCAGGGTAAAACATTCTGAAAGCCGTGTCCGCGGTTATGGACGACTTGGAGCACAGTTTCTCGATCATAGACAAGCATAACTAAAGTACCGCTTTAATTTGACTAAGTAACTGACTAGTAATTAGCGCAACACTCATGGAATGGTTAATAAAATTGCCAACGGATGGGGGGTTGTTCGTCCGCTTCCTCGTTGGTAAGCGAGGAGGAGGATGGATCTGATGATATTACTGTTATAACTATTGTCATTGATTCACGGACATCCATCTATCATTGGTTATGCGGATGGTTAGCGAGTATCTATAGAATTGTTAGGGTTTATCTTTTGCTGCAATTGCGTCACCCCAGGTTGTGTCCCCTTTAGAGGCATAAAGACATGCTGAGTACCCCTAGGGTCTCACACGATAAATTATTTGATTCAGATGAACAGGTACACTCACAAGATGGATACTGGGTGGAGGAGGCGGATGATGTGGGAAACGATCGTTCGGTGTAGAGATTCCGGGATCGGGGATCCATGAGATCTGTGGGCGGGATGTGCTTATTTATGGGGCATCTTATGCCGATTTGCTTCTTATCCGTACTCGTATCTTGTTTGCCGCTTCCGCCTGATACTCTGATGTTTGATGTATGAGGAGATATCCTAAACTATTATATCTATCTAGGACATTTGAATCTTGCCGTATGGCGTTGCTATATTTCCTTTCTTTTTAGATGGAATGGCTCTGATGTACTATTGTATGGTAGCTTGCATACATACTCATTTGTGTATGTAGTTGATCCCTTCGCCTGCCGATTATGCCGCCCGTTGTAACACCCTCAGAATCGGCCCTATGCAAGTTTTAGCGAAACTCGCCAAACCCGCATAGAAACGATTCGAAGGTGCCCACCAGGCACTTTCGTGCGGGTGGAAAACGAAGTAATAACATTACACAACAGTCCTCGATGGGACCCACAGAACAAATATATATATACAACAGCGACTCAATGAGTCAAGAATACAGATATACAGAACAAAGATCCAAATCACCTTGAAAACAACAGAGCGTCCAGCTACGGACAAGATGCAAATGGGGCTAAGAGCCCTGAAGAATATCCAATGGCGTCCATAACCCTTCCCAGGCCAAGCCGGAAGGGTAACCCTGCTAACGACGTCGATCTCAAAACCTGCTTAAACAAAAGGGGTGCCGACAAAGGGCAAAGGAAAAAGAGGAGCGTCAGTACTGAGGCCAGTACACGGCGAGGCTAGAATTCGGCGGTCCTCGCCTACATAGGTATGGTGGGCTGAGCGGCAGCAGCAGCATGCACTAAACAACCTATAGAGACTCGATACAACTGGCGGCTATCAGAGAGGGGTAAGGAAGACCTATTCGGAATCAACCTGATACTAACACCAACCAATCCCATCCTGGTATTCCCCCTCGAAACCAAACGAGGAAGTCAACCGAGGAACTCACACAGTTGGCAGTTTTATTTATTCGGTTATCGTTGCAGCAATTACTAGTCAGGTATAGATAATCATCCTGATAAAATAAGCAGTGGGCCGTTTTAGTTAACCATTCCGTTGTAGTTGCAACACTTACTAGTCAGATACAAATAGCATGAGATATCCCAAAACCCAGCAGTTGTTGGTACTTTTATTTAGCCATTCCGTTGTGGTGAAGCTGATTACTAGTCATATCGGATACAAGTCAAATTAGAACAGTAAACTTTAGTTATAGTTGTCTATGATCAAGCACTGTGCTCCAAGTCGTCCATAACCGCGGACACGGCTTATCGAAAAGATTAAACCCTGCAGGGGTGCACCAAAGTATCCACAAGCACTTCGACCCTTTTTGCCAGATCAGTTAACATACACCCATCGATATGTCGGCGGGGCCTAAGTCACGACGTTCCCAGACTCAAAGCAAGCACGGGGGGCCACCCCACTAAGTACACCCGCAACAAAGTCGGCCGGTATCCGACACGGACTCAGGGTTTGGGACAGTGGCTGTAAACGACAGCAAATCCCAAAACTGGGACTGTCGATACCGCGAAAACACTCCGCTTCCAAAACAGTACAGCGTGCTCCTCACACAATCGTAAATAAAGCAGTAAAGCATGGCATAGGTACAGGATAGTAAATAAAACCTCAAACTAGTTGTGGCCCCCAGTACAATACTTTGAAATCAGGTACTAATCAATGGGGGGCCCATATCTCCCCACCTGTGGTTAGCGCGCTCGATCTCGGAACAGGTGTCAAGAACTCGGGGTCCTACGGGACACAAGTGGGCGGTCGGAAACCAGAAATTATCTATAACCCACCGGTGCCTCTGCTTACCTACTTCAATTTTAGTTGTTAAACAGTAATTAAAGTGAACAATAAGTAAAGCCATGACCATCTCCAACCTCAACATGCGGCACTTCTCCAACAATTGTGGTACTTGACGACACGCAACAACACTTGAGCGAGCGACTACGGCGTGCGGGTCCAACTATCTACCAAACAACAGGCAATAGGAGGTGTCCAAGGCAATATATGGCTGCAAGGGGTATCACGGTTACGGAAACTAGAGCAACGCAACACAGATAGCAATAGATCAACAGGAGGGAATAAATACTATAAAGTAAGATAGGTAGAAAGGGGGAGATGCTCGCCTGAAAACATTGCCGAAAGTTCAACCGAAGATCGGGTCGACACTCACATCAAATCAACGGCCTTATCCGCGAAGAAGCAAAACACTAGAATAAACACCGGATGCAATATTTAAGATTACGGCAGAAGATCGGGCATGATGCATGTATGATGCATGGCATGGCAAAGGTGCGATGCAATTAGGTCATATTAAGTGGAACCGGGGTCCCGACAATTGATTAAATGGTTCAAGTTATTTATCTACCCCGCAAATTAAATGTTGTTTTAGCATGGCAAAAGATAGCACCGGTTCGCTACACAAATTTAAATGAGGCCAATATGAGACTTGATTTGCCCGCATATTGGCCCCATATTTAATTATAAGGTGAATCGGCATAAGGCCCCCAAACCAATGACATGCATGCGAGAATGACAATTTAATATGCGACAAGTTGTATTATATTATAAAATAGGGTTTTCGGGAAGGGGTTCACACATTTAGGGTTCGGCAGATCTTGGGGTTCCGGGGTGTTCGGGGTTCGACAGGGGCTCAGGGTTCAGGGTTCGACAGGATCGGTCTCGGCGGGAACGTTCTCGAACAACGGGGCAGATCTTGTCGCATCCGGGTCCTCGGCGGACTCGGCGTCCGGAAAGGAGTGCTTGGTTCGGTGTCGGGGGCGCATCGGGTATTTCCGGGTCGGTGTCGATCTTGTCGTTGCGACGATCTTGTCGGGTCCGTGTATTGGGGCGGACTTGGTGTTCGGGGAAGAAGAACTTGGCGCGCCAGGGTTCGGCCTTCGGCTCTTAGGATTTGGTCACGGCTCCGGGGTACATGAAGGAGATCTTGCCGATCCAGCGTCGTTCCCTCCGATGTCCAAGTTGAATTTCTCGCCGCTCTCCGTTATAGATGTCGAACTTCAAGGGTCGATGCTGGTTTGTTCTTTGAGGACGCTCTTGTCGGAAGTCGGGCGCGAGGTTGGTCTTGGTGGTTTTTGATTCATTCTCTGGCTTCCAACTTGTACCTTCTGATCAAACTTCACATATAAAGGAGACTGACGCCAACGAAGCAAAACAGAACACGCAGGAAGATCAAGGCGTCGATGATCCCGGGACAGCGCTCGGTGAGGTTGACGAGGCCGCGATGCTCGGCAGGTAGAAGAGACAGGGAGGGGCCCCTAACAGCGGACAGGAAAGGCCCCGGCAACGCCCCGCAGAGACGACGGCGACGGGCCCGCGAGAAGCAGGAGGTGCCGGCGGCGGCGCGGGTCTGGGCGATGGCGGTGCGCGGGGCCCGCACGGAGGGGCGCTGGAGGGGAGCCGCGACGGCGGGGCGAAGGGGCGGCAGTGGCGGTGCCCACCGGGTCGGGGTCGAACGGCGCGGAGGCAGGGTCGGCGCCGGCGCGGTCGCGCCCAGGCAGCGGCGAGGGTCGACGGTGGGAGCGGCCGGAGGCGGGGCTTCTGGGTGGCGGCGGACGACGGCGGCCCGCGCGGTCGACGGAGGCGCGGCCACGGCCAGGAGCAGGGCGCGACGACGAGGCACAGGGGCAGAGCCGCGCGGCCAGAGAGACGGCCGGCGGGGACCTGCGGGCGAGAGGAGGCGGCCGGCGGCGAGGGGAAGAGTGGAGGCGAGCGCAGCGGCCGGAGAAGGCCACGGGCGGCGGGGAGGAGCTCGGTCCGGCGGGGCTCGAGGCAGGGGGGAGGCGCTGGAGGCGCGCGCGGCGGCGCTCGAGCGGGGCCGGTGAGGCGGAGGAGGCGGGGCGGCTGCCGGCGGGGCGAGGGAGGTTGGCGGCTCGGGGCGGAGGCGGCCGGCGCGCGAGCGGAGGAGGGGCGCAGCGGGGAGAGGCAGACGGGAGAGGAGGAGCCGGCGGGAGGTGAGGTGAGGGGGCGCCGGCGGCGAGAGGGCTCGGGGAGGGAGGCGTGGAGGGGAAGGAGGGTGTCGGCGCGCGCAGAGGGAGGAGAGGGAGGAGATGACGCGAGCGGGGCAGCGCGTGGGGAACGCGGGGCGTGGGTGTGGTGGGTCCCGCGGGTGGGGCCGGGGCTGGGGGCTGCGGGCCTGCAGGGTAGGCCAGGTGCGTGTGGGACCCAGGGGCAGAGAGAGGGTGAGGGAGTGGCTGTGTGAGAGAGGGAGTGGGGTGAGGATGAGGTGGCAGCCAGGGATAGGCTAGGGGAAGGGAGGTGATGAGGTGGCGACCGGCTACTGGTTGGGGTGATGTGGAGGGTTTGGGGTAGACTAGGACTAGGTAAGAAAAGATTTCTGGGTGGCTGATTGATGAGGTGGCAGAGTGGGTAGGAGTTTGGGGGAGGGGTGAGGTGGCACACTTCGGTTGGTGGGTAGAATAGGTTTGGGTGGTTTTAGGATTTAGGTGGGGCTGGTTTAGGTGGACCGTTTTTGGTACTGGGGGTGGTCGACTGGGTCGATTCGGCCCGTTCGACTGCCCCCACAAAAATAATTAAATACTTTATTTGTTTCAAACGGATTTTTGCAAAACGATAGCAAACAAAACAAAATAATCCGGTGACCCGGGGTTTGCGTTTGAATAAGGACGGGGCGTTTAGAAAAACACGAACAGGTTTTTCCGCAAATAGTTTTATGCAAGCAAATGCAAGATGATGACGATGCTCAAATGCAATGTGGCATGATGACATGAGCATGCGGTCATGATGATGCAATGCACAAAAATCAACGCGATTTTCTAGTAGTGGTTTTGCGGGATGCCACAATTCGACACCACTAACAATGGATCTCGCCCTCGAGATCCGCCTCATGGTACCGGAAAGAAGGTCGGCGATCTGCGTCTTCTCGTTTCGTGTAGATCCTCGCGACACCACCAACAAGGGTTCCTTCTTCATCTTGAAAATGGCGACACCACCAACAAAGGGTCGTTGTTCACGTTCGTCAAGAGAGCACTCCGGATAAACAACGGACGAAGTTAAAGGTAAGGCCACCTCTAACTTCAGCGGAAGGAGTAAATTGCATCGATCCACCATTCAATATACAAAGCGAATGATAAGAGTAGTGGTATGGTCGCGACTCCATCCCGCACTCAAACCATTATTCTGTACACGAACAGATAGATTATGCAACCAACCCTCAGAATTTAGACTGAAGATCTCGACAAACGAGGTTCAGGAACAAAGGAGTGATGCCGACTCTGCATCGGATCTGGCGTAGAGGATGTCGTCGCGTCGGAAAACACCGGAAGGCACAAACAAGGAACAAAGAATGGTACCACAGATAGAGGATCACTCAGATAGCATGAAGTCCGGATGGTAGAACACCGTTATCAAAGGAGGAAGCGAAATCCTGAAGGTACGACGGAACCCAACCACGAGAAATCCTGGACTCGAAGAAAGAGAAGAGACCGGATTCAAAACACGCAAAGGTAAGAGGAGAATAGCAGAGGGGTAAGGAATAAAATCAGACCTAATCAGAACTATCCAACCGATTTTGCAAAAATAGTTTTGACACTCTACTTCGGCCGTTAGCTAGGTTATCCTACAGGCTGGACTTGTGGGGTATCGCAACTGCTGAGCTCTGATACCACTCTGTAACACCCTCAGAATCGGCCCTATGCAAGTTTTAGCCAAACCCGCCAAACCCGCATAGAAACGATTCAAAGGTGCCCACCAGGCACTTTCGTGCGGGTGGAAAACGAAGTAATAACATTACACAACAGTCCTCGATGGGACCCACAGAACAGATATATATATACGACACGACTCCATGAGTCAAGATTACAGATATACAGAACAAAGATCCTAATCACCTTGAAAACGATAGAGCGTCTAGCTACGGACAAGATGCAAATGGGGCTAAGGGCCCTGAAGAATAACCAATGGCGTCCATAACCCTGCCCAGGCCAAGCCGGAAGGGTAACCCTGCTAACGACGTCGATCTCAAAACCTGCTTAAACAAAAGGGGTGCCGACAAAGGGCAAAGGAAAAGAGGAGCGGTCAGTACTGAGGCCAGTACACGGCGAGGTGGACTGCAGCGGCAGCGCAGCATGCACTAAACAACCTATAGAGACTCGATAAAACAGGCGGCTATCAGAGAGGGGTAAGAAAGACCTATCCGGAACCAACCTGATACTAACACCAAACAAGCCCATCCTGGTATTCCCCCTCGAAACCAAACGAGGAAGTCAACCGAGGAACTCACACAGTTGGCAGTTTTATTTATTCGGTTATCGTTGCAGCAATTACTAGTCAAGTATAGATAATCATCCCGATATAATAAGCAGTGGGCAATTTTTAGTTAACCATTCCGTTGTAGTTGCGACACTTACTAGTCAAATACGATTAACATGAGATATCCCAAAACCCAGCAGTTGTTGGTACTTTTATTTAGCCATTCCGTTATAGTTGCAATACTTACTAGTCAGATGCAATGGTAGCCAGCGACCACCCAAACAAGCAATTGTTGGCAGTTTTATTTAGCCATTCCATTACAGTTAAGCTGATTACTAGTCATTATAAAGTCAAATTTATAGCACTACTTTAGTTATAGTTGTCTATGATCGAGACCTGTGCTCCAAGTCGTCCATAACCGCGGACACGGCTTCTCGAAAAGATTTAACCCTGCAGGGGTGCACCAAAGTATCCACAAGCACTTCGACCCTTTTTGCCAGATCAGTTAACATACACCCATCGGTATGTCGGCGGGGCCTAAGTCACGACGTTTCCAGACCCAAAGCAAGCACGGGGGGCCACCCCACTAAGTACACCCGCAACGAAGTCGGTCGGTCTCCGAGACGGACTCAGGGTTTGCGACAGTGGCTGTAAACGACAGGAAACCCCAAAACTGGGCCTGTCGATACCGCGAAAACACTCCGCTTCCAAAACAGTACAGCGTGCTCCTCACACAATCATAAATAAAGCAGTAAAGCATGGCATAGGTACAGGATAGTAAATAAAACCTCAAACTAGTTGTGGCCCCCAGTACAATACTTTGAAATCAGGTACTAATCAATGGGGGGCCCATATCTCCCCACCTGTGGTTAGCGCGCTCGATCTCGGAACAGGTGTCAAGAACTCGGGGTCCTACGGGACACAAGTGGACGGTTAACAACCAAATAACATCTATTGCCCACCTGTGCCTCTGCTTACCTACTTCAATTTTAGTTGTTAAACAGTAATTAAAGTGAACGATAATTAAAGCCATGATCATCTCCAACATTCAACATACGGCAATACTCCAACAACTGCGGTACTTGACGACACGCAACAGCACTTGAGCAAGCGACTACGACGCGCAAGTCCAACTATCTACCAAACAACAGGTAATAGGATGTGTCCAAGGCAATATATGGCTGCAAGGGATATCACGGGTACGGAAACTAGAGCATCGCAACACAGATAGCAATAGATCAACAGGAGGGAATAAATACTATAAAGTAAGATAGGTAGAAAGGGGGAGATGCTCGCCTGAAAACATTGTCGGAGGTTCAACCGAAGATCGGGTCGACACTCGCATAGAAACGATTCGAAGGCTTGTAACTAGGAGCGTAATTCACCGAGGTAGTTACAATGAAGACCACAGACGCGCCGGAGATCCTTATCCTCATTCTTCCTCCCCAATTTCCTCTCTGACCAAAACCTTAGGTCGCCAGAGCTGCACATCACCGTCGATCCCGAGCTCCCCTGGCCTCCCTGGGGGTGCCATTGGACTCACCTAGTTGTCCTTGTTATTCCAAGCTAGGTCTTGGAAGCCCGAAGATCTTCTGT
This sequence comes from Avena atlantica, assembly GCA_910589765.1. Classification (NCBI taxonomy): domain Eukaryota; kingdom Viridiplantae; phylum Streptophyta; class Magnoliopsida; order Poales; family Poaceae; genus Avena; species Avena atlantica. The sequence goes on along the minus strand of OU342739.1, from coordinate 491,537,817 downwards.
CAAGCCAATTGACACCTCACGGCCGCCGCCAGTCACTGACGTTCGTCGTCGATTTTGACCTCGCCTCGCCGTATCAACCACACCATCATGTTCCTGGTGAGTCACTGAGTCTCCCTGTACGCTTAAATGCTTTGTTTGCTTCCTAAATCCATGCCGCCATGATCATCTGCAAGCACTACCGCATGAGCTTGTCGCCGGTCGTCTTCCGATGACCAAATAGGGCGGCGCCACCACCAATAGGTTCCCCGGGATACCCTCTTTCCAACAGCCTAGCCACTACCCCGCGCACGCACAAAATCACTTGATTGATCACCGATCTGAGAGGAACCGGCGGGATGACGTCAGGATGATGTCATCCTTGACCAGTTCAACATGTTGACCAGTCTTTGCTGAGGTGGAGTGTGACGTGGACCTGTCCCCACCTGTCAATGACTATGAGTAGAAATAGGCTCAGTAATAAATGAATTTACTAAAATGGGATATGTGATGTGGCCACTGGCCCACCAGTCAGTGACTGTGTCTAAGTTTAGTCTGGTATAAAAAGTATTTCCTGTTTCGAAATTAATAAAACAATATATACAAATAAATTCCAGAAATTGAAAGAATGATTAAATCTTAGAAATTCAATAACTTTTGTTTTATAATTCAAAAAAAAGTTTAAAATATGAAAATTTTCAAAAAAAAATCTACAACTTAAAACTATTATCAAATATTATTATGATAATTATTTAAATAAATATTATTTAATAAAGGTTTTATAAGTAATAAAACTTAGATAATCCATATTTTAATATTGGCAAATATTAAAAATATAAATAAAATACCAAAAATCTTAACAAAATAAAAAAACACTTTAAAACTATAATGATACATTATTATTTCACTTACTTAAATATTTATTAAGTATTTATAAAGTAGTGAATTTTATAAAAATCATATCTTATTATTTATAAATCACAAAAATAATTGTAATATACGAAAATGATCACAAAAGTAACACCTACATGTTAAAAATATAATATTCCATTTTTGAGGTAAATAAAAATTTAAAACACTTTAGCAACTTGAATTTAAACCTATTTTCTTAGGTATTAATTCATATATGGATAAATAAAATTTGTTAATATTTCTAAAATTAGTCAATTGAGTCTAATAAATAGTATTAGTCTTAAATATTGATATTATTAAGTCAAAATGGTTCAACACATTTTAAATACAATTTTATTGAATTATCCTTCAACCATATGTGTAGTTTATCTTCTAAAAGAATCTTTAACAATTATAAAATCTTCAAGAATGATACTTCAACCAAATAAAAATCTTTTACCATTGTTTCACTCACAACCTTATAATGGAATAAATCCAAAGATAATTCATAAGTAGTCACTAGTACTATTTACTTATCCACAAATTATAATCACACCTTTATAAGGAAATAAGTGATCCTGTTCCATTTTAAAATTAAGAAACCACTACTTAAATAGAAGAATAACCATTATTAAGTAACTTTAAGGAAACATTACAAAGTACACAAGGTATAATTAACATAAGCAATATACCTTAAAACCATCTATGTTTTTAAAGTTAACTTTAGTCTACAAGACTTTAAATATAAGGCTAAAGACCTTGTTATGTATTTTATTGTTAACTTTGGTCTGTTATAATTAAGTTATTAATCATCCCTAATCCAAACTACCCAAGCAAGCATGAATAACATTAATCACATTCTATCAACCATACTCTAAAAACTATCAGGATTGTTTAAACCTTAATAAAGAAATCTTTTCTTCAAAAGTTATTTGTTTTGCCACTTCAGTCAACAGATGACAAATAATTGTAATCACATTACTTTATACTTTTTTTGTATAATTTAGAATTATTAACACTTGAATCACTTATAAATGTCAATACTTGTAAAGTAAAGGTTTTGAGATAAGGCAATTCTTATATAAGTAGTCTCTGAGTAGCATTCCACTTTCGTATATCTTATTGTTGTATACCATTATAATTACATGTTATTTCAGACACACTCACAAGCCTTAATAAGAATCACGAGAATTAAACTTATCTAAAAGGACAACACATTCTAAAGAAACATTCCAGATTCCAAACTCTAGATCAACATTATTCCCGGGATTCGCATTTATAAAATGCATTGCATTACTTATGCATAAAAGCATCCTGATTCTTTAAACATTAGTCCTTACCGGACCAATGATGCTGATTTCAAATATTGGATCTTATATTGTCTTGAAGACTGTGAGTGCATAATATTGCAATCACAAAAGGCAAGTTCACACTTGCTCATGTCCTTTGATTATTTTTTGTAAAGTATTTTGCAAATCTAGTGTTGTCATCACCTGCATTTGAAAAGTTCAGAAAACACTATTTTCATAATAATATGATGATAGGCTATTTACCATGAGGTAATAACCTACTATAAAAGTTCTGGTGGTAAAGGAACATATTATCTAGGACTTAACAACCAATGTCGCCAGTGATTCTTGTGCCGTATATTACGCGTTAACCATGAGATTTGGAATGGGACGGAGAAGTCAGTTGTATCCTTTTCCTCTCGTATGGAGGCAAGACGGCCTTAATGTGACGTTGTGATTCCTTGTGCGGATCCAACATATGGGTGGGCACCCTTACGCCCCACACTTTTGGTGTCTAGATTACATATGAATGGTGTTTAGGGATATAGTCTATTTAAATGGTACTCATCCGGGCATCACCAGGTCATAGAGTCTTCGGGAACTCATCAGGGTTTTAGCCTGCCCGGAAGGGGGCTTAACGGAGGTGAGCCGGCCCCGAAGGATCGTGCAGACATATGAGGTCGTGGAGAGGGCAATGATTAGCTTGGATCTTAGACTGGGCCCCATACCAAGGAAGTATGGACAAGGTCATGACTTGGTTATGCAACAAGGCTAAGGTCTCTCATGGGTAAAGTGACGCACCTCTACAGAGTGTAAGAACTGTAACTTGTTACTCCCTGTTACGGGAAGGAGCTGCGAACACTGCATGAAAGGAACTCCATGAAAGTTCTGGTAAACCCGTGAAGGCTGACGGACATAGCTTTTCAGAATAAAATCAACCTTTGAAGAAATGTTTACGAAAACTTGCATTGCCTACGACCTATGGTCTATGGTTGTATCTATAGTGCATCAAACATTCCTTTTCTAGTGAACTTGCTGAGTACGCTTGTACTCAACGTATCTTCTTAACCCTTGCTAGATTCTGAAGCCATTAAGACAACATCTACATCAAGTTGTGCTCCAGGAATCATCATCCAAATCTAAAGATCTTCAACGAAGACAAGGAAGTCAACATACACATCAACTCAAAAGAAGACGAAGTTACTGATTAGATAGGAATATACTCTCTAGACAAAGAACCTATTTCTGTAGTGTATTGCTATAGCAGCAATGCCAACCCCTTAGTTAAAATACTAGTCTTAATAGTATAATAGTTTTTGCGTTGTTTATCTTTGATTATTCTTTGTAAGAAGTTCTTTCTCTCTCTTTAACCTAGAGTGTTCTCTGGATCTTGTGTATAGAGTGAGTTGTAACCTTTAGCCATGTATTGGACCCGATGTGTTTCTGTTGTACAACTCTGACGGATGTAATACTAGTGAACGATGTTTCATTGGTGTTATGTCAACGACTATAGTATACTACATCATGCAGTGGTATGATGGGTCACCGCACTTGTATGGTTTAGAATCGAAGCTTCAGAAAAGGTTTGAGAACCATGACCCACATGATATTGTCCGTGAACTGAAAATGATATTTGAGGCTCATGCGGCAGTTGAGAGTTATGAGGCTTCTGAAAAATTCTTTAACTGCAAGATGGAAGAGGGCAACTCCGTCAGTGAGCACATGCTTAAGATGTCTGGGCACACAAGCAAGCTTCAAATCTTGGGTATAGTGATTCCTAATGCTTTCGGGATTCACCGTGTCCTCCAATCACTACCACCAAGTTACAAGAACTTTGTGATGAACTACAATATGCAAAACATGGACAAGTCGTTGCCCGAACTCTTCTCCATGTTAAAGTCTGCGTAAGTGGAGATCAAGAAAGAGCACCAACTGTTGATGGTCAATAAGACCACCAAATTCAAAAAGCAACGCAAGTCTAGGAAAAAGGGAAACTTCGAGAAGGGCGGTAAGAAAGTTACGCACCGAAGAAGAAGACCAAGGCTGGCCTAAGCCTGATACTGAGTGCTTTTACTGCAAGGGAGAAGGTCACTGGAAGCGGAATTGCCCTAAGTGCTTGGCGGATTTGAATAAAGGCAACATCAAGAAGAAAGGTATATTCGATATACATGTTATTGATGTGTATCTCACTAGTACTCGTAGTAGTGCCTGGGTATTTGATACTGGTTTGGTTGCTCATATTTGTAACTCGAAACAGGTGCTGCAGAATAGACGGAAACTAGCGAAGAACAAGGTGATGATGCACGTTGGAAATGGATCAAAGGTTTATATGATTGCGGTTGGCATGCTACCTCTTTATCTACCATCGGGATTAGTTTTATACTTAAATAATTGTTATTTGGTGCCTGTGTTGAGCATGAACATTATATCTGGATCATGTTTATTGCGAGATAGTTACTAGTTTAAATCCGAGAATAATGGTTGTTCGATTTATATGAGTAATATGTTTTATGCACATGCACCTTTGATAGATGGTCTATTCTTATTGAATCTCGATTGTAGTAATACACATATTAATAACTTTGAAGATAAATGTTTGAAATTGAGCGATAAATCAACCTATATGTCTCACTGTCGTCTTAGTCACATTGGAGTGAAGCGTATGAAGAAACTCCATTCCGATGGACTTCTTGAATCACTTGATTTTGAATCACTTGAAAGATACGAAGCATGTTTGATGGGTAAAATGACTAAGACTCCATTTTCTGGTATGATGGATCGAGCTACGGACTTATTGGAAATCATACATACCGATGTATGTGGACCAATGAGTGTAGCATCATGCGGTGGTTATCGTTATGTTCTTACTTTCACAGATGACTTGAGTAGATATGGGTTTATATATTTCATGAAACATAAGTCCGAAACTTTCGAGAAGTTTAAGGAATTTCAAAGTGAGGTAGAGAATCAACGTAACAAGAAGATTAAATTTCTATGATCTGATCGTGGAGGTGAATATCTAAGTTACGAGTTTGGCGAGCATTTGAAGAAATGTGGAATACTTTCACAATTGACATCGCCGAGAACACCACAGCGAATGGTGTGTCCGAACGTCGTAATCGAACTCTCTTAGATATGGTTCGTTCTATGATGTCACTTACAGATTTACCGCTATCGTTTTGGGGTTATGCATTAGAAACAGCCTCATTCACTTTAAATAGGGCACCATCTAAATCCGTTGAAACGACACCGTATGAATTATGGTTTGGGAAGAAACCTAAATTGTCGTTCCTTCAAGTTTGGGGTTGCGAAGCTTATGTAAAGAAGTTACAGCCCAACAAGCTTGAACCCAAATCGGAAAAATGCGTCTTCATATGATACCCGAAGGAAACTATTGGGTATACCTTCTATCATAGATCCGAGGGCAAAATCTTTGTTGCCAAGAATGGATCCTTTCTAGAGAAGGAGTTTCTCTCGAAAGAAGTGACTGGAAGGAAAGTAGAACTCGACGAGGTTGTTGAACCTTCTCTCGAACTTGAGAGTAGCGCGGCACCGGAAGTAGTTCCTATGGCGCCTACACCAATAAGAGAGGAAGCTAATGATGTTGATCATGAAACTTTGGTTGAAGTAACTACGGAACCTCGCAGGTCAATGAGAAATCGTACCACTCCTGATTAGTATGATCCCGTTATGAGTGTCATGTTAGTGGACAACACCGATGACCCTGCGACATATGAGGAAGCGATGATGAGCCCAGATTCCAATAAATGGCAAGAATCCATGAAATCCGAGATTGGATCCATGTACAAAAATCAAGTATGGACATTGGTGGACTTATCGTATGGCCGGATGGTATCGAGAACAAATGGATTTTCAAGAAGAAAACAGATGTTGATGGTAATGTTACTGTCTATAAAGCTCGACTTCTTGCAAAAGGGTTTCGACAAATTCAAGGAGTTGACTATGATGAGACTTTCTCACCAGTAGCTAAGCTAAAGTCTGTGAGGATTTTGTTAGCAACGCTGCATATTATGATTATGAGATATGGCAGATGGATGCCAAAACGGCATTCCTCAATGGAGACATTGATGAAGAGTTGTATATGGTACAACCCAAAGGTTTTGTCGATCCTAAAGGTGCTAACAAGGTATGCAAACTTCAACGGTCCATTTATGGATTGAAGCAAGCATCCCGAAGTTGGAATCAACGTTTTGATAAGGTAATCAAAAGCTTTGGTTTTATACAAACTTATGGAGAAGCTTGTATTTACAAGAAAGTGAGTGGGAGCTCTGTAGCATTCTTAATACTATATGTACATGACATATTGTTGATTGGGAATGATGTAGACCTTCTTAATAGTGTCAAGGATTATTTGAATAATAGTTTTTCAATGAAAGATCTTGGCGAAGTAGCTTACATATTAGGCATAAAGATTTATAGAGATAGATCAATACGCCTAATATCATTATCACAAAGTACATATTTGGACAAAGTTCTAAAGAGGTTTGGAATGGAAGATAGCAAGAAAGGGTTCTTGCCCATGTTTCCCAATACGACCTTGAGTAAAACTCAAAGTCCTGCAATGGTAGAAGATAGAGAAAGGATGAGTAAGACTCCCTATGCCTCAGCCATAGGATCTCTTATGTATGCCATGTTATGTACTAGACCTGACATTGCATATGTTGTTAGTTTGACTAGCAAATATCAAAGTGATCCAGGAGTGGATCATTGGACAGCGGTCAAAAACATCCTTAAGTACTTGAGAAGAACTAAGGATATGGTTCTTTCTTATGGAGGTGATGAACAGCTCGTTGTTAATGGTTACACCGATGCTAGTTGGAACACCGATCCGGATGATTCTAAATCTCAATCTGGATACGTATTTACTTTGAATGGTGCACTAGAGGAGTGCAAAGCAAAGCGTTGTGGCGAGATCTTCAACTGAATTGGAATACATAGCTGCTTCGGAGGCTTCACAAGAGGAGATATGGATGATGGAGTTCATTACAGAGCTCGGTGTGGTTCCAAGTGCGCTGGACCCAATGTCTATCTACTGTGATAACATGGGCGCCATAGCCAATGCGCAAGAACCAAGGTCACACAAGAAGCTGAAGCACATCAAGCTACGTTTTCACGCTATTCGGGAGCATGTCCAAGATGGTGACATAAAGATTTTCAAAGTACACACATATCTGAATGTGGTGGATCCCTTGACTAAACCTCTCCCGAGGGCAAAACATGGCCAGCACCAAACCGCCATGGGTGTTCGGTATATTACCATGTAATCAAGATTAGTTGACTCTAGTGCAAGTGGGAGACTGTTGGAGATATGCCCTAGAGGCAATAATAAAAGTGGTTATTATTATATCTTTGTGTTTATGATAAATGTTTACATTCATGCTATAATAGTCTTAACCGGAAACATTAATACTTGTGTGATTTGTAAACTAAATTAGAGTCCCTAGTAAAGCCTCTTTGTAATACTAGCTTGTTGGTTGATAGATGATCGTGATTTCCCGATCATGAACATTGAGATGTTACTGACAACAAGATCATATCATTAGGAGAATGGTATGATGGACATACTCCTATAGATAAGTGTAGCATTATGATCAAGTCATTTCAATAGTTCATTTGCTATAAGCTTTTTGATACATAGTAACCTAATTCCTTCGACCATGAGATCATGCTAATCACCATCACCGGAAGGATGCTTTGATAACATCAAACACCACACCGTAACTGGGTGTCTATAAAGGTGTCATTGAGTGCTCGGAAAGTATGTGTTGAGGCACATGGATCAAGAGTGGGATTTGTCCATCCATATGACGGATAGATATACTTTGGACCCTCTTGGTGGAATGTCATCCAATTAGCTTGCAAGCATGTGACTGGCTCACAAGGGATCACATATCATGGGAACGAGAAAATAGTACTTATCGGTAACGAGGTTGAACTAGGTATACAAAGACACCGGCTATCAAACCTCGGATAAGTAAACTATCGCGAGACAAAGGGAAATTGTTATCGTATGTAAGTGGTTCATTCGATCGAAAAATAATCGTAGAAATATGTGGGAGACATATGAATTTCCAGATTCCTCTATTGGTTATTGATCGGAGCAGTGTCGTGGTCATGTCCGCATAATTCACGAACCGTAGGGATACACACTTAAGGATTCGATGTTGTTTAGTAGATATGGAATGTAACTAGGGATACCGAATGTTGTTCGGACTCTCAGATGGGATCCGGGATATCGTGAGGAGATCCGGAATGGTCCGGAGAATAAGATTCATATAAGAAAAGTCCGATTCCGGAATTCGGGAATGATTTCGATGTTTTCATCGGAGAGGTTCTAGAAGGTTCTAGAAGGTTCACCGGACCAGAAGGGGAATGGTCCATGAATTTTTCATGGGTAAGTGGAATGATTGGATCATATCTTAGGTTACTTGGTTTGGGCATTTGCGAGAGAGAATTAAAGCTCTAAATTGAAAGTCAACAGGGAGGTTTGAAAAGTCAAACTGGAACAATAGTTTCCTAGTGGAAGAAGAAAAAGTCCTTCCTTCTATCCAACTTGGGTTTGGGTATGGATTCAAACTCCCGTCTCCCAATACTGTCCCCCTCTCATAAATAGAGGGGCGGGCTGCCCCAAGACCACAATCCCTAGCCCTCCCCACCGTGTGCCGCCGCCGCACGCCACCGCCCCGCCGCCACCGCCTTGCGCCGTCGCCGGCCCGTCGCCGGCGCCCTAGCCGCCGCCGACACCTCCACCTCCTCTCCGGCCTTCGAAACCTAGATCATCGAAAACCCTAGATCCACCATGACTTGCACCGTCTTAGGCGAAGCCCTGCGTGATCTTCCCTCTACTTTCGACACCACGCCGTCGTGCTCCCGAAATCGCGAGGGGAGAACTACAACCTCTGCTGCCTGCTGGAACAAGGGAGAGGAAGGTCTTCATCGAGTACCGAACGTGTGACCGACCGCGAAAGAGCTGCCGGAACGCAGCGCCCGAAGGATCGTCTACGCGATCTTGACATCGGCAAGTGTACGACTACATCATCAACGAGAATCTGCTCTCGTTAACCGCTTTGGAATCTTCGAGGGTGAGTACTCTAATAGACTCGTTGCTACAATCTAGTAGATAGATCTTGGCTTGTTTGTGTGCATGCGGTAGAATTTTTTTTGTTTTCCATGCTACGAACCCCTACACTTAGAGCATCTTTGAGCCTATAGCAGGTATTAATTGGGAGGCATTCATAGTTCATTATCGCAATCAACTGAAGCAACTTTGCATCGATTTTAGGATGTTGCTTGTGAGCTCCTCAATTCAGGATAATATTCATGAGAACGTTAAACTTTTAGGTATCCTAAATCCAGGCGAACAAGAAAATGACATCTCTGTCAAATGGAGCAGTACTAATTCTTTCTTGCTGGTCATACAATACTCAACTTGCACAGCCAGTTTTCACAACTCATTTCCTTGAAACAAGTTGCCGAAAGTTTCTTACTATCGTTCTCTCACATGAACCAGCACGTCAGCTTAATTGAAAGCTGGAACTTGTCTTTTCTCGCTCGGAGTCCATAATTACTAGAATGCTTAAGGAATAAATACCCTTTTTCCGCAAGTGAAGCATTGCCAATCTCTGTTTCAGTCATGCCCACTGCGTTCCTACTCGCCCGCACAAGCTAACCATGCTCAAGGTTGGGTTCAGATTTCATAAATTCACGATGTTTTCATTCAGTTCATACAACAATATACACCGAGTACTTCTCCAGTGGCCATAACCGTCATGTCAAAAAGCAACTCAAGCCTTCCTTGACGCAAGCATGGATGGTTTAACCATTTCATGGCAGCTCTAGAATTTGTTGCATATCCTCTACAAGACTGTTGTTCCCATTTTATTCATCGGGCTATTCTGTATTTTGCTGCTGCCGATGAGTCCCTAACATTTTAATTAGCTTAGCTCCGGTGAAATATGTTGTTATATATGGCCAGCTGGTTGCCTGAATTTGCATGTACCCTGTATGTTTGTTTTGGTTTTCCTTAAAGTTGGGAAATGAAAAAACTAATTAACAGTTTGGTGTGAAATATTGAATCGGTAGGAAGAGAAACAGGTCCAGTTTAAGCAGAAATACAACTTCCTTTTCTACATATCTCTTTTACAGTCTAGTGAAAAATGTAGAAAAAGGAACTGACGTTTCAAGGGCAGTATTTTGTGGAAGCGGTTTAGCTTTGTAAAGGAACATTTACCTGATTTCTTATCATGTGCAATTGGCAAATTGATGACGACGGTAACTGGAGAAGATATATAGAATGAAGATCGATACAAAGGTAGTATACACATGTGATTCATGATCGGTCATATAATTAACAAGCTAACTATGTTTACTTTCCTTTTTAGATTTACATAGTCATTATCCTTAATTAAGTTGATGCGCTGAAAACAGCAATCGATATTGTTTTCTATCCATTCACTAACCCTTTACTTCTTGCATTGCATCAAATGTCATTGTTGTTAATTTCATCGACAGTATAAACTTGTACCAGCAAATGGAATTTTGAGGTGACTTGGGGCCTCCATAGTTCGGAGGCGATGGTATGACCCAAGAGATTAGTCATGGTTCTGATAGTTTCCTATTTACATTAGATAACATATAGTTAGGCACCCTCTCAAGCTAGATTATCACTGATTTAGACATTTTGCATAGGCGTGGTGGTTGTGCTCGAATAAGTTTATGTATAGCTCCCAGTCAAAATGAAATACTACTATTGTTTGCTATCATTTACAAGTTCCCTCAAGAGACATTGGATTTTAAATTGTTGACAATGGAATACCATGGTTAGGATGAATCATATCATGAATATAATATTAGAACTGTGTATTGACAAATGATTTTAATAGTCCATGTCAAAAAACAGATGATTTCACCAGAAATGGGGTTAACTAAGTGTGTTTCCATGGCCAGAACTGATCGTTTTTGCTACCGCCTAACCCATATTAGATATTTACCAAACTTAGAGTGTCTCTAAGCTAGAACTGATAGATCTTTTCCACCCTCGAGGTGGGTCGCCGCTAGAGAGCAAACTATCGCGGACACTTCTCTCAGTTGGTGTTGTTCCAGAGTCTGTTTTGCCCAGGTATACCATGCACTGTTTTACATAGATTACGAATAATATTGGGTGATTTTATCGGTAGATCAAATTGTTTGCAGAATCTTTTGATAAGTAACAAGAAAATTTAATGCTGAATATTTTCTCAAACATATCGTTACATTATGTCTAATTTTCCTAATTAATCATATACAAGTCTCTATTTACAGGAACAATATGGCTAACATGTTCAATCTTCCAAATAGATCATATACCGGTATTTTTTAATTAAATAATATGTATACATCATTGCATGCTTTTGACTAGGAGTCTGTGTTTTGCTCACTAAACCTTGGTGTATAGAAGATATGCTTTGTTTCTTACTTTTGATTTCAAATAGTAAATGCTATGTCACTCGCACTGCATTGGCTCAGTTGAAAATGTTTAAAGTCTTTTTCTTACTAATCATATACCATTTTGTGTTTACATGAATAGATGTGTGTGACGTGTTCAGTTTACCCCATGGCTCAACCACTGGTATTTGGTCTTATATTAATAAAATATTCATTCATCACTACACTATTTCCAGCCGGTATCAACTTCATATCTACACTAATATTAAAAGACTCGGAGGGTCTAATCCAATCAAATCCGTCCGTACAATGCAATTATCCAACAACTCAAATTAACAGCTGTCTTTATCGGGGCTCATCAACCTGAGCGGACAATCCCGCGACCATAGCCCCGCGCGAGAGTCCTTGACTACTCAACGCACATCGTTCAGCAGTTGCCAACGCCGACCCCTCCTGTGCCCACCTGCGCCGCCCCCGCTAGCCGCTATCGACCCCTGCTGCGCCCACGTGCGCCACCGCCAGCCTCCCCCACCCCGTGCGCCGCCCCAGCCTCCCCGGCCCCTGCGTGCGCCGCCCCCAGCATCCCCCTCACCCGTGTGCGCCGCCCCCAGCCTCCCCCGCACTTGTGTGCGCTGCCGCCACCCGCACACAACACGCCCCGTGTGCGCCGCCCTGGCTACGCCGCCGCCACCCGCAGACAACACGCCCCGGCTGCGCCGCCGCCCCTGCCACGCACGACCACGTCCCCGCCTGCACACTCCGCCCCTTCCTGTTCAAGGAATGAAGGAGGAAGCCTGCAACAGAAGAACAACCATGCCCATAGCCATACAAGAATAGGGGAACAACCTGCAGTTCAGGTTGGTTCTTACAGACAATGCGCATGCGCCTACTCCCCTATCAAGGTATTTGATTGTTTTGGGTCATGTATAGAATTGAACATAGACTTCTGTCTTACGACAATCAGGTATTCATTTATTCAACTTTCTAGATGGTTAAAAGATCATGTTATTGCTTCTCTTCTGATTTTATTCAATTTCAATATAAGATATACCGGGGAGTTAAGATAGTCATAAGAATGTTGAACTGATCTCAGCAGATTTTCAACTTTAATTATAAGTGGTTATTCAAATGTGTCTAACAACTCATATGTATTTCGGGCTTAATCTTAAATATCTAATGTATTAATCCATCACATATTCACCTCTTTACATCAAGTTCGTGAAGGACAAGGCGGAGTATACTCTAGAGGAGGTGTTCATTTGAAACCCATCTCTCCTATAACTCTAGCCTTTTTTGTGTTCAGCTTACTAGATCAGTTTACATCAAGCCTGCCAATTTCTTTGTTCGTCTATGATCGATGATTTATGATGCTAGACTGAAATAAATAATCACCGATGTGCTATGTGAATAGATTACACCCAGTTCAGTGAATGATTCAAATTCATTATAACTCTAGCCTTCTGTAAATTGCAGTTTACTAACCTCCAGTTCTTGATATATATATCATTTCAGAGAACACTCAAAAAATTCTTAAATCATATTGTTTAACTCCTTTAAGTTTGATTTCATCTTTCATTGCTAATTTTGTTCCTACATAGGCTCTCTGGCTGCAATCATATTGTGTATGCAGCCGTATGTTTGCAGAGAGTCGGTATTGTTTAATACCTGTATTTATTTTCCCAGATATATAAAGCTAAAATCCCTATGTCATCTTCCAACCATGCTCCAATTCAATATATAACCAACGAGCAAATCAAAGGTAGTTGACATCAAACGCAACTTATATTATATGGTACTTATTATGTAAAATACTAAAGTGTTGTTTATGCATATCCTAGAGAGGTAGAAAGGTGAAGAGGCAGAGGGATAGGGAGCGGTATGCAAAAAATAAAGATAAGATTTCAAAGCACCGATGCCAATTGTGTGAACTCAAAAAACAGTCAACGGCGTCTGTGAATGATGGAAATACATTATGTGATATTCATGCAATTGGACAATCTGTAGTCACCCAGATACAATACAAAGCTACCGAAGAAGGTCATGTGTTCTGTACTTTCGGCTTCTAGGTGTTCTGTACTTACAACATATAGGTGTGTGCGATGACTATATGTACTAAATTTTCTATGTTTTTGGTGTGTGCGAACAAAAAAAATTGTAGTATTTCTTAGGAGGATGCTTAGAAGCCGGCGAACGAACATGACAATGTTGAACTACCTCTCCAAGTGAGAGCCGTGAAATATATGTTCAACTATATGAAGCATAGGACACCTTAGACCTTGGCAAAGGATGACAAATAAATTCAAAAAGGTCGACGTCGCAAAGGATGGCGAATAAATTCATGAGATTACATGTTCATGCACAAGCACATTTCACTAAAATAATATAGGATTGAAATGAGCATGACATAATCAAACATAGATTATTATACAATTCATCTTAAATTTGATTTTTATGTTTGAAATAAAGACGTGCATGTGCACGTGCACCTTTACTAGTTTTATATAATAACGCAGTTTATGAATTGTAGATATTGTGGGAGTTATCAAGTTTGTTAGCCCTCTTGAGTCTGAGACATTTCCCTGTAGCCATGAGGGAAGTAGTTGTGGTTGATTCCAATAATTATACCGCGTTCCTCCATTTTCTGAATGAACTTGCTGAGCGCCACAGAGAACAATTATTATATGGCGAAAGTCATGCTACATTTGTCAAGGCAACCTGTATGAAGGTTGACCAACCTCAAGTAAGCCTGAATTATGAAAACTGATATACCTCAGATTTCATCCAAACAACTGATTTGCTACAAAATAGGATACTGAGCTCTACTGGACAGTGCCATCCCACCACCACTCGTGTCCACTAACTCCCCTAAAACCTCGCTTATCTGCATCACCTCCATCCCCATGAGCATCCTATGCAGCGACTGAATCAATCTAGGCAACGGTAGGAAACTGAAACTAGCTACTGTCAGCAGATCATGTACTATTCAGACTGAAAAACTGAAATCTAAAGTGTAAGCTGCATTGATATATCTAACACAGAATCCTAAAGAAAAGCAGCGAGGGAAGTTCTCAGCTGATCATCCTGATTGAAAATATGCATACACCTACAAACAGAAAATTACATATGAGTCAAATACAATAGTGTCATTTCCAGCTCGTAAGAAGAATCACACTGAGATCATCATCCAGTAATGTTAGTCCATAACCAACCCTGCACAATAAGTGAGAATCTAGAAGCAGCAACAAGGGGAATGAATTGAAGAGACTAACTTGAGCTGAGTAAAACTTTGTGTGCTCTCCTTCGACTAATGTATGTTTGCGTACATTGCTTCTTTGGCTAGGCAGTACTGGGAAAACAAGGCAATGCCTATTAGATGTCAGTCAACTAGTTTGGCCACAATGCACCAATCCTGGAGAGATAAACAACTTTGCCTAAATAAACTGCAATCCCCTAAATAATATTTTCCTAGGTTGAAAATTTAACTGGTCACATGCTGAAAGTCTGAAACCAGTAGGGAAGTGGGATAATTAGCTAAATAAATGTCTATTACTAACTGCAAGAAAAACAACTCAAAGGCGGTTCAAATAATTTCATCTTCCAAGTGAACTTGGTAATTATGAACCGACCTGCTACACAAAGAGAACCATTTGGAACCAGATATTTAAACAGCCAATTGAACGATCAAACTAATGCCCAAAAAGGTATGGAACACTTTACCTTCTGCGCTGGCAATATTGGAAGCTCATACCATCAGTGGTCATTTTTGTTCTAAGAACTCGCTCTTACTACATAAACCTGCAGCATTTACATAAAAGAAGTCCACAGTTAAAGACAAATGGATTTTACCCATCATCTGTTTGAAATCAAAGAACTCTGTAGAACAATAATACTCTATCATGCAAACTTCATGTAAAATTCTGGAAGTCTAAACAGGCCAGATTTGTCATTCTTTGAATAACTATAGACAGATTCGAGTTGCAATTATAGATATGTATATGGCACTGCAACATTATTTAAGTCTACAATATGCAGAAAATAGATGTTTGTACACAATTAACTCGTTATTATAACCCGCAAAAAAACTCTAGTTATTATATGGCCAGAAGGCGTTATTTCCCATATCTTACTGAAACAACTTCAAATCATTGTTTGTATGCAGAAAAATTGTGGAGTAATAATTAGTGAGGATGGCTACAGCAACCTACCTAGCAAGTTTAAGGAATTTGCAGAATCATAAGACCATATATGGAATCCAAAAAGTGCCGCAGAAATTCGATACAAATCAAGTAATCCTCTCTACAATGAAGCTTTCTTTATAAATCTGTGTTCCAATCATGCTATATACCGAGAGCAACTTTTCCGTTCTCGAACACACGCATCTAAAATTCGTGTCTGCCAGGGACTTTGCCTCGTTTTCAAAAAAAAAATTGTAAAATGATGTACAAGAACAGGTTGAACCTCACCTTGAACTTTTTCCTCTCTATGAGCTGGAACACCAAGCAGTCACCACCAGCCAGCTTGTGCTCAGCAACAAACCCTCTCCACCGGCTAAGCATAGGTCTCCGATGGGAGACGTCAGGTTTGCAGGAATAGAGCACGTCAAACTTGTTATTCATCTCATCCACCAAAACCATCGTCTCATCATGCACTGGTAGATACTGGATGAAGTGCATCGGGATGGACTGCCAGGTAGCCCAAGAAATTAGCAGCCAAGAATCAACTACAATACATTATGAAAGATCAGCAGAGGATGTTACCACATGGTATGATTTGGTGGCATAACCGTGGGACAATGGCTTGATGAAGGTGGGGTGGTCAGAGCCCAGCCGGTCCTTGAGCTCTTGGGCCTTGGAGACTGCATAGGCTCTCTCTCCGTCGGTCGCATACACCGAAACTGGATCGGGCAATTCGGCCCTCTCATTGCGTTGCGCTTTGGCCGGGCGGTAGTCGGGCTGCTCCGGGAGGCTGGCGATGCGGCCGGACCGCCGGATCGGGGCGTTCAGCCTCGGGTTCCGCGGCACCAGAAGCTTGGCCTGCGGGCGGCACCAAGGAAACCAGGCAGGGTTCAGTTAAGGAGATAATGGAGCAGAGAAAGGTGGGACCTTTTGTGATGGGGGAGAGTCGATCTGACCGGCGTGGGCTTGGCGGAAGCCTGGCGGACGGCGGCGGAGAGCTTGTGCAGCCGCAGTTCGTCTAGCTTGCGCTTGTTCTCCTCCATCTGCCTGCTGCGCTGCTCCTCGTACGAGTTTGCCTCAGCCATTCCGCCTCACCTCGCGTTCCCCCTGCTGATTTGGTTGTTGTTTGGACTGTTTGGAGGAGGAAAATGTAACGGGGATTTCGAGTCCGGCGGCGGCGTTCGAAGACGAGGGGAGAGATGCTAAAGCCGCGAAATCAGGACTTGTTGGGCCTTCTACGGGCATATTTGTACAAAAAAAAATCTTACGAAATGACATGTCAGTTGCAGATTTGGTGGGGATATTTTTTAGCAACCTCCTCATTTTCATCTAGATTAATATTAAAAGACCTAGAGGGTCTCCAGTCAAGGATATCAGTAGGATACAACTATCGAACGCATCAAATTAGCCCCCTCTTTATCGGAGCCCATCACACCTAGCGGACAACCCCGCAAGGACCGCCCGCGACTCGCATTTTCTTCTCAACGCAAAACGGCAGTTCCAATCCCTCGACGTCGTCCACCCACCGCAACAGCCGCCCCCGCCTACGCTGCCTAGCATCATGCACGATGCCAACAACTGTCGCCCCACGCCTACGCTGCCCAGTCGCGCACAACGCCAGCCCCCGTCGCCCCCGCCTGCGCTTCCTAGCCGCGCACGACGCCAGCCACCGCCTTCCCCTGCCCAGCCGCGCACGACGCCAGCCACCGCCGCCGCCTGAGCTGACCGAGCCACCGCCGCCGCCGCCTGAACTGACCGAGCCACCGCCGCCACTGCCTGAGCTGACCCAGCCACCGTTGTCGGGGGTGTACCCCCGGGTACCCCAGAGTTGATGAATTAAGCGATTCGATGAAACGTTGAATCAATTAAATAAAAGATGAAGAATATAAATAAAATAAGCAAAGAGGAGAAAAGAAAGGAGCCTGGGCCGAATCTGCACCAGCCCGGCCAGAATAGAATTCGTCACGGGCCTGGATTGCTCCTCTCGGGCCGAATCAAGGCTGATTCGGCCTACATAGCATACCAGCCATTTAGTTGGGCCGAGTCAACCTAGCTCGGCCCACTTACCTCGGCGCTGGACTCCCCACGCCCCCGATCTCGCCAGCATCGCCTGGTCACTGCTCGCCCCCCGCGCCAGGATTGCCTCCTCACCACCTTGCTCCCTCGACGCCGCCCGGGTGGGCCGGGAGGAAGGAACCTCGGCCCACCGTGGGGCTCTCTCCAACCACGCCGATGCACAGCAGGTAGCTCCCGGGTGGGCCGAATAAAGGCAAGCTCGGCCCACCACGGGACAACAACATCAACCCCACTCCAAGCCATCATGCCCGCGTGGGCCGAATGAAGGGGAACCCGGCTGGGCCCTTTCCTCTGATTCGGCGGGAGACAAGGTTAATCCGGCTGGGCCCTTCCCAGTTCGCCCAGGCCGAATTGGGCAGACCTCGGCTGGGCTATTTCCTCCTCCTGGGCCGAAGTAAGAGACCTGGCTGGGGCCTTTGGCAGATGATTCGGCTAAGGCCGAGAACAGTCCGGCTGGGCCCTTGTCTCCAGCAAATAAGAGCAGGCCGAGTGAGCTAAGAGGAAGGCCGAGATACCACTTCGCCAGGGGCATCCGGGCCAAAGTATTTCATCCCGTACGCCTGCATATTCGTCTCCTGAAGGTCCCTCGATCACTACAGCGACGCGCCATCAAGTCAAGACAAGCTTTCGCATGTGTCGTGCCAGTCTTGGGACGCCCATGGCTCAGACTGGCATGTGCTAAAGGGAATATGCCCATGGCATCAAAGAATATACTAGGGAATATGCCGGGCATCTCCAAAGATGCCAAGGCATATGCTGAGCATCTAAGAAGATGCCCGGAATATGCTGCACAGATGCCAAGCGTGGGGAACAAGCTTTGTCCCCTGGGCTCCCCTTTATAAGGAGCACCAGGGGGATCGTTCCCAGAGAGGCCCCCGAAGGGATCCTCCCCTGTCTGCTCACTAGGAGCTCTCCTTCTTCCTTTTCCTCCACTCTCATAGAGAGATCTAGATAGAAGGATAGAAGATACAGCTCCAGGAGCAGGATTGTAGCCACAAGTATGGCAAGATTATAAGAGATTAGATGTATAGAAGGAGGAGTTATCTCCACTAGAGAGCTTCAATCCAATATACATTGTATTTCTCTTTGTTCATACGAGTGTGTTCTTCACTGCATCATCCCTCCCCGGATTCCTCCACGTCCATCGGCCCCAACTTTAGCCTACCCATGGCATATGCCGTGATACAACCACGACATTTGGCGCCCACCGTGGGGCCTTCTAGTGGCGTTGGTTGGGATTCCATCCGGACGGGAACATCTTCATCAACTTCTTCCTCACAAGGCTCATTCAGCTTCACCAAGTCAACAGAAAACAAAGAGTAAGTGCAGAGACTCTCCAAGTCTAACTCATCAAAGCAGGTAAGACTCAGCAAGAAGGGCTCAAGCACTACTCCAAGTTTACTGTAAGTACCAAGTAACTCAGCGGGGCAAGTATGACCTAGCAAGACTCACCCAAACACCTCTCCAAGTATGCTGTAAGTACCAGGTAACTCAGCCACATTTACTCAATCCTTCATCCCAGGGAGAAAATAACTCAGCCCGAGGACTAGTCAACCTATCCGTAGAATCACCCTTAGATTAAGAGAGCAATATATTGATTTAGATCTATACTCCAGCCAGCTTATCTGTTAACTCGGCCATAGGTTGAATCATCTTATTTAAGATTCAGATAGATTTTGAGTCAGTTAATATATGTTTAAGGTTATCCATTAACTCAGCTCATCAGCCATCTTATCTGTTAACTCGGCCATCAGTTGAATCAGCTTATTTATGACCCGGATAGAATATGAGTCAGCTTATTTACGAGTCAGATGGAATTTGAGTCAGTATATTTATACTTTGGTTTGTCCTTTAACTCAGCTTACCGGCCAGCTTATTGTTAATTCGGATATAACTTGAAGTCATTTTGTTTACGCTTTGAATTGACCTCTAACTCAGATCAGTAGATTGTCTCTGATTCAAACTAACATTTGATTCAGCTTGCCAGGGTATATTATTATTCGGATTGGCATTCAGACTCGGCGTACTAATCATATCTCAGATTTGGGCCGAAGCTTTAGTTCACCAGATTGCCAGGTTATGTTATGACTCGGATTGATATCTCACCATCTTGCCAGATTATCCCGTACCTCGGATGACAATTGGCCAGCTCATCCTATCTCGAATCTATATCTCATATCTACATCTCGAATCAGATCTCTCAGCGGTTAGCCCTATTATCATATCCCAAAGCTTAATCTCGGATCTATATCTCGGATCCATATCAAAGGCAAATTATCGTCGTCACGCCAAATCAAGCTATATCATGAAAGGTAGATAACTCAGATTTTGGATGAGTTAACTCGGATTTGAGTCAGAAGACTCAGATTCGGGATGCAAGTCAAAATTGAGTAAAGTAACTCGGATTTTGGATGAGTTAACTCGGATTTGAGTCAGAAGACTCAGATTCGGGATGCAAGTCAAAATTGAGTAAAGTAACTCGGATTTTGGATGAGTTAACTCGGATTTGAGTCAGAAGACTCAGATTCGGGATGCAAGTCAAAATTGAGTAAAGTAACTCGGATTTTGGATGAGTTAACTCGGATTTGAGTCAGATGACTCAGATTCGGGATGCAAGTCTAAATTGAGTAAAGTAACTCAGATTTTGGATGAGTTAACTCGGATTTGAGTCAGAAGACTCAGATTCGGGATGCAAGTCAAAATTGAGTAAAGTAACTCGGATTTTGGATGAGTTAACTCGGATTTGAGTCAGAAGACTCAGATTCGGGATGCAAGTCAAAATTGAGTAAAGTAACTCGGATTTTGGATGAGTTAACTCAGATTTGAGTCAGATGACTCAGATTCGGGATGCAAGTCTAAATTGAGTAAAGTAACTCAGATTTTGGATGAGTTAACTCGGATTTGAGCCAGAAGACTCAGATTCGGGATGCAAGTCAAAATTGAGTAAAGTAACTCGGATTTAGGATGAGTTAACTCGGATTTGAGTCAGAAGACTCAGATTCAGGATGCAAGTCAAAGTTGAGCAAAGTAACTCGGATTTAGGATGAGTTAACTCGGATTTGAGTAATGTCACTCAGATTTGAGCCAGATGACTCAAACTTGCGTATGAGTCAATTTTGAGTAAAGTAACTCGGATTTAGGATGAGTTAACTCGGATTTGAGTAATGTCACTCAGATTTGAGCCAGATGACTCAAACTTGCGTATGAGTCAATTTTGAGTAAAGTAACTCGGATTTAGGATGAGTTAACTCGGATTTGAGTAATGTCACTCAGATTTGAGCCAGATGACTCAGACTTACAAATGAGTCGATTTTGAGTAAAGTAACTCGGATATGGGATGAGTTAACCCGGATTTAATCATGTAACTCGGAGTTGAGTCAAATGACTCAGACTTAGGCATAAAGTCAATTTTGAGTAAGGAAACTCGGATTTGGAATCAGATGACTCGGATAATAACTTACCCAATGGGGTTAAAAGAGCAGTGCCCAAGAAGGCCAGAGCTCATAACTTACCCAATGGGGTTAAAAGAGCAGTGCCAAAGAAGGCCAAGACTCATAAACTTACCCAAAGGGGTTAAAAGAGCAGTGCCCAAGAAGGCCAAGACTCATAAACTTACCCAAAGGGGTTAAAAGAGCAGTGCCCAAGAAGGCCAGAGCTCATAACTTACCCAAAGGGGTTAAAAGAGCAGTGCCAAAGAAGGCCAAGACTTATAAACTTACCCAAAGGGGTTAAAAGAGCAGTGCCCAAGAAGGCCAGAGCTCATAACTTACCCAAAGGGGTTAAAAGAGCAGTGCACAAGAAGGCCAGAGCTCATAACTTACCCAATGGGGTTAAAAGAGCAGTGCCAAAGAAGGCCAAGACTCATAAACTTACCCAAAGGGGTTAAAAGAGCAGTGCCCAAGAAGGCCAGAGCTCATAACTTACCCAATGGGGTTAAAAGAGCAGTGCCAAAGAAGGCCAAGACTCATAAGCTTACCCAAAGGGGTTAAAAGAGCAGAGCCCAATAATGCCAGAGCTCTTAACTTACCCAATAGGGTTAAAAGAGCAATGCCAAAGAATGCAAGAACTCATAACTTACCCAATGGGGTTGAAAGACAAGTGCTAAAAAAGGCCAGAAGTCATAACTAACCCTAAGGGGTTAAGAGAGGAGTACCCAAGAAGGCCAGAACTCATATATTGCCCAAAGGGGTTAGGAGTGGAGTGCCGAAGAAGGCCAGAGCTCATAGACTTACCCAAAGAGGTTAAGAGACCAATGCCAAAAATGGCCAGGTGTCATAATCCTGCCAAAAAAGGTTATGTGACATAGAACGGTATAACCGAGAGATTATAAGTCGGGAGACAACTCTGGGAATATTTAATATTGAGCCTATGCACGACTCTACGAGTCCCACATAGCCTCGGGGACTAATGTCGGGGGTGTACCCCCGGGTACCCCAGAGTTGATGAATTAAGCGCGATGAAACGTTGAATCAATTAAATAAAAGATGAAGAATATAAATAAAATAAGCAAAGAGGAGAAAAGAAAGGAGCCTAGGCCGAATCTGCACCAGCCCGGCCAGAATAGAATTCGTCACGGGCCTGGATTGCTCCTCTCGGGCCGAATCAAGGCTGATTCGGCCTACATAGCATACCAGCCATTTAGTTGGGCCGAGTCAACCTAGCTCGGCCCACTTACCTCGGCGCTGGACTCCCCACGCCCCCGATCTCGCCAGCATCGCCTGGTCACTGCTCGCCCCCCGCGCCAGGATTGCCTCCTCACCACCTTGCTCCCTCGACGCCGCCCGGGTGGGCCGGGAGGAAGGAACCTCGGCCCACCGTGGGGCTCTCTCCAACCACGTCGATGCACAGCAGGTAGCTCCCGGGTGGGCCGAATAAAGGCAAGCTCGGCCCACCACGGGACAACAACATCAACCCCACTCCAAGCCATCATGCCCGCGTGGGCCGAATGAAGGGGAACCCGGCTGGGCCCTTTCCTCTGATTCGGCGGGAGACAAGGTTAATCCGGCTGGGCCCTTCCCAGTTCGCCCAGGCCGAATTGGGCAGACCTCGGCTGGGCTATTTCCTCCTCCTGGGCCGAAGTAAGAGACCTGGCTGGGGCCTTTGGCAGATGATTCGGCTAAGGCCGAGAACAGTCCGGCTGGGCCCTTGTCTCCAGCAAATAAGAGCAGGCCGAGTCAGCTAAGAGGAAGGCCGAGATACCACTTCGCCAGGGGCATCCGGGCCAAAGTATTTCATCCCGTACGCCTGCATATTCGTCTCCTGAAGGTCCCTCGATCACTACAGCGACGCGCCATCAAGTCAAGACAAGCTTCGCATGTGTCGTGCCAGTCTTGGGACGCCCATGGCTCAGACTGGCATGTGCTAAAGGGAATATGCCAATGGCATCAAAGAATATACTAGGGAATATGCCGGGCATCTCCAAAGATGCCAAGGCATATGCTGAGCATCTAAGAAGATGCCCGGAATATGCTGCACAGATGCCAAGCGTGGGGAACAAGCTTTGTCCCCTGGGCTCCCCTTTATAAGGAGCACCAGGGGGATCGTTCCCAGAGAGGCCCCCGAAGGGATCCTCCCCTGTCTGCTCACTAGGAGCTCTCCTTCTTCCTTTTCCTCCACTCTCATAGAGAGATCTAGATAGAAGGATAGAAGATACAGCTCCAGGAGCAGGATTGTAGCCACAAGTATGGCAAGATTATAAGAGATTAGATGTATAGAAGGAGGAGTTATCTCCACTAGAGAGCTTCAATCCAATATACATTGTATTTCTCTTTGTTCATACGAGTGCGTTCTTCACTGCATCATCCCTCCCCGGATTCCTCCACGTCCATCGGCCCCAACTTTAGCCTACCCATGGCATATGCCGTGATACAACCACGACAACCGTCGCCGCCGCCTAAGCTGACCCAGCCGCCGCCGCCTAAGCTGACCCAGCTGTCACTGCCCCCGCCTGCGCTGACCCATCCACGCAAGACGCCATCCCCGCCTCGCAAGCCACCGCCGCAGGCGCCCCCGCCTGCGCTGCCCCAGCCGCGCACGACGCCAGCCACCATCGCGCAAGCCACAGCCTCCGCCCCTGCAGGCAGGCGCAGGCCATAGCCCCATCCGCGAACGACGCCAACCCCGCCACGCACGACGCCAACCCCGCCCCTGCAGCCACGCGCAGGACACCGCCCCTGCCGCGCACGACGCGTAGGCCACTGCCGGCACACGCTGCACCCCTGACGAGAGGCCGCCTTCACACCGTTGCGTCGACAATTTGTTTAGTTTCTACTTCATCATGAGCTTATTATTGACATGCATTATGGTAAGGTTCTCTTACCAAATTCTGATGCTATCTTAGTGTCGGAGATATGCCCTAGAGGCAATAATAAAAGTGGTTATTATTATATCTTTGTGTTTATGATAAATGTTTACATTCATGCTATAATAGTATTAATCGGAAACATTAATACTTGTGTGATTTGTAAACTAAATTAGAGTCCCTAGTAAAGCCTCTTTGTAATACTAGCTTGTTGGTTGATAGATGATCGTGGTTTCCCGATCATGAACATTGAGATGTTATTGATAACAAGATCATATCATTAGGAGAATGGTATGATGGACATACTCCTATAGATAAGCGTAGCATTAAGATCAAGTCATTTCAATAGTTCGTTTGCTATAAGCTTTCTGATACATAGTAACCTAATTCCTTCAACCATGAGATCATGCTAATCACCATCACCGGAAGGATGCTTTGATGACATCAAACATCACACCGTAACTGGGTGGTTATAAAGGTGGCGTTGAGTGTTTGGAAAGTATGTGTTGAGGCACATGGATCAAGAGTGGGATTTGTCCATCCATATGACGGATAGATAATACTCTAGGTCCTCTCGGTGGAATGTCATCCAATTAGCTTGCAAGCATGTGACTGGCTCATAAGGGATCACATATCACGGGAACGAGAAAAGAGTACTTATCGGTAACGAGGTTAAACTAGGTATACAGAGACACCGACGATCAAACCTCGGATAAGTAAATTATCGCGAGACAAAGGGAAATTGGTATCATATGTAAGTGATTCATTCGATCGCAAAGTAATCGTAGAAATATGTGGGAGCCATATGGATTTCCGGATTCCTCTATTGGTTATTGATCGGAGAAGTGTCTCGGTCATGTCCGCATAATTCACGAATCGTAGGGAGACACACTTAAGGATTCGATGTTGTTTAGTAGATATGGAATGTAAGTAGGGTTACTGAATGTTGTTCAGAGTCTCGGATGGGATCCGGGATATCACGAGGAGATCCGGAATGGTACGAAGAATAAGATTCATATAAGGAAAGTCCGATTCCGGAATTCGGGAATGATTTCGATGTTTTCATCGGAGAGGTTCTAGAAGGTTCACCGGACCGGAAGGGGAATCATCCATGAATGTGTCATGGTTAAGTGGAATGATTGGATCATATCCTAGGTCACTTGGTTTGGGAATTTGCGAGAGAGAATTAAAGCTCTAAATTGAAAGTCAAAAGGGAGGTTTGAAAAGTCAAACTGGAACAATAGTTTCCTAGTGGAAGAAGGAAAGAGTCCTTCCTTCTATCCAACTTGGGTTTGGGTATGGATTCAAACTCCCCTCTCCCAAGGATGCCCCCTTTCATAAATAAAGGAGGAGGCTGCCCCAAGACCACAAGCCCTAGCCCTCCCCACCGTGCGCCGTCGCCGCCCAAGCCGCCGCCGGCCCGTCGCCAGCGCCCTAGCCACCGCCGACACCTCCTCCTCCTCTCCGGCCTTGTAAACCTATATCGCCGGAAACCCTAGATCAACCATAACTCGCACCGGCTTAGGCGAAGCCCTGCGGGTGAAGGGAATATGCCCTGAGAGGCAATAATAAAATGTTTATTATGTGTATTCCAAGTATATGATAGATGTTTATTTGGCATGCTATAATTGTATTAATACGGAAACGTTAATACATGTGTGTTTAATAAACAAACAGAAAGTTCCTAGTTATGCCTCTCTCATAAACTAGTTCGTTGATTAACAAGATGATCACGATTTCCTAATCATAGACATTGGATGTTGTTAATAACGAGATCACAACATTAGTGTAATGGTGTGATGAACATTCATCCGAAGTATAGCATTACGATCAAAGTCATTGAGTTTATATTGCTATAAACAAACTACGAAGTAGTCCTAATCCTTAGACCATGAGATCATGCCAATCACTAACACCGGAAGAGTTTCTTGTTGACATCAAACGTCACTCCGTAACTGGGTGATTATAAAGATGGCTTCAAAGCTACTAAAGTGTTATGTTGAGAATCATGGATCAAGAGTGGAATTTGTTCATCCCGATGACGGATAGATATGCTCTGGTCCCTCTCGGTGATATCACATTGGTTAGCTTGCAAGCAAGTGATTTGATCACTAGAATGTTATATCACGGGAACGAGAAAAGAGTGCATGTCAGTAACGATATCAAACTAGGTATGGAGATACCGATGATCGAATCTCGGACATGTAATATATCGTGAAACAAAGGGATTAAGATACAAGCGTAAAAGGTTCCGACGATCACAGGAAAAGTCATCGTTGAATGTGTGGGAGTCAGTATGGATCTCCAGGTCCCGCTACTGATTATTGATCGAAGAAGGGTCTCGATCATGTACGCATTATTCGCGAACCATAGGGTGACACACTTAAGGGACACTGGCATCCAGTTGGAGCAAATGTTTCATGCCGAAAGAATAAACAAGCGCAGGAATTTATTTCACTAGATACCGAAACAGGTTTTCGGGTGAAATTGCATAAAGTGGTTATGCATGTGAAATGGAATTCTAGCAAGGGGTTATTTGTGAATGTTTGTCATTAAAGTAATTGAAAAAATTCTGAATAAAAATAAAAGAGTTTTATTTAATGAGAGTTTGCATTAAATTTGGTGGAAATTTAATGGGAATTTGAGTGGACTTTTGAGTGGAGGGAATTTAAAGGACATTTTGTGAGTGGAGTGTCCACCCACATGAATGAAGGAGGGCAGCCTCCATGGCCGGCGGCCACCCCCTTGTGTGCCCTCCTCCTCCTATAAAAGGATCTCCCTCCTCACTTGTCTCTCACACCTCCTCGTGAAGGATCTCTCTCCTCCTCTAGAATTTATCCCCCATGGTCTCGGACTAGCGAGATACATGTTCCCGGTGGCTATTCGGCAAGAAAGGGTTGTGCTTCCGCTGCATCGCTGGAGCGAGGAGGCGGAGGTTGCCCGGTGTCTTGTACGTGTGTGCGAGCACGGATGCGCTGCTGCTTTGCGGCGCTAGGACTTCCTCTCGATCTTGAGATCGGCAAGAGATCGTCTACATCAACCACGAGTTGAACTCGTTAAGCTTTGTCGGTCTTCAAGGGTATGTTCTCTACGGATATACATCCGCCTGTTGTTTGTATCTAGTAGATAGATCTTGGTACATAGTTCCCATCGTAGGAATTTTTTTGTTTTCTATGCTGCGAACCCTACAGTGGTATCAGAGCCGGATCTATGCGTAGATACTTTACACGGGTAGTACACATATGAGTATGTGGGCGATGATGATCATGTTGTTGCTCCTTTGTTGTAATTTTGGATATTGGTGGCATAGTGGGATGAAGCGGCCCGGACAAACTTTACATGTCCTCGCACATGAGACCTGTTCCACGCTTGACATGCAACTAGTTTGCATAAGTGGCTAGCGGGTGTCTGTCTCTCCTACTATAGTCAATATCTATTTTGCAACGAATTGTCAACAATTTGGTTATCCTCATTGTGGTTCATGTTCATAGGTAAGAACGGTTCTATCTCGAAAGCCCTAAGCCACGTAAAACTTGCAATGGATAAATTAGAGGCGTCTAGTTTAGATTGTTGTTGGGCTAGTGTTATGATATGGTGATGTTGTAAGTAGAAGTATGAGATGATAATCTTACAACATACATAACGTGTAATCTCCATAGACCTTGGACTTACACATATAGGTATGATAGTGATCATACCATGGTGCACATGATAGAGATCATATGCGGGAACCATATCATTTCACTAATAAACATGTGATGTTTGATAGCATCTTATATTGCTTGTTTAGCGCTTTGTTAGCATAATAAGATGATCCCTCTTTTAAAATATCAAGATAAGAATGTGTTCTTCCTTTAGTATGCACCGATTATGTTTTTGTCGCTCCAAGACATCACGTGATGATCGGGTGTTCTTGGATCCACGACCATATTTCGGGTGTAAAACAGTTACACACGCGAATACTAAGGTTCTAACTTGGCGAGCCTAGCATGTACAGACATGGCCTCGGAACACGGAACGAAAGGTTAAGCATGAGTCATATAGTTGATATGATGCCCATTTGATGCTCGCCTTTGAAGCTACACCGACTCACGTGATGATCGGACTTGGTGTAGTGAATTTGGTTCATGTAATCACCAAAAAGGCACGAGGGGTGTCGTTTTTGAGTGGGAGTTCATTCGTAATATGGATTAGTTGAACTCAATCTATCATACACTTAGTCTAAACTTTACAAATTCTGTTGTAGATGGCACCACCTGCTTTTAATTTCAATGTGTTCATGGAGAAAGAGAAACTTGCAACGAACGGTAGAAACTTTACCGAATGGGCCATGAATTTGAGGATTCTCCTCTCTGCTGCACAAAAGCAATATGTGCTAGAAGCGCCGTTAGGCCCCCCACCTTTTGATGATGCCCCTGACAAGGAGAAGAATGTCTATCAGACTCGTCAGGAGGACCATAACTTAGTTCATTGCGGCATATTGTATGGGCTAGAGCCGGAACTTCGAAAGCGTTTCGAAAATGGCAATGCTTTTGATACAATGGGTGAGTTGAAAATGATTTTCGACACACATGCTGCTGTAGAGAGCTACAACGCTTCAGAAAAGTTCTCTAGGTGCATGATGGAAGAGCACAGCTGAAAGAACATTTCTTAATCCCTAGTGTTTTGTGTGTTAGATAACAATACCAAGGATCATTTAATGTGTGTTGAAGTGTTGTAGCTCTATTTGAGAATAAAGGGAAAAGAACTCTGCCTTTGGGGGCGGATAATCCGGCCCCACCAGGGGCGGATAATCCGCCCCTCCCTTTGCCCAACCAGGCGCAAGCCCTAGAAGGGGGGCGGAATTTTGGCCGGATTTTCCGGCCCCGCCGGATAATCCGCCCCTCAGGGGGGCGGATAATCCGCCCCCTGCTCATCGCCAATGCGCAAGCCCCAGAGAGGGGGCGGAGTTTTGGCCGGACTTTCCGTCCTGGCCGGATAATCCGCCCCTCAGGGGGGCCGTATTATCCGCCCCCCCAAGAACTTCACCAAGCTTCAACAAGGCGCAAGCCCTAGAGAGGGGGCGGAGTTTCCCCCGGAGAATCCGCCCTTGGGGCGGAGTTTTCCCAGGGGGCGGATAATCCGCCCCAAGTGGGGGGCGGATAATCCGCCCCAAAAGTTGTGCAACGGCCAGATCTGGGGAGGGGGTATTTAAGCCAGCCATCCCCCTCCTGCCAGAACTCTTGATTCATCTCGAAAAAGAACAGATCAGATCTGAAAGCTTCATCCAAGAGTGCTCCACCTAGATCCACCCAAAGGCCCCATCCCTTGGGGAATCGAAGGAGGAGAACTCGATCTTCATCATCAGCAATCAAGCGCTTCATCTCCTCTCCATTCATTTGGAGAACCTCCGATCTAGTATTTCTTGCAAATATCTAGATCCTCGTTTTTGTTTATATTGATAAACCTTGTTCTTGTGGCAGCTTGTTGTCATCTCGGGAGCCCCCAATTCGGTTGTGGGTGTGTGCCCTGATAGTGTTGTAAAAGGCACTCGTTCCCGCCTCGAAGGGATCCAATAGTGGAGAAGGTGGATCAGGCCTCTCGTGGCGAGATCCATCGGAGAATAGGGTGAGGCCTATTGTGGCGTGGTGGTCTTAGAACCTCCCACCCCTCCAACGCAGATGTACTTCCCTTAACAAGGAAGGAACTGTGGTAAAACAAATCCCTGTGTCTCCGTGTGCTCCACTACGGTTTCCTCGCTCCTCTTTTACGTGCTTAGTAGTTAGGGTTACATATAGGGAAATTCTCGTAGTTGCATATCTAGAGAATTTACTTTGTGTCAAGCCTAAAATTGAAAAAGTATTAAAAATTGGTTAGCACCTATTCACCCCCCCTCTAGGTGCCCATACGATCCATTTCAATTGGTATCAGAGCCTCGACTCTTATTTCGGGCTTAACCGCCTAAGAGAAGTATGGGTTCCAAGGGAGATGGGAGTGATGCTCCGGAGGTAGTCACCATGAACGATCTCAAGACGTTGGAAACAACCTTGGTGAGTTCAATGGAGGCTAAGATGGAAGAGATGCGTCAATTGATAATGCATCTCTCCACATCCGCAGCATCACCTCCATCTAACTCTGAGGATACCACTCCGCAATCCAAGGAAACAGGTAAAACTGTTTCCAAAGATAACGAAGTGGTAGGTGATGATACTAGTAAGAGTCCCTCCTCGAAAAAGGATAGCGGTAAGGATGGATATAATGAGGTTTCTCATGTGTATTCCCCTGATCCGCGTATTCCTCACCCACATATACATAATAGGGGTGATCCACCCAAGCTTTCAGCATCTACTTTCTCTCAATGGCAATATTTGACGAAATCTCATGTGTGCAGCTCCTCCATAGAGTTGTGGAAGATCATCGAAAATGGTCTTCACGTTGGAAATCCTAACAATCTCACAAGGAGAGAAGTGGTCGATAGCCAACTCAATGCTAAAGCTCTACACATGATACAGCTTGGTGTGGGTGACAAAGACATGCCACACATTCAGCATCTTAGCACAGCTAAAGAAGCTTGGGATGCTCTCACCAAGCTCTTCATCGGAAATGAAAGTATGAGAAGGAATAGATATGATGCCTTGAGCAATGAAGCTGAAGGATTTTATATGCTGGATGGAGAAGACCATGAGGACATGTATAGGAGGCTCAAGGCAATAGCCACAACCTTCAGAAACCACGGTGCAGCTCATGTTGATGATGCTTGGATCAAGCGCAAGTATGTCAGTGCTCTTATGCCATTTGAGCCCACAGATTTGAAAAGTCTCCAAGGTAGGCATAACTATCACCTCATGTCATCCAATGAGGTAATGCAAGAAATGGCCGCGCCTTCAAAGTGGCTGCCAAGAATGCCGAAGATGCTCGTGCTCGAGCTATGGGGATGCAAAAGGGGGCCAACATGGCCTTGAAGACTAGTGTGATTGATCATGATGAATATGCGGTAGAAGGTCTGGACTGTCCCGAAGATATAAAAAGGATCCACGGACAATACTTGGCTCTTTATGCAAGAAACTTTTGGAAAGATCCAGCCAAGGCTAAAGCTGAACTAGATCGCAAGAGTGGAGCCTATGGAAGAAAAGAAAATGGTCCCAAGCTGAGAACATGCTTTAATTGTGGTGACCGACTGCACTTCGTAGCTGAGTGTCCATATCAAAGTAGAGAGGATAATGGAGGAAGACTCACTTTCAAGGACAAATCAAAAGCTCCACGTAAGAAACAGTTTGTAAAGAAGAATGCTCCTTTCAAGAAGCAACCAAAGGTTGTTCTAGTGGCTCAAGAAGAATATTCATCGGGGAGTGAAGATGAGGACGAGGACGATAGCTCTCAAGAGGTGGCTGCTATAGCCACCACATCTACATCAACATCTCTCTTCGAATCTCCGAACGAAAACATCATCAACAAGAATGCTACTTGCCTCATGGCAAGAAGCTCCGAGGTAACTTCTTCTAACTCTTCTTTTCCCAAGGCTATGATAGACATGGATGATCCTGCTAGTCTTAAGGTTAAAGAAGATATTATTGCTTTGGATTATTTCTATACTAACCTGCAAGGTGAGCACAAAGTTCGTTTTGAGGCTCTTATGGATCAGCTGGCCCAAAACGAAGCACTCCTCGAAGAAAAGGGCAGAATTGAAAGGGAGGATGCAATGGAAATTGCATCCCTAAAAAATGCTCTTGAAGAAGAAGAAGCTCGGGTCTCTCTTGGAGAGAGGCTTGAGTCTATGGAAGAGTCACATGAAGAAATTGTGACTAAACTCGTTAAGGAACGTGACAATGCTGTCACCAAGGCAAAGAAGTTAAAGAAGGAAAGGATTGACTTTGGGGCTGCTCATGATAGACTCTCCGAGGAATTGGAGAAACTTGACAATGCTCACAAGGCGTTGAAAAACGAGTTCTCTATTCTCAATGAGTCACATGATCAGCTTCAAAGTCGATTGGCCGAATATGATACTCCTAGCTCGTCCAACTCAACATATGGTAACAAGAAAAATGCTAGTGTGGAAAAAGGAGTGATCAAGGACATCACTACTAAGGACAAAGGTGTGCTTGATGAAGTCCTTGGGAAGCAAAGGTCAAATCATGGTAAAGAGGGACTTGGGTATGTCACCAAGTCCAAGAAGAAGAAAACCAAGAAGAACAAGACCAAGAATGTGCAATTAAAGACAAGCACTGCTGAGAAGGTTGTCACAAAAGACAAGACTAATAATATTGGTTTTGCAGGGTCTCACAATCCGAATTATGAACTCTTTTGTGATGACTATGGCGATGTTTATGCTTATTATGTTGGTCCTTTTGATGAATATATTGCTTGGTCTATTTGGGTCCCAAAGACCCTTGTTACTAACATGAAAGGACCCATTGAAAAACGGGTACCTGAAACCAAGAAGTAATTTTCTTGCAGGGCTATGCTTCCGGTGGGTCGAAATGGGTGCTGGATAGTGGCTGCACTAGTCATATGACCGGAAGCAAGGAGATCATCACGGAGATGCGTCCAAATCTTGATAATATCACAGTCTCCTATGGTGATAAGTCTAAATCTCAGGTATTGGGTCTTGGCAAGGTTGTGGTTGCCCACGATATCTCTCTCGTGGACGTCATGCTTGTTGAGACCCTTGGCTACAATCTTCTTTCTGTTCGTGCCCTTGGCAAGATGGGTTTTGCTGTTTTTATCAATGATGATTTGGTGGTACTCTTATGGAGCAAGTCTCTAAAGGTCGCTTTCGTTGGATACGTCGAAAATGACCTGTATGTGGTGGACTTCTCGGGGAAAACCACTTCGGGTCCGATGTGTCTATTCGGAAAGGCCGACGTGGGCTGGCTATGGCATCGTCGTTTAGCCCATGTCAACATGAGAACTTTGCAAAGTCTCCAAAAGGGTGGCCACATCCTTGGACTAAAAGACAATGTCTCTTTTGCCAAAGATCGTGTTTGCAGGGCTTGTGTTGAAGGAAAAATGCATGACTCTCCCCACAAGAGGAAGACTATTGTGTCATCAAAGAAGATCTTGGAATTACTTCATGTGGATTTATTTGGTCCTCCTTCTCATGCAAGTCTTGGTGGGAAGAAATATTGCTTGGTCATTGTCGATGACTACTCAAGATATACATGGGTATATTTCTTCAAGCTGAAAAGTGAGACTCAACAAACTGTCATCGACTTTGCCAATGAAGTTCAACGTCAAACCAATGTTCCCATCTTGGCAATTAGAAGTGACAATGGCTCAGAATTCAAGAACTACACTTTAAACGAGTTTCTTAGCGAAGAGGGGATTAGACACCAATATTCTGCTGCGTACACCCCTCAACAAAATGGTGTAGCCGAGAGGAAGAACCGGACTTTGTTGGATATGGCAAGATCTATGCTAGCTGAATTTAAGTCTCCTTGTAATTTTTGGGCTGAATCCATATCCACTGCTTGTTACTCATCAAACCGGCTCTACCTTCGGAAGATCTTGTACAAGACCCCATATGAAACACTTACCGGTAACAAACCCAACATCTCATACTTCAGGGTATTCGGGTGTAAGTGTTTCTTTATTATTAAAGGTGTCCGTTTGTCAAAATTTGAATCCAAGGCTTTAGAAGGTATTTTTGTTGGTTACGGTGCCGAATACCACACTTATAGAGTCTACAACAAGCTCACTGGGATTGTTGTAGAATCTTGTAGTGTGGAGTTCGATGAAAATAACGGCTCCTTTGTAGGGCAAGTTGATGTTTGTGATGCAGATGTTGAAATACCCCAAGATGCCATAAGAAGAATGGGTGTGGGATTTTTCCTCCCCATTAAGGAACCCCTTGTGGCGGATCGGGAAGGACAATGCTCCACACATGTGGAGCCCTCATCTACACAAGATCAACAAGCTCCTACTGTTGGAGACAATCCTGCACCAACACCACAATCTGCTGGAGACCATCTTTCCCCTGGACAAGCTGGTAGTCCCAGGCCGGACTATCCGCCCCCTCCAAGGGGCGGACAATCCGCACCTGGCACTCCAACTCGTTCCAGGGGATCCGAAGGAGAAATCAACATCTCTGAAGCTCCCAGGCCGGATTCTCCGGCCCCCAGGGGCGGAGTGTCCAGCCCTGGGTCTCCAACTCCAGTCAGGCTTTCTCAGGAAGATGGTTCTGGTACTTCACCTCCCAGGCCGGAGAGTTCGGCCCCTCCAAGGGGCGGATTATCCGGGCCTGAAGAAAATGTTCAGCAACAATCTTCTGGCAGTAACGGTGACCAAGATCAAGGGCAGGGCAGTAATCAAGACAAGGATACAACTATTGAATCCACTCGTCTTAGAAACAATAAGGACATTGAGGCTCGTCGCAAGGCTCGTGCTGATCGGAACCTTGAACTAAGAGGTCACACTCTTGACAAGGTTGTTGGTGATCTACGACGAAGGGTATCCACTAGAAGAGAGCTTGCAAGCTTCTGTGATCATCAAGCTCACATTTCCATGGTTGAACCGAAGAAGTTTTTTGATGCTCTTGAAGACCCCGATTGGGTTGTTGCAATGCATGAAGAATTAAACAACTTCGAACGCAACAAAGTTTGGAAGCTCGTAGAAAAGCCAAAGGATAGCCGCAATGTTATCGACACCAAGTGGATCTTCAAGAACAAACAGGATGAAAATGGCATTGTTGTGAGGAATAAAGCACGACTCGTGGCTCAAGGATTCTCTCAAGTAGAAGGAATTGATTTTGGCGAGACCTACGCTCCTGTGGCTCGCCTTGAGTCCATCCGTATCCTTCTTGCATATGCAACCCATCATAATTTTAAATTACAACAAATGGATGTTAAGAGCGCTTTCCTTAATGGTCCTCTACATGAGTTAGTATACGTCAAGCAGCCCCCAGGGTTTGAGGACCCCAAATTTCCGAACCATGTCTACAAACTCGATAAGGCGCTCTATGGCCTTAAACAAGCCCCACGTGCGTGGTATGAGCACCTTAAAGAGCTTTTGCTAGACCGTGGATTCGAAGTTGGGCAAATCGATCCCACTCTTTTTACTAAGGTTAATGGGGAGCTTTTTGTATGCCAACTTTATGTAGATGACATTATTTTTGGCTCTACTAACCAAGATTTTAACGATGAATTTTCGAAGCTTATGACTGACAGGTTTGAGATGTCCATGATGGGTGAGCTCAGGTTCTTTCTTGGATTTGAGATCAAACAACTTAGAGAGGGAACCTTTATTAATCAAGCTAAGTACATCCAAGACATGCTTAAAAGGTTCAAGATGACGGATCTCAATGGCGTTGCTACCCCAATGCAAACAAAGTGTCATCTTGAGCTCAATCCCATGGGTAAAGACGTGGATCAAAAGGTATACCGATCCATGATCAGCTCTCTCCTTTACCTTTGCGCATCTAGGCCCGATACCGTGTTAAGTGTAGGAGTGTGTGCAAGGTACCAAGCCGCTCCTAAAGAAAGCCACTTAGTGGCAGTCAAGCGAATCTTCCGATATTTGGTTCATTCCCCAAATTTTGGGTTATGGTATCGCAAGGGTTCAAGTTTCTCTCTATGTGGCTACACTGATTCAGATTGGGCTGGTGACAAAGATGATAGGAAATCAACCTCTGGTGCATGCCAATTCTTGGGCAGGTCTCTAGTGTGTTGGTCATCAAAGAAACAAAATTGTATTTCACTCTCAACCGCCGAAGCTGAATATGTTGCTGCTGCAAGTGCTTGTACTCAATTGTTATGGATGAGGCAAACTTTAAAGGAATATGGTGTCAATTGTGACAAAGTGCCTCTTTTATGCGACAATGAAAGTGCTATCAAAATTGCTTACAATCCCGTGCAGCATACAAGAACAAAACATATAGAGATTCGCAACCACTTTATTCGGGATCATGTTGCTCGTGGAGATATTGCTCTATCCTTTGTGAGCACGAAGAACTAACTTGCTAATATTTTCACGAAGCCCCTTGATGAAGCAAGATTTTGTTATTTGAGGAATGAGCTAAATATCATAGATTCAAGGAGCTTGGCTTGACTACCCTTGCACACTCACTTGCTCTTATTCATGTATTTGGTTTAGATGCGGGCATAGACATAGGGGGAGTGTGGTCCTAATTGATTGGGCCAACCCTCCCCCCATAATGCCGAAAGCAAGTAAAATCATTTCCCTTAATATCATTTTGTGATATGTGGGTCATCGATGAGCATTGGTTTTGAACTCAAGATACATCTTCGCGGTGTCATGCCATGCGCTCCAACATGGTGGCTTCGGCCACCACCCTCTTCCTTGAGAAGAGTTGGTTTTACATGGGTTCCGTTGGTTTTTTCTTGCATATCTCATGTTCTTATGGCAAACACACTCAAATTTGGCTTTTGATTGATTTGATTCTTGCAAATTTGGGTGTGACTTCTGGGTGTCCAGGGGCGTTAGCATCGCTCTTCTTCCTTTTTGGCGTTTCGATGCCATAGGGGGAGAAGTAGTTCTATTAGGTCTCGTGGATTTGCAAGGGCCAGGCACAAGCTTTTCTCTTTTAGTCGTTTTTATTTGCTTGCTTGTGCCTTTTTCTAGGGTGAACAGTTGCTATTTGTGGTTGTTTGTGTAAGACTATGTCGTACTCCACAGTTTGGTACTATGTTTGGTATTCATGGAATTCTGGATTTATCTATCATGGACCCCATGGAATTCTGGAATTATGGAGCATATTTGATGGCATATGGATTCATGGGATTATCTATGTATGCCTTGGCTATATTCTCATTCCGGTGGTATGACATTTTCTCCCAAACCTTAAAGTAGTGTTCTCCCTAGTGTGTGTATTTGTATTCAAATGCAAATCTTAAATATGCACACATCTAGGGGGAGCGTCTTTCATTATTTAAGGTGGCATTTGACGGTTTTATTGCAAATCCTAGTATTGTCATCTAACACCAAAAAGGGGGAGATTGAAAGAACATTTCTTAATCCCTAGTGTTTTGTGTGTTAGATAACAATACCAAGGATCATTTAATGTGTGTTGAAGTGTTGCAGCTCTATTTGAGAATAAAGGGAAAAGAACTCTGCATGTGGGGGCGGATAATCCGGCCCCACCAGGGGCGGATAATCCGCCCCTCCCTTTGCCCAAGCAGGCGCAAGCCCCAGAAGGGGGGCGGAATTTCGGCCGGATTTTCCGGCCCCTCCGGATAATCCGCCCCCCTGCTCATCGCCAAGGCGCAAGCCCCAGAGAGGGGCGGAGTTTTGGCCGGAATTTCCGGCCTGTCCGGATAATCCGCCCCTCAGGGGGGGCGGATTATCCGCTCCTCCAAGAACTTCACCAAGCTTCAACAAGGCGCAAGCCCCAGAGAGGGGGCGGAGTTTCCCCCGGAGAATCCGCCCTTGGGGCAGAGTTTTCCCAGGGGGCGGATAATCCGCCCCAAGTGGGGGGCGGATAATCCGCCCCAAAAGTTGTGCAACGGCCAGATCTGGGGAGGGGGTATTTAAGCCAGCCATCCCCCTCCTGCCAGAACTCTTGATACATCTCGAAAAAGAACAGATCAGATCTGAAAGCTTCATCCAAGAGTGCTCCACCTAGATCCACCCAAAGGCCCCATCCCTTGGGGAATCGAAGGAGGAGAACTCGATCTTCATCATCAGCAATCAAGCGCTTCATCTCCTCTCCATTCATTTGGAGAACCTCCGATCTAGTATTTCTTGCAAATATCTAGATCCTCGTTTTTGTTTATATTGATAAACCTTGTTCTTGTGGCAGCTTGTTGTCATCTCGGGAGCCCCCAATTCGGTTGTGGGTGTGTGCCCCGATAGTGTTGTAAAAGGCACCCGTTCCCGCCTCGAAGGGATCCAATAGTGGAGAAGGTGGATCAGGCCTCTCGTGGCGAGATCCATCGGAGAATAGGGTGAGGCCTATTGTGGCGTGGTGGTCTTAGAACCTCCCACCCCTCCAACGCAGATGTACTTCCCTTAACAAGGAAGGAACTGCGGTAAAACAAATCCCTGTGTCTCCGCGTGCTCCACTACGGTTTCCTCGCTCCTCTTTTACGTGCTTAGTAGTTAGGGTTACATATAGGGAAATTCTCGTAGTTGCATATCTAGAGAATTTACTTTGTGTCAAGCCTAAAATTGAAAAAGTATTAAAAAGTATTAAAATTGAAAAAGTATTTGGCAGACAAGAAAGCCGGCAAGGCAAACAAAGGTATATATGATATACATGTTATTGATGTGTACTTGACTAGTGCTCGCAGTAGCACCTGGGTATTTGATACCGGTTCAGTTGCTAATATTTGTAACTCGAATCAGGGGCTGCGGAACAAGCGACCGCTAGCAAGGGGTGAGGTCAAGATGCGTGTTAGCAATGGATCAAGCGTTGATGTGATCGCCGTCGGAACGCTGCCTCTCCACTTGCCGTCGGGATTAGTTATAAACTTGAATAATTGTTATCTGGTGCCTGCACTAAGCATGAACATTGTATCTGGATCGTGTTTGATGTGAAGTGGTTATTAATTTAAATCCGAGAACAATGGTTGTTCCATTTATATGAATGAAATCTTTTATGGTCATGCACCGATGATGAATGGTTTATTTCTTTTGGATCTCGATAATAATGTTACACATATTCATAATGTTGATGCTAAAAGGATTAAACTAAATGATGATATATCCGCATATATGTGGCACTGCCGTCTAGGTCATATCGGCGTTAAACGCATGAAGAAGCTCCATTCGTATGGACTTTTGGAATCACTTGATTATGTATCATTCGGTACATGTGAGTCATGTCTTATGGGCAAGATGACTAGAACGCCGTTTTCCGGTTCAATGGAACGGGCGACAGATTTATTGGAAATCATACATTCTGATGTATGTGGTCCAGTGAGTGTGTCGGCGTGAGGTGGATATCGTTATTTTGTTACTTTCACGGATGATTTGAGTAGATACGGTTATATCTACTTGATGAAACACAAGTCTGAAACCTTTGAAAAGTTCAAGGAATTTCAGAATGAAGTGGAAAATCATCGTAATATAAAGATCAAATTTCTACGGTCCGACCGTGGAGGTGAGTATCTAAGTTACGAGTTTAGCACTCACATGAAAGAGTGTGGAATTGTTTCACAACTCACACCTGCCGGAACACCACAGCGAAATGGTGTGTCGGAACATCGTAATCGTACTTTATTAGATATGGTTCGATCTATTATGTCTCTGACGGACTTGCCGTTGTCATTTTGGGGCTATGCACTAGAAACTGCTGCATTCACTTTAAATCGGGCACCATCTAAAGTTGAAAAGACACCGTATGAATTGTGGTTTGGAAACAAACCTAAGCTGTCATTTCTTAAAGTTTGGGGATGCGATGTTTATGTGAAGAAACTTCAACCGGATAAACTCGAACCCAAAGCGGAAAAATGCGTCTTCATAGGATACCCTAAGGAAACTATTGGGTATTCCTTCTATCACAGATCCGA
Source organism: Avena atlantica (assembly GCA_910589765.1). Classification (NCBI taxonomy): domain Eukaryota; kingdom Viridiplantae; phylum Streptophyta; class Magnoliopsida; order Poales; family Poaceae; genus Avena; species Avena atlantica. Next base: position 491,498,222 of record OU342739.1, on the reverse strand, counting down.
GGGCAAGGTTTTTGTTGCCAAGAATGGATCCTTTCTAGAGAAAGAGTTTCTCGCGAAAGGTGTGAGTAGTCGAAAGGTAGAACTCGAAGAGGTTATGGAACCTTCTCTTCAAAGTATGGCGAGTAGCGCAGCGCCGGAAGTTGTTCCGGAGTTGGCTCCACCTGTTGAAGAGGGAACTAATGATAATGATCATGAAACTCCGAAAGAGAGTACTACCGAACCTCGCAGGTCAAGCAGGACGCGTGCAGCTCCCGAGCTGTACGGAAATCCTATCATGAATTTCATGGTTGATGAAATGATGACCCTGCGACGTATGAAGAAGCGATGATGAGCCCGGATTCCAACAAATGGTTAGAAGCCATGAAATCCGAGATGGAATCCATGTATGAAAATCAAGTTTGGAACTTGGTGGACTTACCTCACGACCGAAAGGCCATGGAGAACAAATGGATTTTCAAAAGGAAAACTGATGCTGATGGTAATATAACCGTCTATAAAGCTCGACTTGTCGCAAAGGGGTTTCGACAAATTCAAGGAGTTGACTACGATGAGACATTCTCTCCCGTAGCGATGCTAAAGTCAGTTAGGATTATGTTAGCAATTGCTGCATATTTCGATTATGAGATATGGCAGATGGATGTCAAAACCGCGTTTCTCAATGGTAATATTGAAGAAGAGTTGTATATGATACAACCAAAGGGTTTTGTCAATCCTAAGGATGCTAACAAGGTGTGCAAGCTTCAGCGATCCATCTATGGATTGAAGCAAGCATCACGAAGTTGGAATCTCCGCTTTGATGAGGTGATCAAAGAGTTTGGATTTGTCCAAACTTATGGAGAAGCTTGTATTTACAAGAAAGTGAGTGGGAGCAATGTGGCATTTCTGATATTATATGTGGATGACATATTATTGATCGGAAATGATATAGATCTGTTAAACGGTGTTAAAAGTTATCTAAACAGCAAATTTTCAATGAAGGACCTAGGTGAAGCGTCATACATATTAGGCATAAAGATCTATAGAGATAGATCTAGGCGCCTAATAGGGCTATCGCAAAGTACATACCTTGATAAGATTTTAAAGAAGTTTAAAATGGAAAATAGTAAGAAGGGGTTCTTACCTATGACACAAGGCACGACATTGAGTAAGACTCAAAGTCCAGCTTCGGCGGAAGAAAGAGAGATAATGGACAAGGTCCCATATGATTCAGCCATAGGCTCTATAATGTACGCCATGCTATGTACAAGACCGGATGTGGCACATGCTATTAGTTTGACTAGTAGGTACCAATCGGATCCAGGTTCAGAACACTGGAAAGCGGTCAAGAATATCCTTAAGTACTTGCGAAGAACTAAGGATATGCTTCTTGTATACGGAGGTGAAGAAGAGCTCGTCGCTAAGTGTTATGTCGACGCTAGCTTTGACACCAATCCAGATGACTCTAAGTCTCAATCCGGATACGTATTTCTCATGAATGGCGGAGCGGTTAGTTGGAGGAGCTCCAAACAACCTGTGGTGGCGGGATCAACAACGGAGGCCGAATATGTTGCTGCTTCAGAAGCGGCTCAGGAAGCAGTTTGGATGAAGGAGTTCATATCCGAACTAGGTGTGGTTGCAAACGCGTTGGACCCAATGGTGATCTATTGTGACAACAATGGTGCCATTGCCAATGCCAAAGAGACAAGGTCTCACAAGCATTCCAAGCATATTAAGCGCCGGTTTCACTCCATCCGCGAGCATGTCAAGGATGGAGATATAAAGATTTGTAAAGTACATACGGATCTCAATGTAGCAGATCCATTGACTAAAACTCTCCCTAGAGCAAAACATGATCTACAACAGAACTCCATGGGTGTTAGATACATCACAATGTAACTACATTATTGTCTCTAGTGCAAGTGGGAGACTGAAGGGAATATGCCCTGAGAGGCAATAATAAAATGTTTATTATGTGTATTCCAAGTATATGATAGATGTTTATTTTGCATGCTATAATTGTATTAATACGGAAACGTTAATACATGTGTGTTTAATAAACAAACAGAAAGTTCCTAGTTATGCCTCTCTCATAAACTAGTTCGTTGATTAACAAGATGATCACGGTTTCCTGATCATAGACATTGGATGTTGTTAATAACGAGATCACAACATTAGTGTAATGGTGTGATGAACATTCATCCGAAGTATAGCATTACGATAAAATTCATTGAGTTTATATTGCTATAAACAAACTACGAAGTAGTCCTAATCCTTAGACCATGAGATCATGCCAATCACTAACACCGGAAGAGTTTCTTGTTGACATCAAATGTCACTCCGTAACTGGGTGATTATAAAGATGGATTCAAAGCTACTAAAGTGTTATGTTGAGAATCATGGATCAAGAGTGGAATTTGTTCATCCCGATGATGGATAGATATGCTCTGGGCCCTCTCGGTGATATCACATTGGTTAGCTTGCAAGCAAGTGATTTGATCACTAGAATGTTATATCACGGGAACAAGAAAAGAGTGCATGTCAGTAACGATATAAAACTAGGTATGGAGATCCGATGATCGAATCTCGGACATGTAATATATTGTGAAACAAAGGGATTAAGATACAAGCATAAAAGGTTCCGACGATCACAGGAAAAGTCATCGTTGAATGTGTGGGAGTCAGTATGGATCTCCAGGTCCCGCTACTGATTATTGATCGGAGAAGGGTCTCGATCATGTCCACATTATTCGCGAACCGTATGGTGACACACTTAAGGGACACTGGCATCCAGTTGGAGCAAATGTTTCATGCCGAAAAAATAAACAAGCGCAGGAATTTATTTCACTAGATACCGAAACAGGTTTTCGGGTGAAATTGCATAAAGTGGTTATGCATGTGAAATGGAATTATAGCAAGGGGTTATTTGTGAATGTTTTTCATTAAAGTAATTGACAAAATTCTGAATAAAAATAAAATAGTTTTATTTAATGAGAGTTTGCATTAAATTTGGTGGAAATTTAATGGGAATTTGAGTGGACTTTTGAGTGGAGGGAATTTAAAGGATATTTTGTGAGTGGAGTGTCCACCCACATGAATGAAGGAGGGGAGGGGGCAGCCCCCATGGCCGGCGGCCACCCCCTTGGGTTCCCCCCTCCTCCTATAAAAGGAGCCCCCCTCCTCACTTGTCTCTCACACCTCCTCGTGAAGGATCTCTCTCCCCCTCTAGAATTTATCCCCCATGGTCTCGGACTAGCGAGATACATGTTCCCGGTGGCTATTCGGCAAGAAAGGGTTGTTCTTCCGATGCATCTGTTGGGCCACGCAGAGATAAAACAAAACTTTTTCCTCTAACGTGGTGATCCCAAGATCTAGCTGAGGTAGAAGGCCACGAGGTTTACCACTAGACGCGCGGTTGCGGATTACTGATGAAGCGCGTCAGTTGATGCAGTGCAGTCCTCACGATCCGATCGTCCTGGTGCTGATCGTACAACACCTCTGCTGGTATCCACACGTACAAGGAGGAGCGCCGGCGGCGAACTGCTAGGTTCGTTACGGCGGCTGGACTGCTGTGGAGCTAGGGTTTCCAACACATGGAATAACCTAACCGAACAACGATTAACCTTTCTGGGTTACTGTGCTCCACTATATATAGGGAGTGAACGTGGGCTCTGCTTGCGCGACCCATTCACTAAAGCCCATATAACACTAGTCACCGTGAGTCCAACTCACTAACTCAGTCCTAATCCGGTTTAGGTCCAACCCAACCAGATTATATGTTCAGATCCAATCCGAACTTGCTCCCGCTCTTAAGTGTGTGACCCCGCAGGCTCATGGTTACTTGGACACGATTAGAGTCCGACTCACAATCGATCAATCGGCATCGGCTCCTAGCAGAACGTGCCGATTCCCAAGTACCAAAGAGTCATGACGACTTGCCTTTCCAATGCGACTTACGTCCGAGTCCTTTTTGCCTCACGATATACCTTGTCAGACTATAGGCGAATATATGTCATCCCTTAAATAGTCCGACTCTCTTCTCGATCCGAGATAAGTGATTCACCCGACTAACTCTTAGCCGATCGCCTCGGTTAACACTTAACCGAGTCGTGCATGGCCATGCTTTCCAAATCATATCTCACGAGAGGGCCCAGAGAATATCTCTCCGAGTGGAGGGGAAAAATCCCATCTTGGTTATTCACATCACGCAGCTTGATTCTCAGTCGACCCGAACCCTGCCTTTATAACTGCCCAGTTACGGATCAGCGTTTGACAGAACCTAAGTCGGTGATCCTCAACTCGGACTATGCAACAACCTCAGGTCTAAGGATTACATTGATTGAGATATACAAATGACAGCTTAGTTCGTTGTACCTCAATATGGGTCAATCCGACTCGCTAAACTCTTTAGCCTAGTCTGTGTAAGTTGGAATAGCATCTCCATGCCCATGACAAGTGGAACCGAGTCATCAAGCCAACTTTCACATTGGTCTAAGTTGTGTGTCCAGCACAACCTCAATGACCAAGGATATTTAGTACAAACAACATGAATGCATAGTTCCACAACTGAATCACATATTCAATGATACACATCAGATGTTTATACAAGGACTACTTAATAACTTTATGAATACAATGGGAAATATCATCATACATGATTGCCTCTAGGGCATATTCCCAACAGTCTCCCACTTGCACTAGAGTCAATCTTCCGACATCACATGTGTAAGCATCTAATGCCCATGGCTCTCAGGTGCGCCTCATGCTTCGGCTGGGGTAACGGCTTTGTCAACGGATCCGCAATATTTGCATCCGTGTGTACCTTGCATAACTTGATATCACCCTGATCCACGAACTGGCGAATAAGGTGGTACCGCATGAGTATGTGCTTGTTCTTCTGGTGTTGTCTAGGTTCCTTGGCTTGTGCAATAGCACCATTGTTGTCACAATATACGTCCAACGGATTGGACGAGCCCTGAACCACACCAAGATCCATGAGGAAATTCCTCATCCAAACAGCTTCCTTTGATGCCTCCGAGGCGGCAATATACTCAGCCTCTGTTGTAGACGCAGACACAGTCTCTTGCTTGGAACTTTTCCAGCTCACAGCACCTCCGTTTATAATAAACACGTATCCGGATTGCGAACGAGAATCATCAGAGTCGGTGAGATAACTCGCATCCGTGTAACCCTTTACACTGAGTTCATCTTCACCACCATAAACCAAGAACATATCCTTAGTCCTTCTCAAGTACTTTAGGATATTTTTAGCCGTTGTCCAGTGGATCTCTCCAGGATCAGCCTGGTATCTGCTCACAACACTTAGAGCATAGGAAACATCCGGCCTAGTACAAATCATGGCGTACATGATGGATCCGACTGCAGAAGCATATGGAATCGCATTCATCCTACTTCGCTCATCAGTTGTCGAAGGACACTGAGTCTTGCTAAGTTTTACACCATGGGACATCGGTAAGAACCCCTTCTTAGACGATTCCATGTTAAACTTTTTCAACACTTTGTCCAAATAAGTACTCTGACTCAATCCAATGAGCCTCCTTGATCTATCTCTATAGATCCGGATTCCGAGGATGTATGTTGCCTCACCCAAGTCTTTCATTGAGAAACTCCTTTCCAATGATTCCTTGGTTTCTTGCAACATCTGGACATCATTTCCAATCAGTAATATGTCATCCACATATAAGATTAGAAAATTTACTTTGTTCCCACTAAACTTCTTGTACAAACAAGAATCATGATCACTCTTGATGAAGCCAAACGATTTGACTACCTCATCAAAGCGAATATTCCAACTCCGAGATGCTTGCTTCAACCCATAAATGGATTTCTGAAGTTTGCATACCTTGTCAGCATTAGCCGGATCGACAAAACCCTCGGGCTGTATCATATACACGTCCTCGGTTAAATTTCCGTTAAGGAAAGCCGTTTTGACATCCATCTGCCATATCTCATAGTCGAAATAGGCCGCTATAGCTAACATGATCCGAACTGATTTAAGCATCGCTACGGGCGAGAAAGTCTCGTCGTAATCAACTCCTTGAACTTGTCGGAACCCCTTCGCGACAAGGCGTGCTTTATAGATTGAAACATTTCCATCCATATCAGTTTTCTTCTTAAAGACCCATTTGCACTCGACGGGTCTTGCACCGTCTGGCAGATCAACCAAGTTCCAAACTTGATTTTCATCCATGGACTTTATCTCGGATCTCATGGCTCCAAGCCATGACTCGGAATCAGATCCCACCATCGCTTCCGAATAATTTTCCGGCTCATCACTGTCTAACAGTAACACATCACGAACACTTCGTAATCTTGCCGATCTTCGTAGTACAGGTGTTGCTATCGGCTCAGCTGCCACGATCGGCTCAACCTCCAAGGTTTTTGCCGATTCGCCATTAGCCGATTCCTCTCGAATTTCTTCGAGTTGCACCGTGCTCCCACTTACTCCCCGACTGAGAAACTCTTTCTCAAGGAAGATACCGTTCCGAGCGATAAACACTTTGCCCTCTTCTCGGTTGTGGAAGTAGTAACCCAAGGTTTCCCTTGGATACCCCACGAAAATACATTTATCCGACTTGGCCGTAAGCTTGTCCGACTGAAGTCGCTTGACAAAAGCTTCACAACCCCAAATCTTAAGAAAAGACAAACTCGGCTTTTTGCCTGTCCACATCTCATGCGGTGTCTTCTCTACCGATTTTGATGGTACTTTGTTTAGTGTGAACGCCGCTGTTTCTAGACAATAACCCCAAAATGATAAAGGCAGATCTGTCCGACTCATCATTGATCGTACCATGTCCAACAAGGTCCGATTCCGTCTTTCCGAAACACCATTCCTTTGTGGCGTTCCTGGCGGAGTAAGTTGAGGAACTATTCCACAACTTTTCAGATGGTCATCAAACTCATGGCTCATGTACTCGCCCCCTCGGTCCGACCGAAGAAACTTTATTTTCTTGCCGAGTTGATTCTGTGCTTCATTCTGGAATTCTTTGAACTTTTCAAAGGCTTCCGACTTATGTTTCATTAAGTAGATATATCCATACCTACTCAAATCATCAGTGAAGGTAATGAAGTACTCATAACCACCCCTGGCTGTCGTGCTCATTGGTCCACATACATCACTATGTATTAGTCCCAACAAGTCGGACGCCCTTTCGCAACTCTTTGCAAAAGGTGTCTTGGTCATTTTGCCAAGTAGGCAAGATTCGCATGTCTCGAGTCAAACGAAGTTAGGAGTCCATCATCATGGAGCTTCTTCATGCGTTTCCAACTTATATGACCAAGCCGACAGTGCCAAAAGTAAGTCATATTCAGATCATTTGGTTTCAACCTTTTAACATTTATGTTATAAACCGACTCACCATCAAGATTCAAAATAAATAACCCGTCTTGGACGGGTGCAAAGCCGTGAAACATGTCATTCAAATACAAAGAACAACCATTATTCTTGATATTCGACTCATAGCCTTGCCTCATCAAACATGAAGCAGAAATAATGTTTCGACTGAGCACTAGAACATAATAACAATTATTTAGTTCCATAATGAATCCGGAAGGTAAATGAAGTTGCATCGTGCCGACTTCCAACGCAGCAACTCTTGCTTTGTTGCCGAATCGAATATCAACCTCGCCTCTTGCTACGCTCCTAGTTCTTACCAGTCCCTGCAACGAGTTGCAGATGTGAATAACTGATCCGGTATCATATACCCAAGAACTATTAGGTGCATCAGCAAGATATATGTCTATAACATTGCAAACAAGTGTACCTGAGTCGGAAGTCATACCTCCACTCTTGGCTTTGTCGGCCAAGTACTTGCTGCAGTTCCTTTTCCAGTGGCCATCCGCCTTGCAGTAGAAGCAAGTGGATCCGGCTGAAGGAGATGGCTTAGTCCCTGAGGAAGCGCTTAGGACAGGGTCCTGAGCCTGCTTTCCTCCTGACTTAGCCTTCTTCTTAGTCCAAGAACTCTTCTTGAACTTAGCCTTATTCTGCACCATCAACACTTGACTGGTGCCCTTCTTGAGATCCGCCTCTGCCTGCTTGAGCATCCCATGCAATTCAGTGAGCTTCTTATCCATACCATGCATGTGGTAGTTCGAAATGAACTGCCCATATGCACTAGGAAGAGAGTTCAGAATTATATCCGTAGCGAACTCTTCGCTTATGGGGTAGCCAAGCCTCTCCAGAGACTGCACGTAACCAACCATTTTGATCACATGTGGACTCAGTGGATCACCATCCTTAAGCTTGCAACTCAGCAAAGCCTGAGAGACTTGATACCTCTCAGTCTTCGCCTGAGCCTGGAACATACTTTTGAGGCTTTCGATCATATCGTAGGCCTCAACATGCTCGAATTGCTTTTGCAAGTCCTGTTCCATGTGAGCAAGCATAAGACAGCTGATATCCGTGGACTCATCCTTAGCCCGACGGTAGGCATTGGTGGCTGCGACAGTCGCATTCTCATTCGGCTCATCTGGAAGTGGGTTGTCTAGGACATGGTCCTTCTTTTCTTGTTTGAGAACAATTCTCAGATTTCGATACCAGTTGGTAAAATTAGTGTCGTTCAGTTTATCTTTCTCAAGAATGGTTCTCAACGCAAAACCGGATATCTGAGAGTGACTGCTACTTGGTGCCATGATCTACAACAGAAAATATGCAAAACACTTAAGACATGTATTCATAAAAGAGCAAGAATATTAAACATTTTAATATTTTATGCTCCCACTAGAACCAACACCCCTCCGATGGTTACTTAGTGATTCAGGATCCTAAATAAGCAAGTCGGCTAGTGAGCTTTAGCATCACCGCTAGCCGCCAAGTGATCTAGGTAGACAACTCCTTGTCAATCGCATCTCATGCGACTCCTGTTGGACGGGTGGCATCACATGCCCCGGCTCCCATCCGACCTTTCCCCGAGTCCCACAACCGTTGTGATAGACCCGTCTAGCTTACCGAATGTTTCTGCAGTAAGAGTCTGACTCGAACCCACCTAGTCGGAAAGAATTGGCAGCACCTCAATTTTATGAGCCCACTACCAAAAATGTCCGACTTGTGATGGTGCAAACACTGGCGGGAAAACCGACTAGACCTTCTTTGAGGGATTAAAATTTACCGACTATCTAATAGAGGTAAAACTGAGACATAACACTAACACAAAATAAATCAATTATAATGTGAAATGGTATGGCTCTCTTCATGGCGATCTCCATCTCCACAAAGCTTGTAATCCGACTCGTGCCAACTCTTGTCACTTGCCGTCTTACTCCATGTCGCCGACATGTACAACGCCTTGCATGCCTTCCGGGTTCTCAAACAGCTACACTAGCTTAGTAAAGTAAATTACATAGAGAATCCGACACGCAGGTCGTTATACAATAAAATGACAGCACCTAGGCTCCAGCCCGCTGACAAAAACCGTGATTCGTAGATCACGTATGGATTACACACATACATCACATGCACATGAACCATACCATTCACAACTTCCTGCAAAAACAAGTTATGCATAGATACAATATCTACCGGCATTGTGAAACTCGCAACGACATCTAAGGCGCTACGACAGGGCGAAGCCGGCGGTCCCGCTAGCCGGATAGCGGGCGGGGATCGAAGGGGCAGCGCCCCTCGCGGGTGCGGGCAGCGCCCGACGATTTTTCCGAAAACATAGATCTCATCTACGATCCGAACATGGATTCCGACCATCGTTCCGATTCGATCAAACCTTTTGATCTTCGATCACCGCTTCTGGATTTACGTGTCACAATGTACCCCGATGGCGGAAGCCGACCGGTAGGGGTATGTCGTTCCACGACCTCAGCAGTATGATCACGGAAATCAGATCTACCATTCCCCGAGTACAGTTGATCCAATCAACTTCATACAAAACCGATCTATCTCATAGATCGACCACCAAAACAGCACATAGATCTCATCTATAGCCTACCGCATATCTCATATGCGAGATCTCGAGCCTAAAACCAGAAGCTATCGCTCTGATACCACTGTTGGGCCACGCAGAGATAAAACAAAACTTTTTCCTCTAACGTGGTGATCCCAAGATCTAGCTGAGGTAGAAGGCCACGAGGTTTACCACTAGACGCGCGGTTGCGGATTACTGATGAAGCGCGTCAGTTGATGCAGTGCAGTCCTCATGATCCGATCGTCCTGGTGCTGATCGTACAGCACCTCTGCTGGTATCCACACGTACAAGGAGGAGCACCGGCGGCGAACTGCTAGGTTCGTTACGGCGGCTGGACTGCTGTGGAGCTAGGGTTTCCAACACATGGAATAACCTAACCGAACAACGATTAACCTTTCTGGGTTACTGTGCTCCACTATATATAGGGAGTGAACGTGGGCTCTGCTTGCGCGACCCATTCACTAAAGCCCATATAACACTAGTCACCGTGAGTCCAACTCACTAACTCAGTCCTAATCCGGTTTAGGTCCAACCCAACCAGATTATATGTTCAGATCCAATCCGAACTTGCTCCCGCTGTTAAGTGTGTGACCCCGCAGGCTCATGGTTACTTGGACACGATTAGAGTCCGACTCACAATCGATCAATCGGCATCGGCTCCTAGCAGAACGTGCCGATTCCCAAGTACCAAAGAGTCATGACGACTTGCCTTTCCAATGCGACTTACGTCCGAGTCCTTTTTGCCTCACGATATACCTTGTCAGACTATAGGCGAATATATGTCATCCCTTAAATAGTCCGACTCTCTTCTCGATCCGAGATAAGTGATTCACCCGACTAACTCTTAGCCGATCGCCTCGGTTAACACTTAACCGAGTCGTGCATGGCCATGCTTTCCAAATCATATCTCACGAGAGGGCCCAGAGAATATCTCTCCGAGTGGAGGGGAAAAATCCCATCTTGGTTATTCACATCACGCAGCTTGATTCTCAGTCGACCCGAACCCTGCCTTTATAACTGCCCAGTTACAGATCAGCGTTTGACAGAACCTAAGTCGGTGATCCTCAACTCGGACTATGCAACAACCTCAGGTCTAAGGATTACATTGATTGAGATATACAAATGACAGCTTAGTTCGTTGTACCTCAATATGGGTCAATCCGACTCGCTAAACTCTTTAGCCTAGTCTGTGTAAGTTGGAATAGCATCTCCATGCCCATGACAAGTGGAACCGAGTCATCAAGCCAACTTTCACATTGGTCTAAGTTGTGTGTCCAGCACAACCTCAATGACCAAGGATATTTAGTACAAACAACATGAATGCATAGTTCCACAACTGAATCACATATTCAATGATACACATCAGATGTTTATACAAGGACTACTTAATAACTTTATGAATACAATGGGAAATATCATCATACATGATTGCCTCTAGGGCATATTCCCAACAGCATCGCTGGAGCGAGGAGGCGTAGGTTGTCCGGTGTCTTGTACGTGTGTGCGAGCACGGATGCGCTGCTGCTTTGCGGCGCTAGGACTTCCTCTCGATCTTGAGATCGGAAAGAGATCGTCTACATCAACCACGAGTTGAACTCGTTAAGCTTTGTCGGTCTTCAAGGGTATGTTCTCTACGGATATACATCCGCCCGTTGTTTGTATCTAGTAGATAGATCTTGGTACATAGTTCCCATCATAGGAAATTTTTTGTTTTCTATGCTGCGAACCCTTCAGCGGGATCTTCCCTCTACTTCCGACACCACGCCATCGTTCTGCCGGAATCGCGAGGGGAGAACTACAACCTCCACTGCCTACTGGAACAAGGGAGATGAAGGTTTTCATCGAGTATCGAACGTGTGACCGACTGCGGAAGCACTGCCGGAACGCAGCGCCGGAAGGATCGTCTACGCGATCTTGAGATCGGCAAGTGTACGACTACATCATCCACGAGAATCTGCTCTCGTTAACCGCTTTGGAATCTTCGAGGGTGAGTACTCTAATCGACTCGTTGCTACAATCTAGTAGATAGATCTTGGCATGTTTGTGTGCATGCGGTAGATTTTTTTTGTTTTACATGCTACAAACCCCTACAGTGGTATCAGAGTCATGTCTATATGTAGATCTGTTGCACGAGTAGAACAGAATGGTTATTGTGGGCATTAATGCTTTTGTTATAGATTGCTTCTTGTGTACTTTGCATCTTGCGGGATGGTCGGATGAAGTGGCCCGGGCTAACCTTACATGACATCATTCATGAGACTTGCTCCACGCTTGACATGCAACTTGTATTGCATAAGTGGCTTTGCGGGTGCCAGTTTCTCCCAACATAGTTAAGATTCAATTTACAATGGGTGATTGACAATAGTAGTATCAGCATTGTGGTTCTTGTTTGTAAGTTAGAACGACACTTATTGAAAGCCCCAAACCACGTAAAACATGCAAAGAAAATTAGAGGCGTCTAACTTTGTTTTGCAGGGGTGTGCTGTGATGTGATATGACCATGATTGTGATTATATATGATGTATGCAATGTTCCTTATTCTAAGTCGGCAACTGTCAGGAGCCATATGGTTGTCTTTTTAATTCCGTTAAGACTTGCGTGTCTATTATTCAAAGTAGTTGTAATAGTTGATGCTGGTGGACGACAACCATGAAACGACGCCATTGACCTTGACGCCATGTCGGTGATGATGGAGATCATGTTCATGCTTGAAGATGGAGATCGGAAGCACAAGAAGAAAGGCCATATCATATCACATATTATGAATTGCATGTGATGTTAATCCTTTATGCATCTTGTATTGCTTAGTTTGCGACGGTAGCATTATAAGATGATCCCTCAAGCACATGATTTCAAGTATTAAAGTGTTCATCCTTAGTAAGCACCGTTGCTAAAGCTCGTTGTTTTGAAGCACCACGAGATGATCGGGTGTGTTAGATTCTGCGAGTGTATACAACATGAGCAAGCCAGATTTGCTCATGCGGAAGCTAAGGTTTGATCTTGACGAGCCTAGCATGTACAGACATGGTCTCGGAACAAGGATCACCAAAAGGTAAAGCATGAGTCATATAGTAGATATGATGAACATGTTGATTGTTCGCCATTGAAGCAACATCAATTCTCGTGATGATCGGTTTTGATGTGGTGGATTTGGTTCGTGTGATCACTAAAACAATGCGAGGGATATTGTTTTGAGTGGGAGTTCACCTAGATTAATTCAACTATTAATTAGAACTCAATTTGTCATAAACTTAGTCTAAACTATTGCAAATATGTTGTAGATCAATGTAACATCCCAGCATTTAGGAACCAACGAAGGGTAGATTTAGGAATCTGTGCAAATGCATGCATTCATCTGTAAAAATGTGGGTAAATTTTTCGCCAAATAAAAACCTAAAGTGATCAAAGTTTCTTTCACTCTTTAATATTAGGAATAGCCTTGGAGAATGATCGTTATAGACTTTGATATGATCTTTGTGGATTAGTGTGTTTTGGGAAATGAAATTTGAATTTAAAACTTGAGTGTTGGATTTATAATTTAAAAGAAATTAGAATTATTTTTGAGTAATTTGATTTAATCAAGAGTTAACAATTAGTAACTCAAACTTTAAATAAAATAACATAATGAAGAAAATGAATATTCATTCCATATCTTTATTCAATAGATAAGTTACAAAATGTAACTTATAAAGGTAATCAAGAATCTTTACAATAGTAAATGAAATAAAAGAAGAACATTTATATATTGAGTTGTAGGGTTTGCAGCATAGAAAACAAAAAAATTCCTACGATGGGAACAACTATGTACCAAGATCTATCTACTAGATACAAGCAACGGGCGGATATACATCCGTAGAGAACATACCCTTGAAGACCGACAAAGCTTAACGAGTCCGAACTCGTGGTTGATGTAGATGATCTCTTGTCGATCTCAAGATCGAGAGAAAGTCCTAGCGCCGCAAAGCAGCAGCGCATCCGTGCTCACACACACGTACAAGACACCGAGCAACCTCCACATACTCGCTCCAGCTATGCAGCGGAAGCACAACTCTTTCTTGCTAAAAAAGCCACCGGAAACATGTATCTCGCTAGTCCAAGACGATGGGGGATAAATTCTAGAGGGGGAGAGAGATCCTTCACGAGGAGGTGTGCTTTGAGAGGATGATAGGGGGGGGCTTTTATAGGGGAGAGGGGGCACCCAAGGGGCATGGCGCCCAGCCATGGGGCTACCCCCACCTCTTCCACATTCATGTGGGTGGACACTCCACTCACTCAGATGCCTTTCAATTCCCTCCACTCAAAACCCACTCAAATTCCCATTAAATTTCCACCAAATTTAATGCAAACTCTCATTAAATAAAACTTCTTTTATTTATTCAGAATTTTATCAATTACTTTAATGACAAACATTCACATATAACCCCTTGCTAATATTTCATTTCACATGCAGAAACACTTTCTGCAATTTCACCAGAAAACTCGTTTCGGTATGTAGTGAAATAAATTCCTGCGCTTGTTATTCTTTCCGACATAAAACTTTTGCTCCAAATGGATGTCGATGTCTCTTAAGTGTGTCACCCTATGGTTCGCGAATAATGCAGACATGATCGATACCCCTCTCGGATCAATAATCAAAAGCGGGATCTGGAGACCCATACTGACTCCCACACATTCAATGATGACTTTCTTGTGATCGTCGGAACCTTGTACGCTAGTATATTAATCCTTTTGTTTCATTATATATTACATGTCCGAGATTCGATCATCGGTATCTCCATACCTAGTTTGATCTCGTTACCGACATGCACTCTTTTCTCGTTTCCTTGATATAACATTCTAGTGATCAAATCACTTGCTTGCAAGCTAACCAATGTGATATCACCGACACTACAACAAATTAGTCATGTAGAGACGCACAATCTATGGGTTAAAGACATTTTATATCATCTCAACGGCATCATAGAGTCGCCATTGCAAAGCGTCTGACAAGCGTCTCCTTATGCACCGTCTCAAAGATCAAAATGACGTTATAGTGAGCGTGTCTACAAGAAGATAAGACGTTTATATTGCATTGTAAAGACGCTTTCATATATGGATTGTCATGTCATCTCAACCTTCCCTAGTGACGTGCGATTGCGTCTCAAATAGATTCAAGGACGTGGTTGGTTCAAGCTAGAGTGTTGATGCCAATTTTCATTTTTTCTTTAAAATATTATTAGTTTGTTGGAACCAAAACAATACAAAACATACAAATAACTAAAAGAGTTTTCACATTTGCCTGATGTAGGCATTTCATATATCAAATTGCACCGCTCATCTGTCTCTCAAAAACAAATTGCACTGCTCATATATAACATCAAAGAAAAAAGAGTAGCTCATGTAGAAGTAATTAAGCTGACAATGGTTTAAAGCATCCACAAGCCACAAATATAGTTGGAATATTTTCTATTTACATACATTTTGTCTCAAAATAATATGATCTATCTATGAAATTTCTATATACAGGCATCCCATCTCCATCCCATCTCTTCGGTGTTCCTTCACTGATTGACATGTCATTTGTTATCATCCAACATCTTGTAGAGTATGTAAGTAAACGAGACATAAGTTTCTTATGTAAGTTAACGAGACATAATTTATGTAAAAAATGCAACACACCAATTTAAATGTGAATTCTGCAGTTAGACCATACATTAGAGAAAGGCGAGAGAGGGAGCAACTGACAGGGCACAACATTTTATAGTTTGCGCTTGATATATGGCAATATACATGCTGCTCAGGTGGATAATTCTATTGAATCTTCTAGAAGAACTCTGCAAGAAAAATAGTTGAAAATCTTAGCATAGAAGTGTATCCAAATTTCAATGCATTTTCATGTTAAATATACCAAGGGTCCGCTAATATGAAGGCTCTTCACATATTTTTCTAGAAAATTGAGTAGATGGAAAATGTTTTGTTTTGACTGAAAATAGATCTGTCCATGACATTAGTGCTAGCCATTACCATGTGCTCCTGTCTTAAATGAATTCAAACAACAAAACATTAAATTTCAACTACAAAAATCAGGTAGTAACCTAAATACTAGATATGGTGTGGAGACTGAGACCAGTATGAATTGTGATTTTCGTTCCAATTCATGCCAAAAACACACAATGCAAGAATCAAATAACTGCTCCGTACAAGGAATCTGCAACCAATCCTAGTTTCCTCTACCCCGCAATTCTGTAACTTGTCACATATTGCTTTGATTTATCCTTGTATAGAAAGCTTGGCAATGCATTCTATGATATAGCTGCGGTGAAGTACTGCATCAGTTAAAATAGAAATACCATTTACAGGAAATAGAAAAGGTATGACAACCTCACCGATCGTACCCAGCTTCTATCTGAAAAAGATAAGTCTGCTTGTGTGACAGCAGAGAGGAATGTAAATCAAATGTCCTTCTAATCTCATAACCACTAATTTTAAGTAACGTATAATTAGAGATAGAACCTGTTGGGGGGCAAACCTGAACTCGTTGAACAAGTGAGGTAGAGCTGGTGAAGGTTGGGATGCGGACGGAGGGGCTTGGCCTGGAGCTTGAATCGCACGGAGAAGGGCGCGATTTATCTGCAAGATGGCGCGGGGCGAACTCTTCTCGCTGGCCGACAAGATGTGGGTGATCGAGATCTATTTGCTAGGGAACATCACGACCCCCTTGGGGGCAAGATTATTAGATAAAACCTCCGCCTCGGCAAGGAACACGTCACCATGGACCATCTGCAGGCTGCACTGCCAGGGGCGCCGCGGAGGATCCGCCTGCCGCCAGACCGCCCTGAGGGAATCAGATGAACTAGAGATTGGGAGGATCAAGAGGTGGAATGGAGGGAGGCGAGCATTAGAACGCATGCCCGCCGTGCGTGCGCCCCGCTACATCGGCTGCCGCAGTTGGTTCTGGTACCAGGGGATAGGACGCACAGAAGATATGGCGGCGACTCTAGGTTTGCAAGTTTTTTCTTAAGTCACGGGGGATAGGGATAACGATCAGATCGCGATCGTGGGTAGTAGTGGTCTTATCTATTCCCTGAGACGACTTGGACAGCGTCTTATGAAACGTCCCTATGCAATGTTAGATTATCACAGTATAGACGAAAATTAAAACGTCTAATCAACAACGTCTCTACATGACTATTTTCTTGTAGTGCGAGAGGGCCTAGAGTATATCTATCCATCATCGGGATGAACAAATTCCACTCTCGATCCATGGGCCTCAACATAACACTTTAGTAGTTCTGAATCCATCTTTATAATCACCCAGTTACGGTGTGACGTTTGATGTTATCAAGAAACTCTTCCGGTGTTAGTGATTGACATGATCTCATGGTCTAAGGATTAGGATCACTTCGTAAGTTGTTATAGCAATATAAACTCAATGACTTTGATCGTAATGTTATACTTCGGATGAATGTTCATCACATCATTACACTAATGTTGTGACCTCGTTATTAACAACATCCAATGTACATGATCAGGAAACCTTTGATCATCTTGTTAATCAACGACCTAGTTTATAAGAGAGGCATAACTAGGAACTTCCTTTTTGTTTATTAAACACACATTTATTAACGTTTCCATATTAATGCAATTATAGCATGCAAAATAAACATTTATCATAAATAAGGAATACAATAATAACCACTTTATTATTGCCTCTCGGGCATATTCCCTTCATGAGTAATATTACAATCTTTATTACAAAAGGATAAAATAAAGATTACACAAGAATAAAATAAATATTACAATGGAATTATTCTATTAAAAAGAAGACCTATTCTAAATCTTGAATCTAGAAGACCTATTCTAAATCTTGAATCTTCAAGTCTTGTACCTGCAAAACAAATCACAAACTAAAAGAAAGAAAATAAAAGATTAGGATGTTTTACTCTCAGTAGTGACAGTGAGATGCACTGTTCAACTTTACATCACTGAGTAATCTTTAGGGGCAAGTTTCACCAATATGAAAGAAATAAATCTTTCATAATCCATAAGCCACAAGTCAAATAATTTTAATCAGAGAGAGGGTCAAGTTTCACCAAGCAGTTAAGTGGTAATCATATAAAAAGGTAACTTTCATTCCCTGAGCATATCCACAAGGGTGCAGCAGGCACACAAGCAGCACACACCTAAATGCATGGTGTGTGCTGTCGAGCACAGCCAGTGCTGCCACAAAATCAAAACAGATCAACATAGCTGTGGGCAAGCACCCCAACCTTATTTCCTTGCTCATACACATCTAACACCAGCAGCCACACCAAACCAAACCAAACCAAACACACACTTGATCATCCCACCAAGATGGTGACATAAGGAGGGGGTGGATCAGGTGGATAGTAAGAACAAGGCCAAGCTAACAGGACCAGGAGGTGGACATCAAGAACAAGGACAAGTTCCAGGAGTTGGAAGTAGCAGGAGCAACATCAGGAGGTGAACCAGATCAGGCTAGCCACACAACTAGCAAGATCAAGCCACAGGATCAGCAAGTTACAACCCCAACAACTCCACTGTTGTGGTGAGTAGTATAAAACCATTACATGATTTATCTATCTAAGATAGGCAAGAATTCATGTGTTGTCTCATTCTCATCTTCTCAGAAAAACACCCTAGTGGGATGAGTCCATCATTGAAGGTTTTAAACATTAAAAATCCACCATAAAACTATACAGATCTAACCAGGATCTCAGAACAACCTCATTGATCCTAGCTATAAAGCCATATCTTAAATTCCAAGAATAAATATAGCTAAGATCTGGAATTCTAGGCACATCTCTTAAACATGAGTAGCACCTTAGGATTTCTAGATCTTATGGATCTATATAACTTAATAAGCCTACAAATTATTTTTCCCAACTTTGACTCAAGAATTAGTAGCTGGTATCACTACCAGAACAGATCCATGAGGAACAACAAGTTAAGGACTTAGTCCCTAAGCCTTAGACCAACATCATAGGCATTCGGGTTTAAGGAAAGAAGTTTTAACTTATCTTAGGTATCAAGCTAATCTTAAGCATTAACCCAATCAAGCCAAGTAGTAGAATCTAGACTTGTGTGCCATTTTAAGATGGTATCACAAGAGCAGCTTCTAAACCAAGCAGATTAAGTATCTAGCTTTCACAGATAAACTCACAGACAACTAAGCATCATTTTCCTGGTATTAATCACAGGAATCATTTCCAGGTCTATATATATACATAACATCACTGTAAGAGACCGATTAATCTCAATCTGTATATGAGACCATAAGTCAACAATTATAGATACAATGGCTACAGCACTCACAAATCACTATCAATAGCCAAGCAATGACAATGGTGAACTTTCAAATCACTAGGATTTCCAAGCAGTGATTCTACAGTAACACTATCATTTGAACCATATAAAATTAACCAATCGAATCAATCTGGTAAGCCACTAGCATCACCAAAGCCAACTATAAGCAATAATCCACAACAAACAGTCATTCATCATGATCAAGGATTATCACCACTAGATCCAAATCATCATATATATGCTCAACAGAGGGATATGAACCCTAATCAGAACAAGAACCCTAATCAGGATATGAACCCTAATTAGAACATAAGCACTAGGCAGGGGTAGCCACTAGATAAACATAGAGAGATTCATGGTGATAGGATGAACTAGGATCCACAGAGGCACAACTTACCCGGGGTCCTCGCTGATGTATTAAAGAGGAAGCAGAAGGGCCGACATGCTCGCGGCGGCACAGGGAGCACACAAAGGGTGATGCAACCCGCACCAGCCACGACGGCGGCCACAACAGCACACGAACACCACACACCACCACAGGGGGCCCGTAGTGGCGGTGGCAGCACCCAACCCTAAACCCTAGGGTTCGGGAACGGGGTGAACCTGGCCACAAGAGGGCTCCGAAATCAAATCAAAGTGGAGGAGGTGAACCAACATAGTCACCAACCTCTCCCTGCACCACGACAATGGCCAGGGAGGGCCACGGCGGTGGGCATCGCCAGCGGCGACATCAGCACCCCATGGGGTCGAGGGAGAGGGGAGATGAGAACGAGAGAGATAGAGAGAGAGTGGGATGGTAGGGCCAGGACCCCTTCGAGGAGTCATTTTGGTTCTGCCCAATTGGGCCAAAATGGCCCAATAAACCCAACACAACCAGCCCAATCACCTAAAGCAAGTTTTAATAATTAAACAAAGACCAGGATGCCCCTTAATTTAAATAAATTCTAGAAAATAAAATAAAAATCCAAAAATTATAAATAAAACATCTTTGGGTTCACAATAATTCAATCTATCTAAATAAATTAAGAAATAAAATTTTAGGTATATAAATTTTATTAAATTTTTTATATTATATATATTCCTTATGGAATTTTATAAAATTATTTAAAGATGATAAAAATAAATAAAAATCACTTTCATTATATATTAATATTATAGTATTTTATAAAAATACTAAATAAATATTTAATATCAATTTTTGGTATTTAAATGATAATTCTTAAAGGAATTATTAAATAGATAAAATTCAAATAAAATAAAAGAATACAATATTCAATAAATATTAAAAAATTATTTATAAATTCTTTCTTATTAAAAATATTTTTTATAATTTAAATAATGGGGAAGAATACACACAAAACTAAATAATGCATTACATTACTTTGCATGATCATTTTGCTTCTTTAAATATTGTCCTTACCGGGCAATAATGATATTTTGTAGACATAGAAGCTCAAGGTCCAGTGCAAGCATCCGACTTCACTACCTTGCAATCACAAGGCAAGTTCATCACTTGCTCATGTCCTTTGAAGAGTCTTTATCAAAGTATTTGCAAATTGTGTGTTATCATATATACTCCAAAGAAAGAGAATATTATTTCCTCAAATAAAGAAATCTTAGGTATCATCCTAAGTGATGATATAATGGAGCAAAAGAACTTAGAGTTCTATTTGCAACAATGATGATCAATTAGGGACTTAATAACCCCTGTCATCAGTGATTCTAGCGACGTATATCACGCGTTAACCATGAGATTTGGAATGGGACAAAGAAGTCAGATGTATCTTCTTCCTCTCGCATGTAGCCGGATGTGCAGGTCGTGGCTGTTATCACTCGTAGCGTGCATATTAATTGGTAATTCGAAGAGGATATGCAGCATATGGGTGGGAACCCTTAATGTCCCACAATAGTTCTGGCATCTAACGGTCTGTACAAATGTAAGATCCCTCCTTTGTAAAGGAAAGGATCCCTGTGATTGCAATGCTAGTCCCTGGATCAATGCTAGCATCCATAGTTTAAGATGAAGTACACAGAAACAAAGGTCATTATTACATATCATTCCAGAGACAAACATAGTCTTTTACAACTCCATGGCCACAAGCCTAATACAAAGTTCAAATTTATAATAAGATAAATAAGTCTTCATCTTCATGTGCCACAGGCAAGCATGTTGAGTGTAGACTCATGAATCCTAATCATCATCAGAATATCCTGCAACATCACAAGTTACAGCCATAGTGGGTCAATACATTGGAATAGTATTGGCAAGTGATACCTTAGTAGAATATTGGTGGACTAAATACTATATGCATTTTGTCTAAGTGTAGCTTAGGTTTGCTTTGCTCAAAATAGGTTTTGTCTATCAGTTGAACACACTAAGTTTTTCTTTGTCAAAAACTTTTCCCAAGGAACCACCAATAGACATTGGGGTCCTTCACCCTTGTTCAACCACAAGTTTTACTTAGAAATTGGGATGAGGAGATTCTTGATAGCTTCCATGTCTTGATGCTCAAATGTCCAATACTAGGGACATGGCTAAGTACTTAGATTCTTCCATCTGCAGAGGTTGTGCACTTTCCCCACAAGACTTGATTTTCACCAAGACAGGACCTTTCAGAAGCCTTCCCTTAGACCAAATGGACGCGCTCCAACCTATCATCCCACTACCACCAACTGTCCAAATGGCTAAGTTATTGCAACCTATATGATCCAGGCAGAGCCCATATTGCCAAGTGGCTGCACTAGAAGCTTCTTAACATTTGGCCTCTCAAATCCCTTTGTTCCTGGGTGGCTTTCCACAAGTGAGATACACAAGGTAAACGATAGAAATGGGCCTTGTGTAACCACTCAACATAAACCATTCCTTCCATTCCACCCAGGTGTTTCATTCACTTAGTTTTTTTATTAAGCAAAACACAAGTCCAAAGACTTAGAAATATTTTATCATAGCATGAATATTTAACCACCCTTGGTTGCTACTAGCTAGGCTAAGCATGGCATAGATAAACATCTTAACTTAGAAGTTTCTAGCAATTCTACAACTACTAGGATTTCCCAAGAATAGCATATAAAGACCAAAATTTATCCATGCAAGTCTAGCAAAATATTTCTAATGCATATTTGAAAAACATAGGAATAAAATCATGAAGTACCACTTGCCTTGGTAGTTTGGAGAGTATTTACAATCCTCACAATCACTATTTGCACCAAAATCTACACATAAAATGATAACACCAAATCACAAACAAAATATACACAAGCAAAAATATATGGATGCATGCAATATGATATGTGATGATTTTCTATACCAAACATGACAAGTGCACAGTACTGATTCATAAACAAGTTCAGAACTTGCCAAACAAACTTTATTTGAACATTAAAACATTTCTCATATAATTTATATACACAAAATAGACCTACACATGTTTCTATAAAAAATAACCATTTTAACAGAAGCAAAACATTAAACACTTTGCATATATGGAAAGGGCTTTCTCTCCTGATTCCATTGATATAAAATTTGTCAAATTTGAACGTGGGAATCAAAAGTTATGATTAAAACAAAATCAAACATCTAATAGATCTAATTCAAAATTTTAAAACGAAACTTGTGCCACGCGGCGGCTTCTAACTGGCTAGTACCGCTTCGCGCCGGATCACGCTTTTGAGCCGTTAGATCTAATTTAAACGCGCGGCTTAGATCTGCCCGTACCTCTTCGCCTAGCGTCTAATCTCAACCATTGGATCTAGATCCAGTGGATCACATCTCTCTGACCTAAAACCGGCGGCGCAGCTGGTTGCTGGCGGCGGTGGCGTTGCTACCAACGATGTTCCAGCGAAACGAGAGGGGCAGGGGGGTCGTGTGTGTTCTTACCGAGACCGCGAGAACGTGGGGATGCTCAACGTGTGGACGGGCAGGGTCGGGGCGCACGGACACAGCAGCACGAGCTCGTCAGAGTTGCTGGCGGCGTCGAATGCTCACTGACGGAGTCGAAGGCGACGTTCTGGGGCACGAGGATCCAAACAAAAGGTGTTAGCAGGTGCGCTAGATGCAGGAAAACATGCCCGTGTGATTCAGAAACAGAGGGGAACACGAGGCTCACCGAATTTAGTCGCCGGAGTCGAGGTGAGCTTCAGTCGCTTCTAGAGGTGGACGATGGCGACGGTCTAGGGCGATTCAGAAAGAAACAGAGGCATGAGAAGATGCGCAGGATGATTGCGAAGCAGCTCGCATGAACCAGAAATCAAGGGGCGCCTGCTACTCACCGTGATGGCTCGCCGGAGTCTCTCGGTACAGCGACGGTGCAAGTCAAATTGCGGGCAGCCTGGTGGCACTTATGGCTAGCTTTGTTGGGGGAAAAGGTCACGAGGGGGAGGGGTTTATGTAGCCAGAGCGGGGGGGGGGGGAATCACTCGCCGAATCAATGCAATTAAGCGCGACATCAGTGAGGGGGAAACGGCAGCAGCGAGGTGGTCGTCGGCGTTGATTGAGGACGAAGGGGTGATGCGGCAGTGAGGGCCCAGTCGTCAGCGAGTGGGTACATGCGTGCGGGGTAGGAAATGAGGGGAGAGGGGAAAACCCGGGTGGGCTGGTTGTTGGGCTTGCTTCGCTGTTGGGCCAAAAGCCTGGCGCTAGCATTTTTCCTTTTCCTTAATATTTTTCTTTTTCTGATTGAATTTCCAGGAACCATTTTCAAATGATTTCAAAAGCTATTTGAATTCAAACCTTTTTAGGATTTTTGTAGAGTGCAACACTCACAAATCTGGACATAAAACCAAGTGGTCACTTTGCACTTGCCTGGTCACTTGGAATAAAACAAAATAAACAGTGACATAGCACTAGTTTTAAATAGGCTTTGAAAATGGTTTTCAAATCATATTTGTTTTGTAAATTTTTGGTTTAAGTGTTAGCAATCAAGCAACACAAACTGAGAGTAACAAGATTTGGTTTTCTACAAATAACTTCTCATTGGAGAGTAGCATTTGAT
This sequence comes from Avena atlantica, assembly GCA_910589765.1. Lineage (NCBI taxonomy): Eukaryota > Viridiplantae > Streptophyta > Magnoliopsida > Poales > Poaceae > Avena > Avena atlantica. The sequence continues at coordinate 491,474,014 of OU342739.1, read as the reverse complement.
TTAATGTTGAACACATAAAATCATAGCTCTCAAATTCTGTTTTCTTTCAATTGAGTTTAAGTTTTGATCCCTAAATCATATGCATGCATGCATGATATGAAATCTTTGAAAACATGATTTTAGGGATGTTACAAATCTAACCCCCTTAAGGTGAATCTCGCCCTCGAGATTTGGGTTGGCTAGAAAATAGGTGAGGGTGGTCTTTCCGAAGATCATCTTCTCTTTCCCATGTTGCTTCTTCTTCGGAATGATGGTTCCACTGAACTTTGCAGAATTTGATAGTCTTAGTCCGAGTTACTCTTTCTGCAGTCTCAAGAATCCTGATAGGTTTCTCCTCATAAGTGAGATCACTTTCCAATTGGACCTCTTCCAAAGGTATAATATCCTTCAAAGAAGTCTCTTCCATTTCTGGATGGCATTTCTTAAGCTGACTCACATGGAACACATTATGAACAGCAGACAGTGACTCTGGCAGTTCAATCTCATAAGCCACTTATCCTTTACGACTCAGAATCTTGAATGGTCCTACATATCTTGGGGCCAACTTTCCTTTGACTCCAAACCTTTTCACTCCACGAAGTGGTGACACTCTAAGATAAGCTCTATCACCTACTTCATAGATGACTTCTCTATGCTTAGGATCTGCGTAGCTCTTTTGTCGGGACTGTGCTATCTTCAATTTGTCTTTAACCAGCTTGACTTTCTCTTCAGCCTCTCTGATTAGTTCTGGTCCGAACAAACTTCTTTCTCCCACACCATTCCATATCAATGGGGTGGTAAAATTTCTCCCATAGAGAAACTCAAATGGTGCCATCTCAATACTGGCTTGATAGCTGTTATTGTAAGAAAATTCTGCGTAAGGCAGACTTTCATCCCAACTGGCTCCATAGTCTAGAGCACATGCTCTCAACATATCTTCAAGAATCTGATTAGTCCTTTCTGTCTGTCCATCAGTTTGAGGATGAAATGTAGTGCTGAATTCCAACCTCGTTCCCAATGAATCATGTAGCTGCCTCCAAAAATGAGAAGTGAATTGGGTTCCCCGATCAGACACAATACTCTTGGGTACTCCATGTAGACATACAATTCTTCTCTTATAGATCTTGGCTAACTTAGCACTTGTGTAAGTTTTCTTCACGGGTATGAAATGAGCCACTTTAGTTAGGCGATCCACTACTACCCAAATAGAATCATATCCTGACCTGGTCCTTGGTAATCCGGTAATGAAATCCATACCAATCTTGTCCCACTTCCGATCAGGAATAGGTAGTGGTTGTAACAATCCTGCTGGTTTCTGATGTTCCGCTTTCACTCTACTACATACATCACACAAAGCAATATGTTCGGCGATGTCCTTCTTGAGATTATTCCACCAAAATCTTTCCTTCATATCCATGTACATTTTGGTGTTACCGGGATGAATGGAATATGGTGAGTTTTGCGCTTCTTTTAATATCAGTTTCCGAAGCTCCGGATCTTGCGGAACACAGATATGTTTTCCATACCATAAGGTACCCTGTTCGTCTTCATGGAATCCTTTGGCTTTTCCTTTTCCAATCTTTTCCTTAATCTCTTCAATTTCCTTGTCCGTCTTTTGGGCTTCCTGGATTTTGTCCAACAAGGTGGGTTGGACATCCAATGACATGAGATGTCCCTCAGGCACAATCTCCAATCTGAGGTCTCTAAATTGGGCACACAGATCATCTGGCAACTCTCCCTTAGTAAGGCCATTCACAAACACCTTACGGCTTAGTGCATCCGCTACAACATTTGCTTTACCGGGGTGGTATTGCAAACTCAAGTCATAGTCCTTGATGAGTTCTAGCCATCTTCTTTGTCTCATGTTGATTTTCTTCTGAGTGAAGATATACTTCAAACTTTTGTGATTTGTGAACACTTCACATCGCTTTCCCAAAATATAATGTCTCCATGTTTTGAGTGCATGGACAATAGAGGCTAACTCTAAATCATGAGTAGGGTAGTTCACTTCATGAGTTTTGAGTTGTCTCGAGGCATAAGCCACAACTTTCCCTTCTTGCATAAGTACTGCACCTAATCCATGATGAGATGCATCGCAATACACTTGGAAATCCTTCTCCAAATCTGGCAAACATAAGACTGGTGCTGTCACTAGTCTCTTCTTCAATTCTTGGAAACTGAGTTCACAACCTTCAGACCAAGCAAATTTCTTGTCTTTCTTTAGCAATTCTGTCATAGTTTTTGCTATCTTGGAGAAATTCTCAATGAACCTTCTATAGTAACCTGCTAAGCCAAGGAAACTACGAACCTATTTCACTGACTTGGGAGATTCCCATTCAGTTACAGCTGAAACTTTTGCAGGATCAACTGCTACACCATCTCCTGAAACCACGTGTCCAAGAAAACCAACTTCGTTTAGCCAAAATTCACACTTGCTGAATTTGGCATATAGCTTATGCTCTCTAAGCTTCTCAAGTATCAAACGCAAATGTCCTTCATGCTCTTCTTTGCTCTTGGAGTAGATCAGAATGTCATCGATGAAAACGACAACAAACTTATCAAGGAATTCCATCAACACCTTGTTCATCATATTCATGAAGTACGCTGGTGCATTGGTCAAACCAAATGGCATCACAGTATACTCATATAATCCATACCTTGTGGTAAAAGTTGGCTTAGGTATGTCTTGTTCCCTTATCTTGAGCTGAAAATAACCTGACCGGGGATCAATCTTTGAGAACACACAAGCTCCTTATAACTGATCAAACAAGTCATTGATTCTAGGCAAAGGGTATTTGTTCTTGATAGTCACCTCATTGAGTGAACGGTAATCTATGCATAACCTTTGACTTCTATCTTTCTTTTCCACAAACAAAACTGGTGCTCCCCAAGATGAGGAACTTGGTTGGATAAAACCTTTCTGCAACTGTTCTCCAAGCTGCTTCTTGAGTTCTTTCAACTCATCAACTGACATCTTGTACGGTCTTTTTGCTATTGGTCCAGATCCTGGTAGCAAATCAATAAGAAACTCCACATCTCTATCTGGTTGCATTCCCGACAATTCTTCCGGAAACACATCTGGATACTCACTCACAATAGGCACACTGTCTATGCTAACCCCCTTAAGAGAATTTAGCTTACTCCCTTTTGATTCAAAGTTAGACTTGAATCTAATCCGTTTCTTTTCCGGGGTTGTGAGTGCAATAGTATGATTGGCACAATCTAGTACTCCTTCATACTTGGTCATCCAATCCATTCCCAAAATTACATCCAGTCCTTGGGAATCTAGGATTATCAGACTCACTGGAAACATATGCTTTCCAAATTCTATCACTAGATCCCGACATCCAAGACTTACTATCATATCTCCACCTGGAGAACTTACTTTTATGGGACACCCAATGTTTTCAGTTGGAAACCCATTTCTATTAACAAATTCTTTTGATATGAATGAATGCGATGCTCCAGTATCAAAAAGTACAAGTGCTGGAATAGAATTGAGTTTGAACTTACCAGCAACAGCATCTGGCTCTTCATAGATTTCCTCCACATTGATGCGTTTCACTTGTCCCTTTTGAAAAGGGTTGGGCTTGTTGGGTCCCTCAACTTTCTTTTCTGGGCATTCATTTGCACAATGACCCATCTTCTTGCACTTGAAACATTCAACCTGACTAAGATCCTTCTTGACAGGCTGGCTTCCACTACCACTTCCACTATGGTGGCTCTTATATCCACCCTTGTGATTCTTGTACTTGTCATTGTCATGACTACGGTGACTCTTGTTGTCATGATGACGGTTGTGGTTGTGGCGCTTGTTGAATTTTCCATGCTTGTGGGATCCTGAACTCCCACTATCATCATAATGGGAACGTTTGTGAGACGATCCCGAGTTGTGCTTGTCAGAGTGCTTTCTCTTCCTGCTTTCCACTTGTTTCATTTTGTTCTCCAAAATAGCAGCCTTATCACAAAGAGACTGGTATGTGGGAACATAGGCCACAGCTAACTACAGGTTCAGTTCATCATTTAACCCTTCAAGGAACTTTTCCTTCCTCTTAGCATCAGTGTCAACTTCATCCGGTGCATATCGCACCAGATTGTTGAACTCCTCAATATATTCAGCCACGCTGCGGTGGCGCTGCTTCAGGTTATGGAACTCTTTCTTCTTCAAACTCATCACTCCGGATGAGATGTGAGCAGTACGGAAACCATCTTCAAAGATAGCCCATGTCACATCCTCAATGGGAGTGGTGATTTGGAAGTTATCCCACCAAGTGGCTGCTGGTCGTTCCAACAAGTGAGCTGCAAATCTGACTTTCTCTTCATCAGTACAACCAACTGTTACCAAGTCCTTATTCACAGAGCGTAGACAATCATTGGCCACCATAGGATCAGTAGTTCCTGAGAACTTTGCTGGCCTTAGTCTCAAGAATCTGGTAAGCATGTCAAAACCCGGTGGGTTATTCTGATTGTTGTTGTTATTGTTGTTGTTGTTGTTGTTGTTGTTGTTGTTGTTGTTGTTGTTGTTGTTGTTGTTGTTGTTGTTGTTGTTGTTGTTGTTGTTGTTGTTGTTGTTGTTGTTGTTGTTGTTGTTGTTGTTGTTGTTGTGTTGTTGTTGTTGTTGTTGTTGTTGTTGTTGTTGTTGTTGTTGTTGTTGTTGTTGTTGTTGTTGTTGTTGTTGTTGTTGTCGTTGTCGTTGTCGTTGTCGTTGTCGTTGTCGTTGTCGTTGTCGTTGTCGTTGTCGTTGTCGTTGTCATTGTCGTTGTCGTTGTCGTTGTCGTTGTCGTTGTCGTTGTCGTTGTCGTTGTCGTTGTCGTTGTCGTTGTCGTTGTCGTTGTCGTTGTCGTTGTCGTTGTCGTCGTCGTCGTCGTCGTCGTTGTTGTTGTTGTTGTTGTTGTTGTTGTTGTTGTTGTTGTTGTTGTTGTTGTTGTTGTTGTTGTTGTTGTTGTTGTTGTTGTTGTTGTTGTTGTTGTTGTTGTTGTTGTTGTTGTTGTTGTTGTTGTTGTTGTTGTTGTTGTTGTTGTTGTTGTTGTTGTTGTTGTTGTTGTTGTTGTTGTTGTTGTTGTTGTTGTTGTTGTTGTTGTTGTTGTTGTTGTTGTTGTTGTTGTTGTTGTTTGATGGGGATACGCCTACTGGGGTATACTCAGCGGGACGTTTCCGACTGGCCCAAGGGTTGGCGAGTGGGCCTGCATAACGGCGAGTGGATCAAAGCCCAGCAAGATACTGGGCGACTGGAAGGTGAAGGCCCAGGCGAGTAGATAGGCCCAGTCGGACTAGGTTAAACGATTACCAAAGCTGTAACCGAATCGGTTGAGATATGTAAACCCTAGGGGAGGTGAGCCTATATAAACCTCCCTATGGGGTGAGTAGAGACACGTTCCCTCATACACCCAAGCAACTCGCCGCCTAGTCGCCGAGTTCGCCCATTGTAAACACCTCCATAATACAATCTAGCAGGAGTAGGTCTTTACCCTCCGGGGGGCCGAACCTGGGTAAAACCCTGTGTCTTTGCCCTCATCTCGCACCGCAGATGGCTGGCCGCCCTTGCCCCTCGTTCTACTACTCGCTGCCGATTGCAGCATCTGCCGTGGCCATTCCCACGACAGTGGCGCCCACCGTGGGGCCTGGCCGGTCTGGCCGGTGTTCTGCGGCGAGATCCAATTTGCCCATCAACGAGACGGTCGCCACCGGCCGTATGATAGCGATCGGCGAGATGCTCCAGATCTTGCCGAGCAGCTACGTCCCGGCGGCGCGACCCGTCACGCACAGCGTAATCCTGCCAATCGGCACGATCAGCCTCTTCGTCGGCCTCACCGACGTCATCACCTCGGAGGACTCGGCTCGCATCCGCGAGTCGCCACCACGCCATCGGCTCTCTGAGAGCCAGGTTCGCATGATCCACCGCCTCGCCTCCGAGTACAACTCGGCCCACAACAACGTGGCCGGGAACTCAGCGGCCTCAGAAGATGCGGCCCTCACCGACGACGCCGACTCGGCGACCCCGGCGTCACTCGCCGGATCCATCACCGCGGCCTCGTCCGCGGGCTCCATCGCCCAGGTCTCCAACGCGGGAGATTTCGAGGACCCCTCCATCCTCGGGATCTTCGAATTCGACTCCGGGTCGGAAAACTCCGCCGACCTCCACGACAGAACCGGTCGCCATGCCGCGACCTACATGGCCACCGGCGCCGATCCGCCGGAGGATCCTTTCTCCACCCCAATCCCTCCTAACGCCACGGCAACGGAGGTCGAGGAACTCCGCCTGAAATTGGCGGAGGCAGTACGCAAAGAGCAGGCCGAGCGCGAAAAATTTCGCCTCGAGCAAGTGACAACGCAGGAACTGTCACGCTACCACCAGCAGCGGATCAGGTCACGCCTGAACCCCACCGTTCAGGGGCGCGCCCTGAACTTCGACGACGAAAACGACCCGGCTCGCATAGCCGAGCGCGCGATCTGCGAGAACGCGCCACCAGGAGGAAGCGCCCGGCCCCCGCCAGGATCGACGGCGATGGGTGCCCCACTACCACCCAACCGCACCCCTCCCAGGGACCAGCCGCGGATAGTCGTCTCCTCACGGGAGCGAGACGCGAACGGCCTCCCACTGTTCTCCACCCCGATGGACAACCTCGTGGCAGGCCGAGCAGCAGCCGATAGCATCACGGCCACCGGCGACGGCGCCTTACAAATCCAGTACGTCAAGGCCCTTCTCGCAAAGGCCGTGGAGCAGCAAAGAGCGGGCGCCGACTCGCAAGGGCGAGTATACTCGCGCTCCTCGGGAAGCAGGGCGGCCTCAAGCGGCCGCCCAACGGCGGCAAACACCCTCAATTGCCCGCCACCAGAGCCACTGCAGCTCCAACGCCGACCCGTGAACGCGGCACTCTCCACCAACGATCCCAGGCCGGCGACCAACTTCGTCGCCGCTAACGGAGAACCCATCGACGCCCGCACTCACATCATCAACAACCAAAACTGGCGCGCACGCCAGCCCGACGACTTGCGGCACACCCTAACTAATCGCCGCGATGGCGAGCCTATGGGGTCGCTCAGTCGACTAGGGCCTAAGTGCTTCGGACCAATGATCCGAGGCGAAAAGTACCCGCCAAACTTCAAGGCACCAAAGGAGATAGAAAAATACGACTCCTCGTACGACCCCGCAGTCTGGCTTGACACATACCTCATGGCAATGGGGATCGCGGGTCACACTGACCTACTCGCCGCCCGTTACCTCCCACTGATGATGGAGGGGACGTGCAGGCAATGGATCAACACGCTCCCCCAGGACAGTATCGACTCATGGGAGGAAATGCGAGACGCCTTCGTCAGGCACTTCGAGTGCTCCTACACCCGCGCCACCACCATCGAGGACCTGGAACGATGCGTCCAGGGACCTCGCGAGTCGACTCGCAACTGGGTCCAACGGTGGCAAGAGCTCTGGTACAACGCGGTCGGCATCCACCCGGACACCGCGATCCATTGCTTCAAGACCTCGTGTCGCTACGAGCCTCTAGTCGCCAAGCTCAAGCGACACGCCCGCACACTCGACAACATCCCCGACCTCCTCGAGATCGCCAAACGGTACGCCGAGGAGGACCCCAACCAAGAAACCGACGACGAGTCAGGAGGGCAACGCCACACGGGCGCCAACGACGGCGGACGCCGAACCGACCTACGCTACAGCGGCACCCGCCTCACAGGCAAGCGCCGCAATGACGGGCGAGTCGACTTCGTCGCCAACGCCGGGCACGCACAACGCGAGCCCAAGAGCTACCGCCGCGACGGAGGGCAACGACGCGATGGCGGCAATTACAAAAACAAGCCAAGGTTCGATCCCGCGGCCCTACTTAACCAACCATGTGCGTTTCACAGCAGGGAAGGAAAGCCCGCCACGCACACCACCGCTGACTGCCACACCCTCAGGGAAATCGAGAAGGCACGGCACGCGCGGGAGGACACCGACAACGACCCGCCAAATGGCGGAAAATTCGGCAAAGTAGCCGGCTCGCTCCACACCTTCACAGGCTTCAACACGAAGCGCGAGAAGAAGGTCATCGCCCGCGCCGTCGCCGTCAACGCGGTGGCCCAAACAGACGTCCCCCAGTTCCTCAACTGGTCGGAACAGCCCATCACCTGGAGCCGACAAGACCACTCGCCACGCATCGAGTACCCAGGACGAGTCGCCTTGGTGGTCAAGCCCAAGGTTGGCGACTACTGGCTCCCCAAGACACTGATGGACGGCGGCAGCTCCATCAACAACCTCTACCTCGACACCTTCAGGCGGTTGCGGCTCCCGCAGTCGATGATCGAGACAACTCACACCATGTTCCACGGCATCGTCCCCGGTCGGAAGGCGTATCCGATCGGAAAAGTCACGCTGCCAGTCACTTTCGGCACTCCGGCAAACTTCCGCACCGAGCGGATCGTCTTCGAGCTGGTGCCCTTCGACAACCCTTACCACTGCGTCCTGGGGCGCCAGGCGTTCGCCAAATTCATGGCAGCACCCCACTACGCGTACAACGCGATGAAGCTCCCCGGGCCGTGCGGCGTCATCACCATCAACGGCGACCCCGACATGGCCGCCGAATGCGAGGCCAAAGGAGCCGAACTTGCCGACGCCGTCATCGCGGCAGAAACTAATCACGCCGACGAGCTTGCCAAATACGCGAGCGGGGTCAACAATGACGACCCCACAATACTCAAGAGGCCCAACTCAGAGGGCACAAACACCTCAACCTTCGAGGCCACGACGCACACCCGCACCGTCGAGCTAGTCCCAGGCGACCCCAGCCAGACGGTGACGATCGGGACAGGCATGAGCCCAGCATAGGAAGGCGCGCTCATCGAGTTCCTTCGTGAGAATAGGGACATCTTCGCATGGAAACCCTCCGACATGCCTGGTGTCCCTAGGGAGCTCGCTGAGCACAAACTAAACGCCGACCCCAAAGCGCGACCTGTCAAGCAGTCGCTACGGCCCTTCAACGAAGAACGCCGTCGAGCAATCGCCGAGGAAGTGCAGCGCCTGCTCGCTGCCGGCTTCATCCGGCCAATCAAATACTCCAAGTGGCTGGCAAACCCAGTCCTGGTCGAGAAGAAAAACGGGACCTGGAGAATGTGTATCGACTACACAAACCTGAACAGCGCCTGCCCAAAGGAGCAGTTCGTCCTCCCGCGGATCGATCAGATAATCGATTCAACCGCGGGTTCGGAGTCGCTATGTTTCCTCGACGCCTACTCCGGGTACAACCAGATCAAAATGGCTGTCGAGGATGAGGAGAAGACGGCGTTCATCACGCCATTCGGAGCTTTCTACTACACCGCCATGACCTTCGGCCTCAAGAACGCCGGGGCAACCTACCAGCGGTGCATGCAAGAATGCCTAGCGAGCCAAATTGGCCGCAACATCCACGTCTACATCGACGACGTGGTCGTGAAATCCGCTCGTCAAGGCGACCTACTCGCCGACCTAGCGGAGACCTTCGCCAATCTGCGAAGGTACAAGATAAGGCTCAACCCAAGCAAGTGCACCTTCGGTGTACCCGCCGGGCAACTACTGGGGTACGTCGTCTCCAAACGAGGGATCGAGGCAAACCCAACGAAGATCGACACGATCGCCCGGCTCGGCAAACCCGAGTGCCTGCGCGACGTCCAGAAGCTGGCCGGGCGTGTAGCGGCTCTCAGTCGCTTCATCCCCCGCCTGGGCGAAAAGGCGATGCCCCTATACCGCCTGATGCGCAAGAATCCCACCTTCCAGTGGGACAAGGAGGCGGATGACGCGCTCCGCGACCTCAAAAAGGTGCTACTCGCCGCACCACTACTCGCCGCACCCGCTGACAAAGAGCCTATGCTGGTTTACGTCGCGGCGTCCGAGCGCGTCGTCAGTGCCGTAATGGTTGTCGAACGACCAGAGGAAGGAAAGGAGCGCCCGGTCCAGCGGCGGTGTACTACATCAGCGAGGTCCTCACCGAGTCGCGCCAGCGATACCCGCAGTACCAAAAGCTAGTATACGCGGTCTTCAGGGCTCAGCGGCGCCTGCCGCACTACTTTCAGGAGCACCCGATCACGGTCGTCTCCTCAGCACCACTACAAGACATCATCCGCAATCGCGAGGCGACCGGGCGGGTCGCCAAGTGGGCCGTCGAGATCGGCGTCCACAACATTAAATACGAGCCACGAAGGGCGATTAAGTCACATGCACTGGCAGACTTCATCGCCGACTGGGAGGAGGCCCAGCAGCCAGAGAAGCCGCCGTACCTCCATTACCGGAGCCTGCACTTCGACGGGTCCAAGAACGCGGACGGTGCAGGAGCGGGGATAGTGCTGACTTCACCAAAGGGCGACAAGCTCCGCTACATCCTCCGCCTCGAATTCACGCCCTGCACCAACAACATGGCTGAGTACGAGGCCCTACTCCACGGCATGCGAGCCGCAAAGGAGATGAGCGTCAATCGCCTTCGATGCTACGGAGACTCCGACCTCGTTGCGGGACAAGTCGCCGGCACCTGCGACGCCATCTCCCCTACCATGGCGGCGTATCGCCAAGAGGTGGATAAGTTGGGCGGCCACTTCACCGGCTACTCTGTCGAGTGGATCGACAGGCGGAAAAACGAGGAGGCCGACGCCCTCTCTTGCATCGGGTCGGCTCGACTCGCACCACCCGCCGGCGTGTTCCTCGACACAATCGCCAAACCATCAGTCTCTCCCCCGAAGGAGATCGACATCGGAGTCCCACTCCAACCAGAGGCAGCCTTGGTTGCACTCATCACCGAGCCAGACGACTGGACCAAGCCCTACATCGCCTACCTGGAGACCGGCACCCTGCCAGCAGACGAGACAAGCGCTCGAATGATCGCTCGCCGATGCAAGTCTTACACCATCATCGACGGCGAGCTACACAAGCGCAGCGTCACCGGCGTGTTCCAACGTTGCGTCCAACCGGCTGAAGGACGCAAAATCCTCCACGACATCCACTCGGGCGACTGCGGCCACCACGCCGCCGCCCGCTCCCTGGTCGCCAAGGCTATGCGACACGGCTTCTACTGGCCCTCCGCACACGCTGACGCTGTCGAAATCGTCCAGCAATGCGCCGGGTGCCAGAAGTACGCCAACCAGACGCACGTACCAAGCTCGGTGCTCAAAACAATCCCCATCACCTGGCCATTCGCTGTGTGGGGCATGGACATGGTAGGCCCCTTCAAGAAGGCCCCCTCTGGCTACACCCACTTGCTAGTCGCCGTCGACAAATTCACAAAGTGGGTGGAGGCCAAGCCAGTCCGGAAATGCGACGGGAAGACCGCCACTAAGTTCCTACGCGAGCTCATATACCGCTACGGGTTCCCCAACAGCATCATCACGGACAACGGCACAAACTTCGCCAAGGGAGCAATGGCCGAATTCTGCGAAGAGCACCACATCCGGCTCGACCTCGCGTCTGTCGCACACCCGGAGTCCAACGGCCAGGCGGAACGAGCCAACCAAAGCATCCTCCACGGCCTGAAGCCGCGACTCCAAGTACCACTCGAGCGCACCGCTGGATGCTGGGTCGAAGAGCTACCCTCCGTCATCTGGGGAATCCGCACCTCGGTCAACAGGTCGACGGGATTCACTCCCTTCTTCATGGTCTACGGCGCCGAAGCAGTCATGCCTACCGACCTCGAGCACGACTCGCCGCGGGTCGTCCACTATACGGAAGCCGCAAACGAGCTGGCCCGCCAAGATGGGCTCGACCAACTCGACGAAGCATGCGACCTCGCCCGATCGCGTACCGCCATTTATCAGCAAGGGCTCCGCCGCTACCACAGCCGACGGGTGAAAACCCGCACCTTCCAGGAAGGCGACCTGGTGTTACGCCTCATCCAGGACAAGAAGGGCATGCACAAGCTCTCCCCTCCGTGGGAAGGCCCGTTCGCTATCGGGCGCGTACTCGGCAACGACGCCTACTACCTCATCGACGTCCGCGGGGACGGCGAACTCGACGTCAAGCGGCCATGGAATGTAAATCTCCTCCGGAAGTTCTACTCCTAGAACCCCACACATGTACTCTCCAGTCGCTATGAAATAAAAGAAACGGTTACTGCAAATTGCGTCTACTCTCCATGTCTTGTGCCACTCGCACTCGTAATAAACAGCGTCATGCTAAAATGCAGAAGTCAACCTTTGGTATAGCGACCGGCACGGCTAAGTAGTGCGATGTAAGAGCACTGAGTCATTTCAGGTCTTGCGTCGTCCACGAAAAACGCCAAACCGGAGCCCCATTGGAGTCGCCTAGCTCGACTGGTTTTGCGAACCAAGACAACTGCCCTCGCTTCTCACGGCGACCTCGGTCCTCCGCATCCTCGGCGTAGCGACTCGAACGCTAAGTACCACGCTCGGGGACTGAATACCAGTTCGTCGCGATCGGTCAGGGAAAACGCCAAGTAAGAGAGCATGCCCAGGACTCGCCACGCGACTGACCCTCCGGGCCAGGCAGGAGTGACGCGCTCACACCAACGCGCTCAGTCCTCAACCACCCTCGAGTCGCGCCTTGAACTACCAAGTACCACGCTCGGGGACTCGGCCACCCGACCCCGTTCGCGTACGGGAAAACGGTAAAGTACAGAACACTCAAGGGAGTCGCCTTGCGACTGGCTCTCCGAGCTCGGGCGAGTCGACTAAACTAACAAAACACATGATAACAACAAACATCATATACGAGGTGAACCCCACAAAAGGGCGGACGCGCTCGGGGACTCATCCAAAATCAATCCAAAACACACAAACAAATAGCAAAATGAACACAACGTTCCATTCAATCGCATATCGCATTGTCTTATATTACAAATTATGCCCGCATGGCAGAACTGCTGCTAACACATCTAGGCAAACTACCCTATTCTGCAGGCTTCGACGACGACGCGCCAGAATCCCGGCGCCTACGGATGAACGCGGTGTACGGAGTTGACGGATACGTCGTCAGCTCACCCGCCATCGCCGAGCGGAAAGGTTGCTCAACCTTGAAGTCACGATGCGGCGGCTCGGGGTCGTTCGGCGCGACGACCGTTTCCTGGTAGGGAAGGAGGTCGCCCATCGCCCAGACACGCTCCGAGTACGCGGCGGCACGTTCCTGCAACTTGAGAACCTCGGACAGATCCACCGCGCCAGTCGACGAAGGATACCCACTCATCACATCGTCGAGGTCGAAATCCTCGGGGAAGTGGGCGATTCCAAGGCTCAGCGCTGTCGACGCTCCACGCCGAAACGCCGACCGCGTCATGAACTCTACGACCGCGGGCGCCTTCTCCAAATACTCCCACACCTCAACGAGGTCACTGGGAATAACCTCCGTGGGCGACATCTCTTGAAGGTAGGCGCGGATGCACGTCGCCGACAGCGTCGCCGAGTCGACGAGCATGCTTACGCACTCCCTCGCGTCAAGAGAGCTCGCTTCTTCTTGGCTACCAATAACACGACCTGCGAGAAGGAGACAATTATGAGCACCACGGAAACCACAAACAATACAACTGAAAGGAAGGGAAGACGGACTCACCAAGCAACGGGCGGGCGAGTCCCGTGATGAAGCTCTGAAGCGACGTATGATCGTCCTGAAGCCCAACAATGAGGGCTTCCGACACCTTGCGGTCTTCCTCTGCGGCCGCAATGGCGGCCTTAGCTCGCCCGTTCGCCGAGCTTGCTTCTTCTTTTGCCTCCCGCAGTTCGCACTCGAGGTCGGCGACCCTCTGCTCAGCAGCACTTAACGCAGATCGCACCGCCACCAACTCACCAGCAGGGACAAGCTCCTGTCGAGCCACCTCCGCCTGCGCAGCAACAGCCTGAAGCTCCTTGTTTGCTTCTTGGATAGTGGCCAGCTCCTTCTCAGCACGCTGCTTCGCAGCCAATCGCTCTGCCGACTCCAGCAGCAGACCCTGTACATCTTCAAAGTCAGCACACATGAAAATTACTCAGTGCCCACCCGCTAAAATTTAGCGAGTGCGCACTCGGGGACTGGCGACCACGAAAATTCCTCAGTGCATACCCGCTAAAATTTAGCGCATACGCACTCGGGGACTGGATTCGAAAGTACAAAACGAGAAACTATAAGAATCAAGCCGCTGCTAAGCACCGACCTGATCCTCGGGGACTGGAGGTACCTGGATGGCCGCACCAAGCATGCCATGAAGTTGTACTGCGTCCACAGACGTAAGCAGCGCCGGCGTGTGCCCGCGACGTTGGTCCATTTCAGCGTCGGCGGTCCCTGGAGCGCGGCTCGGGGGCGCAGCCCCACTTGCCGTGGCCGCCTTGGTCACGAAGCGGGGGAAGGTAGCAATCGAGGCACCCGCCCCAAAGGAAGTCGCTTCCTCCGGTCTAGGCAAGGAAACGCCCTCCTTCGTAGACGCGGTTGCTTCCACTGCGGGTCCAGCCGGCGCGGCCGCCGCGTCGTCGGAGACAGCGACGATGCCGTCTCCCTTGGCCTTCTTGCTGCCTTCGGCTGAGGCGGCGACCTCGTCCACTTTCCTCTTACGAGAAGGATCCTCCTCGCTAGCGGCGGAGGGTACCTTGGCCACGGTCGGGTGGCCCATCTTTTTCACCCCGGTCCTGCACATCAAATCAAATCAATAAAAGACAATCGAAGTACTAAAAGAAAATAGAGAAGGCCGAGTGCACTCACTTGGCGACTGGAACGAAACGCAGCCCTGTGCGAAGGCCGGCCGGCCTTTCCAGCTCAGGGCCCAATCGGCGACTAAGCCCCAGTTCCAGGACGTCGGGGGCCCAGGATACGGACGGCTTCTTTGACGTTGAGGTAGCGGTTGGTGCCTCCGGGACGCCTTCGGCGGAGGCCTCCTCGCGAATTGGAGCTGCCGCGGCCGGAGCTTCCTTGCGGGGCGAGACCGCCACGCTCGGTACCTCCTTGCGAGGCGAAGTCGTCACAGCCGGAGCCTTCCCTAGCCCGGAGACCGGCGCGAAGGGCGGAGGCATTGAGGCCAGCGGCACTTCCACGGATGGTGCATCTAGTGCGGTCGTCGCCGGGGCCGTGCCGTCACCGGCCGAGCTGTGAGCATCAGAGCTGCTCGTTGAGTGCGGCGGTGAGGCCGTCTTCAGCGGCTTCGCTTTCCTCCTCAGGGGGGCCCTCGCCTCCTTTTCCTTCTTCTTCTTCTTCGAAGGAGTGGCCTGACGGCGTGAGGTGGTCTCTGGGAGTTCGTCGTCATCATCATGACGCTCGAGGCTCCTGCTCGCTTCGATTTCGCGCTGACGTTGCCCGCGGGTCTTTCGGACCAGTGGGGCAATTTCCTCTTCGGACTCGTCCTCGTCGTCCTCGTTGCCCTTGGCGGGTGGCGATTCGCTTGTATCCTGGGCGGATGGCCTGGGGCTCTCGTCATCGGCGGGTGGTAGCCACCCTTCCACCACTTGGAACAGCTGCGATGAACACGAAATAGAGTTAGAATTACCGCGACTGCACATGCTGCGACTGCGAACAAGATAAAGAAATTACCGTCGGAGCCGGACGCTTCGCGGTGTAGGGGGGACCCCGGCCTGCGCATCCGTGTACGCCGCCTGGGTGATCTTCTTCAATGCTGAGAGATAGTCCTCCAGCTTCCACTCGCCGAGGCAGGCTTTCGTCGAGTCTCCCCGGCCCGTGTACTGGTACATGTAATGGTCGCGTTGGGCGAGCGGAACGAGCCGCCGCCCAAGCCAACAATTGTACAAGTTTACCGTCTGGAGCCCCTTCTTCTTCAGACCACGGATGGTCTGGAGCATCTTCTCGACGACCATCCGCTGGTCGTCGGGGAGCTTGCCGACCTGGAGGTGGCGTGGCTCGGAACGGTTGGCCGAGTACCGCGGGATCGCCGCCTCGTCCTCCGGAGTCGCCTCGGTCACGTAGAACCATGACTTTTTTCCAGTCGCTCGCTGCTTTGGCCGGCAGCATCAGGTCGAAGAAGGAAGCTTTGGACTTGAGTTGGAAAGTCAGGCCGCCCGCGGCTAGCATTGGGCCGCCCGCCTCCTCGCGGCTGATCCGTCCATGGAACAGATCTTGCCACAAGGGAAAGTAGGGCCGGCAGCCCAAGTAGCACTCGCAGAACGCCACGAAGATGGCGAGCTGCTCGATGCTATGGGGACCCAGATCTGAGGGCTGGATCCCGTAGTAGGCGCAGAAACGCCGGAAGAACAAAGACGTGGGAAACCCTAACCCCCGCTCGAGGTGACTGGTGAAACAGACGAACTCTCTCTCTCGTGGGTTTGGGGTCGTTTCTCCGGCTGCGGGGATACGCCAGCAGCCGGCCCGCAGGGTTCCGGCCTCCTCGAAGGAGGCCAGCTGCGCCCTTGTGCACTTGGATCTGCCCCAAGGTTCGGTGGAGAGGGCCATGGCCGAGAGGTTGTTTGGAGAACGGAGGATTTCGGCTCGATTGGGTCGCGGAAGCAAAGGACGGAAGATGTGCGCACTCGGAAGAAATGGTGGGCGGTTGGCTCTGCGATAGCCTACCATTCCTCTTATATAGCGGGAGTTGCCCGCCAAATTAGGGGCCGTTACCGCGCGATGATTACGTCGAAAGTTACCGTTGAGCTACCTTAACGGC